>JAMJFZ010002981.1:5375000-6575000 GCA_026225945.1 Cricetomys ansorgei
AAAACTGGAAGGTGCCTCTTAGTATCACAGAAAGTAGACTTCAGACTTAGAAAATAATCTTATAAAGGAATCTAATCATTTAACTAAGAAAGCTTCAAAATACATCCAGAGAGCACTGACAGGATTTAGACAGAGACCCAGCTCTGACCGCTACGCATGAGCCATTGTCACAGACTTGGCGGAAATGAAGATACTCTAAAGGGATGCTCAAGTCACTCCATCTGCCTGTCTACTGAAACAATGACCCCAGAGAAACAAGGGGAGAAAGAACCAGCCAGGGGGAGCTTGTCTCTCAGAAAGAGAGTCCGCACAGCTCCGAGAGCTTGTTGGACCAGCATGCAGGATGAAACCGCAGCCCAGGCAGGGAGGGGTCAGTGTGGGCGGGACCACACTCCCACAGGACTGCTCACTTGAGCCCATCCTTGGCCCTCCACTTAAATTTTGATCTCACTTCAGGACCTTTGCGAGGAGGAGGGAGGAGGAGGAGGATGAAGAAGAGGAAAAGGAGATGGAGGAGGAAGATATATAGAAAAGTACATGAAAAGGAAACATAACCAAATCCGAGCAGTGGCCCGTGCTTTAATTCTAACATGCACACAGTAAGATCTCGTCTGAGGGGAAAGAAAAGGGTACTGAAACGGAATACAATTATGGCCACCAGAACACCTAAATTAAAAGGCCCGGCGATGTCAAGTCTGCGACAGCTACAGCTGGCACCGCTGGTGGGGAGAAAGGAGCTGCTGGTGAGAAGGTTGGAAATTCACGAAGGTAGCATGACCCTGAGATTCCCGAGATTCCCAGAACACGTGCATCCAGAAAGTAACGTACAGCTTAACGGTCGGGGCAGCTTTGCCTCATCCCCGAACTGGAAGTAGAGCCAAACGCCCACCAAATGTGGACGGACACCAAGCTGTGGTATATGCACGTCATGGAACACCTGTCCACCATGGGTGGATCTCAGAACACTACTGATGTCTTCTGTTTACTTCTTTACTTTTCTGTCTTCAGTGAGAGGGGTGAGGGCTAACCCCAGGCATGGGGAGTGGGCGTGCTCATCTCTCTAGGTCTTAAATATCGCGGGGTCTAGTCTTAAGGATCTATTAGATCATTATGCATGGAGAGTTGTAGAAATGAGAAGGGAAGGGTGAACGGTCTCAAGCGAAATGGAGGTGCTGATAGCTATTTTTAAATTAATCTCATTGAAGCAAAATTTACACACAACACACCTGGGTCAGTAAATACGCAGATCCAGGATTCTACCATCTCCATTCACGATTATCTATCTATCCGTGCATCTGCCTGTCTACTGCAATGCTGGAGACCAAACCCAGGTCTCACACACAGGGCAAGGTCTCTACCACTGAGCTTCTAACCCCCGTGCTTCTCTTTAAAAAGGAGCCAGCTGTTCTTGTGTTTGGTAAATCTTAATCTTTTTTTTAGGTTCTGTAAAATGGGGATATTCATGAAACTGATAGTTTTGAAATGGTCTGGAATTAATCTTGTAAAAAGCAAAACTAGACAGTGAGTGATTGAGTCTCACTTCCCCGGCACCGCTATTTCAAGCTGGTAGCCAAGGCTCAGAAGTATTTTATGCTCAAACATACTTCTTTCAAGGTGGAAGGGGTGGACCACAGGAAAGTGGATTCTGGCACAAGTTTAAAGCAGTACACTTAAAAGGCTCCCATGTCGGATTGGTAGACCTGCTCACTGGCCTTTAAGCAGCACAACTCCGCTGGTGGCGGAGGGTTTCCCGGATGGCCCCTGCTACTTTTGGGCACCACACCTGCGCTGTTCCCCAACTCCGATCCAGCTCTAGCACCACCGGCTACTTTTCCAGTTTCCCTGCCCGCCGCCCTGCCTTGACGGCTGCCAGCACTCACGGGGTGTGCAAGCAAGTGTCCCGACTTCCCGGTGCCCCCCTTGGCCCAGCTCCCAGCACACAGGCCCGCCCGGGGACGCCGCTGCAGTCACAAGCATGGTTATCATTCAAGGGCCACAGGCGGCCTGCCGTCTACCTGAGCAACAAAGAGCTGGAACTCGTCGGGCAGAATCCAGGAGCGAGGGTAGAAGTTGTACTCCTCCGGAAACAGGTTCTGCATGATTCTCAGCGCTCTGCTCAGAGTGATTTTCCGCACCATCTCCGTCATGCCTGGGGAGAAGAGAAGCTGTGAGACTCGGACCAGGGCAGGCCAACCTGCCTGGTAGTCACCTTCTCGGGCAGCAGAGATTAGAAGGACCCGCCGAAGTGAGGAGAACCGGTGGATTTCCTCTTCCTTCTTATGAAAGTGAAAGGGCTGGTTTTCGCCTCCTGTCTAGCCTACCCTTGGCCTTCTTTGTGGGTGATGGAGTTCTGTCTTGCACTTTAAGCTGAGTGGGCAGCACACAGTCTCAGGGATCCTGTCTACCCTGTTGCCCAGGGAGGATTATCTCTAGCAGACTCCCGTGACATTATAAGAAACTTAATTGAGCTGCTTTGTTTTAATCTTTCATGACTATTAAGGATATAAAATAGAAAAAATCACGCCTTTCAGTATAAAATCTGTCTCTTTGAATCAAGGACAGGAAGTGGGCAAGAGTCCTTGGCATAATTTATAGTGTTGCTTACGGGGAGACGCAGTGCTTAGCACTCTGGGAGTGAGGGCTTGCTGGAACATCTCTCAGCTTATACACAGTGAGTTCCAGGACAGCCAGAGTTACAACACAGAAGCTCTGTCTCAACAAAAGACCAAAAAAAAAAAAAAAGTGGACATTTTGTTCTCTGTGTGCGTTTGTGTACGTGTGCGTGCCTTTGTGTGTGTATTCATGTCGACCGTGGGTGTCATTCCTCAGGAACTGTCCACCATTTTCTCACTGCGTGTGTGTGAATGTGTCTGCACATGTGTGCGGAGGCCTAGAGCTGTTGTTTCTCCTCTACTGCTCTCCACTTTATTCACTGAGGGAGGGTCTCTCACCAGACCCCAGAGCTCAACACAGTCAGTCTAGCCGACCAGCTTGCTCTGAGGATCCTCTGTCTTCCAAGCACTGTAATTATACTCAGGCCGCCATGCCTACCTGGCATTGACACGGGTTCTGGGGATCTGAACTCCAGGCCTAATGCCTGCACAGCAAGGGTCTTACTTGCTGAGACATCTCCCCAGCCCTACCTTGCTTTAGAGACAGGGTCTCTCGTTGGCCTGGGCTGGCCGGTGAGTCCCAAGGATCTGCCTGTCTCTGCACCCCCAGCACTCTGGTTACAAATACCCACTACTATGCCTGGCTTTTTGACATAGGTTTGGGCCCTCATGCTTGTGTGGCACACTTTACTGTCATGGAGGTCATGGCATCCTTGTGGAGAATGGTGTCTTCTCACACCAAATCCTGCCCAGGGTTATCTGGACTTCTAGCAGAGCTAAGCCTATGCTTCCAGATTAATATGTGAACGGAAGTGATGACCACAGGCCTCAAGGCTCCAGGCCCTACAAGTTCCATCTGTGGTTTCCCCATCCCCCAAGACTCCAGTCTCCATGCTCCTCAGGCTCTGTGTCCCTTAGGCTCCATGCCCTCCAGGCTCCATGTCCCTGCTTCTGTTCTTAAAACAACCTCTCCCCACATGAGAGCCTTCCTGGGCTCTGGAACCTATTGTGACTTGCAGTGGATGCTCTATAAGACTATTTCCCCATGCTAAAAAGTTTAGCTCCATTCTACAGCTGAGGGGGTTACGTTGGTAACATATCTTTTGCTCCTTGTGCCTTAGTGGCTACCTGAGCCACACACAGAGCTGGGGCTTTGGACCCATTCTCTCTCGTGTACCACCTCTCTCCGACCTTGTTTCCATTCCTCCTAGCCTACTCCAAAGGCTAGAGTCTTGTTTTCCTGTGACTATAGCCAGCATCTGGGCTCCTGCCATACTCTTGAGGCTGACTGCCTCCCTGGGTTACGCATTGAGATCTAGTCCTACACATCTATGGTAGCAGTTCTTCTGTTGATAGGCAAAAGCCCATGACTCAAGTCACAGCTACTGACACCGGGTGTTTGCCTCTGGGTACTACTTCTGAGCCTCAGATTATCCTGTCTGTTGGAGTCACGGGCCTGGTGGGTCAACAAAGAGCATACAGGTCGATCCTCACCTTGCCCGTGTCGCAGACTGAGCTGCACTTGAAGTACTATCTAATCCAAGCACCATTTACAACCACAGTTCCGCACTATAACTGCCAAACAACAAATATGTATTTCCTGGCCCATCTTCTCCTCCATCCTCACAGCTCACCTTCTGCCCCAACAACACCACAGCTTCTTACCTGAATCTCGGCCTCCAAAGTGACCCTCTGGGCTGACCTTCTAAAATACAACCTGGCCTATGTCACACTTTGGCTTAAAAGGGTCTTGTGGCTCCCAGGGACCCCCCAGGCCACAGCAGTGGATGCTCTAAGACTAACTATTTCCAAGTGCTGTGCTTGGGCCCCACTGGGCCTTTGGAGCTCTCTGCGGCACCTGCCCTCGGCTGGATGAGTGGCATGCCGAAGCTGTCGGACCCCTGCACCAACTCAGCTCCATGCTTGTTGTGGGGGAGAGGCACACCCTTCTCTGGGACTCAGCTCCCTCTCCAGGGTCTCACCCAGCCTGCCTGTCCCCAGGCAGGTGAAAATCAGGCTGCAGATCTTTTCTCTAACCTCCCCAGTACAGCACTTTCAGCGAGGTTCACTCTCGCCTGGACCAGCGCATGGTGACCGACCACCACAGATTCCTCCCTGAGCTTCCTTGACTACCCTGTGCCGCCTCACATCTCAGACCTCGGCATTCAGTCAAGACCTGCTGCTTGGGAGCTAAGAAATGACGGTTTTGGACTTTCTTAATGCAAACACAGAGCCAGATGTTGTGGTACACCTCTGGAATCCCAGTCCTCAGGTGGCAGAGGCAGGAGGATCACAGCGAGTTTGAGGCCAGTCTGACCAACATAGTAAGTTCCAGGCCATCCAGGGCTACACAGAGAGAACTTGTCTCAAAAACAAAAACAAAAACAAAAAAAAACTCCACCAAAGCAAAGACATGTCCAAATCAGAATATTTTAATGACAAATCTTGATGCACCACTAGGACATAAAATGTATTTTGAACAAAGAAAGTTGCCCGTAAAAAAGCAAATGATATGTAACACAGTGACAGATAAGATCCTAAAGTTCTCAGCTTATGCTGTGTCTCTAGCACGTTTTTCTCCTGGGGCATCCAGCACCAGCCACTCTGGCCCGCGCCACACCGGGAACTGTGCATTTAGAATCCTGGGACATATACGAGGCAGGGGATAGACCCAGACACAACAGGAGCCGGATGCCAGTCAGTTCTGGCTGGAATTGCCCGCTGCCTTGGAGGGTTATTGTCCGTCTGAGGTGGGCGGAGGGGCAGTGCCGTTCCCTCCCTGGAGGTCCCCGAGGCTGCTGTGTCATTACAGTTAATTAACTGCTGTCTGCAAAGTGGAAAATTACATGTTCCAGTCACTGGCATGTTGAATACAGGATGCAGCGCACTCGCCTCTTTGGAATGAATGCTCCTGTACAAAGCTGGTCCTTCGGGAGGACTTTATCCTTTTTACTTCATTTTCCTGATGTAGACCCTTAGCTACTTCTCTCTCACTCCCAGACATCATGGAAGACAGGAGCAGAAAGGAAATGTAGAGGCAGCCTCATCCAGTGAATTGTGAGTCGTGTCTCAAGAACTCTGCCCATGAAGAGCATTGTTTGCTTGCAAATTGTTTTCTCCCACAACCCCAAGAAGTCCTTTTAAAAAAAAGTAGCGTTTTGTGAGCGGTAAGATACAAGAAAATAGTAGCAAGTCCAGTAAAGCGGTGCCAGGACCCTGGCGGCAAGGCTCACTCTTGCTCTCCAACAAAACCCCTTCTCCTCTCTGAGGATAAATTTGACCTTGGGATAACTTCCAGCTCTGTTCCCCTCAAAACCAATAAAGGTGGAATATCTGCTGTGCTGGCAAAGAACAGGGAACACGGTTAACTTGAACTCGGATTGGAAGGTGTATGAGCACTGGCAGGAAGCTGGAGTTCCAGGTTTTCCTGAAGGTGAGTCTTGTGTCTCTACAGAAGCCTCGCAGAAGACCTCAGGCGCCATGCCTGCAGAGGGCCCCTGCGCAGCACCTAAGCTGAGGCAGGTGTGGACCTTGTCTCCTGTGTCTCATCTTTCCTTGAGGTCCAGAGACAAGTCCTTGGGACATACCAAGTATACGTCTAAGTGGTTAAGTTACAACCCCTGGTGAATCTGACAAAA
The DNA here is from genome assembly GCA_026225945.1 of Cricetomys ansorgei. Taxonomy (NCBI): domain Eukaryota; kingdom Metazoa; phylum Chordata; class Mammalia; order Rodentia; family Nesomyidae; genus Cricetomys; species Cricetomys ansorgei. Next base: position 5,381,251 of record JAMJFZ010002981.1, read on the forward strand.
CGAGCCAATGTATAGTGTATGGATATTGGGGTTTTGAGAAGTGTTGCTATTGTTGATGATATTGATGTTGTTGTTGTTTTGGTCTTGAGACAGGGTCTCACACTCCATGGCCTAGGTTAGCCTGCAACTCATTATGCAGTCCAGGTGAGCCTCAAACTCATGGCAATCCTCCTGTCTCAGCCTCCCAAGTGCTGGAATTGTAAGTATGAGCCACTACATCTGGCTAGCTGAGAGGCATTTTCTTGAAGATATGGGATAGGGTACTAAAGAAAAGAGCAAATTGATTCTCCCTTCAATACAAGTATAAAAGACATGACACTAACAGAAAGACCTCTGTTATGGCAGCTGCACTGAGGCTGCAATATAAAATGCCTGGTGAAAGTCTGAGAGCATTGGGGCTTGAGAGATGGCTGGAGAGACTTGCTGCTTTTCCAGAGGTCTTAGGTTCAGTTCCCAGAATCCACATGGTGGTTCCCAACCATCTGTAACTCCAGCTCCAGGATATCTGGTGCCTTCTTTTGGCCTTTAAGGGCCAAAAAGGCCTTGCACACATCATACACATACAGACATACATACAGGCAAAAGGCACCTATAAATAAAATAAAGAAATCCATCTTTGGGAGGAAACATAAGCTTAAGTGAGAGATGGAATTGAGTGACTGTTTTTCTTTAAGATAACTCACTGTTGTATTATAATATTGTGTCATATTATGATACAATGTATTAACATGTAAGTGTGAGGCCTGTATCTGAAAGCTCAACCAAATGCTCCCTCCCTCTGCCTCTGTCATAACACAACCATCAGGAACAGTGATTGTTGAGGAGACAGAGGCAGAGGCCGAGAGACAAAAAAGAAGCAGACATGGAGGCTGAGCCCCACACAGGGAGGCTGATACCCACACAGGGAGGCTGAGCCCCACACAGGGAGGTTGATACCCACACAGGGAGGCTGAGCCCCACACAGGGAGGCTGATACCCACACAGGGAGGCTGAGCCCCACACAGGGAGGCTGATACCCACACAGGGAGGCTGAGCCCCACACAGGGAGGCTGATACCCACACAGGGAGGCTGAGCCCCACACAGGGAGGCTGATACCCACACAGGGAGGCTGAGCCCCACACACGTGGAGGCTGAGCCCCACACAGGGAGGCTGAGCCCCACACACGTGGAGGCTGAGCCCCACACAGGGAGGCTGAGCCCCACACAGGGAGGCTGAGCCCCACACACGTGGAGGTTGAGCCCCACACAGGGAGGCTGAGCCCCACACAGGGAGGCTGAGCCCCACACAGGGAGGCTGAGCCCCACACACGTGGAGGCTGAGCCCCACACAGGGAGGCTGAACCCCACACAGGGAGGCTGAGCCCCACACATGGAGGTGACCTTAGCCATTTCCTGCCACCAAGTCCTCCTTGCAGGCTAAGTCTCATCTTGAGACTCTGCCATTAGTTAAAGGTAGAAGCTGTCAACAGCCTATGGTACTTAGAGCGGGGACCAGGAGAGTTCATGTTAATGGTTCCTACAACTAAGATACTTGAAGAGAAAGCAGATGGAATCTTCGTTTCTGTGATCTATTCCCAGAGTTTTTGAACTTTGGTTTCCTGCTAGAAAAAGCTGTATTTTTTTGGACAGTGTAGTCTCATCACTGGACTCCCCGTGTTATACCTCTAAACATGTTCTTTCAATTTGTGTAGGCTTACATATGTGTGTAGCATGCATGTGTGTGCTTGCACACATGAGCTGGTGAGCATGCATGTGTATACACATGTGTGTGGAGGCCCAGAGGTTAAAGACAGTGTCTTCTTCCATCACTCTCCACCTCATGCACCAGGGCAGGTTCTCCCACTGAACCTGGAGCTCACCCATCCTACTAGTCTGGTATCGGCCTGCCCTAAAGATCCTTGTCTCTACCCTCAGGAAGTTGGGTTACAGGTGGCCTACCATGCTTGGAGTGCTAGGGATCTGTAGCAGGTTGCTATTCGAATTCCAGCCTCATGTTTGCACACCGGGCCATTTCCTCACTCCACAACTCATACTCTCATGCCATGGAAACTACTCCGAGAAAGCACAGCTTCAGCCCATGAAGGCCAGTGCTTTAGACCCTGGCCTAATGATTGGTTCTGATGATTCCCCCATTGACTTCTCTCCATGGCGACAGCATCCCAGCAGAGCTCCGGCAGAGAATCTCGATTATGAGTCCTTAGGTTTGACCTGGAGGCACTGCCGTGCTCCTGTGAAAGACACCCAGATGCCTGGACCTAGGGACACTCCTTATGGCTGTAACAGTGGACCTGGACAGGGACACTCCCGACGGCCAGCTGTAACAGTGCACCTGGACCTAGGGACACTCCCGACAGCCAGCTGTAACAGTGCACCTGGACCTAGGGACACTCCCGACGGCCAGCTGTAACAGTGCACCTGGACCTAGGGACACTCCCGACGGCCAGCTGTAACAGTGCATCTGGACCTAGGGACACTCCCGACGGCCAGCTGTAACAGTGGACCTTGACCTAGGGACACTCCCGACAGCCAGCTGTAACAGTGCATCTGGACCTAGGGACACTCCCGACGGCCAGCTGTAACAGTGCATCTGGACCTAGGGACACTCCCGACGGCTGTAACAGTGTACCTGGACCTAGGAACACTCCCGACGGCCAGCTGTAACAGTGGACCTGGACCTAGGGACACTCCCGACGGCCAGCTGTAACAGTGGACCTGGACCTAGGGACACTCCCGACGGCTGTAACAGTGTACCTGGACCTAGGAACACTCCCGACGGCCAGCTGTAACAGTGGACCTGGACCTAGGGACACTCCCGACGGCCAGCTGTAACAGTGGACCTGGACCTAGGGACACTCCCGACGGCTGTAACAGTGGACCTGGACCTAGGGACACTCCCGACGGCTGTAACAGTGGACCTGGACCTAGGGACACTCCCGACGGCCAGCTGTAACAGTGCACCTGGACCTAGGGACACTCCCGACGGCCAGCTGTAACAGTGCATCTGGACCTAGGGACACTCCCAACGGCCAGCTGTAACAGTGCACCTGGACCTAGGGACACTCCCGACGGCTGTAACAGTGTACCTGGACCTAGGAACACTCCCGACGGCCAGCTGTAACAGTGGACCTGGACCTAGGGACACTCCCGACGGCCAGCTGTAACAGTGGACCTGGACCTAGGGACACTCCCGAAAGCCGACAGTAACAGATACCTGGGAATTTGTTCACTTGCCCGGAGAGTATGTCATTGTCGTGAAACGAAACTCCATGCCAGTAGATGTCACAAGGCAAGCGCCGGCCAAATGGGAACTAGAAAAAGAGGAGAAAGTGTGATTCATGGTAAGAAGAAGAGGACAGCAGCAACTGCACTGGGGGTTCAGGATTTGCAAACGCCTAACACTTGGTAAACATCCCACGGTTTAGTCCTCAGAGCAAGCATGGAAAGTGAAGCAGCGGGCGCACACAGGCTTGGTCGCTTTGCTCAGGGCGGTGGTGGATACACTACTGGTCTGGCAAGCACTGTTTTGTTTTAATAAGCCTCATGAATGCTTTGTAAGAAGTATTCCCACTTTACTGATTAAATACTTAGGGCTGAGAGGAGTCATTTAATACATCCTAGTTCACGCAATGTGTGTGTGTGTGTGTGTGTGTGTGTGTGTGTGTGTGTGTGTGTGTGTGTCAGAATTTGAACCTAGGACAGGACAACTCAAATCCTAAACCCCACACTTCCTTGCCTTTCTCTGAAAATGGCAACCCTCACCACAGCTCCACAAAATAGGCAGAGTCAGTCCCTCTCTCCGTCTCACACACAAGGGCAGGATGCATCCTCAGTTGCTAAAACAGTTCCTGGATCTTAGTGCAGATGTTTTGAACTCATAAATGAAAGAGCCAGGCATGGTCACCGTGGTCAAAACGAACTAATGAGATTCTGCCTTTCAGGAGTTTGGATGTCAGAGACGCCAAGCAACCCCTGCTGGCCCCTGGCCCCGGAGCAAAACAGCTGTAGACGACTGAGTGTGGGAAAACGGATAGCCAGTCTGCTGAGAGAAGGCGCAGCTGTGGAGAGAAACCACGAGACGGGGCCAGGTCTCCTGGAGTGCTCAGGCCAGCGGTCCCCCAGCCTGACTGCCCCACCTGCCCTAGGATCCTGTAAGATAGCCCTGTGTCCTGGGAACATCTCCCTAGAGTTCTTTGGCGCAGGCTCTAGGGGCTTCAATTATTTTCAGCCAGAAAATCCCTCACGGAGACAAAAAGGCCTGTTCTGTCTGCTACATTCTGCCACCCTTAATGTCGTTAGCGAGTTCTGAATCTATAGAAGAGGCTCTTTAAGGTGTGACTCAGGTGACCTTGTTAAAGGGGAACGGGAAGACCTGCTAGCTCATATTTAGAGCCTGCTTGTTAAAAGTCCAAATAGAGATGGCTGTACATTAAGGGAAATCATTTGATTTTTCCCATGTAGGAACTCCGCTTCAGCAGAATTTGTATCTGCTGTGAGCCGAGGGGCTACCTCCTGATGGAACCGCATGGCATGACTAATGACATGGTGGGAAGTGGGGCCTGCAACCGTGCCAAATTAAAACCAGGGTCAGCAGACTCAGGCTCTAAAGCAGTCTTGTGGCTTCCAAGCTGTGCCACGGGGAGGCACGCGCTATTACCTCTGTGGACACGAACAGCTCCTATCCATAACTGATAACTTTCTGTTCATTTTCTTTGCTTCCCGTGGTGGCAAGTTATTTGTTCAGTAGCCATAAATACGGCGAGTTGGAACACGTGTTACCTTCTTCCAGCTGTGAAGTGCTAATACAGAAAAGGAAGGATAGCCGGATGGGGGCTCTAAAGTGCAGACTGTCCAAGCAACTGGGCCGTAACTGGAGTGACTTTGTTGCCCATCGTTACTGACCAACAGCAGCTCCTTGCTAGTGTGTCACCTGACACTTTCCACCGTGCCATTGCCCTCTAATCTTTAAAACCAGGCATGGGGGTTCACACATATATTTGAAGAACTTGAGGCGGGAGGACTGTCGGGAGCTTGAGGCCAGCCCAGGCTACACAGAGTGAGTTCCAAGTTAGCCTGGGCTACAGTAAGACTGGGACTTAGAAAGACAAAAACAACAAAAGAAAAGCATAAAACAAAGAAAAGAGTAAAACCAAAACCTTTAGCTCATTAAGTTTTAGAAACTACATTTGTTCAATAATAATTATGTTCTAGACGCTATGTGGGTGCTAGGAATACAGAACAGCACAATTCTGAAGCTTGAACATATTCAAAAACTGAAGTTTTTGCCTCTAGGATTGAGAACAAGATGAGGCTAGCCCTTTCAGTTCTGTCCAACAGAGGGTTAACAACTCCAGCGCAACAGGCAAGAGAAATTAAAGACACTCTCACTAGAACCAGGGGAGGAAAATGACCTCTGTTTGTAGATGACAGGATCCTGCATGTGGGAAACCCTAGGGATTGCATGAAAAACTTACAGAAAAGCTGACAAAAAGAGAACCATGATATAACACCCAAAGGATAAAATACTTAAGGATTACGTTGGGCAGGAAGTAAATGGTGTGTACAGCAAAAACTATAAAATGTTCCTCAAGGAAGTTAATGAAGGAAAAGTAAAGGGAAAGACATCACAGCTCACGGATTGGAAGACAATGTTATTTAAGATGTCAATACTATCTTGAGCTACAGACTCGATGTCTATACCAAACAGTCGTGGCTTGGTTTGAGCAAGAAATAGAAAAGATGATCTTATAACTAAATAGAATTACAGAATCTCGAGTTGGCCAAAACAATCTTGAAAAGGATAAACACGGTGGGCGATCACACTCCTGATGTCAAAGCTGAAAAGAAAGCTACATGGTTGTAAACAAAGTACAGACACACAGAGGCCTGCTGGACTGGCCCCATCAGGAACACAAACAACGCCAAATGTGGCAAGGGTGTGAGGGATAAAGACACACATTCTTCTCTGGAGGGGACGTGAAATAGCAGTCACTTTACAAGACATGTGGGTGGTCACGTAGGAAACAAAATATACTCTTTCCACATTATCTGGCAATTATACTTCTTGGTGTTGATTCAAGTGAATTGAAACCCTAACATGTCCACACAAAAACCTGAACAGTGTTTATAGCCAGCCACATCCTCTTCAGCAGGTAAATGGATAGACTGTGGTCCAGACAGGAGATGAGACATTGTTTAGTGTTAAAGGGCCATTGGCTTTCAAGCCATGACAAAATGTATAGTGCATAGTGCTAAACAAAAGAAGCCAATCTGAAATGGCTACATAATTGTTGGGGGGCGATGATACCCAGGCTGTGGACGTAACCAGCTTGACAAGGATCCTGGTTTTTCCCTAGGAGTCTGAAGTCTATCAACTGCTTTGCCCCTTTCTCATTTTACTGTATGGTGACAAAAGCCTCTCATCAATAATATTGTCTATTTTGGCCTATTAGTAAAACTCAAATCAATTCCTGGGAGAGGAGCAAGGCCATCTCAATTGTAACAGTCTTATTGGCCTTCAAGTTTTTTGGCCTGTGTGAATACTATTCATGCTTTCTGTAGAGATATAAAAAATTATTCTTGGTAACTGATCTTCCCATAGAGACAAAGCCATAGTCAAGAACAGAAACAAAGTCTCGACAGTATGTCAGCAAGCTTGAAAAAGCAAATAGATAATTCACCCCTGAATGCCTGCCCCCCTTTATTGTAGCAAGCATACAGACCTAAAATTCAGCTATTCGTTAATAGACTATTGTGTTAAGACTACCCACTAAATTTAACCTTGAAGATTAGAGGCCTGCAGCTAGGAGGGGGTGAACACTCTTGCATTGCTGTATGCCTGAACACCTGCATTCCTGTTAGATAAGTTAGCAGTTTTGCTGTTTCAGTCAGGACAGCTTTCTGTCTGAGGGGGAGTCTTGTAATTTTTCCCCTGTGTACACACTGTTAATTTTTCTCTCTTAACTTTTCTTACTTCTAATTTCTTTATTTTAATTATTAAAGAAAACGCTCTTGCGTGTCATAATCATCATAAAGTGTATTCTATGTGTCTCATTAAAGCGCGTAAGCGTATCAACTAAAGGGTCCCATAAAAGAGTGAGGTACTGCGTTCACTTGTCATAACTTCATTGTTTATCCCCCTTTGTGGAGGCCGAGGAACCCCGTGTGGACTAGAGCTGGACTCGACTCCCACACATAATGTATCATTCTCACCATAAAACATTCTGGAAAAGGCAAAACTCTGGGGGTGATAAAACCATCAGTGGATGTCAGAGGTTGGTGGGGAGGGAGAGATGAACCCATAGATCACAGAGGATTTTCAAAATAGTGAAACTACTTTTTAGCACTGTAATGATGAGCACAGGTCATCATCCATTTCCCCTAACCCATAGAATGTAGAACACCAAGGATGTGTGTGTAGTGTTTCAGCCCTCTCAGCAGTCGTATGAGAACAGCTGTACCACGAACCCTGTATCATTCCCACCATAAGACGTTCTGGAAAAGGCAAAACTATGGGGATGATAAAACCATCAGTGGATGTCAGAGGTTGGTGGGGAGAAACTGAGGACACCAATGCTTTGCAAGGGTAAATAACTTCCTCCAGGTCACAGGGCTTGTAAAGGCACAGTTCAAATCCTATCTCCTGGATTCCAAGCCCCAAGCCAGGCATGTTGGTGTGCACCTGTTATCTCAGTACTCAGAGCTCAGGAGACAGAGGTAGGAAGGCCTCCCTGAACCATCTTCCTCTACACAACATTTTCCAGGCATCCAGGGAGACACAGTGAGACCCTGTTTCAAACAAACCAAAACAAAAAATTAAACATGGCTGTCAAGATAGCTCAGTGGATAGACTCTTTCCTGTCACACAAGCCTGGGGACCTGAATTCCATCCTTGGAACCCACATGAAGGTGAAGGGGAAAACAACTTCACAATGTCGTCCTCTGATCTCCATGCATGCTCTATGGCATGTGCACCCATACACCTAACCACTTGCCATTGCTTGGATGTGTATCCTCAAGGGTTTGTGTGATCTTAGACTGGAATCTCAATGAGCTCAATTTTCAGAGGCAAAGAGGACCTTGTGCTCACAGATGAGCACTAATGGAACCAGGAATGTTGAACAGACAGGGTGGTTCCATCAAAGGCAGGGATGCATAACCTGTTACCCTTCCAGAAGTCTGGGAGCAGGCATGGTTAACAGCCTGCTGACATCTGTGCTGAGATCACATCGGATCCTCCTTCAGACCCTTGTCTGAGCTTGTCAATCTATAGAACCCATCTTTATAGGAGATATCACATGTACTTTACAAAGAGTTTTTATGTAGTCACATCAAAAGCTTTATTGTGTACACATGATTGATTTAATTATCACCAGCAAAGTTTTCACAAAACTGTGCTGTGCTTAAATATTCCTTTAAAAAAAAGTACTCAGGGTCAGACTCCAAAGTTTGAACCAACACTGGCTACTGAGTCGTGCTGAACCGAACTGCCTTCTTGTCTCTCCATGGATTGTTACTTTGCAGGCCGAGGTGGTTGCAGAGACACCCCCATCCCCACATTCAATAAGCCTTCTCTTTTATAAGCAAGGTTCCTCCAGTATTTCATTATAGGAATATAAAACTGAATAATCGGTCTACACCACATTCTGATCTAATCATTATGGTCATATGCATCAGTCCAATGTGAAACATTGTAACAAGCCACACAAAGAAATTCCTGTGTCAGTGGACACACCTGGAAGGACCCAAAATCTTTCCCTCTCTTGTCTAGAGGACTGAAAACACACTTGCAAAACAGGCTAAAACAACAGCTGGAGCCATTGATGTTCTTTGAGCATATCTGTGCTTAAGGGACTGATGTCAGGGTGTCTCTTTTTTTCTAATTAATTTATTTTTAATTTATTTGCATTGGTGTTTGCCTGCATACATGTTTGTGTGAGGGTGTTGAATCCCCTGGAAAAGGAGTTACAGATGCTTGTGAGCTGACATGTGGGTGCTAGGAATTGAACCCTCTGGAAGATCAGCCTGTGCTCTTAACCACTGAGCCATCTCTCCAGCCCCCAGGGTGTCTCTTTTAATGTCCCAAAAGACAGGTTCAAACTCCCCCCCACAGCCCCCACTGCCGGGGGATTTCACAAAATGAAATTTCGAAGTTGCTGCTGATGAAGCACAATCCACATTTCTGCACTTTGTGAGCAACTTTCTTCATAAAGCTGCTTTGTGAACAGAAACTCTTTCAACTGGGAATAAAAGTGGGCGAGTATGTGCAGTACACAGACAGGAGAAACCATCCAAACCAGTGCTTTAAAAACAAATGGCCCAGGGGTTAAGAGCATGTACTGCTTTTGTAGAAGACTTGGGTTTGATTTCGAGCACCCAGATGGTTGCTCACAAATCCCTAATTGTTGGTGGCAAAGGGATACCAATAGCAGGAGAGAAAGACAACAGCGCCTGCACCAGAGCAAGTACCAGGGCCCCGGCACATGGCGTGGCCTTTAAAATGTCAGATCAATGGCAGATCCTGGAATACCAGTTGAGCTCCAAGATGAGAAAGCCCATCAGGGTGGTTCCCGCTTCCCCCGTCTTGACTGAAACCTTATTCACCAAGATTGGTGAAACAGATAGGCTAAGAGCTTGAACACACAAGCCTAAAGATGGTTGAACTTTCCCGACCTTGCCCACTCCCCAGCAAGCTTTAGGTAGGCTGATTGAAGTGTCTGGTAAGCATGGACCAAAGCAACTGAACCTCTCCCTTATATAAGACCCTGCTTCCTCTATAAAAGTCCTACTTCTTTCACAATAAAGTAGATTTGCACCACGAGGCTGGTCTCCAGAGTCTGAGTTTCTGGGGCTGGTGACTCAGCCACCATTCACACCCTAGGGCACCCTCTGCTCCCACAAAAAACCACGCCTAATTCCATGGGATCAAATGCCTTCTTCTTCCATAGGTACTGCACACACATATGGTAAACACACATTCCTACAGGCAAATATGCATGTAAATTAAAAATAAATAATCTTTAAAATTGAATATGTTCTTAGAGTGAATTTAACAGTTACTGTTTACATGCAAGGCAGATCTCCTGCATGTCTGCCTCCATTCTGCAAAAGAAATATAATCCCAGTGGTGGCAAACCCAGAATTGGAAGCCATGTTGATCTCTCTCAAAAGATCTCTTTAATTCTACTAAGCTAGAAGGCTTGACAGCCAACCTGTGTCAAAAATAAGCACCCATCAGTACAGTTGACATCTCAAGGAAGACATCATAAATGTGTTTGGTATAGTTACAGCCCTGGCACCAACTTCTAGGTCTGATATAAATTATGTGGAACTCAATGAATGGTACCTAGTCACCCTTAAAACCTGCCTCCCACGCAGTTGTTTGTGATATAACCTGGATGTTATTCATCCTATTGATCCAAGCCCAGCACATCTTCAACTTCTGATCATAAAGCCTTATGCTCAGCACTGGGGCAATGTAAATTATTAAGTTTCATCTGCTCTCTAGAAAGGATCCCCTCTACCACCTGGGACAGAAAGCCTAAAGGACGAAGCCCATGGACCCTAAGAAGGGCATGGTATCACCATCTCTTCCTTTGCTTCTTTCCCTTCTCTTCCCTGTCTCTCCGGTCTTCCATTTCTTCCACCCACACTTCTAGGCAGCTTTCCTGCCTAGGACCCCGAATGGCACCCACAGGCACTCTGTAATATGGCCTTTGTTCCGAGCGTTTGGTTTCATCCCCTCATCTCATTCACACATCTGAAGTCAACTGTCCCAAGGCCACTGCTCTCCTAGACAGTAGTAATCTCAACTTGTGCCCACTCTCAACAGAGAGTGCTCAAGACCCAGTTGAAGAGAAACTGTAAAAATCATAGCAAAAGAATGTAGCATGGAAACATTCAGGGATTCACAAATGACCTTCAGGAAGGAGGCAGGCTAACTGCTGGGAGAAATCTGTGAGTCCACATCCCATTTGTGTAACAAATACCTGAATTGGTGAACGTTAAGGAGAGCATTCATCTCGCCTCACAACCACAGAGGGGTCAGGACATGGCAGGCTGGCACGCTTGCTTTTGCACCTGAGATGAGACTGCACTTTATGACCAGGAGCATATGGTGAAGCAAACCCATTCATCTCTCAGCAAGGAAGCCAAAGAGACCAGGTAGAAAGAACCATAAAATCTACATCCTCTTCAATGGCACACTCCAATGACCTACACCCTCTTACTGGGCCACACTTCCTAAGGGTTCCACCACTCTTCAGTGAGGCCAAGGGCTGGGTACCAAGCCTTTACCACATGGCCTTTGGGAGCCATTTAAGACCCAACCTACAGCACTTCAGATCCTGACACAGTTCTAGCTGCCAGATGTGAGCAGAGCAAAGCAAACCTGAGAAAAGAAGACTAGTACACTCAACTTCTCTGTCACTTAAATTCCATCTAAGGGCACTGCAATCCTCCCAGGCAGCTGAGAAGCGCCAGCCACCCAGCTAAGGACTACAGCAAGATTCTAGGCTCCCTCCAGGTGGGTGGGAGATCACACAGCCCATCCTCTGGGGAGTCTGTCCTTGCAGACAAGTCCCTTGCCTGGAGTTTGAGAAACTGGCTTCAGATCTCAGCCCTGCTGACTGTGATGGGCTGTGGTTTCATCATCTGAGAAAGATGAGCAGCACAATGTCCCTGGAGTGGGGTGCTGGAGAGATGGAAACAACCACTCAAGGGAAAGGGCACTCCCGAAGCAGGAGCCTGACACATAGTACGAGGTAAATTAGCCCAGTTAGAGACCATGGAAAGCAAGGCTCCCTGGCTTCTCTTCCACTAATGAGTCCCCTGGTGAGAAAGGCAGAGAAGGAGACTCCCCAACCATGCCTGATGACAGAGAAGGGAGAAGACACCCTTCCATCCCCGCAGGAGTCCTCTGAGGAAGCAGAGCCACCTGATGACAGATTTGCAAAATGTGTCCTAGTGGTTAAGGATATTTAATCAAGTGGTGGTGCTAGCCAGAACTTAGGAGGCAGAGGCAGGCGGATCTCTAGGAGTTTGAGGCCAGCCTGGTCTATAGAGCGAGTTCCAGGACAGCCAAGGCTAACAGAGAAACCTGTCTTGAAAAACAAAACAAACAACAACAACAAAGACAGGGGGAGTCCCACGTGCCTGGAGCTCGGGGCTCTGGGGGACAAGGCTGGAGAGACCCTCAGGGCCCCGTGTGGCCCACCCACATCAATGCTGAAGAACTCCCAGGCAGGCTAAGTATTGAACGTGCCTCCGCAGTTGAGGGGAAGCTGGAGGAAAGGGGAAGCTAGCGTAGGCAGATGCGCCGGAAGAAAGGAGCTAGATCGGAGCAGACTCCATGAAGAAGCGGACCAGCACTGAAAGAAGAGAAGGAAGCCGGAGTGGTGATTGGCTGAGATAGGCTTGTACCGGCAAGAAGGGAAGGCAAGTCATGGAGGAGTCAATGCACAAGGCAGTACCAGGCCTGTGTGTAAAAGGATATCTCGGAGCCCCTTCTCTCATGTGCTCATGAGCCTCTGTTCTTGTACCACCTCCCGCAGGATGCAGGCGGCTGAGACTCCCAGGGAGAGGCTCTCACAGGCTAACTAGTGCTCCGAGGAGCCTTCCAATTTAATAACGGTGCCGTCTAGCTCCAGTGTGTTTCCCGGGAACACAATTACTCACCCTCTAATAGAGCCAATAAATACAGCATGAGGATGGGTAATTAACAACCTTTTGCTGGGAAGTAGCAATTTTTGTGCTCTACAAAGCTTCCTGTTCCTGCTCACCCCTTCGTTACTGCAGATTCAGTACAGTCTGGGTGCGTGCGCCACTCAGCCCTCACCAAGTTAACCAAAGCACAGTGCGTCTCTACCAAGTCCACTGCTAGGAGTTAGAGCCGGTGGAGCTGCGGTGGGCTCTGTCATCTACCTCGTCTCCACTTCTGATCCCAAGTCTTTAAATGAGTTCAATATTGTTGCCAAACAGTGCAAGTGTGGAGAGGAACCCATGTTAGTCGGAGGGGAAGATGACCTTTGCACCTCTCATGACATCAGCCTTCCCCTCCCGATACCCACTCTGCTAACTACTCACATCCGTGAAGAGTCTTATTAGTGGTGATTATATTAGGCAGGAGAAAGGGAGAAAATCCACAAACTTAAAGTGATTTACCTCTTGGCTTGCAGTTTTAATTAAAATTCCAGTTTATTTAGCAAATAGCTCTGGAAAAGATTAGATAGCAATTTAGCACTGTGTTCTTTCTCCACTTTCCAATTTATAAGGGTGACACAAACAGCAAAATCAGCATGCTAAATGTCTCCAAGTCTGTCTCAGCACAACTCTTCCTTCCAAAGAGAGATCCAATATCAGCAATAAACTGTAATGTAGCGCCATTACGTTCTGGAAACCATCAACAGCCATCCCTCTGTTCCTGACTCCCTCGCGGTGGTAAATTGTCAATTCACTGCTAAGTCCTAAATTACTGAGTCTCTTCTTCATCAGAACTTTAAATGTGTTTATTAACTGAAATGGAGGTAAAGCCGGGGAAGCTTCCATTTCAGAAACACTTTCCTCCCACGCAGGAGAAAAGTGTTTCTTCTAAGTCATACCTGACACCTCTTAGCCAGAAACCCAGCTAACACTGGTCTCTGCCCAACAGGAAGCTGCTCCGAAGGCTGTAGGCTGTCAGAGAGACAGCTCAGTTGGTAAGCACTTGTCTTGCAGGCACAAGGACCTGAGTTCTGTCCCAGAACTGATGTTTAAAAAAAAAAAGTCAGGGGCTGATGAGACAATTCATCTGGTAAAAGCATTTGCTGCTGAGAAGCAGAGTTTGACTCCTGGTACTCAATGTAGAAAGAAAGAACTGACCCCCAAAATTGTCTACTACCTGCGTGCACAGCCACACACATGCTCACACTCACATATGCTCACACGATCATACACATGCTCATACTCATGCTCACGCTCACACATGCTCACACTCATGCTCACACTCACACACGCTCACACACATGCTCACACTCACATGCTCACACACATGCTCATGCTCACACTCACGCTCACACTCACATGCTCACACACATGCTCACACTCATATGCTCACAAGATCATACATATGCTCATACTCATGCTCACACTCACACACGCTCACACACATGCTCACACTCATATATGCTCACACACATGCTCACACTCACATATGCTCACAAGATCATACATATGCTCATACTCATGCTCACACACACGCTCACACACATACTCACACTCACACATGCTCACACTCACGCTCACACTCACATGCTCACACACATGCTCTCACACACACTCACACACTCACACTCACACATGCTCACACACGCTCACACACATGTTCTCACACACTCACACACACTCACACACATGCTCTCACACACTCACACACACTCACACACATGCTCTCACACACACACGCTCACACACATGCTCTCACACACTCACACTCACACATGCTCACACACATGCTCTCACGCACACAGGCTCACACTCATGCTCACACTCACACATGCTCACATTCACATACGCTCACATGTTCACACACATGCTCTCACACACACTCACACACTCACACACATGCTCACACACACTCACTCACACACACTCACACACATGCTCTCACACACTTACACTCACACACTCTCACACACATGCTCTCACACACTCACACACGCTCACACACATGCTCTCACACACATACTCACACTCACACATGCTCACACACATGCTCTCATACACACATGCTCACACTCATGCTCACACTTACACACACTCATGCACATGCTCACACACACAGGCTCACACTCACGCTTACACTCACACATGCTCACATTCACATACGCTCACACGTTCACACACATGCTTTCACACACACTCACACACTCACACTCACACATGCTCACACACACATATTCTCACACACTGAAACAAAGGAACAGACTGTCGTTATGGTGGTGCTCATTTGTCATCCCGGCACTATTGTGAGGCAGAAAGAGCTGGGACCCTAGGGTTTGGTTCACGGGCCAGCCAGCTTAGCCCACTAGGCAAATTCCAGGCCAGTCTCAAAAAGAAAAAGTGGACAATGTCTCAGAAATTTCCAAGGCTTTCCCTGGAAATAGTCACCATCTCCCATCTCACAGAAGAGGCTGCTGGGACTTGGGGAGGTGGAGGACACTGGCTGCCAAGAGAAAGTGAGGTGCTCCCACAGGAGGAAACAGAAAGCTTGAGCAGAGATTGAGCAGGGAGATTCCAAAGCCTGCAGGTCCTGCCCTCCGAGGTGAGGTAGGACTTGAGCGAGCTGGGAGCATTGCCCAGACCTTGGAGGCCTGCTTCCCCCTTGCCACTGCAGGCTCTCTCCGTTTACACATCTGCAGAGGCCCACTTGTCCGTTCCTTTCCTGAAGCTCCCAGTGTTGTTCAGATAATGTCCCCGGCAGGAAGAGGTTTCTCAGAGGACTCATTAGATAAAGGTAGATGGGCTCAGATCTCCCCTAAATATATTTCCTCCTCCTGACCTCAAAAAGGCAGTCTGAATCTCGCAGAAATATCTCATTGTGATATCATAGGTCACCTATTAAGAAGAATGAATCTTATGCCAGTAATTCCTGTACTAAAAGTAGTGGCTACTATGTACTGATACGCATGGTATTTGCTGTGTGGTTTACATGTGCTATTTCAACTCACCTTTATGGCAACACTATGAGATAGGTAGAAACGCTGGTCTGTTTGACAGGTGAAGAAACCAGAATTCAGAGTAGACAATGAAATCTCTGGTAATGAACCATAAGGGGCACAATAAGGATGAGGCCCAACCCCATTAAATCCTTGGTCCCCAAATAACTAAGCCCAAGAGAAAGAGAAAGGGGTTCCTCCAACCACCCACAGAATTCTAGTGATGGTGGCCTTATCCTCAGCACCTAGGCTAAATGGGAAAGAAGGTAGGGAGGGACCAAGGGGAAGGGAATTGCCCACTCCTGGCAGCTCTCCAGAGTGTGAACAGCAGCCGGACACCTGCATCTCTGCCTGGGCAGCTCTGGCCAGCCCAGCCCTCACTCCTGGTTTCAGTGCCCAGTGGAGGGGCCCTGACGGTGGAGCGCTAGAGACAGGACAGCAGTGTCTCTGCACCGCCTTCAGAAAAGCACCCCTTACACCTGGGTGGAGCCATCCTCCTGAGATCAGGAGTGGGAGGAGATGAAGCCAAAGCAAACAGCCGCAGAGAGACCAAGGAAGTGGGTGGGTGCCTTCTTGGAGTGGCCATGGAGAAATAGGAGCTCAGAGATGTAGAAGGAAAGGCTCTCCTCCTGAGTCAGCAGGGTGGCGGGTGCTGGAGCAAGTAACAAGTTCTCAGCCCAGTGTTGCATTCAAAGGTGTTCTGAAAGGGCCACATTTTTATGTATTTTCAACTGAGAAACAAAAACAGAGAAGTCATACATACTGATGGGGATCCATGTAAAGTCTGTATAAATATTAAAATCAGGCTAAACGTAGCTCTCACTCCAAACATTTACTGTTTGTGGTGAAATTTTTCAAAATCCTTTGTTAGGCTCTTGAGATGTCCAGCACACTATTGTTAACTATAGTCACCGCACTGCGTGACAACCCTGCAGACCTCTTCCCTCACTCACTGTAACAACGCCGCGGAGCTGCCTCTCCCCAGCCACACTGCGCTTTTGGCAGTTCCCAGAGGCTGCTATCCTACTCTCGGCTTCGATGAGATGAATGAGTTTTAGACTCCACGCGGTGAGATCTCACTGTCATTCTGCGCTTGAGTTATTCTGCATAGTACAGTCGTCCCCGCTTACACCCAGTGTTGCGAAGGATTCCGAGTCCTTTCTTAGCCAAGCAGTGTCCCACCGTGTACATGCATCGCCGTGCTTTATTGTCCACTCCTCCATTATGGACATGTAGACAAAACTTTAGTCGTCGCGTGCGGCGCCGGGCACCTGTACCCACCGAGCCATCATCTCACCAATCCTGCTTTCAGTTTGGGGGGAACTGCCATACTTTTTTCCATCAAAGATAGACAAATTTATGCTTCTACTTAACAACGTACAAAGATTCAGGGAGGGAAATTTTGATTGCCCGCTGAAGAAAAATCACAAAGAAAAAAATTGACTTTGTTCAGTTACGGGGTGACGAGATTCAAGTTCCACCCAGTCGCACTCTTGGTTGAAGTGGAAATACTTCCCTGTGAACTGAGAAGTCGCCTGCTCAGGCCCTCGGCCTCCCTGCAGCCCTTTAGACTGTGGAGCCTAAAGGCCTACAGAACTGGGTATTGATATCAGAATAGCTCTTTTGTTCTGGAGCGAAATCCCTGCCTCGCTACCCTCCTGCACACCCTACATAAGGACGGTTAGTCGATTTCACCTCTTGTTTCAAGCAAGCGTCAGCAACTCAGGCCAACCCAGGCCAAGCCTCCAAGATGAAGGCACACAGCACCCACGTGCTGGCTCACAACTCTATCTCCAGGGGATCTGAGGCACCCTGTACACATGGTGCATACGTGTGTGTGTGTCTGTGTGTGTGTGTGTGTGTGTGTACACATAAAAGAAAAGTAATCTTTTTAAAGAAAGTTTAGAGTGAAGCTGCTTTTATGCATGGTAGTCATGAGCAGGTCTGATCACTCATCTCTAGGGTTAACAGTTGATAAAAACAGACATATCCATCTCCGGTAGGCAAACAAAGCCACTGTGAAAAAGGAAACATTTTGTCTTAACCTGGGCTGGTCCCAGCTGGAACAGAGCCCACTCTTATTTTAAATGACTCTCAACCTTCCTAATGCTGCAAACTTTTAATACAGTTCTTCATGTTGTGGTGACCCCAACCATAGAATTATTTTTGTTGCTACTTCATAACTGTAATCTTACTACTGTTAGGAACTGTAATGTAAATATCTGGCATGTAGATGGTCTTAGGCAACCCCTGTGAAAAGGGTCGTTCAACCCCCAAGGAGTCCTGACCCACAAGTTGAGAACCACCGTGTTAAGGACTTTAAGTGGAATTCTCAGCACAACAGCCTGACAGAAAAGGACAGGTAGAGTCTGTGGATATCGGTGTCAGTATCTGGAGCCATTTGTCCCTGATAATGAACTACGTGTTCAGGTCCCCACAGTCACAGTGCAGTTCAGCCAACACTGGTGCCCAGAGGCACCACCTGCACTGGCTCCTTAGGACCAAGTTGCTCCTTCTCAGGCAAAGCATTTAAGCAACACCTTGTACTTCACTTAATAAACTTGGAACGACCTGATTGATGGCCCAGCTAAGTCAGCAATGACAGCTGGCATTTCCCTGATGACCAGATAATGAGGCAGTTAGTTGTGTGTGTGTGTCACCTCAGTCAGTGATGGGGCTATTGAGACAAGGCCAGGCCAGGAGGGCTTTCCGTCAGCCCCCCAGCATGTGGGTCTGTAAGCAGCCTGGGACAGTGCTAGTGTGTTCATGGAGCAGCCTCAAGAAACTGGGCCAATAAAAGTCACTTTAGGAAAAGCCTGCATCGTGTTGCAAATAATGATCAGTAAAAACACCAGAGGATTAAGAATCAGACCAAGATGTCAGTCCTAATTAGCTTATCCATTCAAAGAGCATTAATCAAGTACCTATCATGTGTTAGCTTCTGGGCTAAACATAAAACAAAACTCCAACCACCAGGCTCAGGGAATGTTATAGAGGAGGGAGCAGGGAAAATGTAAGAGCCTCCTTAAGTAGGAGTGGAATGTTGTGGAAGGTTCCAGATACCACAGCAGCTGAGACTGCATAAGACCTCCACAAGACAGGGTCCACATTCAAAGAACAGTGAGATGGACCCCTCCCTGAGGATTTAAAGGCTGTTAATGTCGCTGGTGAAGGGAGAGACAATTTCTTCAGTGATGTGGCCACTGGGAAAAAGTGTCCATGCTCCTATAAACAACCCTCACCCATGCTGTTGTAAGTACTGGATCACACACACACACACACACACACACACACACACACGGGGGGGAGATAGGCCACAGAGAGAGAGAGAGAGAGAGAGAGAGAGAGAGAGAGAGAGGAAGAGGTAGAAACAGGCTAATCAAGGAGAAAGACAGAAAGGGGCAACCAGGAATGGGAGAGGGATAAGAGAGGAAAATAGGGGTAAAGATGACCAAAGTACATTATATGCATTATGAAAATGTCATAATAAAGCCTATTGTTGCATACAATATATGCCAACAAAAACTATTAAAAACCAAACTGTTTTCAAGATTCATACACTATCCGTTCTACTACTGATGTTTCTTGAAAAAAATGAATATTCATGACACATTGGTGCAAACTCATACTGGAAAATGGGTCACAAACTGATGAGTTCCCACTAGTATAGAAAGATTACAATTTTAAACATACTCTTGGGACTGGAGAGATGGCTCAGTGGTTAAGAGCACTGGTTGCTCTCCCAGAGGACCTGGGTTTAATTCCCAGGTTCAATTCTGGTGGCCCACAACCATCTGTAACTCTAGTCTCAGGAGATCCAACACCCTCTGGCCTCCAGGGCTTCAGGCACACACATGGATCAGAGGTGAATACGCAAAGCATACACACTGAAAAAAATTCAAACATACTCTTCACGGGTGGGAGAGGTGACTCAGCAGGTAAGAGTGCTTGCACCAAGCCTGACAACCCGAGTTCCATTGCCAGGACCCACTTGGAAAGACGAGAGAGCTGACACCTGCTAACTGTCTTCTGACCTCCACACACGCACCATAGTGCACACACACCACAGTGCACACGCATGTGTGCACATGCATGTGCATCCTGCTAATGTTTGCTTCACTGTCTCCTCTCTTTCTTGAGCAAGCTACCATGTGCATTGGGCAGGACTGTCAGGTAATTCACCCCAGTTTTCTCAGGGATCTCCTGATCTTAAGACTCAGAGCCCCCCCCACCAATGCCAAGCCAGCAAGCAGTATTGGTCCTTTGTTCAAGTGTCCCTTCTGTAAGCCTGAATTCTGAGTGGCAGTCATTCCTCTGGGTAGTTGTTCCCAGCTGAGTAGGGAAACACAATTTTGAATTCAGATCACCTAACAGCATCGGCCTGGATTTCACAAAGGCTTAGAGAACATCGTCACCAGTCAGTGTTCTTACTCTTTCTTGGCAATCTTCTTACTGTCTGTAATCTTTTTAAGCCATGAAGTCCAACCTACAATCCTACTGTTTTCATTCTCAGCACTGCACTGAATAACGAAATCTTCAGCATATGTTAGTCACAAGATCAGGTGGAGTACTGAAGAGCTCCAAAGTGGGTCAGACCAGAACAAAGTGGAAAGCCCACTGGAGGGCAGTGTTCCGAGGTGTGTGTGGCAGGGAGCACATTATGAAACTTTGAGAAGGCTGTAAAGTTTGCAGATGTTGGTTAAGCAGACAGCCGTGGGGCCACAAGATCATCACCAAAGGAGGGCAGACGGCAGACCATGCTCACTCGAGGCCGTGTGCCTTCACCTCCTGTCCACCCCTGCTGATTGACAACATTTATACATTTTACAAATTAAAACAAACAAACAATGAAGACACAGAGTTCACTCACATTCTTCTGTGCCAGGTGCTGGGCACGGAAGAATAAGACATAAGAGGTGCGGATCCTTCTTCACAGCATCTGGAGTCTGGTGGGGAATAACAGACAGACTCACTGACTTAGCTTAGGGGGGCCGCGGGCTCAGGAAACAGAGGGGAGCCAGAGGAGGGAGACTTCAGAACGTTTCTACAGAGAAGGGTATTCAGTACACGGCAGAGTCGGCACCGTATAGACGTGGGACGGGGCTCTGAATGCCATGCTGACCTTAGGGTTCATGCTGTCTCAAATCCAGAGAGCACATGCCACGAACAACACTCGATTTCAAGACTCGACACTTCATCCTTCCTAACAACCACCTTAGAGTCTTGTTACAACTAAAGAATAAAGATTCCACAGGACCCAGCCTTCTGGGGAAGCTGATGTTAACAAGGCCCCCAGTGGTTCTTAGAACACACAACAGAAAACCTAAAACCCAGTGTCTTAGGAGTTTATTCAACAGCAGTCTCCTGGTCATTTTTAAGAATGGAGTGGAATTCCTTAAAATCATTCAGCTTTCAAAGAAGAAAAAGAATGGGGAGAAAACAAACAAGAGCCCTGTAGAGCTCAATCAGCCAGCCAGTCAAACCAAAAGGCTGCTCTCCTGTCTTTCCGTTCCTTGTGGATCTTAGCCTCTCGTTCTGGCTTACGCGATGTCATCACCAAACAGAGCCTGTTCCCACACAGAGGGCTCAGGAACATGCTACTAATGTAGAGACATTGCTAATTAAGGAGTTGACAGAGTAACCAGAGGGACCAGACCATGAGAAACCCCTAGCTTTCTCAAAAGAGAAGCCATGGATTTGGAATTGAGGTGACCTAAGTTCAAATCCCAAACCTACCATTTACAGATGAATCATGGACAGTTCATGAACCTCTCTGATTCCTATTTTCTCCAACTGCAAAGGGGTTAATCCGCCCTGCTCTCCAGAACTACTCTCAGGAACAGGAGATAACAGAGGAGGTGGTAGCCTGACCGCTGGGCCCTTAACAGATGATGCCAACAAAGAATGAAACAAGTGAATTTACAGCTTAATAAGAGATAGTGCCAATATGAAATCAACAGTTAATAAAGATATGAGAGAGAGAGAGAGAGAGAGAGGTGCATGTGAAAACTGAGGCCTTTTCTTGTAAAACAGTGAATGGAACCACGCTGGGGCCTCAGGTATGTTTTTACCTGGAGGTCAAGTGTGGGGTGGTGGCCCTTAGTGTGCTGAATTTTATTTATAAGTAGCATATTTTTCTGGAAGCTGAGGGAACTGAACCCAAATTCCAGAAAGGAGAGCAACAGACTTCAGGCTTTGGTGATGCCAGCTGAAAAGCTGGAGAAGCCTGGAGAAGCCGGTGGGTGGTCTGCAGGCCACGTCACAAACACTGCCATAGCACTCAAAGTGCTTTCATGATCCTTGACAGGAAAACATAATGCATTTCCCAAGAGGTAATGGGGAGAGGTGGCAACAGATGGGGAGACAGCTCAGACCACGAAGGGCTTGCCAAGGGGGCCTGAGTTTGGATCTCCAGCACCCACATAAAAACAAGATGTGGTTGGTGTGTGTCTGTAACCAAGGTAGCGGGTGTCGGGTGGAGACAAGCAGACCCCTGGAGCTTACTAGCTAGCCAGCCTAGTCAAATTGACGAGCTAGTTCCAGGTGCTGAGAGATGCTGTCTCAAAAGACAAGGTGGAGAGCTACCAAGAATTCGTGTGCACACACCTACACAAACACACACATACAACACACACACAGATACATACACGCAGATACATACACGCGCACACACACACACACACACACACACGTGTGGAGACACTGGAGAAGGACATAAATCATGGCACCAAAGCCAGCATTTGAACAAGTAGTCAGTAAGAAAGCAGAACCAGCATATCTACTGGGATGGACTCTGGGTGGTTGGCTCTCTTCCCTCAGGAAGGGGCCCATGCATGTGAATAGCATTTTTGTTTTATTTCACATGGTCTGAATTTGATTTACTCTGCAGCTTCTTTCCCAATGAAGATGAAATACATCATTGGTTGCTTAATGGCCCTTCCTGCAATGAGGCTTTTATTAAATAGCAGCGAAATGCCCAGCACTGGGGATGGAAGCAGTGCACAGATCTCTCCCTGCTGTGCCAGGGGAGACAGTGCTCAGCTGCCCCTGGTCCTCCCGCTCTCCATCTGAATGGACACTCAGGAAAGAGGGCATCAGGGCCTGAAGGGAACATGGGAAGCAGCCTTCTGTGGCTGGGTGCCTGGAGAAGCCTCTTTTGGACACCCCTCACACACACACACACACACATAGTCATCAGAAAGAAGGGCAGGGACCCCTGAAGAAGACACGAAGCTCTCTAGGCACAGCCTGGGGCAGGACAGATGCTCTTGATTTGGCACCAAGCAGATCCCTGGGTGTGATTTCTAACTTTACCTCAGACTGGGGATACGTCTTTTGGTCAGTCATTTGCTGTGGAGAGTAGGGCTAAGGGCAGATGCCTAACTTGCATGCAGGCTCAATAAAGTGCCCAGTGATGCCATCCCTGCTCTGTGCTGAGGATCCATAAATCCTGCTTTGCTAAGTCTCTACAGATGTCACCAGGTGTCACTGTAGGGCTTCCTCTACATGTTCCACTGTTTAAATGTTAGACCGGAGGAGACCACTCTCTGCTTCCCCAAGGAGGATTTACCCACTCTGTGTACCATCCTACCCCAAATATATTTCTCAAGTACAAGCAGAGGGGCTTTCTCACCTGCAAATCTATGGATCTGAATTTTTAGGCACACACACCCACACACACACACCCACACACACACACACACACAACCTCTATCCATACCTGCTCTCCCAGCATCTCTCTAACTCTGACTGACGTTCAGATGTCTCTGGCTCAGTTCCTGTGTATACCTCAGGCCAATTCTCATCATCTTCCTGTTGCCTTCTGTGTTCCACATGGAGGTAACTGCATCAGTCTGCCTCCCCAACCCCATCACCCTGTCACCTTCAAAGCACAACTACATGTCAGCCCCGTGCCCTGATAGCTGGCTCACCCAACCCCCAGGCCCCTGCAGAGGTTCCTTCCAGCTGCAGCCTCTCTGGACCCCTGCACCCTTCCTCCTTGGTCTCACAATAGACCATGGCTCCCCAAAGGCGAGCACCCATGGGGTGCCACTGTTTTGTTAGTCCAGGGCTCAGCAGGGTCTGTGGCACAAAGTCAAGCCCGAGGAAATGCTTGAGGAAGGAATGGAAAAATTGTTCCAGCCAATATTTATCAAAATCTGACTCTAGACTATTGCAGGCATTGTGCAGTGGGGTGTGAGGATCTAATAATAAACAACAGTAAGCAAGACAGACACGGTCCTTGCACTAGTTGAATTTAAAGTCTGCTGGGAAAGAGAAAATTCAGCAAGCAATAACAATAAAGCCGTTGCCTGCTGTGGAAAGGAGCCAGAAAGAGATCTAACCCAGTCAGGTAAGCCTCCTTGGGAAAGGGAGATGTTAGCTGATACCTGAAGATGGAAGAAGGTGTGGGCAAGAGGACAGAGAACCCTCTAAAAACAGCAGCACCCCACCAATCTGGGCCTGAGCTGTCTCGATTATCCAGAAAACAGCAGGAACTGGGAAAGAGACCACAGCTGTCAAGAGGACTGTACGCCTCGCTCACCCAGGGGCCTCTGATTGTCGCGTACATCTTTCTGGATACCTCCAAGCCGACCCTGAGTACCTCCTGTCCCCCACCACATTCATTCAAACAGAACTCAGAGTCAAATGCTGGGCTCATCAGCCCATGTGGCCCTTCTGGTCATGCTATTTCTGTACAGGACTTTTATGGTTAACATTTGGAATTTTTTTGTTTTATTTTGGAGAGAGACAGGGTCTCCATAAGTTGCCTAGACTGATCTTATTTTCCAGGCTCAATTGATCCTCTTGCCTTGACATCCAGAA
Organism: Cricetomys ansorgei; assembly: GCA_026225945.1. Lineage (NCBI taxonomy): Eukaryota > Metazoa > Chordata > Mammalia > Rodentia > Nesomyidae > Cricetomys > Cricetomys ansorgei. The sequence continues at coordinate 5,405,767 of JAMJFZ010002981.1, forward strand.
TAGTTGGGACTATGGGCTTGGGCCAACAAGGGCAGCTTAGAATGTTCTTATAATTATATTTTTAACTTCACAGTGCAGAGCTTATGAGTAATAGCTATTACCTAGTATTGACATGCTGTCATAATAAAATGATTTGTTGGTTTAAACTAAAACCGAGACACATTCCATCTTAGTAAATAAACAAGATTATTTTCTACTTGGGTGACTCATATTTATAATGAGGCATTTCTGGCAGATGGCAATCAAGTATCTTATTTTAAGAAGTCAGTATGACAAGTTTGACAAGCAGAAGACCCTACTGATCTGTGTTTCCAAACAGAGGTTGTGTTTTACAGGTGAGAGGTGCTGGGGAGTACACTGGAGATTATTTGAGATCCCTCTTTAGAATCAGTGCACTGGTTAAATCTGAAATTTTATATTGCAACTCAACTACCTTTTGTTTACTTCTGAATTCCAAGTTCAAATCAACAAATACTCCATTATGATACAACAGAATATTATTTAATAAACTATTATTCTATTTTTATTTTTTTATTTATTTATTTATTTATTTATAGTTTTTCAAGACAGGATTTCTCTATGTAATATCCCCAGCTGTCCTGGAACTAGGTTTGTAGACCAGGCTGAATCTCACTGAGATTCCACCTGCCTCTGTCCCCCAAATACTGGGATTAAAGGTGTGTGCCACCACCGCCCGGCTCAAATTTGTTAATGATAGGATAGATAATATGTTGACTAATTTAATTTTTCCTAGAAGAGGAAGTTTCCCTTTCTAATTCTCTCAAAAAGACAGTATGAGACCATCAGGGTCCTGGTTGGAAGAGCAGTGTCTCACTCAGGCCTTGAAGAACAGCTGACATTCAACCCATATTTACTGAGCGATAATGAAGACCTCCCAGGCCTGGGGATTTAAAGGCTGCCTCTGTGTGCTTTACTTCACTCCCTTTCTAGAAAGGCTCTGCTCGTTCTAATGGAACACTGCTGCATAAACTCATGCAGCAGTCCTCAGCGACCATCCCAGGCCGATTAAACTGTCGCACAGCGGGGACCATCGCCTCTCCCTCTGATCCCCAGACACAGGGCACTTTTTCCAACAAGATCGCTTTAGGAGTGGGGAGTTCCCTGATAAGTAACAGCCATTAGAGAAACAGCTTCTCAGTGTACCCAAAGGCTTGTGAAGTTTAGCTGTTTCTGAGACAATGTCATAAAAATCCAAGAAGGTGGTAAGGCATTGGGTGAGCACTCTCAGACACAGCCTGTGTCTCCTGAGGAAAGCAACAAGTGCACAAGCTGAAGAAAACCATGATCATGGGAACAGCCTTGCTGGTCCCAAGGCTTTTAGGGGCTTTCAATCAGCTGGCTCTTTATTTCTGGCTTGAGCGTTGCAATGCCAGAGACAGGCACGAACACACTGCCTGGGCTCTCTCTATGTGATTTTCCTTTAAAGAAAATCGTCACTCTGAAGGTCCGAGAAGCACTGGGTCTACAAGTGACACCACGGTTCAACTTCCCTATCAGCCGAATGCTTCTCTGTGCCAGGCACTGGCAGATGAATACGACAAGCTCCTGACACTCAACAGACAGTCTCAATCAATACTGTCCCTACCCATCACCATCCCAGCCCAGGCGTCATAATCTTGACTCTGAGGTCTACAGTAGCACCCTAGCCTACCTCTCTGCCTCCAGCCTTCCCTGTAATCCATTCTCCACGAGCACCAGAGTCTTCTACTTAGGCAATGGCCTGGCCTTTGAATGTGCTCTGGCTTTTAAATGCCTGCTGGCAAGGTGAGAACCAGACACCCTAACAAGCCACCTTCAGTAGGTGAATTAGAAGAAAACCTGCTTTGTCACGGCCTTGGTGAAGGCAAGGAGAAGTCAGAGGGAAAGCTCCCCTCAGGATGCCCACAATAACACTTCCTGAGGCAGAGTCTAGAGACAAAATTCATACTCTGTCTAGAGTTTAAAAAGTACAATGCACACATACATACACATGTGCACACACATATGCACATACATGTGCACATATGCACAATTATTGTTATATGTTCTGGTTGGTAGAAGCCTCTGTGGCAGCCACACAAAATGAAAATCCTCACTTTAGACTCACACTTCAAAAAACGGCCAGAGATTTAAGTTCCAAGAACAGAAATATACTATCAAACAAGGCTTGAGATCTCATCAAAACCCCAAAAGAGAAAGATAGGAGAGGGGGACTGGATGAGAGAGACAATTACAAAAGAAAATGGGTAAGAACTTTCTAGAACTGATAGGACACCAGACCTCAGAAAATAGAATCCCCCCACATCCTAAGCAGAAGAAAGAAACCCTCTCTCCTGGAAGAGCAGTAGTGACTCAGGAGACATCCGAAGCAAACAGAAGACTTTAAGTATCCAAAGGAAAAACACACCCAACCAGCAAAATGAAAAAGCTGCCAGCTCACACCAACAGCGAAAGGGTGAGAAACCGGCACAGTGTCTCCAAAGGGCTGGGATCATGAAACTAGCAAGACAGAACCACAGTGAGCTATATGAGGAAAAATAAATGGAATTTTTGGCAAAATAAAACCTGATAGAATTTACTATAAATAGTACCTCATTAAATTAACTTCTATAGGGTTACATCCAAGGGAACATAGTGAGCCTGAGTTATAAAAGAAAATAATCAAAGAAAATGGCAAATGTGGGTAATCCCAAGGACACCAAGTTGTATAAAATAATATCTAACTTTTGAAGTTGAAATGGTCAGCTAAAAAGCATGTAAGAATATGGAACCCCCCTGAGTGGAACCCCCCACCAAGATCGTTATGTTGCTAAGAGGGTAATGGGACAAGGAAGACGGTGCCACAGTTAGCCACGCTTCTTGCCGACCTTGATGCCATGAGTTCTGTGTCCGGGACCCAGGTGACAGGAGAGAACCGACTCCTGCTAGTTGTCCTCTGACTGACACGCGTCACAGCGTGTGCACAGCGACACACATAAACATAAAAAAAAACAATAAACAAGGAGCTGAGAGATGGCTCAGCAATTATAGGCACACACTGTCTAGCACAGGAGCAGAGCTCCGCTCCCAATACCCACATTAGACTCTAACTCCAACTCCGGAGGCCCCAACACCCTCTTCCTTAGCGTCGGTGGGCACTGCACTTACAGGCCCACTCACAAACACATGCACAGGATTAAAAACAGTGACAGCCTAGCCAGTACTCGGGGCTGGTGAGGTGACAGATCTCAGAGGAGAACCTACTAGCACCACTTTACTAGACTGGCACAATCCTCCACTGTATTCTCAGACTTACGCCCACAGACAAAGGCCGCCCCTCATCAAGGAAGCTTCTCTTTACAGAAACGGAGACCATTACAGAAAACGGCAACTGGTCCTAACACAGCTCGATAGACCACGGGGAGTGCGGCCTCAGTGGACACACCTACATCACAGCTTCTGCACCAAGGCCTGGCGGAGGCAGCAGAAGAGAGGGGCAGAAAGACTGTAAGGACAGAGGTCCAGGAAGTCTGCTGGGAAACTGTCTCCTGGAAACGACAGGAAAGCTGCATTCATGATACCTTAATATGACCTCAGCAATGACCACATCAATAGCTACACTAGCTCAGAAGAGGGACATCTCACAGGGCCATCCCCAGACAAAGAATAGCAGGCAACTAATGAGTGCTGAGAGAGGATGAATTAGTCTCTCCCGTGGATGAGCCCCTCACTGGTTAACCAAAACAAAGTGCACGGCCCTGAAATCATGTACACACAAGCAACAAACACGAGTCAGTAGGTTACATTTATATGTTTATGTGTGTGTGTGTGTGTGTGTGTGTGTGTGTGTTATATATACAGTAATAATAAAGAGTCCATCGATTTGAGAGGGAGTGGGGAGGGGCCATGGGAGGGGCTGGAGGCAGAAAAGAAAAGGAGGTAAGTGATGTAAAAGTGATGTCATTTCCATTTAAAACAATAAATAAATAAAAATTTAAAAATAATTAAAGTAGGGGGTTGGAGAGATGGCTCAGTGGTTGAGAGCACTGACTGCTCTTCCGAAGATCCCGAGTTCAATTCCCAGCACCCACATGGTGGCTCACAACCATCTGCAATGGGATCTGATGCTTTCTTCTGGCGTGCAGGTGTACATGCAGACAGAACACTCATATAAATAAAGTAAGTAAATATTTAAAAAATAGTAATAAAAAAATGAATCTTTCAAAAAATTAAAAGAGCATCATGGTTCTAACTTTAAATTATGTGATTTATGTGCATGTCAAATTTTCTAGCATTAAGTTTTATAAAAATAAAAACAGGAAGTGTAACTCTCAGGCTAGGACAGCAAGAAAATGGGGAAAGAAAAACATAACAAAAGATATGAAATCCACAATTACAGGGAGTAATATTAGCATAACTTCAATAAATGAATAAATCAGACATAAAACTAAACCCATAAAATTTATGTAATGCAATTCCCAATTAATCAAATGTCATGTATGAAATATTACATTCAATAACTAAAGAACACACATTTTTCTCAAGCTTCCATGGAATATTTGTAAAAATTACTGTCTTCATTACTTTTTACTGCTGTGACTACACTGAGGAACTGACTTTAAAAGGTAAAGCTCTACCCAGGGCAACAGCACAGCATGGGAGACAGACAGCCATATTCCTCCAGCTTCATCAGGATGGTGAGGTTTTATTCTGGAAGAAGGGCCAGAAATGTCTGCTGGGACTCACTCCTAAACATCACTAGGTGGCAGCTCACCTGGGGAAGCACAGGTGGCCACAAGACACAGCATGATGTGGGGAGGATGCAGGCATGCGTCTTTGGGCCTCATGGGACAAAAACACAGCCAATGGTCTCTCCAGCTTCCAAAATGGCCTCTGTGGTGGGGTCTTAGGGGGCAGTCAAAAGTGGAGGTTCAAAATGAATTAAAGGGACAGAAAGCTTATGCACCTGTTCACATCATCGACGTTTCTGTTATAAAATGTAATTAAGATGTCAGAAATTCATTAGAGAGAAAGCTGAACCTTCCTGTATGTGTTCAAAGTACCAGGTGCTTGAGACTATATGACAATCTTCACAATTCATTTTTAGAGATGAGGAATCTCTTTAGAGAGGTTAAACAGCTTGTCCGGGCTACAGGGGCAACATTCAAATCCATGTCTTTGTTTTTCTCCAGACTCCTTGTAAAATATGAAAGAAGGGAGCAAAGAAACAAGCCTAGGAATGCATGCTTCTTCCGGTTCCTGTAGTGCCCCCTCTACTCTCCTGGTGATGCCAAAGGCAAGGGACAGAAGCTGCTGCACAGGCACTACAGTGTTTTCCTGTGGTGGCTAATACACAAAACCTGAGACCCTCACTCAGTCCAGAATGGAGTCTTTAAAAGCTGGATTCGTAGGGAATGCATGGAACTTCAAAAGTACAATTGATGCCAAGAATGATGACCCACACTTCTAATCCCGCCCCTGGGGCAGGCTTGTGAAAGGAGAATCCCAAGTTGGAGGAAGCCTGAGAGTACCTTGTCGTATCTCTCCCAAAAATTAATTTTTAAAAAGCATTTAAATCAACACTATTTAAAAATGTTTACTCCCACACTAAATCATCACTTGACATTTATCCAAAATGCAGCTGTTGCTCCTTCCACAGCTGCTGAGGATTCTGTTACCTGTTGTGAGGCTGAGGGTACAGGTCAGGGATGGAGCAACACACACGCACACGCACACACACACACACACACACACATGCATGCACACACATGCCAGCCCTGCAGCCGCCGCCCCCACCCCACATCTGTTATCTGTCATATTCCCAGAGCCCATGTAGAGCAGGTACACGTGGGTCACAAATATCTGTGAAATGATGAGTGGTTGTGTGTTTGGAATAAGCTTACTCTACAGAATGTTATCTAAGATAGTTTTTCTTTATAGTTAATGAAATAGATCAAACAAGCAGCACAAATACAGACCAACGTCTTCATTGCTCAGTAGAAAGAAAAGAACTCAAACTAATTGAAACCAGCAGTGTGTCGAACACCAGGCCGAGGTGACGCCCTCGCCATCCTCCATGCCTCTCACAGACATTTGGCAAATGTCATCACAGCTCAAGGAGCTGAGGTTCGGGGTCTATCCAGAGTTCACACTCCAAGCAGCTTCCAGCAGGGATTTAACCCTCGGTCACCTGGTCCTTCCCCTTAGAGCAGACAGTTGAAAGAGGACAAGTACTTTTCAATGTACTCATCTTCCAAAGTAGATCTCACAGGGTTATAAAATGTATGGATGGATTTTTGCATTCAACATCGCTGACAGAAAACCAGGATCCAAAACCGCTAACAAAATGAAGGCACAATCCACAGTGTACGTTCCGTAACTTAGAAACCAGCCCCAGAAAATACCACACCTGCTAAGAAGAAATTAATCTGCAATAAAAAAATTAATCTACAGACCCTGAGCATGAACCCTGAAATTTACTGTTGGGAAGCGGCGTTTAAGAAGTTAGTCTGGGTGCCGAAGCTATTACACTTATTGTTCAAATACCAGCGGCAGTGAATTGTGATTTTTATGTGATGACAAGTTTAACTAGCAAAGGGGAAATCCTAGTGGATTAGACGTTAAAATAACATGTCTACTGAAGGAGAACATTTGATGGAGTGGGGTATAAACCATTCTCAAGTATAATGCTCTTTTCAAAAATATGGCATAAATTGCACTATCATTGAAACCGGAAAGGGGAGGGGGAGGGCAAAGCACCCTGGTTTTCATTTTGTACTCTGCCCTTTTCCAGAAGGAATCAAACAAAGGGATGCAAATCGCAGGCTAACATTCTACCTAAGAGCCATCAAATAGCCAGGGAATGGCCTCTGTGACCTAACAAGATAGGACTTGGGAGGAGCGGGTGCTGAGTGCTCATTGCCAGGCAGGGTATATTTCCCTGTTTTATTTTAAGTGCTGTTTGTGACATTGCTCTCCTGGCTCTGAGCGATTCTGCTGTCATTTGAGAGCTACAGGCTGTGTGGGGAAGGGGAGAGAGAGGAAGTGGAGAATTATAGAGCACCCACAAAAGGAGCTTCGGAACAAGACCGACTGACATCCAAACCTGACTCTTGCTTCGATGCTGGGCCTGCCTCACATTCTCCAACTGCTATCTGGGGTAATGATGATGGGGGTGATGGCCGAAGTCCTTGCAGGATGACTTTTAGCAAAGGAGTAGCAAAAAAAGATAGTTTAGGTTTGTACACTGGTGACAAACTCTAGTCCTGGACAGTTCTGTCATTTGTCACCTATGTAGCCTTGGGGTAGCCCTGTAACAATCTCTCTGAAGCCTCTGTTTTCTCATCTGTAAACTGGATATGATGATATCTGCTTGAGGTGAGCATGAAGAGGAAATAAGAGAACCCTCTGTAAATGCTCCATACACTGGTTTGTTAAATGCTTTACTGCAGTCATTTATTTAAATGTTTTTTATTATTATTCTGTGTGTGTGTGTGGAGGGTATTTTGCCCACATATATGTCTGTGCACCACATGGAAGAGGGCATCGGATCCCCTGGAAATGGAGTTCCAAACAGTTGTGAGGCTCCCATGTGGGTACTGGGAATCAAACCCAGGTCCTCTGGAAAAGCAGCCAATTTTCTTAACCGCTGAGCTATCTCTTCGACCCCCATTTGTTCAGTGTGTGTGTGTGTGTGTGTGTGTGTGTGTGTGTGTGTGTGTGTGAAGTATGTGTTTGTGTGCATGCATGCGTGTATGTACATGTGGGCATGCCAGGGTGTTTGTGTCGAAGGCAGAGGACAACTTACCAGGGTCAGGCCAATAATCAATCCTCATCTTCCATTATGTGGAATCAAACTCCTGGTCACCAGGCCTGGAGGCAAGCACCTCTAATCACTAAGCCATGTGCCAGCCCTACGATCCACTCTTTTTAAAGAAACATAAATTCTTTCCTTCTTTCTTTCTTCCTTCCTTCCTTCCTTCCTTCCTTTCATTATTTTATGTGCATGGGTGTTTGCCCACATATATGTCTGTGCACCATGGTCATGCAGAGCTGATAGGGGCAAGAAGAAAGCATCAGATCTACTGCAACTAGAGTTACAGTTGAGAGCCTCCATGTGCGTGCTGGGAATTGAAGCTGGGTCCTCTGGAAGAGCAGCCAGTGCTCTAAACTGCTGAGCCATCTCTCCAGCTCCTCAGCCCACTTTTAATGAGCACTAAGTACTTGGCCCCATACCTAGCAATATGCCTAATAAACAGTAACCCACATGATACAAGCGTAAGACAATCCACTAGTGTGCATGTGCTGAAGACACACTGGATTGTCTAACAGAAAGTACCACCCTGTGACGACTCTCAGGACAAGGACTATGCAAATCACTGCCAACAACTGTCCTGCTACCAAATCCCTCAGAGCCCTCGTTCATGGTCTCTGCTGCCCATGGCATCACGGCACTCTACACAGCTGACATCTCTAGGGAAGGCAGCTCACAACAGGCCTGGCATCTGTTCTCCATGGTGTCTTTTCTCCAGGGTCTCCTTTAATGAAGGTGACAAGTTTTTTTTTAAAAAAAAAAAAAAAGGGAGGAGCATGTGGGAGACAGAAGGAGCCTCCTGACGTGAGCCAGAGACCATCCCGCTTCACCAGTGGTGGTTTGGGCCACGACCTTGCTGGCTGGAAATAACTTTACTCACATCTCCCAGGTACAGAGCTACCATCTGTGAATTTGCTCTTACAGGAACAAACTGAACTCTGTGGACACAAGTGAATTAGACCTTTCCAGAACTGAGTGACTGAAAACTGAACCATCACCGTTAGCATGAGGGATGGTGGGCAAGAGAAGCAGGGTATGCACAGCCTCCACCTGCAGGTCAGTGCGGACAGGAATGCAAGCTCCATGGCGCGGCCTACAGCTGTCTCTCTGAGCTGGTCCTTTCTGCAGCTCTCTGCTCCCCACATGCCCTCAAGCCACCAGCATGTCATTTCTGTACCTGAAACCTAGTCCTGACTCCCTGCCTTGTCTCCTCTGTGTGAAATGTCCTTTGCCCACTCAGATCCCAGACAGGACTGTGACCATGTTTGCAGCTCTGTGCCTCTTCAATGAAAGCTCTTGCACAACAAGGAGACTGTTTTATTCACATCCACTACTGAGGTCGCTCATCTGTAGCACCCATGAGCAGAGAACTGAAGCCTGGCCTCAGGTGGAGTGTCTAATTCAAATGCTAGCTCTGCCTCTAGCTCACTGTGTAAGTTAGCCTTTGTGTACTTCAGTTTTCCCATCTATAAAATGGGTACAATAATGCATTTACTGTAGTGAGTGGTTAGGTCTAAATACTTGTCTGGTACAGACTAAGAACTGCATAAGGGTTCATTACTGTGGCTATTACTGTGGTTTTTAGATACTTGTGGAATTAAAAATAAACCAAAAAAGGGAAGGGAACGTACATGCCCAGTAGCTGAACACATTTCTGTATTCTTGGGCTAGCTCAGGACTCCTGTTCAGTGGACCACAGTAGGAAGGTTCTTACTGCAGAGAGCAGATTTGCACTGACTGGCAGGCGTGGCCTTCTTTCATTTGTTTTGTTGTTTTAACATGGTCTTGCTATGTAGCCCAGGCTTGCTTGTCATCCTCCTGCCTTGCCCTCCCAAGTCCTGGGATCAGAGGCATGCGTCATCACTCCTGGCCGTGATCCTCTTTCTTTTCTGGGCTACCCACTCACCTCCACCAAAGCCAGCCAGCAGGAACCCCCACACTCTTCAGCAGCACAGCTAAACATGCAAGGAACACTGTGCACAGGCACCCCCAATAGTGTCCAGTAGAGTCTCCACAAATTAGAGAGGATCTTGTCCAACACCGCTCCCATAACTGAGGGAGAAACTGAGTCCTACAGAGGTTGCGTATTTGTACTTTGTTAGTACCAAGTTCATCTACATGTTACTTGTCATGCATTCAATTTTGTCTTAGATGCTAAGAATACAAAAATCATAGGATAAAGTCAGACGGATCTTTAAGGGTTCTGCCGTCTGGTGCTTTCAGACCCTACTAGTGTATGCGATGGTGTTTGTGTTGTGCTGCAAACATCCCACCATTCATTTGATGGGTATCTCTTCAGTACAACACCAGGGACACAAGTCAAATACCACTCTGTCCTGAGGCAGGGTGAAGGAGGCTTGGGATGGGGGGCAGCCAAGGTAGGGTCCTACCAACTGCCTACTCTACTGGGCTCACTGATGTAAGGTTTAAATTGTCATTCTTCAGTTACAATGGCAGACTGGGAGTCCGAATTTGCTCTACCTACCCCATTGTTTAGACGAGCAAATAGAAGAAGCCTGAAGACCTTTGCTTGCTTGTCCAGAGTAGTACAACTGATAGACTGAAGACCCTTAGGCTTCTGCAATGGCTTGCAAGGCTTCCTTTCAAGAACAGGCCCAAATCCAATCACCTGATCTGACCCTGGCTCATTTCTACCTCCTTTCTCTCATCATTCTGACCCCCACTCTATGATCCAAGCAGACAGTGCTACGTTCAAAGCACTCAGGGCACTCCCACTTGGCTACTCCTCTCCCTCCACCAGGGACCCAAAGTCCACACTGCTAAATGACTCTGTCCCAGTCAACACTCAAGACTCATTTGGGCTTTACTTCCAACAGGAAGCTGTGCTGGAGTTGGCTTCCTCTGCCTCCCACAGCACATAGAAACACTCGTCACATAATGTGTTCATGCATTCAACAAATATTTATTGAGCAACTTCCATATGCCAGACACCTTTGAGTACAGCAGTAACAAAACAAAACACCTGCCCTTGAAGAGCTTACATTCTGGTGAGCAAAACAGACAATAAACCAACAAATATAACACAATGTCAGATAGAGGTTCATGCTTTGAACAAACAAAAGCAAGGGCTGGCAATGGCTGGGAGCTTCATCTGGGAGACCTCTCTCAGGGTGTGACATTTGATCAGAGGTCTCAAGAGGTGGCAGAGCAAGCCATGGGAATAGCCGGGAAAAGGAGCATTAATGCAGCAGCAGAAGCAATGGCCCTGTGGTTACTGGCACTATTTCTTATTGTGTTGTATTCCCTACTGAACTACAAACACTTGAAGGCAAGAGAACGTCTTAAGTGTGATTCCCCAGGCCCAGCACAGAACTTGGTATTGCCACAGTGCATATTTACAAAACAAGCCAATGAACCAGTCCTGTGTGGCTGAGCCTACCTTAGGCCCAGTGAATAAGATCAAGCCTGCTTGCTGTCCTTCTCAGGCCTAAGCTGAGTGCAGGCCCTGGTTGGCTAGCCTGAATCCTTAGCCAATCTCTATCCCCGGACTCTTCTCTGGCAAGTCCAGGTTTACCTTTCTGCTCCTCCTGTCTTTGGGCTGGACAAGGGACTTCATCTACAAACCCAGACATTGTAGAACTGAGAGTCTTTCCAATCCAATCCTCTCCCAGTTTTCAGGGTGCAAAAGCCAAGACTTGGGGGTGGGAGGAGGGTCTGACACCTGGGATTTCTCCATAACCCCTCCCTGCCTGATTCTTGGTTTCCCTCCAAACCAAACTCTTTCCCACTGGGACATCAATATTCTGACCATAGTGGGCCTTCCCGCAGTCATCACTCCACAGTTTCCAACTTCATTAAACCACTTCTACCATAACCTCAGCTTAGGGCTCAGCACCTGAGTCCCTGAGCTCGCTGTGGCAGCACCTGCTCTTTTTTGCTGACCACTCCCAAAAGTGCGCCAGTGGCTTCTCTGCGCTGAATAAAGTCAAATGGCTTTATTTACTCAGATGATGGCAACAGAAACCTCTGGGATTTTTTTGGTCCTGTGCCACACACCCTAAAAGGGCTGATAAATTCAAGGGTGGGTGATTCATCTCTTCACTCGCGCTTTCATTTCCCTACTTACTGACACCTGCTTCAGGCCCTGAGTCATACAACAGTGTCTGCGGTGGTGGTAGTGGTGGTGGTGGTGGTGTGGTGGTGGTGGTGGTGTGGTGGAGGGAGAGCGGTAAAAATAGCTTGTCACTTATTGAAAACTTGTACGACCACCAGGCAGTAAACCCCCTGATAGTAACAAACGGGTGAAAAATGGGGCAATTGGCTTCACTTTACAGAGGTTAACGGGGCCAAAAAAAAAAGAAAAGCAGCTGGCTCAAGATCGTACAGCTGACTAGCGCGGTGTAGTGAGGCGCTGTTGAGTAAACCTGGCCCAAGAGTGCCGCTCTAAGCACTGAAGTTTACTAAACTTTACATGCAAGTGAAATGAAGAAAATGAAAGACGAGCTCCTGGCCCTGGGGCGGGGAAGACAGACCGGGATCTACGGCAAGAGGAGGCCAGGCTGGGACAGAAGCTGTAGGGAGCCAGGGCAAGGGGTGCTGACCTGACCTGGGGGGCGCGCGGGGCGGCCTGGAAGGACGACCTCCCAGTGCCCACGGGCGGGCCGGGCCTCACCTCCTTCCACCTGAGCTGCCGAAGGCTGATCTTGAGCGCGTCCAGGGAGGTGCGGGCCTTGGAGCTGTCCACGGTGACGGGCCGCAGCGAGCCCGCGCTCCGCCAGTAGCACCGGCTCCGGCCCCGGCTCCGGACCTTCGCGAACTGGCAAAGGGCCCGCGCCGCCGGCCTCGGCGGAGCCAGGGACAGCGCGGGCGGCAGCCGCCGGGAGACGCGGGCGTCGCCTTCCTCGGCCTCGCGGGGCCGCGCCGCGGCCGGAGCCACGGCCTTGGGCAGCTCCTCACGCGCCGAGCGCTCGGGCTCCCCGGCCGCGCCCGCGTCCACGCCCAGCTGCTCCTCCGCCTCCGGGGCTCGCGACTTGGCCGCCGCCGCCGCATCTGCCTTCCACCCGGCCGCCGGCTCTGGCTCCGGGCTGCTGCGCCGCATGGCGCTCAGGGCCGGTGCCGGCGCCACAGCCACCGCCGCCGCCGCCGCTCCGCCGCCCCTGCCCGCGACCAAACTGCCGCCGCCGCTGCCGCCACGCGCTCCCCGCCCGAGCCCGTTGCCATGATCGCTCAGGCTCCGGTTGACAGGGATAGTCGCCGCCTCGCGACGGGGCCCGGCAAGGGACAATCGCCTGCCGGGGCCGGCGACCTCACAAGAGAGCGCGCCCACGTGACCAGGCCTGTCACAGAGGAGGGGGCGGCCATCTTGGAAGAGGGCAGCGAGCTGCCAGGGCTCTAACTCCTGCGGAAGCCGTTAAGTTTCGGAGCGCTCTGGACCTGGCTAGGAGTGGCTGATGGTGAGTCTGGAAGTAAAAGGCGATGAGCTCCTGTCCTGCTCCCGAGCCTGGGAGGAGAAGGACATCTTCCTCAAACATGAGACTCAGTGTCCCCCCAGCTCTACACACTCTGGGGGGACTCCAGGCCCACATCCATCCACTCATCCCTTTTCTGTGAGCCTCAGACTGAGACGGGAGACCACCTTTGTCGGTTTTCAGGTTATCTCCCAAGGAATGGAGAAGCCCTTCAGATTCCCAGATGTAGAGGACATCAGCAAACATCTCTCCAGCCCTCATTTTTAACTATTTGAAATACACAGTTCAGTGACACTCACTACGTTCGTATTGTACAAACCATCACTGCCACTCATCTCCAGAACTTTCCATATTGAAAGCATATCCATGAACTAACTCCTGGGATATCCCCCTCCAACCCCAGCCCAGCCACCACAGCTCTTTCCCCCTTGATGAATCTAACTTCTACCTCTTGTGTTTGTCTTCTTTGGCTTCTCAAGGTCTTCCTTCACCTCACAACAGGTTTCAGAGTTCCGTTCCGTCTTAAAGCTTACAAATACTCCATGTGTGCACACACAATTATTTTCCCATACACCTGTGAACTTTTAGATTATTTTAATCCCTTGACTCTTGTGACTAATACTGCCATTAATATTCCTGTACAAGTATTTCTTTGAGCTCCTGCTTTCAGTTCTTCATGCTTGCCATAATTTTGTTGCTGCTGTTGAGATGATCTCTCTATGTAGTCCTGGATGCCCTGAAACTCAGTAAATAGACTAACTGGTCTCAAAATCACAGAGCTCTGCCTGCCCCTGTCTCCTGAGTTGTTGTGATTAGAGGCCTGCACCACCATACCCAGCTAAGGTTGACATAAAAATGTAAAGCCAGACTGGAAGAAGGCTCTTCTCTGCAACCTGAGGGAGCCATGTTTGGGCTAACTTGAGGTTTTAAGAAATGGGGTTAAAAAGTTGTAACAGCACCCTGGACTGACCAGTGGCCATGACTGCACCTGGGTGAATTCTGTCACATTTAGTTTTAAGAGTTCTAAAGGAAAGTAACCTCTGTAAGGGTTTTTATTTTTATTAAGCTAGAACAGATGGAAAAATGGCCTGGCCTTCTGGGTCCTGGGGACCACACAGCGCCAAAGGGAGAAACCTCCCTGTAGAGGTGGAATGGTCCTGAAGGGAGAATACCCCAACAGGACTGAGGAGCTTCTGGCCAGGTATCCCCAGTGTTGCAGCTCAGTAGGAAAATATCCCAGGCGAGCTGTTCCTCTTTCTTCTGGCCAAGCTGAGATGTTCTTGCTTCTGGCCCAGCTGAGGTGTTCTTCATGCTTCTCAGTGGCAGCTTCCACTTGGGAGGAAAGCAGCAGCTGAAGCTCCTCCCCTCCCCCCTGCTCTCTCTCTCTAGAGTCTTGAAGGCTGAAGGCTGCTGTTTTATATCATCCCTGAGGGGAGGGGGCGGCGGAGCCTCCCAAGGTGACCTGTGATTGGTGGAATTCTTTGTCCAGAGAGGGATGGGGGGCCCAGCTTAGGGTCATTTGTGTTAGTTGAGACCACTTATGTGCTGTTCTGTCAGTTTGGGGGACCCCACAGTCGGCTAGGAATGGGGTCCCTGATAGTTCCAGGGGGAGATTTCTTATGGGGGGGTCCCAAATCCCAGAGCTCCCCAGCCTTGCAGAGCCAGATTCCCCCAAAGGGGAAATATGCTGGTTCCCCAGTAGTCCTTGTCACTATTTGGGGTTCCTGGTGGGCACAAGGGGTAGTGGCCGGGCTCCTGGGGTCCCCAGCAGGGTGACGAGGGAGGTAAACATTCGCCCTGAACAGCCCTTTACAGCAGGAAGGGCTAGGCTTGTTGGGGAAAGTCAGATTTTTTTCCCTGGCAGAAACACAGATAGCTGTGAGGTTCCATCTTGGAGTGTGTGTATTGCAGGGGGAGGGCAGTCAGGTCCTCCTACTTGACAGACAGATGGGGCATTGGGCCTGGCAAGGGGGCGGGACTAAGGCAGAGCTTCCTTCAACCAGCTGTGAAGGCTGATCATAGATAAATGTGGAGGGCCTGTCAGGGATGGAGCTCTCCACAGAAATGGGAGCCCCACGCTGAAGATTGTGGGGGAGGGGGCAGGACCCCTCCCCAGGGAGCCCTGGGCTGTGGTCTATGTCTGTGTTCAGGGGTAGGGGGTAGTGCTCTCCAGTGCAGAGCCCTGCTGTGGACTCTGCTTGTTGCAGAACCCCAACAACCCCATTTCTCCCATTTCTCCAGAAATCTTGTTTCTTTGGCCAGGAATTTCAGTGGGTGAATAAGCTGCCTCAAAGACCACCCATAGCTTCAAGAGCACCAGCCATGGATGCTTTTTTTCAAATACCTGAACTGAGGGACGTGGGGTGCTTGTTTATAAAGCAGGCTCCTGAAACCCTCTTCCAGAGGCTGGCGCAGAACGTCTGGTTGAGCCTGTGGGTGTGGTTGCTAAAATCTCTTCTCTGCTGATTCTGAGGCAGCCAGTGTCAGGAACCAGTGATGGAGTCTTGCCAGAGGCCTTTTGAGACCTCTGGAGCTGTCCATGGTACCTGAAAGAGCTCTTCGCTGCCCAGCCATCTCTCTCCTTCTACACCTGAAATCCTGTCCCTCCTGGCTTCTCAAGTCTTAGTAGTTGCCCACCACAGTCATTCAGTAATGCTTGAGATGCCAAGGCTTAACAAACTCCATCTCCTGCCTTTCTTAAAGCCAGTCCAACCCTAAAGTCCTGTGGCTTTTTACACTGAGATATGTTCCTCTTGCCTACTATCGTTGCTTCAGATCAACCAGCGCCTTCCGTCTGAGCTGTTGCAGCAGCCTCCTCACGGGTGTCCCTGACTCTCATCTTTATTACATCCTCATCCAACCACATTGCAGCCATAATTGTCCTCTCCTTGCTGAGAAGCCTCCCCGAGTTTCCCAGCATCTCTAGATGGATTTCAAGCATGTTAATTGTCCTGAGACTCTTTCTGATCCCCACTTCTGAATCACACTCTCTCTTTACTTCAGTAACTTTGCACACACTCTCCCCTCTGCCTGGATGTATGCTTCCTTTGTGTCCCTGCCTAGAAAATCCAGACTCATCTCGGATGCTGTCTTTTCGAGCCGCTTTTCTCAGTGCCCTCAGGCAGCAGTAGTTACTCTCTGTATTGATGGCATACATGATCAGCCTCACCACAGCCTGCCTGGCTCATCATAGAAAACTCATCTCTGCCCCCTCCATGAGTCTAGGCAAGGACAAATTTGGACTGATTCCTCTCTAGAAGAGGCCAGAACATATGGTTTGCAAAAAAGATGTGAATGCAGAAACGAATTATTTACCAAATCTGGAAAGATCAGCCCACATAGAGGTAGTGGCTTTAGGTATACATTCACGATCTCTTCTGTCTCAGAGTCTTTACACTTGACCTTCCTTCTGCATCGAACACTTTTGATTTAGATCTCTGCCCACTACTTCAGCTTTTGGTGTAAACGACACATCTGCTGATGATCTGATCTAAAGCAGACTCTTCCAGGTGAGATAATTATCGAAGAGAGAAAACCAAGATGGAACACGAGGCCACATGATTAAGTGCCAAGTGAGGCAAAACAAAGTTAAAAAAAAAATTACTTAGAAGTTCCTGAGAATTAAAAGCCAGGATCTACATCAGACATAGACCATAACCTGCATCTTCAGAATGGGGTGGGCAGAAAGTTAGGTGGGGAAGCCACTGCGGAGGCCATGGCCAGAGCTAGTGGGGAAGAAACAAATGCAGGCTCTGCCCACAGAGCCAGTCACAGAGACTCCACCCACCGGCAGAGGTTATCTCTGCTATTGCTTCAGATGATCCGGGGCCAGTGTAGGACCTCACTGAGAGAAGACACATAGATGCAAGGGGAGAGCATGTGCCCTTGGGGAGAGGGGAAGCTGACAAGACCCGATGAAACCCAAGCCTTGGAGAGGGAAGGACAGGGCACATGCACACACACACACACACACACACACACACACACACGCATGAAAGCCCACTTGAGATCCATTGTCAGGGGCTTTGAACACCAAGGGAGCTACCTCTGACTTCTAACCCCAGAACATGTTAGTGGGCATTTCCACACTGTAGGAGGTGCCTCCAAGAGAAGCACCCACTGTGACTGCTGGGAGCAAAGAACAAGTGAGGTTGAGGGACAGCCTCACAAGTCCAAGGTAGGAGTTTTGCTTGTCTGTTTCTATGACTTCTGGCCAATCTAGGAGCCAGAAGAGAGGAATGCACTGCTCCTGTGGGCCATGGTGACCCAGTGCCTAGTCCAGTGCCTAGCAGAGAGGAGGCACCCAGTAACTATCTTATGAATGAATGAATGAAAATTTACATGGTTCAGATATTCCACACCAAGGAAACAGTTAATTTGGCAAATGCTGTTTCTGACAGCTTTAGCCCTAGAGGAAAATGTTGGTGATGTAACATCCAGGGAACTGGTGCAAGATTGTAATCACTGTTTAAAAACTGCCCACATAAAGAGGGCCTGAAAGAATTTAGAGACAAATAGGAGCAGCTGTGGCACTGCGGACGTGAAATCTTGCTTGAATTTTTCCTTCAGTTTTGAAAAACTGTAGCAGTCTTGTGGCTCTTCATGACCCTGAACCCCCAAATCAGGTCTGTTTCTGGAGATTGCTTCGAGGAACCAGAAAGACAAAGCTTTGCGTCATAGTTTATTATTGGTGATTAGTCGCTGGCACTGAGCTGATGTCTCCCAGATGTTCTGTCATTTCATCATTGGGATATCTCTGGGAGCCATGTTTTACAGATGGTGAGAAATCATCTGCCTAAGTCACACAGTCAGTAACTCCAAAGACAAGATTCTAACTTAGGGTTGGCTCCCAGCACCTGAGAGCTGTGGGGGGGGGGGGGTTATTGTAGAAACACTAGCCATTGGCTATGAAAAGAGTATATTCAGAGAAAATCACTGGAAGTTAATATTTCCAAATACGAATCATGATTATTCTGAGTTGTGCCCATTAAGTCTGTCATATTTCTTCTTTATTCTTCTCTGTGTTTTCCAAATTTTCTGCAACAAGCATGCAACTTATTTGCTAACTGAAAAAATCACTTTTAAATAAAAATTGGCTATTGTTATATCATTTTAACAACAGGTCCATTACTGGAGGGGAAAGACAGGAACAGGCCATTTGGGAAGAAGTGCATAAGCTACTTTTATTTCAGTCATTTCTGTTACTGTCAAGGTCTACCACCAGGTGGCGCTCGAGGCCCTACATTTGAAGAATTGGCCACAGTAGCCTGTACACTGAACAGCTCCCACCTGCCTCTGCACAAAGACGCACATGCTAGACTTTTGCAACTGTTGATCCTTCTGCCTGGTACAACCTTCCCCTTCACTGTACTTAACCCTTGTCTACTTAATTAAGCACCTTAAGTTCAGACTTAGTTAAGCACATTAAGGCTCAGCTATAAAATCTCCTCTTAGGATATGGCAGGACACCTGACACATTGTTTAAAATAAAATAAATTTTAAACTACTTCACATTTTAAGGACCCATGCCATCTACTATCTACTCAATGTGAAAATGGGAAATATTCCCAACACAAAAGTCCACAGTGGATGGGACATGCTTTATGATAGAGACCTGGAAAATGCCATTTGATGTCTGCACAGTGAATGACTCTTCCTGTCTCTACATGTGCTGTGTGCAGGGATGAGGAGGGGATTCAGTTGAGAGCTTGAAAGCCTGGCAGGAACAATAGGGTTAAGAACTCCCAGGATGTTGGATAGAGATGGGGTTTGAGAGTGGGTTGGGTGGGGTGGCAAAGACTAGGTAAGGCTTGTAAGGCTGGTGTGAGAACAAGCTGCTTTGCTCAGGCAGTAATGTCCCTGAGAGGGACTGACATGATCAAGTTTCTTTTATAGAAGGATGAAGTCATCAGGAAAACCAGATATAACACTCATTGTGATGGTTAATCGTCTACTTGATGGGATCTAAAATCAGATCTAGCATCACCTATGAGGCATCTCTGGGAGATTAGTTTAATTAAAGTGGGAAGGACCACACTGAATGCAGGCTGCACTTTCTACCAGGAAGCCTGGGTATAAGGAGATCCCAAGGAAAAGCTTTTTTATGTTTTGCCTGCTTCCTTTCCTATCTTGTGTGTGAATGCTGCCGCTGCCACTGCCTCTGCCGCCGCCACCACTGCCGCCGCCGCCACCACAATCCTTCACTGACATCAGAACTCAGAGTCTTTAGTCTTTCAGTTTGGACTGACCAGTGGCTCTCCATGCATCTTCCAGACTTCCAGTCCCATACTGGGACTCCATCTCTCCTTAACTGTCCCCAAGTAACTCAGCCTTTACAAGATTTCAGTCATTCAACGATGATGCTAGAGAAAGTGCAGCCATCAATCTGGGAGCACACAGCCCTGGTCTGTGTCCTGAGGCCCTGGACCCTCTAGAGGATGGTCTCTGGATGCTCTGGGAACTCTAACCCCTCTCTAGTAACCATCCCCAGCCATCAGCACCCCTTTTTCCTGTGCTTCTTTCTGTAACAGGGCCTCAAATCTTAGTAGGCCCTGAGAGCAGACAACTGACTCCATGATGGAAGTGCCATTCAGGCTGCAAGACTCAGCATGACAAAGGCCTAATCCATCAAAGTCTACACAGTTCTGGGAAAGTCTCAAAATGTACTCACCTTGCTTTTTAGCTTCTGTAGTTCTGTTTCTGCTAACTGTTCTTGTTAACTGAAGTATGCAACCCAGAACCTGTTTGTGTGTATTTAAAAGTTCAACCTGAAAAAGGCTTGGGGCTACACTGGGATCTTGAACAACCAGTGTAGTTGCCAGCAGGCTGATAAAGACTTTCTATTGGCTTAAATCCATGTCTAAACAATCTTCTCTGGTGAATAATCCACAACATTTTCTCCAGGGTGTCCTCCCAGGAAGATGAACCTGTCTGGTCTCCCTCCATCTCAGGTGGATGACTGGTCACCAGGGGTTTCTGTGAGGTTTCTGTCCTGGGAAGTCTCTTAGAGACCCTAAAAGCACACAGAGGGGCCAGGAGAGACAGAGAGAGTGAAACACAGAATTGCAGAAGGCCTGAATCTTGCTCGAAGGAAGAGCCTATTTGTGGAAGACACGGCAGAGTGAAAGCTGAGAGAGAGCAGGAAGGAGAACTCGTATTTAACACTTCCCACGCGCAGGTGGTTTTCCTCTCCAGGTCTGTCCTCACCTGAGAAAGAAGGGTTAGCAAGATCTGCCAGTTTGGGTACCAAGTGGCAGTGGGTCTTAAAAGCTAGACCTCGATTCTCAGTTCTGCACACAGTCCCAACAGGCTCTGGTTGGAACAGGGTGACAGGGTAACAGGGTGACACAGGCATCAGATCACAGCCTCTTCCATTTTTTACCCTCCCACTGACCAAAGACTTCATCTGAAACTGTTGGCCAACCTGTACTCTGCTAGGACCAGAACACATTGATAAAGGAATCTGGCGAGCAGGCACAGAGCGGCAAGGAGATGCTACTCATGGGCCATGTCTTGATACAGGGGATTATCATCATCTGAGACCTAGACTGGACCATAGTCAGCATGCCCATGTCCCCGGTGAACTACTCCAGGCTACAGGTGCAGAACATACCTGCTAGACACAGGTACCAGGGCCTGCTCACATGGTCCCAAAGTACCAGAGCCAGGAGCTGGGTCGGGTGGGGTGTGTGAACAGTGCTCCTGGGTCCTGGGATATCAACTTGGGGGGAAAGGCGGGGCTTAGAACATACCGGGGCGGGGGTGTTGACGCGGGGCGGAGCTTGCTATGGAAAGCCAGCTGAGCTGGAAGGTTGGCTTCACCAGTGGGTGGCTTAGTCTCCCCAGTTCTCCTGGGAAGCAGTAAGAGAGGGAATTGCTGCATGGGCAGGGCTGTCACTGGGATGGGGGCAGGGCATCAGTCTCAGGCTGTGGGACTCCTGTTTTGTTCTTTTCTTTTAGCCACAGGTGGCCATATACACAGAGACAGAGAGACAGAGAGAGAACCAGAGAGACAGAGGGAGAGAGAGAGGGAGAGAGGGAGAGAGAGAGGGAGAGAGAGACGCGAGTGAATTTTAAGTTAAATCTTCTGATTCCCAGTTCTGGAGTTTGCAGCTCCCAGAAGCAAAACTAGAGACAGAGATGAAAAAGGAACCATTAAGGAAGCAGGAATTAGCTGGGTGTGGTGGCACATTCCTTAATCCCAAGCACTATGGAAGGTAAGCAGAAGCAGTACAGTTTAAAGCCAGTCTGTGGCCGCAAGAATATCATGTCTCAGGGGGAAAGGCAGAAAGTATAAACAACAGGCCCTTTTGTTGCGTTTTAAAAGATGTATTTATTTTATTTTTATGTGTACGAATGTTTGCCTGCAGGTATGTGCACGACGTTTGTGCCTGGGGCTTGTCAAGGTCAGAAGGGGGTGTCATGCCCTCTGGAACTGGAGTTGCAGATGGTTGAGTGGGTGCTGAGAAACAGTAAATGCCCTTAACCATTGAGCCACCTCTCCAGCCCCCTGTTTTTTAAAGATAGGGTCTCATTATACCAGGCTGACCTTGAATTCGACAAGGAGATAGGGGTGACTTTGAACTCTCAATCTTTCTGCCTTTGAGCATCTCAACCAACACATACCTCTCCAGCTGTTCAGAGTCCTTTCGTAGCACACCTATCGGAGCAAACACAGCACTGCTTCTTACCCGGTCACATCATTATATCCCAGGGGTAAAAGGGGGACTGCGTTGGGCCGGAGAGGGCGGGAGAGGGGAACAGCACAGAGCTAGGACCGACGAGAGAGCCAGGGAAATCGGTTGCCGGGCTGAGGTTAGCCGGGCTGAAGACCCAAGAGTCACTGACCAGCCACCCCGTTGCGACTGTGTTGGGCGCGGGCTGGGTTACTGGGGCTTCCCCGGCTGCCGGGGTCCGGTGTGCCTCAGACTCTGGCCGAGGTCTGGCCATCGGGGACGCTCGGCCCGGATTAAGGGGCCGAAACCAGGAGCATTTTTGACAATTTCGTGGTCACCATCAGTGTGCTCCGCCCAACTTCTCAGGGTGGGGCACACCACTGCGTCCCGCCACTACAGCGCCAAGGTGTGCTGCGGGGAGGAGTCTCCAAGCTCGGCTGATGAGATAGGACAGAAGGCGTGGTCACACCGCGAGTGTGGGAAGCCGCTGGTGAACCCCGGGGCTTCCATGCTGGGTGCACGCGCAGCCTGAACAATCTCCACAGCCGATTTCTAATTACCTAGGACCCCAGGGCTCAGGGGATGGGAGAGGAGCGCGCCAGCGTCTCTTCACTGCCCTTTCCCTCCTCCTCTGGCCTCTGCCCGGACTTCCTCTCACCAGGCACCTCACACAGGGTCTCCACACAGTTCCCCTCCCACAGTGCGAACCCCGACCTCCAAGACCCCCGACTGCATCCAACAGGTCAGGTGATGCCCTGGCAGCTGGATCCCGGCCCAGCCTCCTCCACTGTGCAGCTCCCGCACCCCTAAGCAGCCCCCTCGTCATCAGATCTTCCCTCGGGTTCCTCCCCAGAACCGAGTCGGGGCTTGCCCGAGGTGGGGGTTTCTAATCTCTGCCGAATATATCTGCCCCACCCCGCCCTCTCCATCCCAACACATGTCCACCCATTCCAGCTCCCCTCAAGACCTCCTGCAGCCGAGCTGTTCCGATACATCAATTCTAATCTGCCCTCCCTTCCGTTCTTCATATTGCCCTCCTACTCCTGCCTGCTCAGAAGCAGAGGTTTCTGCAGCCACTCGCTCACAGCTTTCCCTCCTCACCCAGTCCTGCATACAGTTCCGCAATCAAGGAATCTCCCCTTCACGCTGGCCTCTCCTGTAGCTACTTAGTGGCAGTATCTCCTTTCTTCTGGTCACCCCCAAACTTAGAGTCCTTCATCTCTGATCCCAAAAGATGAGGTTTTTTTTTTTTAACACTATGCTCAATCCAGCTCATGACTTAATATCCATTTGTTCCATTAAAAACTAACAGGTTTATTTAGTACAGTTCGAAGACAGCAGCTGCCATGGCAGTAACTGAAGAAGGACCTGCTTAGGTAATGTTGTTGTCGTTGTTTTAGACAGGTTCTCTAGTGTCTCAGGCTGGCCTCGAACTCCTGATCCTTCTGCCTCCCTTCCTGAGTGCTGGGATTATAGACATGCACCACCATGACTCGGTTATCCTGTTTTTCTCCTTCTATACAGCAATTTTCAACCTGTGGATCTTGACTCCTTTGGGAGTTGAACAGCCCTTTCACAGGGTCACCTAAGACCATCTGCATATCAGCTGTACACATTACAATTCATAACAGTAGCAAAATTGCACTTATGAAGTAGCAGCAAAAGTAATTTTATGGTTGAGGGTACTACAGCACCAGGGGGACTGTATTAGAGGGTCAAATAGTTAGGTTGAGAACCACTGGTCTAGAACGATGTTGGCTCTAGGTTTATCATTAGATAATACCCATTATGTTGAGATATGCTCCTCCAGTTCCTTTTACCATGAGGGATCTTAGATTTTTGTCTATGGCCTTTTCTGCATCTATTGAGATAATCACACGATTTTTGTCCTTGAATCTGTTCATTGATTTTTGTGTTGAACTGTCTCAGCATCTCTGGAATCAAGCCAATAAGAGCGTAATAAATGGTGACCTTCTTCATATGTCCTTGGATTGACTTTGCAGCACTTCAATGGGAAATTTTGTATTTGTATTCATCAAGAAGATTGGCCTATACTTTTCTTTGTGGGGTGTGTGTGTGTGTGTGCGCACATGTGTGTATTTGTCTAATTTGGGTATCAGGGTATTGGTTGTATAAAAAGAGTTTGAAAGCATCTTTTTCATTTCCTATTTTGAGGAATAATTTTAAAAGTATTGGTGTAAGTTCTTTAAAGTTTTGGTAGAATTCAGCTGTGGATCCATTAGACCTGAACTTCGTTTAGTTGGGAAATTTTTATTATACTGCCTCAGTCTTATTGCCAGTTATAGTTCTGCTGAAGTTGTTGGTTTTGCCTTGGCCTGACTTTGGTAAGTCACACACATCTAGATATCCATCCTTTTCCTTTAGATTTCACAACTTAGTGGAACATGAGTGCATTGGCTACTTTCCTCATTCTTATGATAAAAACCTGACAAAAATAACTTAGAAGGAGTAGGGGTGTGTTTTGGCTCTTACTACTTTTTGAGGATACAGACCATTATTGTGGGAAAGTCATGACTTTAGGATAGTGAGTCTTCTAACTCAAATATTTTTCTCTATTTGTTTTGTCAAGATGAGTTGCCTATTGGTGAGAGTGGGTATTAAACTCACCCACTATTATTGTGTTGGGAGAAGTGTATAACTTTGCTTCTCATACTGTGTGATCCCATGGTCAGCATATATATGTTCTAAATTGTAGCAGGGTGGTGGTGGCACATGCCTTTGATCCTAGCACCGGAGAGGCCCTAGAGGCAGGCAGATCTCTGTGAGTTTGAGGCCAGCCTGGTCTACAGAGTGAGTTCCAGGACAGCCAGGGCTACAACAGAGAAACCCTGTTTTGAAAAACAAAACAATATTGTACTGGCCTCTTACTGGCTTGTTCCCTTAACCTCCTTTATGAACAGGGGAGGCGAGCATGTTCGTGCGTGTTGGTGCACAGGTGTGTGCAGTACATATGTATGCACATGTGTATTCACATGGGGGCCTCATGTCAACCTCAGGTGTCGTTCTTTAGCAGCTATCCCTTGGTCCAATTAGCTTAAGCCGTCTTTCTGATTCGACACAATGGGAAGACATAAAATAAGCACCAAGTTTCAAATCACTTTTCTGGAAAGGTTGAGGGAAATTGGAAGTCAGTGCAATCTCCTAACAAGTGGTTCTTCTCCTGGAGAACTGCCAAGGTTCGAAAACATTTTAGGGCACAGTTATCTGTAGGCACTCAGGAGAGCTGCCTCACCCAAGTGTGGGAGCAAGGGGTGCTGAACACCTCTGTGGAGCCATGCAGCAGGGGAAAAGCATCCCGCCGAGTGCTCAGTGTTAGCCTAACACTAGACAACAGGTTAGAGAAGGAAAAGCCCAGTATTCCCAAGTAGCCCAGTGTGAGAAGACACCTTCCTTGGTGATTTGGCATAAAGGATGAATTGAAAAAGGATTTCTTTCAGATTATGGACATCTGAGCCCTTTGTTTTTCCAAATCTACCACAACCAAATAGCCAAGACCCCTATTGGCTCCCGTGGATTTAGGTTTGGAGACAGTCTAAGAATGGCTCGCCGATTCCCAGAAAGGCTGACTATCAGGGCCAGAGAGGTGGTGCTGCAGCCTGTGGCCTCTTCTGTTGAGCTGGAGTGTAGGTGTCGGTCAGGACAGGCTATGCTGTATTGTGGGAACAGGAACAAACATCCCACATCCCAGCTACATTACAGAAGTCCACTCACTCTTCACATTCAGGACAGGGGCCCTTTGTGTAGTTGTCACTCAAGGTCACAGGCTAGCTTGGGCTTCATTTCAACACGATTACCTTAGGTTCAGCTTGACTGTGTTTGAGAGCTGAGCACTGGACACAGGGCCTTGTGCACATTAGGTCCAGGAATAAATTATTGAAGGACTGTAGCGAGAGACTCAAGGGGTTAAGCAGCAGCCCCTGCACTGAGAACGAGGGAAGATAAAGGGCAGTGCACGCCTGGGACACAGTACACACATGAAACAAATGACATCATTTGGCTGCAAACGGATAAGAAAAGTGGAAGAGACAGGTTTGGGTGTAGCTCGATGCTAACATGAGTGACGTCATGGATTTTATCCTCAGCACATCGGGGAGGAAGAAGGGGGAAGAAGAGGAAGAGGCATGGAGGAATCTTAAAGGTCATTTAGCCAAACTCCCTGAATCAGAAATGATGAGCGGAAGTGAAATGAAGAAAGCACATGTGGGGAAGATTCCCTTCCCCTGCCTCCCCCCAGGCAACACAAGCCTGCAGCTGAGAGAGTCTCTGATGCCCTCTTTCTCAGGAGAACACAAACGGTACCATGCCGCATATATTTTCTGTGATGAGGGATATCCCATAAAGAAAGCTGTTCCCAAAGAACTGACCTCCTAAGGGGGAAGAGACAAATACCACAGAGAAGTCAAGGCTCTTGTTGCCACCTTCAGACACATCCTGAGACCAGGACTGTCTGGACCAGAGCGGGGTGAGAGCCCACTTCAGACTACTTTAGACCAACATGCCCTTGGCTTGGTAGGAGGGGAAGATGTTCAGAGCTATTCAGGATCTTTCTGAAGAATGAAACATAACCTTGGTGGACAAGTTCCTTGGCAGCCCCACATAACACATACATACACCCCCTCTTGACTGTGTGACTTGCTCTGGACACAGAGCAAAGATAAGTGTAACAGAAGCTAAGGCCTAAGAAGTTCTTGTACAGCAGGACACATCCGCTCGGAACGTGCTAGCAAGGAAACCCAACACCATGCCATAAAAACTCGGGTAGACTTTTCTAGATCAACACAGTCCTTACCGAATTCTAAATCTCACACACACAGGTAAGTGTAGCTGCCACCCCTTATCAAAGAGCCTCTCCTTACACCTTAAGGAGACCATCACAGGAAACCATAACTGGACACATGCAGAGACTGATGGATCCGGAGGAGCCCAGCCACAACATATACATGTACATCACAGCTCCTGCATCTGTCACTCAGAGCATCATGGAAGATGGGTGGAAGGACTGCAGGAGCCAAAAATACCAGGAATCCTGCTCTGAAGGAATCTCTCTTAGAAATGGACTCATAAAGAGGACCAGAACCCAGAACCATGGCAGTATCAATGGGCATGTTAACATGGAAGGAGGGAATTTTCTAGGGGTCCCAGCCCTAGAAAAAGAACAATAGGTAACTAGCAAATGCTGGGAGAAGGAGAATTAGCCTCTCCAGCGATGAGTTCCCTTTTTGGTTGTCTGATGCAGAGTGGTCAGCCTTGAAACCAAATACAACAAAAAAAGACTCAGCAGGTTGTATTTATATTTATACATTCACATATGCACATGTAAATGGAAATATTCATAACTCAAATGGGTTCATTGAGGGAACAGGAGACAATCACAGTGTATAAGCCTGATCCACCTTATAGGGGGTCAAGCCTAGGGACTGACAGAGACAGTTCCCCAAGATGCAAGCCTGAACGGCCCAGGCAGAGGGCCTCACCTCTGAAGGACTTAACAGAGCATGTGGCCTCCAGGTAATTTATTGAAAGCTCTGTCCTACTGACACAAAGGTCTTATTTACATTAATGAAAAGAACTCCTCCCTCCACAGATTCTGCCAGTCTACTTGGTGCCCAAAGACTGAAGTTGAAGTTGAGGAATTCAAGGTCTTCCCTGGATTTCGGCTGCAGACGGCTACAAAGGTGATAGGGACTCCCCCCTTGCAATATCATAAACAAATGCCATTAACATGAAGATCTTAGAGGGCTACATCTATTGTTTTTATCCAGGAACTGTGGACAGGTGCAGGAATCAAGTCTTACAGAAAGAAGCAGGCTGCAAAAGCCTTAGGAAGTCCCCCCAACCCCATACAGCTCTGAAAGGGAAAACTATAGTTACAGGAACCTCACTGCACAGACAGAGCATACAACGTTATAATATCTGGAGATAGGTTCAAATATTCCACTACACACATACATATATATGTATATAACAATAATAAATCAGCTTGGATGGGGGACATCTGAGGGGCTGGAGGAAGGGAAGGAAGGGCATTTTTTTATAAAGGCAATCAAGACACTGAGTGATGAGCAATTAAGAATGAGATGTGCCGGCCCCGGCTGAGTGCCACTACGCTGAGCAGCCTCAGCTCCAGCACATGAGGCAATCCCCAGGAGAGTCCAATGAGCTCCCTGGATCAAGATCAGCAGCAAATGGGCACTGTTGGATTTGAGTCTGTGTTAGGGCCGTCTGCTGAGTGTCAGAAAATGACTGGCACAGTGACTTCCCCTTTGGGAAAGGCGTGTGGTCATATGGGAACAGTGCATGAACAAGACCTGGACACAACCAGTCTTCCACAATGGTGAGATATCCTTCATTCTGCTTCTGTGCACAGGTCTGTGCTGGGCACCCCAGGCAGAGATGGGTAAGAAAGATCCTGGGGCCTGAGGATAGCCCTCTCCATGTACTGAACAGATACATCCATGAGTCCAAATCACAAGGGCTATAACAGATATATATATAGGAGTCCAGTTGAGCCTTGCGACTTTTGAACATGCCTTCAAAGTATGAGTCATTCACTGGGCAGATGGAATGGGGGTGGGGGACCTTAGACAGAGGGACCGACATGTGCCAAGGGAAAACGTGAATCATCAGCCTGACTCAGTTGGCTGCCTACAAGACCTGTGATATGGCTAGAACATCTATATATAGCAGTGTGTGGAGAGTGGCATGGGGTGGGCTATTCAGGTGTTTGCAAGCCAGGAGAGTATGAATGCCATCCCTGAGCTTGGCAGGGCTCAACATCATTGGCAAGGCTAGATTAAGATGTTCCTGATACTCTGGCTCTCAGTAAAGGCTAGATTGTAGGGACTGAGTCTAGAGGCAGCTGCAACCACCAGACCAGACACCTGTGCTCCAGTCACTGTTTTGGGTATTGGGCACAGTTGGGGATTGCGAGGAAGTAGAGAAGATGGTAACCTAGAAATGACTGGGGTTTCAAGGTGGTATTCACCTGTGTTCACCAGACTGAGGGCTGGATGGAACCAGAGGGGTGTGCGTTTGGAGAACACTGGCAGACGTGTTGCCTTTGAGATGCTTGGGAACCAATGTGACCCCTCCCAGCCTATATCTCCATCTATGTTGTGGGACAATAAGCCTAGCAGCTGGGACCCCTGCTTTCCAGTTTTCCAGCTCTGAATGTCCTGTTCCGGGTGAGCCCCGTGGTGTAGATGTGTGAATGGGAATGCATGGTGGCCTGGGAGAACCAGGGGGAATTTGTCCCTTCAGCAGCCTTAGAGGACAGGAGAACTCAGAAATGGGGAGGGATGTTGGGACAGGTAGAGGCACACAGGCTGCAAGACTCCAAGGGATGTCTGCAGCTGGGGGCAAATGACCCCTATTAACATTTTCTGTCTCAAAACTGATAAAATTGTTGAGGACTAAACCAGACAATTCCAGCTGAATTCTTGTCAAAAGTCTGTGCCAATTATTTGGTTTTATCCATTTGTTGGACTCTGAAAGAGGAACTAGGGCCCAATCACAGAAGGCTTGGGAAGCCTGTTCAACTCTGGGCCAGTCAGGAAGAATTATATAGAGCTAGGTAGCTTGGCAGGAACTGGACTGAAGGGAGCCAGGAAAAGGTGGTGGTCAGAGCACAGGAGTGAGTGTGAGATGAGAACCCCCCAGGGACAGCAGTGGATCCCTCAGACCATCTCCATCAAGGTTGGCACCCACCATCCCCAGCCCTGACACCTGCCCTCAGCTTGGGGCTGGATGCCCTCGTTGCTCATACTTTCCCCAAGCTCTTGGCAAAGCCTCCTCCCTTCCCTCAGGGAACTGGCACCAACTGGGTTAAAGGGGACAAATGGTACTGGGTATGAAAATACCAACTGGCCACCAGGGAGAGGAACAGCTAGAGGGCAAGGATAACTCATAAGAACAAAGGAGGGAGCCAGTAAGGGTTCTTTGAGAAGACAGGGACAGCATGGCACCCTAGAAGCCTGGAGCCCTCCAGTACTTTGCAACCTATCCCCTGGTCCCTGTCCTGCAGTCAGTATTTTTCAGGCAAAGACCTTATCTCTGTGTGAAGCAGAAAACTACTGCTAGATAGTTCTATATGAACTTGGCACAAGCTAAAGTCATCTGAAAGGAAGGAACCTCAAAGAAAATGCTTCTATAAGATGGGGATATAGGAAAGCCTGTAGAGTATTTTCTTAATTAGTGATTGATGGGGGAGGACCCAGTCCAGCAGGTGGTCCTGGGGTCTATAGGCAAAGCTAAGCAAGCCATAGGGAGCAAGCCAGTAAGCAGCATTCCTCCATAGCTTCTGCATCAGCTCCTGCTTGCAAGTTCCTGTCCTGCTTGAGTTCCTTTCCCAGCTACCTTCAGTGGTAGACTAAGGTAGAAATAACCAAATAAACCCTTTCTTCCTCAACTTGCTTTTTGGTCATGGTGTTTCATTGCAACAATAAAAACCCTAACTAGGACAAAGATCAAGCATAGCCTCATCTGGCCTTTGTCCCTGTTGACTCCAGTTTGGTCTGGGCAGTGAGAATGGGTGACTCCTCCAGAACCACCATCCACAGGACTACCTAACTAGGAGAAAATAAACCAGTATTCTACCATCAACTCAAAACAGCCTTCCAAAGGAAACCCCTCAAGCCAGGAATTCAGGCAGGTCTTCCACAGATTCACCTAGCTTCCAAAGCTAGCACTGGCCACATCCTTCATCATCAGCACTCGAGGGCGGGTACCAATCAGCTCTTCAACATCGCCCATCTCTAGGTGGCATGTTATTACTTTTGTGTAGCTATGACCAGAGTTGATTTTGGCCGATGGTCTCGGGGAAGGCATGGTGAAAAGGCTCAGCTCATGGTGGTGGGAACATGGTGGAAACTGTTCACATCCCAGTGTGTGGGGAAGCGGAGAGATCCTAGGAAGTAGGGCCTGCCCCTGAGGACCTACTTCTCACAGCTGATCCCTACCTCCTAAAGGCACCACAGCTTCCCTCATGTGAGGACCAAGTGTTCAAATCATGTGTGCATGGGGGACGTAACTGTGTGCATAGAAAAGGCTGCTCCTGCTTGGGGGATGCCAGGACCGAGGGCCTATGGCTCCTTCATGGCCCGTATCACAACTCCAGCATGGGGCTTTATGGTTTGAATATGCAATGTCTCACACATTGAAGCCTTGGTGCCCAGCTGCTCTGGGAGGCGGTGGAAACTTTAGGTGTTGGGTTCTGGCAGGAGGAAGTGGATTCCTGGGGGAGGTGTGCTTTTGAAAGTCATACCCAGTCCTTGGTCCCCTCCTTCTTTTTAGCTGTCATGATGTTCAGCCTGCCTCAAGCCGACCATGCACCAAAGCTTTCTTCCTTTGGAGTTGTTTATGTTACAAGACCTCCAGCTCACATTGACCTATCCAAGCACCACAAGTCTGAGCCTCCACCAACATCTGCCTGAGAGAATCCCACCTGTCCTCTAAGGACGCTGCTTCCCTATACCTGCCTGGGCCAGGATGACGTCCCTCCTGTGAGCTTCCAAACCCTGTCCTCTGACACTTGGACACTTGACATGTAGAATGCTGTCCCTCGCCTCTGTGTCTCCCTGCAGCTGTGATTTTGCTCCAGCAGCATGTGGTCTTGAGGTGCCAAAGTGAGGAGATTATAGGAGATTGAAGTGGGGGGACTCCATGTATGCAGCTATGGGGGGGTCCTCATCCATGCTGCAGCGAGATCTGTCAGTGATGCTGATGCTCTGGATCACCCCTGTTTCTGTAATTCCTCACCTGTGCTTTTTAAGTAAGCCAATGCTTGATAAACTCGTTCATTTGCCAGGCTGGAGTGGGATGGATCCTTGCTTTGGTCTGTTGCTGGTACCCTATCCAGAGTGAGCAGATACTTGTTCCTCGGGAGGAATTCATGCAACACTGGTCTCCAGCTCGTCCATGGCAGGAGAAGGGGAAACCTCCCAACCGGGCCATGAGCTCCTGAACACAGCCCTGTGTCTGAGTCATAGCACAAGTAGCAACGTTAAACATCTCTAACTTGCTGCTGCGCTTAGCATGGTACACACTCATTCTACCTTGCTGAATCTATACTTGGGTCCAGTGAGGTTGCTGCGCAGACCATCCTCAGCTGACAAAGTGGGGAAAGCAGGCAGTTTCTGATAATGCTGATCATAGGGCAACTAGAACCTGAACACGACCCAGAACTCTTCTACCCTGTTTCAAAAAAACAAAACAAAAACCTAAACCAAACAAACAAAAACAAAATGAAGCAGGACATCTGTGCCCTTGTCCAGACTGCTCTGCCTCATCTGTTCTTCCAGAAGGGCCCTAGCTAGCTACAGACTTCCCTCACAGGTCATGGTACAGATGGCTTCCTTCAGATGGTCCAAGCTTTTGAGTCAGGACCGACTGACCTGGCCTGTGGTGGTTGTCTGTGCCAGGCTGTATGTGCTCTACATCTGCTCCCCGCTGTCACCTGCTGCTGCTTAAGAGCTCCAAGCTCAGCTGGACACATCCCTTTACCCCAGAAATGCCTTAGGGTGTCTGACAGGCCCTGAGGGCTCTGCTCCTGCCCCACCCTCCACCTTTAGTGCTTACTCTGGTGAATGTGGTCAGTTTCAGGGACTTCCTGAAGCTGTTTTGGATTGTTACCTTCCTGCTTAAGGAGCTTCTGGCAGAATGGAAGGTTTTGATCACTGAGGAAACTGTTACACAACAGCAGGTGTGACTAAGGTCCTAGTTCTATTTTGGGCAATTCACACTCTACTTATAGAAGAAGACAAGGAGTTCTGGAACAGAGCCCTGGGTGGAGGTGTCTTTGAGGGAGCAGTGGAGGAGAGGGGCTGGAGGTGCTGACGAGGAAGCGTGGGGATGGGGGATGGGGTACCCACAGGCTAGTAGGTCCTGAAACTCAAGTTGTAGTTATCGAGGAAACAAGAGAGTTCTAGAAGGACTGTGGGGCCTCCCATGGTGCTGGAGCACCAAACTCTGCCCATAACTGCCCTGACCTCTTACAGGCCCCTCTGTCCTCAGTGGCCTGCTTGGGGTCACTGCAGCACAGGCCATTTGCGGTAGGCAGCAGCAAATGGAAGAATAGCCAAGAATAACATAAGTTGGAAGGCTGAGCAAAGGTGAGCACTGCTCAGAAAAGACGGGAACAGGGATGGTGACAGGGGAGCCTTGACCCTGTGAGGGTCACATGAGAGCCCAGTCAGGAAGAAAGCCACCCCCTCAGTCCTTACGTACTCTAAATAATAGAACTACAGCATGAAGTGGGACCCAGGCACCAACGGTAACTCTTAACAATAAGGTCAAAACACACAAGCATGTGAGCAGCTCACATTTGCAAGACACTCTGTATTTTGTCTCCATTCGGTAACTAGTCCAGGTGGGCATGGTCGTTTTACCAGGGAACCAGGCTGTGGGGTGTGTGGGGCCCTAGGCGGCACAAAGGAGGTGCCTATAAGCATCCCTCGTGTCCCACACCCTCATGGCCTGGGCTGCAGTTTCCTAACGGCAGAGCCGTCCTAACACTGTATTCTCATTTGCTTCCTTGGAAGTTACGGCTTGGGGTACAGCCTGGGGTACTGGATTTGCAGGGATCGAGGCTGCGTAAACTCAAAGCTCAGGCTTTTTCTTCCCAGTCAGTCTGTAGACTCAGCTGCCTTCTGTTGACTGTGAGCCAGGAGCTCAGCTGGGCTCCAGGGGTTAGATCAGCCGTGTGTTCGTCACTTGCTGTGACTAAATGCCTGACAAGAAGAACATTAAGGAAGGAAAGGTTTATTTGGGCTCACAGTTTGAAAACAGATGCAGTCTGTCCTGGCCTGGGAGCCGTGGCGCAGAAGAACATGGCAGTTGGTCACATGACCTCCAGTCAGAGCAGGAAGCAGACAGGAAGTGGGACCAGGATAAGAAACTTCAGATCCCAGCCCTAGTGACCACTCCTACCTAGGCCCTCCCTCCAGTCCCCCAACCCTGGCTGGGGACTAAATGTTTAAGCCTATGCGTTTTATGTCACAGTCAAGCTTGTTTGCTGGAGTTTGCTCTGAGAACTGTAGGAGAGGTGAGTCCCTTTCAGACGAGGAAGCTGAGCTGCAAAGAAGACTCTTGAGACCAGACCAGCTGCCTGGAAGAAGCAGAAACCAGCTGAGCTGCCTGCAAGAGGTTTATACCAGAGTCACTTGGAAAGGACACTCCCCGACCTGTTGAGCTGCCTGCAGGCTGTGCAGTGAGCTCCAGGATCCCAGCTGTGTGAGCTGTCTCCCATGCTGGGGTGGGCTTTGGTGGTGCAGCTGTCTGTGAGTCATTCCTGTTCCTGTAAGTTACCCCAATAAAATGCACTGTGTCACCAGGCTGGACTCTGGTGGCATCCATACTTTGATCTGTTGAGGGCTCCCTATCTGGGGTGAATAGATGTGTGCGTTGTGTCTCTCCAAGAAAAGTCTTGTCACACAACAGCTGCCCTCGGAGCTACTCCCACCCATTTAAGATGAATGTCCATTCATTCGTTCCTCCCTTTCACATGCCGAGGCTGCAGCAGCGGGCCGTGCAGCCAGCCGGGACTGCTGCCTCCTGGGGTCCAGGAACACTGAGTGAGTGATTCTCAGTAAGAAGAGGAGATCCAGAGCACCGGGTTAGATGTGGGGAGGGATCAGCTGGGTAAAGCAGGAGGAGAAACAGCTAAGAAAGTCATGTACCAAATGGTGAGTCAGAGAAGTGGACGGAACACTCCAGACCACAGCCAGTGCTCTCGGCACACCACGCTGCCCCAGCAGCTGCCCTTCAGGCAGGTCCACGCCGTGTGGTGGATGTACCAGTGTACCTTGAGGACCCATTTGCAGGGATTCTGACTTTGAGGAGATCAAAGGCCTGGAGGGCTTCGTGGAGGAGGTGAAGTAGGAAGCTGGGCTTTGGAAGGTGGGTGGGAGATGGTCAGGTAGAAGAAAGAGTGAGGAGCATGAGTACTCAGAGGTGAGACTGAGACCAGCTAGGGGTTAGGGACCTCACCACAAGGAGAGGAGAGGCGGGGCCAGGCCATGGGTGGTGCTCCATCAGTTCATGAAGACACAGGGAGAGGAAGAAGAAGGGTTGCCAGGGGAGGCTCGGAGGCTGGGCAGCCAGAGCGGACCAGCTGCCAGCAATTGAGGCTCGTTGGTTGTCATCGTCCATTCATTCCCAGCGCTCTCAGAAGCTGATTAGCAATTGTTCCTCCAGCTCTTGAGAGGCTGGGGGATTGCAAGGGTGGGTGGGAGTGGGGGGGTGTAGGGGATTGCAGGGGTGGGTGTGTGGGAGACCAAGAGACTACAGAGGTAGGTGGGGGGGGAAGAGGCAAGGGGATTGCAGGGGTGGATGTGGGGGTGGGATAGGGAGAGGCCAGGAGATTGCAGGGGTGGGTGTGGGGGTGGGATAGGGAGAGGCCAGGAGATTGCAGGGGTGGATGTGGGGGTGGGATAGGGAGAGGCCAGGAGATTGCAGGGGGGATGTGGGGGTGGGATAGGGAGAGGCCAGGAGATTGCAGGGGTGGATGTGGGGGTGGGATAGGGAGAGGCCAGGAGATTGCAGGGGTGGATGTGGGGGTGGGATAGGGAGAGGCCAGGAGATTGCAGGGGTGGATGTGGGGGTGGGATAGGGAGAGGCCAGGAGATTGCAGGGGTGGATGTGGGGGTGGGATAGGGAGAGGCCAGGAGATTGCAGGGGTGGATGTGGGGGTGGGATAGGGAGAGGCCAGGAGATTGCAGGGGTGGATGTGGGGGTGGGATAGGGAGAGGCCAGGAGATTGCAGGGGTGGGTGTAGGTGTGGGGTGAGAGAGGCTGGGAGTCTCTAGGGGAAGGTGTTGGGGAGAGAGGCCAGGGGATTACAGGGTGGGGGAGGCCAGGTGATTGCACGAATGTGGGAGAGGTGCTGGAAAGGTCTTGAGAGGCTAAGAAGGATCCACATGCAGTCTATGAGGAACAAGACACCTACCTCTAGCCCCTCCATGCCTCTTCCCAAGCAAGCCCGATGGAAATAACTTAATATACCGAAATGAAGGCAGAGAAGCTTTTCAAACTGAGTTCAGAAGGGGCCAGCAAGACTGCTCAGCAGGCACCTGTAGCCGAGTCTAGGAGATCAGTTTAAATGCCTGAACCCACATGGAAACCATGTACTCAGAGTCGCTAACTTGGGCTCAACTCTGATCCCAGCTCTGTCTTGTCAAGTAAGTCATCTTGGACCAAGGTGTTTCAGGAGGCATCCAGTCCCTCCACAGGCCCCTGAGGGAAGTGTAGGCACAATGGCTTCCCAACCATGGTGAAGGCACCCAAGAGGAAAACCACTCAAACTGAGAATCACCACCTTAGCCAATCTTTCTGCTTCCTGTCAGTGAAAGGGGAATTCATAGCAACAGAGAGAGGCTGGGGAATGACTCTGGAGAGTATGTTTAGCCGGCACCAGGCTTGGGGTACATCTCCAGCCCCAAGAAAAAAGAGCAATGGGAAAGCTGCCTTGTGTCGGTGCTGTTTACCAAACACAAGAAGCACATAGGTAATACGTCCCCACCACCCCGGGTGATGTTCTTCCCATGTCGTGAGTAACCACCAAGGTTAAGACCCACAGGTTGGAGCCAGGGCCTGGCTTGAGTTCCCTGTAGCCTGTAGTGATTTCAGGATTGAGGAGGCAGTGCCTGGCCCTCACTGTACTGGGTGAGACTGTCTCTATGCTCAGGGATTGGTGGTGTTAGCCTCCGCCAGCCCCTGACCCAAACGTCAGCCATTAACATTTCCCGGCATTCAGAGTGCCAGAAGTTTTGAGCACAGCTTGGGGCTCTAGTGAACACATTGGATTTGTGTTCTGGATGGGAGTAAAGGCACACATGAGGATGTGGATATGCTTCTCAAAGGGACAGCACTGTCTGCCACGTGAGTGTGCCCCCTCCCAGGCTGCAGTGGAGTTATGGAGAGGAGCGGACCTGTGGGGAGGGAATGCACCTCTGTGATTGCGCAAGAGCAAGGTCTCTGAAATCAGACTGCTGTTCCAATCCCAGCTCTGTCACTAGCTTGCTGTGTTTTCTTGGTTGAGTAACTTCACCTCTCTGTGCTCTGATTCCTTCAGGTGCACAGTGAAAATACCAAGAGTTCTTGCTTCAGGACTGTCATGGAGATTGCATGAGAAAGCTCCCACAGAGCACATCTTTAAAATACTGGAGGAGCAGGAAGATGGTTCAGAAGGAAAAGGGGCTTGCCGTGCAAGCCTGGTAATCTGAGTTTGACCCCTAGAGCCTGGGGAAAGGTGGAAGAAGAGAACTGAATGCACCGTGTTGTCCTCCGACCTCCATGCGTGCACTGTGACGTACACACATTATGCATGCACACACGTATACGCAATAAGTAAATAATTTAAACACTTGGAACAAGAGAAGCGTTCAGGGTGTCAGTTATCGCTGACCTCACTGTTCACCAAGGCCAGCATGAGAGTGCTCACTTTGCTGTCCCCTTCATGGCGGAGCTGTGGGGCCAGGGAGATGACTTAGTGACTCAAGTGCTAGGTGCATGAGCACAAGGACCCTAGTTTGACCCTCCAGCACCCACAAGAAGGCCAGGTGTGGCAGGCTGTGGGGGTGGGGTGTCCATGGAGACAGGGGGAGACCCTGTCTCAAAAAAATAAGGTGAAGGTGATAAAGACAGCACTGTATACACATATGGGAAGTGCACACCCACACACGTGCACACGTAGACACAGTGCACACATACATACACGTGCACATGAGCCAGTACCATAGTAACAGGGACTGAGCAATGGCCACCCCCTTTACATGGGCCTAAGCTCTTCTCTGGCCCCCACCTCCCAGCCAGCCCCACAGCCCCAGGCTAACACTCTTCATGGAGTTCTGCTGCTGAAGCGATGGCTCCACAGTTGAAATACTCAGTGCCCGTGCGGAGGGCCCCAGTTTGTTTGCAGCTCACCTCCTGTAACTCCAGCTGCAGGGCACCCTCTTCTGGCCTCAGGCACTGGCTCCAAAGTGCAATACCCACACATAAACATACTGCAACACACATAATTACAAGATAAAAACCTCAGAATTAAACACTTGAAAAGTGAAGGGAGTAACACTAGGTGGAAGCCTCCCCGGATGGCCGTTTGACTTGGGCAGCACTCCATCTATCTGGACCACAGACTCCTAATTATAGCGTAGAATGCAGAACCCTGAAAACAATTTTTCGTGGAAGGAGCCAGAGGTTGAAATCCGTGCACAGTGTGGTTGCAGTCATCAAAAAGCCCACCATGGGCTAGTGTAGGGCAGAGGGTAGACTCCTGGAAGTGCTGGAGGGCTAGGTGGGCAGGACTCCTAGTGGGTCTGGGTCTTCCTTTGCAATCATAGAACATTCTAGAACTAGATGGTGGCAATGTTTATACAACTTTGTGGATGTACTAAAACCCATGAAAGGTGCACTTCAGTGTGGGGTTACATAGTAAGTGAATTTCACCTCTGTGTTTTCAGTTTCACTGGGATGGCCAATGCCTATCTGGTAAGGGGTGTGAGGGAGATCAGAGGAGGAACAGGCTGTCTAGCCAGGCACAGTGTGGGCACCTTCTGAAGGTTCCCAGCACAGCCATCTTGGCCCAAGGAGTCAGATCAGGTGCCTGTCCTGTAGCCTAGGTTCCTTCCCACACACTTGTCTCTATGACCAGGATCTGACAGGAGCCCTCTTACCTTCAAAGGCCAAGACCACAGCCAGCACTGGCTCTGCTCAAGGACTACAGGGCAGGGCTGGACAACTTCCCTGTAGGTAAAAGCTGACCCTGAGGCCCACAGAGAGCTCAGCCCTGGGCAAGCCTGTGATCCTACCCATGACGCTTCTCACCTGGGTCTGTCCATTTCCTGCAGGGAATGGGGGCTGCACCCATAAGCCCTGCCCTGTGGTTTTCATCCCAGTTGGCCATCTTCTCTCAAGAGGTCAGAGCTATGTAGAATGGACTCAGCCCTCAAGCTGCATGACTCTGTCTTGTGGTATGGGATTCCTTGGCTACCCTCAGCCCTGGGGCACCCAACTTGCTTCCACTACCTGCTAAGAGGTGGAATCAGCCCTTCACCCTTCTGCCTTCTCTAGAATCTCCTATGTGTGACACAGCTCTCAGGCCCAGAAGACATGTACATTACCCAAAGCTGGTGGACAAGACACCTTCTGTTGCTATGGAACCAAGAAAGATAAGGTTTCCTGCCTCAGCCCTGCCAGGGGCTCCATCCACCCACGCCAGGGAGGCCTGCCAGAGTGACCTGAAGAAGCAAATTATGTTTCCCTGGTTCCTGGATGTTCCTGTGAGCATACCTCAACATCTGTGTACCACCACTGTGTATAACATGGACAAATAAGCACACCGCATTGAAAACCTGTGCATATATATAGAATTCTGTGTCCATACTCCCGAATGCACGTACCTGCCTTTATAGACACACCAGTCCTCAAACTCTGTATGCCCCTGTCTACACTTGTACCCTGGGTATGCAGCTGTGTGTGGGCCTGCTTGTACTCACATCTCTGTGTGTGGTTGAGCCCAAAGGGCTCTCCTGCACCCAAGTCAGTGCGAACATATGTTTCTACATTACAGAGCCAGACAACACAGAGGTCAGGGTGCAGCCCAGGCCTTGGAGGTATATCTGGGCACAAATTCGGCACCCACTGCATATGGCAGGTGGCACCAGTGAGCAGCATGGAAAGCACAGATGCCAGGGAGAACAAGACCACTATCCATGGGCTATGGAGACTGCAGAGCCAAAAGGACTGCAGCTGGGGACTGCTTAAAGCTTACCCAGTGAGCCTGGGAAACAGGTGCATGGGCATGATCCATTGCTCCTAATCCAAGCCTGAAATCTCCATTTTCCTAGGACTCCTGGAGGGCAGAGCTTCAGATGGGGAAGGAGCACACAGGCTCACAGTCCCAGGCACAGGTGTACAATCATGGGAACAGAAGGTATGAGATCCAACTTAGCCTGGATCCTAGAGAACAGTGGGGCTGGTGGGAAAAGGTAACTCTGAAGGAGAGTACTTGCCTAAGGCCACCTAAGAAGGAGTGGCCACAATCTTGTGATTACAATCACTAAATTAGCCCTTCTAATCCCCAAGCCAAGATGTTTGTAGCAAGACCCAACTGAGTTAGATCATCCCCAAATCTGAAACTCCAGTGAGTTCTAAGAGAAAGATCAGGCCCCATGGACACATGGATGGCCCAGGGTGGTCCTAAGACCACCTAAAGTCTGTGAGATGCTGCCCAGAATCCTGGATATGTTTCCCTGCAAAGGCTAGAAAGGGCTGTCCACTGGTTCAAGGTCACACAGGAAAGCTAGCACTAGCCAAGTGCCCTGCCCTTCTGCCCAGGCTGCTCTGTGCTGGCTCAGCTTCTGCGGGGGACACTGTCTCCCAGGCAGACATTGTCTCTGGTTACCCCACCATTTCATCAGCAGTGACCAACCAAGGCTGTGTTTTATCAGACATAGGAGAGAGAGTGCATCCTTCCCTTCATCTCTAGTGAGGCCACCAGAGACCTCTTCTCTGAAGATCTGATCACAATGCATGGTCAGAACCATCTGTCCTCACCCTTGGGGTTGGTTGCCGTGTCTTCAATAGGCACCAGAGGACACACAGAAAGCTCTGGGAGACACAAGAAGATAGTGCAGGCTACCTTAGACACCTCAGATGGTGAGGTGCTGGGAAAGTAAACACTTGGTTGTTCAGGTAAGCCCTGAGGCCCAGAGAGGGCAGGAGCAGGGACTCATCACAGAGAATGTAGCAGTGGAGGGCACTTTCCCAGCACTCCTGTGAAAGGAAGCCGGAGACACCTTCGGAGACTACTATCACGGCC
The DNA here is from genome assembly GCA_026225945.1 of Cricetomys ansorgei. Lineage (NCBI taxonomy): Eukaryota > Metazoa > Chordata > Mammalia > Rodentia > Nesomyidae > Cricetomys > Cricetomys ansorgei. The sequence goes on from JAMJFZ010002981.1 coordinate 5,446,498, forward strand.
AGGTTAACCGGAGTTCAGTTAACTGGTCTTCTCTTGCCCAGCTTGCATAGGCCCATAGGCTTGCTCTGTTCTTTCCCACACTCTCTGTGCCTTTGATTGTGCGGCTGCCCCACTGGCTTAGTAGAGATACCAGCTGCAGAGCGAAGGGATCAAAAGATCTTGGTGTCCAATTGCTTCACCTTTCAGACAAGAAACAGGCCCAGGCAGCCCAAGGACATGCTACAGTTGAAACCAGGATCTGGATACCCAGTCCTGAGATGAAGAAGCCTGGGTCAAGGCAGGAGCTGCCTTTGCTGCCCCCTAGTGGTCATAGAGTAAGCTGCAGTCTGGCAGCCCAGTCTGTGCCTTCCATGACGTGCAGCCATCCCTGTATGGGCCTCCTTTATCTCTTCCCTGGAAAACTCACCCAGTCCTGCCCTAGGCTCCAATCTCTTTCCTATTTCCCACTCTGAAATGTCCTGAGAGACAAAAGCCCACCAAACGTCCTCACCCAAGGCTGTCCTCCTTAGGCAGGCAAACTGGCAAGATGGAACCTTAGAGTTGCTGATTGAGCATCAATTTCAAGGTACAAATGGTCACTCCACGGCCACATGGGCATGGTCCTCAGCCCTCTTCTCTTCTCAGCTCCTACTTTGACGTGGCTTTCTTGAAGCCCTCCCTGTCCTTGGCCTCCTGGATTGTCCTCCTACCTCCCTGGTCAGTCCTTCTTGGCTGCATCTGGTCTTCCAGGTCTCTTTCTCCCTGACTGCATGCATTTTCTCAGCCTATGGCCTACTGGTCTTGCTTACACTGGGAGCTGGGTCACCAAGCAGGCAGGTGTCACACGGAACTTTCAGGACAGGAGTTCTAAAGATGTCGGTGTCTATGATTTGGTCCATTGGGGGAGACACAGGTTTTGTAGAACATGTGCTCAATTTTACAGTGCAGGCTCCTCTTTGGTGCACAAACTGGGGTGAGCACCATCCATCTTCAGTGCTCAGGGCCCTACCCTAAGGAGTTCTTACTGTCTTCAGCCACCTGTCAATAAATTTCCAAGTCACCCATGGCTTTTTCCAGGCCTGATGTCACCAGACACAACTTATATTAGTCATCTGTCATCACCAACAAATTGTCTGAAGAATCAAAACAGCTAGTGGAGACAGGCTTTATTCTGGCACATGGTTCCAGTCTCTGGTCAGCTGCCTGCATTGCTGTGGGCCTGAGACAGAGCTGAGACATCATGGTGGAAGGGTATAGAAGGAGGCAGCTCAATTCACAGTGGGAGAGGCAGAGGCAGAGAGGGTAGGGACAGGATATACCTTCCAAGAGCACACATCCAGTGACCTACTTTTAGCCAACCACGCCTCAGGTTCTAACAGCCCATTTTACTATAAAGTCACATTTACTGTAATCCACTGATGCAATTGGCACTCTCATGATCCAATCGCCTCTTAATAAAGCTGGGGACCAGGTCTTCAACCCACCGAGCTTCTGTGGGAGACACTTTATTTCCAAGCCACATCACACTAGATGTCTCTTGGCTCCTGAGCTTGGCAGAGCCAAATTGAACACATCATTTTCCCATCCTGAAGTCCTTCAGCTTCCTGCCCCCTGAAGCCAATCCTTCCCCAAGGCCAGTGGGCCAACCTTCTCTGCAACTATGAGACTAGGATACTTTCAGCCACCGTCTCTCACCTTCACCCTAGTCCAAGCCACTGGTTCCCCTTTTATCTGGCCTGCCCCTCATCTCCTCAGCCATTTGCTATTGACCATCTGTCTTAGCTCGTCCCCAGACCCTTGTTGTTCCCAGGATAAGCTCATGTCCCCGACAGTGGCCTTCAAGATGTCCAGATGTAGCCTCCTTTCCCAGCACTCAGGGTCTTACACATGCTCCAGTGCCTTGAGCAAGTTCTGTGCTTGGGAGATGGTAGCAGGGAACTAGAATTAGAAAAACAGATGCCACCTTCAGGGACACTTTTTACCTTGCCCTTCAGAGCCTTATCTATTGACAGGGAGTCCTCGTTCTCTGGAGCTGTGTACTGGCAGGTTCCTTTGTAGTTCTAGGAAGCTGGCCTGAACATAGGCAGAACACCAGAGAAACCACCAGAGGGCAGTGCCGCCCCACTCACGGCCCCTGGGAATGCCTGTCTTTGTGTCTCGCTGTAGAGGTCTTTCGAGGAGAATCAGGTGTGTGTGTGTGTGTGTGTGTGTAAGACTGTGTGCGTGTATTACTTTGGGTGTCTCCTGGTGGGTTGGGGTGTTTGTGGTGTCCATTTTTGCTCACACCAGTGCCTCCCAATCTCACCCTCAGAAAGGGAAATTCAGGGTTATTTTGTGGACTTCTAGGCAAGATGGCAGAATGGAGATGAGAGGTAGGATCACAATATTCTCAGGTGTGTCCAACTCTGGCCCAAAGGCTGCCGGTGGCTGGGAGAGCTGTGAATTCTGCCCAATGCAAAATTATAAACTTCTTTAAAATATTATGCAGGAGTTTAGGGGGTTGCTACAATTTTTTAGTTCTGTAACTCAGTTCTATGACTCTGTGCATGAACTTTGTTGATGACAGCGTTACATGGCATTGTCTAAAGTGTGGACAGCTGGAGGGATGTACCCATACCAGGTGGCACAAAGACTGCCCGTGACTCCAGTTCCAAGGGATGGGGTACCCTCTGGCCCTCCTCAGGCAGCTGCACACATGTGACATCCATAAAGTCAGGAAGGTACACACAAACAACATAAACAAAAATAATATTTAAAGGGGCGGAGCCTGAGACTGTAGCTCAGTTGGTAGAGTTCTTACCGGGTATGGTATGAGGATGATGACACATACCTCTAACTCTAGCTCTCAGGAGGTAGAGTCAGGAGGATCTGAAGTTCAAGGCCATCTTCAGGTACATAAGGAGTTTGAACCACCCTGGGCAAAAGACTAGTTCCAAAAGAAAAGCTGGACATATCTGATAGAGCCTTACTGACTGATCGCAGGCCTTAGACACCTGTCACTCAGAGCAATGACCTTGAGAAGGTCTTGTTCTTGTCACTGGCTAAAGTCCAGGCTGACCTGGCCAATAGGACCCATATAGGCTGGAGGGCTTTCTCTCTCAGTCCCACATCTGTTGGGTCCACCAACAAGGAACAATGCAGATGATGGGTGAGCATATGCCCACACAGCAGATGCAGATATGCTCCGCGGAGCCCCACACCAGGACTCTTGGTGACCCCGCCAGCCCTGGGGAGCCTCAGTCAGACCTGAGGAAAGGACATGAGTACACTGTGCTAGTAGCTATCTCAGGCCATGCTTGGAAACGGAGCTCCTGGGAGGGATCGGTGTCCAGCCTGGGGAAGAGAAGGGATGGCTATGCTGGGCTGGATGCCTGCAGGCTGGCAGGATGGGGGTGACCTCACAAGGGAGGCACCAGATAGGGAGACCTCCGAGATCTTGGGGTGTGCCAGATGGGGGAGAGCAGTGAAACAACCAGTCCCCTTTGCCCCTACTCTCTCCTACGGCCCAGAAATACAGGAACCGAGGGAATTTCTGCAGCTGGAACAGGGAGGAGAGATGACTGACATTCCTTTGCGTGTGTACTCCACATTCTATTTACTCATTCTTTTGGTGCTAGGGGCGGGCCCCAGGGTTCGGTGCATGCCAAGCATGTGCTCTGTCACTGGGCTACATCCCAGCCGGGTTCACGTTCTATACCCGGGGGAGTTGAGAGCTGGTAAGGGTCAGGAAGTGTGTAGTGCATGGAGAAAGTAATGAGGAGAGGGAGAAGGAGAGACTCCACCAGAGTCGGGGACAAGGGAAGGGCGGAGGGGGAGTGCCCCGAGGAGGGGGGCAGGGAGAACTTTCTTGGCCTCCCTCTCCGCGCCCTCGCGGGCAATCAGGCCGGCAGGAGGCAGGTGGTCCGGGCAGACAATGGCTCGGAGGAGTGCGGAACCTGGGACTAAATTTGGCGTTGCTTTTGCAGGGCTCGGGGCCGCCCGTTCATCTCCATGCAAAGGAGAGACAAAATGAATATGCAGCGCGGGCTGTAATTGGGCCGCCGCGGCCGCCGCCGCCGCCGCCGCACTATAATTTTCCAAACAGGATCTTGCAATCAGGGCCTTATTCATTAGCGCATAAACAATTTTGTTTCTCGGCACTCGAGCCTGTCAATCATGCCGAGAGGGAACATCTTGGCCGAAGGCGCGGGCCGTCGCGCGCGCTCCTACGCGCGCCCCCTCGAGCGCCGCCAAGTGGCTTTGTGCCGGGAGCCCTTGGGTGCTGGGGTGGAGGGGGAAGGGGGCTTGCCGCAGGGTCCCCTAACAGCACGCATTTAGGAAACCCACCAAGGCTTTTTTCAATCTGCCTCTGACCCCCAGCCTTGTCCTAGGGCTTTGCCTGTTCCTCCTTCCAAGCCTCAGTTTACCTCTATAATTGGAGAGAATAAAAATGGCTACAGCTTTTGTTTCAGGAGCTCGGGGAACTAGGGAATGCTGCAGGGCCACCTAGTTCTTTTTTTTTTTTTTTTTTTTTTTTTTTCTTGTTAAAAAAGATTTCAGCTGGTCGGTGGTGGTGCACTCCTTTAACCCCAGGACTCCAGAGGCAGAAGCAGGCATGTGGATCTCTGTGAGTTCAAGGCCAGCCAGGTCTACAGAGTGAGTTCCAGGACAGTCTCTGGGGAAATAGATAGATAGATAGATAGATAGATAGATAGATAGATAGATAGATAGATAGATAGATAGATAGATAAAGTGTCAGGGAATTGCAGAGAACCCTTCGTCCCAACAACCCCAGTCAAGACAGCCCCTCTGGCAACTCAAGGAATTCTGGCAAAGCGGAGCCTAGTTCTGGGCTATCCACAAAGGGTTATGCTTGCATGTGGGGGGACCCTGTGCTTGCTGACAGTTCAGCCTGCCCCAGAGCACCTGTAATTCTACAAGTTAGTGTGTGACTTCGGCAGGGCTCTGTGCCTGTGGGTGGCTGTCTGTGTGCATGTCACTAAGTGTGTCCACACAAGTCCAGGTACAGACATGCTTGTTGGAAAGGCTCTTGGGCAGTGGCTGTAGCTGCGGAGCTGTGGCTCAGTGATGGGGACCCAGGCTGTGGGAGTGCCAGAGTGCTGGAGGGGACTTTTGAGGTCCCCAATAGTGGCAGCTGTTTCACTCAAGAAAGATGATTGCTCTGTTGCCTTTACCTTCCACCCCTTCCCCGCACTGCCAGTCTGGCTTTGCCTTCCTGGCAGACTTCTTGAAGTAAGGGTGGAGAGGGGGACTCACTTTCCCAGTCTTTCACTTCTTGGGGGAGGGGGTGATTCAGCCCTTATTGCTCCTGCTCTGGATCTCTATGCCAGGGCCAAATATTCTGATCAGCATAGTTTTACATGGATCACATGTCAGAGCTGCAGGCTCATTGCCTGGATGGAGACACAGAGGCCCAGGACAGAAAGAAACTGCTTGTGTACTCCTGTGAGTGGGGAGCAGAGGCAGGGTTTGAAGTCATATCTGTCCTTCTTTCTGGCCTCAAAGTTGGGGATCAGGGCCTGACACCCCTACACATATCCTAGACCAAGCCTTCAGGATACCCAACAGCTGGCACAGCAGGCTCTGGAGGTTCCCACAACCTCTTATACTGCCTCCACCTCCTATTTCTTCTGCTTTGTCTCTGTCCCCACCCCCAACAGTTCCCACTTGAACAGACAAAGAATTTAAGGATGTGCCGGCAGCCAAATGACAGGCCATCAGTCTCTGCCCAGACACTCTCTTCACAGTTCTAGCCCGGATGCCACTCCACCCGATGGTCACCCCCAGCACCGGGCCAGGAAGGGAGGTGGCCCAGGGAAGGGACTGCAGCGGGAGGCACGGAGTCCGGAAGCCCAGAGGAACAGTCTTCAACCTGTGAATCCGGTCACAGCCTCTCTGCCCATGCCAATGTCCCTGGATGCACGATGCACGCTAACCCCAGCCCGAGAGGGAGAGGCCATTTGTACTGTGACCTCTGGGGACAGATCATCACCTTCACGTGCTAAGTAGAAGGCAGAAGCAATAGCTTTGGACAAGGAGGCCATTTGTACTGTGACCTCTGGGGACAGATCATCACCTTCACGTGCTAAGTAGAAGGCAGAAGCAATAGCTTTGGACAAGGAAGCCAAGGTTAAAAGCTCCATGGTTACTTCCTGGCTGGAGCAGGTTGACGAGTTTCTCTCTGCCTCGGTGTCCTCATCTGTAAAGAAGAGTTATTTAATCCACTTGGCATGATAAGATGGAGAGCCTAAAAGAAGGAAGCCCTGAACCAGAGACCCTAGACCCTAGTCCCAGAGCCTCACTCACGAGGAACCCCTGCCAGGCCCCCACTGGTGGTGACCAAGTCAGGAGTCAGGGTCTCAATATAAAACTTCTAGTTTGTATTTTTTAGAAAGTGGATCTTTCCCCAAAGCCACGTGCCACCCTTTCTGATGCACCATGTGCTTTTGTGGCTACCATGTGGCCCTGCCGCAGAGGGAGGCTAGCTTCCCCTTTATCAAGACAGAATTTGAAGCCTAGAAGGCCAAGTCATCTTCCACACAGTCAGTGGCTAGAAAGAAAAGGAATCAGGACTTGAACACACAGAGAGCAGCCGTCGCCCGTTCCTGTTGCCTTGCTGAAGGATAGGCTTTCTTTCATGTTAGAGACACCCTGGTTGTTCCCAGTCTAGCCTCCAGTGCTGCCGGGTCACATAGGTATAGAGACCTAGAGGACCAGGCCTCCCCAGCAATATCCCTTTGTAGATCCCAGGTCTCCAACCTCCTCCATGTTGGAAGTTTTACTTACATCTTGATTACTCAAGTAACATGGGGCAATAAAAGGCCGTGTGACCCCCAGAAAGTCATTCACCTTCTCTGGATGTTAGCTTCTTCATCTATGAGCTAGGGATAGTATCCTAAAAATGACTACCCTTAGGGCTGAGTTCTAATCCCAGTATCCAAGTATAATCCCAGCACTGCGGCAGATGTAGTCAGAAGGATCCCCATGAGGCCTGCAATCTTAAAGAGATCCAGTCTTAATAATAATAATAATAATAATAATAATAATAATAAAGTAGATGTGTGCTCAACCCTAAGCAAGACTTTAGACCACCCCTTCCAAGGCTTTGGGGACACTGTGGAAGAGGGGGAGTGCCACCTTCTAAGCAGCCCACAGTCTGTGCAGTCATGCACTCAACAGCCTTGGTGACTGCACTGGGTGTGCATGAGAATGGCTCCACCTGTAGATAGCTGAGCCCCAGCCAGGCAGGAATGGAGGAGGAGGAGTTTAGCTCTCTGGCTGCTAAACTATTTCCCACTGGTAGATTCAGGGGATGGGCAGTCACTGCTTTCAATTAAATGCCCGCTGGTTACCCCATCCAGTGGATGGTCCCAACCCAATGGTCACACAGGTGGCCCTGGTTAAACTAAATGAGTCACAAAACCAAACCAAAAGTCATGAATCTGGAAAGGGGACAGGTAAGACATGGGGAGATAAAGAGAGAGAGTGTGTGGTAGGTGTGTGGGGGGTAACAGAATGTAATTACCTATATGTATGAAACTGTCAAAGAACTAAATTAATTAAAACACAATAGAGTGAAGAACTATAGAGGATTTGATGTCTACCTTCAGCACACTCATGGGCATGTTGTGTACAAAACAACAACAACAATACACGAGAATAACAAGCAAACCCTGTGCTCACTGTCACAGCCCTAGCACCTAGCGCAGTGTCCTGTACACAGTAAGCGTTCAATGGAAATCCATCATACAAGCAGATAAAGGGACTGAGCCAAAGTAAGCAATAGGGCACCGGGGCTGAGGGGTTCATAGGCCCTGTTATCACCTTCTTTATCCCCGGTCAAGGTGGTGTCCCTGGGGCCCCTCAAAAGACTCAGCCCCATTCAGAGCCTCATTGCTGATGGGAGGGCTCCAGAGCCTAGCCTGTGCTATCTGAGACAGTAGGGCTCATCATGTGGCTACCAGCACCTGGCCTGTGACTACTCCAGACTAAGATGTGCTGCACCTCGCACACACACCACTTTGCCAAGACTTTGTACCCAAAAGGAAGAAGGTAAAATAGTTCCTGGATGATAACCTGTTGAGGTGACCGTGTGGCCGTGTGGGATGAGGTAAAAATGTTACTAACCTTGCACCATCTGACTCCTTATTCCTCTTCTCTTTAAAGTGCTGCATCTACACCGAAGAGCATGTCGAAGCTCCACCAACAAGTGACATCCCTAGCCAGTCCTAGAAGATGTAAGCTAGCGCACTGCTTGCCTGTGCTGTATTTCTATTAGGAGATGCTACAGACCTCTGTTGCAGGGTCAGGGGATACCCCCAGATGTTCACTTAGCATCATCCTTTGTGGCCCTCCAATGCATACAGGTGCAGGAACAGCCAGCCCATGGTCTCTTCCCCAGTCTCCTGCTCCAGCCCTCCACTGCCAAGAATCATCTCATCTCCTATCTGAGAAGGGCAAAGACCACTAGCTCAGGAGTCCTCAGAGGCCTCAGGCACACATCTCCCATCTGGCTGAAGCCTCCATCTCAGTCCAGCCAATCATTTTCTGTGTTTGCTCTCTCCATCACTCCCTTTCCCTCGACTGTCTGCTCCTAACTAAGCAAACACCTACTAGGCACTGATACCCGGTTGCCTCCTTGGATGTAAGTACCTCAGTGAAAGAAGCCATCAACTCCTCTCCTCTGCAATCTTGCAGTCCCACAGCCCAGAGGGGAAGATAAACAAGACACGAGCATTCCGAACAACAGATGATGTTAGAAGGGGAAACTGATAGAAACAAGGCTGAACCTGGCTCTAAGACCACCATCTACACCGGCCCCCTGCCTTCAGGCTCACTCCTTTAACTCAGCCTTTGTGAACAGCTGGAGGGCCCTCATGTCCAGCAAGCCCACCTCCCTGATTCAAAGTCCTCCCTGGCTCCCCAATACCTCTAGGTTCGGGGCCATGTTCTTTAGTGAGGCTGCAAAACCCTGATTCCTGGCTCTGTCAACCTCCTCCCCACGGCCAGCACGTCCCTGGGCTGCTCTCTAGCGCCTCCCTGCGTTGGCTTGTTCTCATCCTAAGGTTTCCCGAGCGGTTCAGGGAGGTTTGCACCCAGCCATGTTGTGTCTCGAAAAGTGCGATCCAGCTGTACAACTGCAACCACTGTGGCTCACACTCGCGTGTGCCGACTCTCTGTGAGCAAGGCAAGCTACATTTCCACGAGTCTTTCCCTCTGGGAGAGACCTAGCAGACCTCAGGGGCTGTCCAGGTATGTCTGACTTTCCTGAGTCTCAGCGGGAACAGGCTCTATGATTCAGGAAGTCGCCATGGCAACTGCCAGGCCCTCATGCCATCTCTTGCAATCAGCGCTGGGACCCGGACACCCGCTGGGCTTCCTGGAGATTCGTTCCCGAGGATGGGAGGCTGGGGGAGGGGTATGGGGAAGCCTCTTAGCTCTCTCCCTCCCTGCCAGCCTGTCCTTCTTCTCCTCTCTCCTCATGGCAAGACTGGGACACTCCAGTACATGAGAAACAATCGCTCTGGACCCTAAGCAGAGACAGAAGTTCTGGTTCCCCATAAGTCATCCACACCTTAAGAAGAAGCCTTGGGTAGAGATGATTGATCCTCTCCTCTCTCTGCACCTCCATTTTCTCACTCTGAGATGCTTCCTTACTGGGTCTCTGTAGAGTCCAGGCAATGACATTCCATGTATCATGTGCTCAGTTAATAGTCCATGAAATGGAAGACCTAGGACAAACTCTTACCTTCCCAGGGCTTCAGTGCTTTCCTACCTTGTTTACAACAGGTGGATGGTTTAATATCAGCAGATATTATTATTATATATTATGGCAGAAAACGTACTTAGGAGTAGAAAGGTAGAGAAAAAGACCAAGGCCATCAGCCTTGGATGAACAGAGGTGCTGACATGGCCGGGAGGACAGTTGAGGTTGATCGGTTGAGGGGACAGCTTGTGTTACCAGCCAACAGGTTACCCAGCCTCAAAGGAGTGGAGTGGGAGCTTCTCACATCCCAGGACCTTCAGTGGAAAGATCCCCCAGTCAGAAGCCTGCCTGTGAAGCAGTCACCTACCATCACTGGGCCTCACTTATCTGGTGCTCTAGACCAGAGGATCCTGAAGACCCCAGGAGCACGGCTCACAGCCTGGGTTGTGGTTTCTGTTCTAAATCCAGCCAAGCTCCCAGTGCCTGTAACCCTGGGCAGCCAGGACCTGTAAGTATGAGGAGTGTCAGGCCCAGATCTCTGCTGCTGTGTGATGGGTCCTGCTTTGTATCTGCTTCTGGAAATTCAGTGAGAAACGTTTATCTTCGTTCTCCAGCCGGAGCCTTGGGCTTCTGAATCAGGACCCTACAATGTCTGGTTCTCCATCTCTCTCCAATTCTTGCCAGGTGTGGAAAAAGAAACTCTGTTGCTACACGTCTTGTGCCCACCACCTCATTTAATCGCCACAACTCTGCCAAGTAATTTTTACAGCCTGCATTTCATGGGAAAGGAAACAAAAGCTCAAGGAGGTAGTATGATTTACTCAAGGTCACATTGCTAATAAGAGACAGAATCTGTATTTGAACCCAAGTCTCTCTGACTCCAGAACCCAGCAGAGAAACCATCTTTGCTTTCTGCTTTACCTAGCTGCTTGTCTCACCTTCTGTTGTAGTTGGGATCCCTTCTTTGGGGACTCAGACACCGCCTCTCTTTGTTATTCCCTCAGGAAAGATGCTCACAGTGCAGAGCTAACAGGAGCCTTCCAAAGAGACCCAGAGCAGCCCTGCCTGATGCAGTCTCCCTCTGCAGATGGGGAACCTGCCAGAGACCAGACCAGAACTAATAGTGCAGTGCTGTCCAGCCTGGGGCATTGGGAGCAGAGTGATAGCAGGACCCCAGGGCCACAGCTCTCAGAGAAAAGGGAATCGATGGAGCATTGTGGATGCTTCTAGGGCAGGAAGGCCTGCTGATCAGAGCTGGGAGGGTTTGGAACTGGCTGGCAGAGAGGAGAGAGCCCTGTGCAGACACAGGGTGGGGGCTGCTTGGCCTGGCCAAGTGGAGGGTCAAGCTGCCTTGGCCCAGCTCCCATCTCCAGCCCCAGGGCCAGCTTGTGAGGTGGAGCTGAAACATTCAGGCAGTTTCCTCTCCTTTGTTGGGAGTGATGTCGCCCATTTCCTGGATGTCCAAGAACCCCGCTTCAAACAATAGTGCTGTCAGGAAGCCAGGAAGGGGCTGCTGCTCTGTGCTTGGTCTTGTCCCATCCCTTCCCACCTCCTGAGACCTGGCCAGGCCATCCTTTATGCTTATCTCTTAGTGTCTGATGTCCTACTCTGCCATCAGCTGGCTGCATTCCTGTGGACGGGCTGTCTTACTTCTCTAAGGCTCAGCTTCCCATCTGAAGATCAGGGGACACATCCTCACCTCGCAGAGCTGATGTGGCCACCAGAGGACAGAAACAGGACTATCGAGAGCAGCTAATACACTAGGCATAGGTAACAGATGTTCTGGAAAGTTGGCTTTTTGTAACTATTCAGAAAATTCCAGTCAGCTCTAAATGAAAATTGTCAACGCATTTTTCGAGGCCACTAATTACCAACCACGTCCACGTGATCACCTATATATGCTCTACGTTAGGACTAAATCAGACTTAAAGCTGAAGGGCCAAACAAAATTGATGATGAGCTTTAATTGTCAGCTCGATTCAACCCAGAATCACTTGGGAAAACAATCTTAATGAGGATTGTCTACACTGGGTTGGTCTGTGGGCAACTCGGCCACTGTGGGCAGCACCGTTCCCTGAACCGTGTAAGAGTAGAGAAATCGAGCTGAGTGCAAGCAAGCACGCATGTGTGCATTCATTTCTCTCTGCAAGCTCCTTCCTCTGCACTGCCCCGGCGATGATAGACTGTAACATGGAATTGTAAGCTGAACAACCCTTTCTCTCCTAAGTTGTTCTTGTCAGGGAATTTCATCCCAGCAACAGAAATGAAAACAGAACAGGTAAAATCCAACGCGTATGATAGACAGCATGTGACCCGGGACAATGGTGTGGCCTGTTTGAGCTTTAGTTTCTCCATCTGTAAAATAAGGCAGTGACAATAATACCTATGTCAGGCATCACTGTGAGAAATAAGTAGATGATGTGTGTAAGCCACTTGGCTCAGTGCCTGGCAAGACAGCAGGTCCCCAGCACATGTCAGCGATCACGATCATCTCCAAAATACTGTTATTTCCACAGTGCGGCTGCTACCACCGTCTTCTCCAGCCTTTGCTCCCAGGGTTCCCCAGCCTCCAAGCCTTTCCCCTCAGTCGCCCTGCATCCCACGCACAAGATTATCTAGTCACAGCCCACAGGTTGTCCAGGGTAAAGAAGGCAGAATCTAGGCTCAATCCTTACTTCATTACAAATGGATCCTCTCCCACCTTTGGAATTCAGCTCCCCCACTGTGAGACAAAGGACATTTATTGCCCTCTCTGGGTTTCCCCAATGCTGCTGTTTCAAGAGCCATTCCAGTCCTCTTGACACTGAACTTAGCAGGCAGGGAGTTGGAGCCTACACCCAGCGTTAGAGGGCGTCTGTGTCCCCAGTTCCCCAGCAGACTGGAATCCTCCCTGAAAGAAGGGAGCTGCACAAGTGGTTCAAGCTGTCTCTGGCTCAGAGCTGGGTGGGTGCCTTTGTCAAGAAACATGGCCTTTTCATTAACGCCATTGTGTGTCAATTAGCCCAGCGCTGACTCACAGGGAGCACAGTGCTGGGGGCCGCTGTTGAGGCGGCCTGTGGCTGCAGGATTGGGTCCCCTGGAGAGTCTCCAATCTGCTGCCTTTCTAGGTGGTTCCTTCACCCCACCGCAGGGTGCACCTGTCACCTCGGTGAGGCACATTTGCTACACGTCTACTTGGTATCGTATTGTCTTGTTATTGAGTTAACAGAACCACCCAGAAGGAAAGCACCGTTGTCATACTCATCCTGCAGAGGAGGCAACAAAACCTCCTCGAAATGTTTCTCAAGGCTCACAGAGGACACAAAACCAACTCATTAGTTACCAGAAGAACTGCCATTTGGACCATGTTTGCTAAATAAGCTTGGAGTTGTGCAGCCGTGGGTGAGTCACATCCCTCTCTACCTCTCTATGTGTGGCCCTGCGCCCTCCCCTCCCCGCCCCTCCTCATCCCTCCTTCATCAACTCCCAACCCACAACTCAGAGTGGAGCATGAAGTCAGAGGTAAAATATACACAGCCCCTGATAGGAGAAGCTCAGGTGAAGAAGGGGAGGCAAACAGTACAGATGACCACCATGTAATTAACAGACAGAGCTCATGCCAGAGACATCACTCCAGAGCTTTTCATGGATGCTCAAGCTTGCGTTGAACAGAGCCACCACAGGTCAGGAGGCTGTCTGCCACTGGCGGGACCTTAGCCGTCCCCCTCCCCCTCTATTTCTTACAAACAACACATCCCTGAAACCCTTATAGCACATCCCGCACCTCAGTGAGCATGTCTGCAGTATCAGTGTAAGGGTGTGGAGTTATATGCCCACTTAGTAGTTTGACAGATGCACCTTCTGGACATAATGCGTCAATATGTCCATTTATGATTGCCATATCTGGGGCAATACATGGTATTATCAGATTTTTATGTTTTTGCTGAACAAATAAAATGGCATCTTGTGGTTTTAGTGCGCCTTATTCTGATAACTGGTTAGTCATCTCACATGCTGGTTAGGTGAACAGTGGTCTCTTCTTCAAACTTCTCACCTGTAGCCTTTGTGGATATCCCCTTGGAGTGTCTCAAGTTCTTGATGCCATGCCTGCCTTTCCAGTTCCTTATGCCTAGACTTCCCCTAGCAGCCCTACCTGCTGCGCCTCATGCTGTGCGTTAATCTTCCCAACCCATAAAGCATCCGCCTCCAGGTTCACCCATGCAGAACCCAAGAGGCCAAAGGATTTCTCAGACTTGACTTTGCTCGGTGAGAAGCAGTCCAAGAAGTGATGATTTTCAAAAGGTTGTTGATTTTTGAGGTCAAAAGCTTGTTAGTAGGGACTGGAGAGATGGCTCAGCAGTTAAGAGCACTTGCTGCTTATTCATAGGACCTGAGTTCAAGTCCCAGCTCCTAGATTTTAGGCAGCTCACAAGTGCCTTTAACTCTGGCTTCAAAGGGGTCTTTCACCCTCTTCTGGTCTCCAGGACCACTCACATGCACTTATACAGACATTAAGACAAACACACACATAAACAAAATAAAAAATAAAATCTTTTTTAAAAAAGAGCTGCCTAGTAATGCTCTAAACCAACTCAACCTCAAACAATAATAAAATGACATGAAATTTCAGTGAGGGAAATGGATATTGAAATCTCAGAAACTCTGTCACAACTTGCCCTTCGAATGTCCTGTGAGTGACCTATGTGAACAAGGCCCGGGCTGGGGAGTTGCTCAGTCAGCAAAGCATTTTGCTGTGCAAGCAGAAGGACCTGAGTTCAATCCCCGGAGCCCATGTAGAAATGCCAGGCATGTCAGCAGGCACTTGTTTTGTATTTTTTGCTTTTTGTTGATTTGTTTGTTTGGTTTGGTTTTGGGATTTGGGTTTTATGAGACAGTCTGACTATTATGTAACTCTGGCTGTCCTGGAACTCACTCTGTAGACCAGGCTGGCCTTGAATTCCCAGAGATCCACCTGCCTCTGCCTCCAGAGTGCTAAATTAAAGGTATGGACCACCAAGCTGGGGCTGGTGACATGTGCTGGGGAGCAATGACAAGATGACCCCCTAGTCTTGCTGTCGGCTAGCCTAATTGGTGAGCTCCAGGCCAATAAGAGGCCCATCTCAAAGGAAGTGCATGGTGTTCCTGAGGATGACTTCGAAGTTGCCTTCTGGCCTCCATATGCACACTTATTTGTGTACACCTGTGTACACACACATGTATGCACACACATGCACACACACATGCATGCACACACATGCACATATACATAAAAATAAAATAGAAATCCAAATGTCTTTCTTATCTTATTTAAATTTCCAAAATGAATCACCCAGGTGATTAGATCTAATTTGAGAAAATCATCAGAATCCTGTCTTACCTCTAACAAGTCAGCTAAAAGACAAAACGTGTTACATGAAATCCCTTTTGAAAATATTTTCAGTTACTCTTTGACGATTTCATGCCTATATACAACAAACCTTGATCACTTCCTCCTTCCATTCCTCTTGGACCCCTGCAAACGTCCACACATACCTGCCTGTTACTTCTATCTTCTTGTCTCCCCCATCTCTCAGCTAGGGGTGAATCCACACTGGAACTACTGACTGGCTTGATCTTGTGCAGATAGCCACAGCTGCTGTGGGTCCATGAGGGCAATGGCCCTGTTATAACCGGAAGACAGCGTTTCACAGCACTCTCCCCGATCCTGCAGCTCTTACATTCCTTTTTGCCCCCTCTTCCACAATACTCCCTGAGCCTTTTAGAAGTCTCATTTAGAGCCGAGCACTCCTCAACAGTCACATATTCTCTGCACTTTGACCATTTATAAATCTCTGCATTGATTGGGCTCACTACAAAGAGAGGCTCTGAACAAGGTTGAGAGCAACAGTAATCTACGGATTTCAGCATACTTAGAAGGCAGTTTAAAAACCATGTCTGGTTAGCAAGACAATAGGTATCCTTCCCCAGAGCCTATGACCTCCTAAATCATGGCTTTTGACCATGGTTTACAGTATGACATGTGAATTCTCTCCTGTAAAGCAGGCCTCAAATCCAACTGGGAAGCAGTTGGTTACCCCTGTAACAGTCACGTCATTATCGTATCAGTAGACTATCTTGCCAGGCAGGTTGTTATGATAGTATGCAATGTCTACCACTGTGTGAATGATGACACACATACCACAGCCACCACCCCCAGCAGCCGGCTGAACACCACCTTTGGATACTATGAAATTTAGCCAGCAGGGAGGAAATTTCTAGGTCACTTCCAACTTGATTTCTCAACATGCTGCAACCAAAGTGTGTTGTGTCTTCAGCAATCGGGTCTTACCGTCATCTAGTTCTGGTGAGCAGCCAAGAGTAATGCCAATGACCTATATGGGGAGGGGACTCTGGGACCTCCCTGACCAACACTCATATGGAAGTACCCCACATTTGGGACTAGGGTTTTCATTAATAGCCCATGTCTTCTGGAGGAAGCACTGTCCCCCCATACTGTCCACCCACCGTACTTCCATTTCAAATTCTGTCTTTTAAAAGATGGATATTTTTGTTAGCTTACACAGTAGTGGGTTTCCATAAGACTTTTCCATACATCCTCAGTCTTGGTTAACATTTCTCCTACCCTCTTCTTGCTCATCCCCTGGTTCCTAACCTTGCTTAAGCCTTCTAAATCCCAGTACCTCTCCCTAGTTTCAGATGGCTTGTGACATGTGATTCTTGATGTAGAAAAGAGCCTTGGTACTCGATTCCACCAATCCTTCATTCTGTAGTTAAAGAATCAGACTCAGAGATAAAGGGAGCTTGTTAGGGCCATGTAATAAAGTTAGAGATGGAGTGGGCACAATTCCCCTGCCTCAGCATCCTTTTTGCCTCGTTGCCTGACACTCTGACTGAGGAATTTTCCTGAGTGTTCTTCTACTTGAGTTCATCCTCCCAGAACCTCAGATCCTTGGAAACCAGCACAGTAACATAAGCTGCATGTCCGACAGACGATCAGACAAGTAGTGTCTCTGAATCAAGCCCCCATTAATATATATAATATATATAATATAATGCCCCCATTCCGGATGGCAAGAGAAAGGAATGTTATTATCATTTTCTTTCAAACATCAGCTCTTCTACCAGAGCAACAGAATTGATTAAAATAAGGCTTCCAGAAAGGGCATGCCTGCTTCATTTGTATTCAACCCTCAAATTAAAGGAATACTGGCATGCAATTATATTTCTTATTACCATAGCCTAATTTGACCTTTTATATATCTTTCCTTCAGTTCACAGATGGCATTTCTCTTGAGACCGCCATGGTGGTTTCTAGGCTTTGATAAAAAATATAAATAAATAAATAAATAAATAAATAAATAAATAAATAAATAAATAAAAAGGTTCTTCAGTGGTACCATCCTCAAGTTAGAATTCCTGGCCTTCCCTGTGTATGTTCTGCAGAATGGCGTACATCTCTTGACAATCCAGGCTGCCCTTCTTGGAGAATGTTCTGCTGGTGGAACATACAATCCTCATATACTTGTCAAGCTGGGACAGTTCCTGAAGGGTCAGGACAGTGGAATCAAGGAGGCTCTCCTGCTCAGGAGCAGGAGGAGAGCAGCTTGTGCAAGGTGTTCCTGAACAGAAGGAACGTGCGGCTTCACAGAGGGGACACGTTTGAGCAGAATCTTGAAGGGATGGTCCCCCAAGAACAGGTGGGGAGACACTTTGGGCAGAGGCTGCAGTGAGTACAGAGGTACAGATGGGCGTCGGGGTGCAATGGGGAGGCTGATGCAGAAGACTCTGAATCTGACTCTGGGGACACTGTCCTGCAGACTTCAGAGACACCTGTGATGGGTATCTGTCTCTGTCACAATAAAAACACAGGTCAATAAGCTGTACGGGCATTTGCACACCTACAAGCCACACTTCCATTAGAGGAACTCAGGGCGGTGGTCCTGCTGTTCCCTCAGACTGGGGTGGTTTTTTATCAGCTCATTCTCAAATCCTTCCCCCAAACAACCCCCCCCCACACACTTTATCCTCACATTGTCGTTGTGTAGCTCCTTCTCAGCAGGCACCATGACCTCAAAACATCTTGTTTCTGTGTGTCCCTGTGCACTACCTCCAGAATGGAAGCAGGCTCCCTATCTGCTTCGTTTGTTGTCTATGACCACACGGCAACTAGCAGAGTGGTTGGGTGAAATAATTCCCAGAGTTCTACTGCAGCTCGACCGCCTTCCTCCCACTAAACAGAGCATATATGAATATAAGTGAGCAAGGATGGTAGCATTCGCTGCAATATGTGTGTCCAAGCCATGCTCTTGACCAAGTAAAGCTGCATCCCATAGGGTGGATACAGGTATCCGTATTCCAAAAGGGGTATTTTGTAGAAGGCGGGGACACAACAAGGAGAAGTTCAAGAATAGTAGTAAATGGGCAAAGGCAAGGGCCAGACTATTATGGGGTGTGGGATGCATTCTGGAGCCCCTGAAGGTTTGGGAACAGCCTAGGTTCCTGTAGTGTAGCAGAGGGTGGAATGGAACAGGTCTTTTCCTGTGCATCCCAAAGGAGCATGGCTATTGGAACCAGGCATCCAGCTTGCTTCCCAGACCTACCACTTCATGAATGTAAAGCAAATCTCACATGCTTGCAAATTTCAATAACTCTTTGTTTTGTTTTGTGTTTGTTTTTTGAGACAGGGTCTCCCTGTTAGCTCTGGCTGTCCTGGAACTCACTCTGTAGACCAGGTTGGCCTTGAACTCACAGAGATCCACCTGCCTCTGCCTCCCGAGTGCTGGGTTCAAAAGTGTGTGCCACCACCACAGCCGAGCAATGATTTTTTGTTTGTTTAGAAAGTTTCATCTATCCTAGTCTGGCCTTGAACTTGTTATGCAGCTGAAGCTGGCCTTGATCTTCTACTCTCAGACTTCTTGTCTCCACTTCTTACATGCTGGGATTACAAGTGTGTGGTGGTTTGAACAAGAAATGCTCCCCACAGGCTTGTGCATTTGAACAGTTGATCCCTAGCTAGTGGTGGTGTTTGGGGAGGTTATGAGGAGGTGCAGCCCTGCTGGGAGAAGTCACTGAGGTGGGCTTTGAAAGTTTAAACCCTCAGGTCCCTTCCAACTCACTCTCTCTACCTCCTGCTTGTCATCCAGGACTAGATCGCTCAGCTTCCTGACCTGCCACCAGACTGCTGCTTGCTAAGCCTCTCTACCACAATGAACTCTTGCCACTCTGGAACCATTATTCAAATAAAATGTTTCTTCTGAAAGCTCCCTTGGTTATGGTGCATTATCACAGCAGCAGGACAGTAACTAATACAAGGCAAGTGCTAACACTCCCGGCTTCTCATTATTACCAGAACAAAAGACTTGGGACTTACCTTACACATGTTAAAGACCTGTAAGGACATCACAACTCAGAAATGTGATTTTCCCACAGGGTAGAAGCAATTTTTTGTTGTTGAGTTGGTTTTTTACTGACGTGTTTTGAGACAAGGTCTCACTCTGAAGCTCAGGCTGCACTTGAACTTTGCAGTGACCCTCCTGCTTCATCCTTTCCAACACTGAGGTTACAGGTACAAGCCACCGGCTCAGCTATAAAAGCAACTTTTTAAAGCCCAAGGTCTTCATGGCATGAGAGTACAACCTTTGTTACACTCAAAGCATTTCCCCCAGAATGTGGTACCTATTCGGAAGCAATTTAATGTGATGAGCTAAGCACATTTCTACATTGAAGGAATTTATTTGTTGTTGGGGGTTGGGGGTGCTTTGGAAAGATAAATGTAGTGTTCAGTTATTTCTTAGATGTCTGTGATGCAGTAGGCATCAGAACATAGAAGGCAAAATAAGACATTTGGCCCTTGCAGTTCGGGACCAGGGTGGGTAAGACATACCCAGTTCCAGACACTGGTGTCGCATGCTCAGAGTGTTAAGGGTCCTGCTGCTATTTATCAACAGCACATTTTGTGTGTAATTCACCAGATACTCATGGCCACACCAGACAGCAAGTACTGTCTCTGTGTGCCTCACTCCTTCTTTACAGATGAAGAAACCAAGGTATAGTAAGGGTAAGAGTTATATAGGGTCACACAGCAACTCAACGGCACAGCCTGGAATAGAGCCCACACAACGAAATTCCAGATCTCTTGTGCTCCGCTATCACGCTATATACTGTGCACGGGAACAATGGGGCAGGAAAGACCACTTCTGGATGTAGGAAGATGATGTTTCCTGGGGAAGACAGGACTAGTGCCTGCCTTGAGAGCTGGCTGGAGGTTCAAGAGGCAGAGAAGGGGGAAGGATGGTTTCCTGGCAAGATAGCAGTCATACAGACTTAAATGTTGGAAAGCATCTAGGTATCTTGGTCTGGTGGCACAGGCCTGTAATCCCAGTTACTCAAGAAGCTGACAGGAAGATCACCAAGTTCAAGGGAGGCTTGGGCTACAATGAGTTCAATGCCAGCCTGGGCAAGTTAGTTGAGATCATGTCTCAAACATGAAAAGTAAAAATGGAATGTAACTGTAGCCTGGTGGGAGGGCTTCATTAGCATGCAGGAAGCCCTGGGTTTGACCCCCAGCCCTGGAAGGGAAAAAAAAAAGGCGGAAAGCCTTCTGGGATTGGCCTTCCATGGAGTCCAGGGTTCATTTTAAGATAGGATAAATGTGGGGAAACAGCTAGGCTAAGGCCAGATTGTGGAGTGTCAAGATGTCGGCAAGGGTTGGGCTTTCCTTAGCAGGCATCTGGGAGCCACTGAAAGTCTGGAGCAGCAGCGGCACACACAGCAAATTGGGAAATGGATTGGAGCGCGATTAGGAAATTGTTTCAAGTATCTGGGCAAGGGGAACAAAGCAGCCGAGGATGAGGACAGTGAGATAAAGAGGAAGCAGCCAATGAAAGACGCTACAGAAGCTCAACAGGGCTTGGTGTTGGGTTGTGAGTGGAAGAGGAATGAGCGGAAGGAGCCAAAGATGCATCGCGTGTTTTGACACTGGGAGGATGGAGACAGTGTGGACTCAGATAGGGAAGACAGGAACGGGCTTGGCAGGGGAAGGGGACAGATATGTTTCCTTTGGGAATGCAAGGAATTAGTCTCACTTTCCTCAGGCCAAACCGAAGTTTGTTTTTTGAAGCCCTGCTCAGGGACCTTCACGCTAGCTGCTTTCAAATTGTTCTGTGACCTTTTACCTACTGACAGTGAGACATGCCTTTGCTGTAAGAAATTCTTATCGTTGACTACCTAGACCCTTCTGTCCTAGAAGGCCATGATGTTGTGTAATTCCATCAAGTGTACAGGAAAGCCAAAAGCTGGTTCCTTTGTTCAAGGAATTCAAAGCAAGGTGGGGAGGGTGGAAGACATTGCTGCTGTCCAACTTGGGTAAAAGTTAAAATATCCTAGAATTGAATTTAAAGACATTAACAGTTCAGGCTCCATGGCTGTAATTCTACAGAGGTGGATTAACATTTGGGGAATGGTTGGCACTCCGAAGACTGCCTGGAGCAAGCTAGATCAGTCAGATTCTTGAACTCCTCAAATGCTTTGTCACCCAGTAAGGAGTCAATGGTCTGCTCAAAAGCTTGCTAGAGATCTCAAGTCTCACTACAGACCTACGGATGGGCACAGGCTTTGCTCTCAGCTGTAACCGGGTCCAAATTTCAGCTTAGCCACTTACTACTCAGCTAGAATGCGAGCTTCTTTCTCACTGGCTTCCTTACATACAAAATCAGCCCAGAGCCTTATACCTTGGTTTCACATCAGGGAACTTTAAAACCCATCAGTCCATACCACAGACCAATGAAATTAGAACCTCTGGTGGGGAGGATGGGTTCCAGAAATTAGTATTTAAAGGTTTCTAGATGATTCAGTTGTGCATCTGAGTGTATGAACTGCTAATGGCTTTATCAGACTAGAAAAGCATTCATCTGTATGTTCTCTGTATATAGCACGTCTCAAGTAGGGTGGGCCCCTCAACACCTGTCCATAAGCATGAGTTCTCTCATCTATGAAGTGGGCTAGTTGACATGTTTTTTTCTCCTTAAAAACTTTATTTTAATCATGTGTATGCCACATATATTTGAGTGCCCAGAGTCCGAGGTGCCAGATTCCCTGGGCGTCACAGATGGTTGTGACGCACCTGATGTGGGTGCTGGAAACAGAACTTGAGTCCTTTGGTAGAGCAGCACATTCTCTTCACCGCCGAGCACTCCCTCCCGCCCCAACAGCATCACTTACAGATGGCTCTCAGCAGTGCAGGTGTTCAATGAGTGCTGCTGTTTATGCAGGACCCGTTCCTAAAACTGAGGAAGTAAACTGTGGCAGGCAGTACACCATATACACGTCGGTGGCCACACTCAACTCTAGGTATTACAGCTAACTTCCAATTACTTGGCCATGAAGATATTAAGGGACTTTGCCTCAGCTATTTTAAAAACTCAGGAGCTTATTCAAGAGCTGGAGAGTCTGAGGCAGAGGTGGCTGGTGAGGAATTGGTGCGGACCAAGCGGGGGCTGCACAAGCGGCCCAGCTGTGGGGTGAGCACGGGGTGGTAGGTATGGCTAACAAGGGAGGTATGCTTTCTCTTGAGCTGGCCTCATGTTCTTTGGACAGCAGTCAGGCTCTGCATAAGTCGCCTGAGCTCAGTGGCCTTTGGGTTTCTTTGCAGAGCTGTGAGAAGAGATTTGGACAAGTGTCTCAGGCGACTTATGCATAGCCTCACGTGGCAATGTAAGGTCACAACCAGAAGGTGCAGAATGACCCAGTCAGCTGTAAGGAAATGTCCTAGTATGTGCGGGGAACTGGATGGGATGAAGGGACTTGGGGGAACAGTGCTTTGAACCAAAGAGCTTTATAAACATTGAGCCTCTAACCTGCCCAGGAGGTAGATAAGCATGTGCCCTTTGGTTTGTCCTCAAACTCAACCTTTCACAAGAGGTTAAGGAACACACCCAAGGTTGGTGTTGACACTCAGACCTCCAGCTTCCTGGCTTTGGAGCTGAGAGTTCAGCCTCCCCCTCCCTGTCTATCAGGAAAAACATCTGGGTTATAATGCGCAGACCATGGGCTACTGAGGGAAATGGTGGAAGTCAGTTCTCTAAGGAACTTGAAGCACCGCAGCCTAAGACCAGCCAGCAGCCCCTCCCGGGCCTGAGTCACAGGACCCAACCTTTCTTTAGTCTGTCCCAACGTTCCCTGGAATGACTTCTAGGGAAATTTATCTGCTTGAAAAGCTGGATGAAGAGGAGAGATCAGAAGCTTCCCAAGGTGAACCCAAGCCCCAAGGAGCTGCTTCAGGTAGAAAAGCTGCCTGTGGTTGTTTCTCTAAGCTGGAAAGTGGCTCTCCTGCCACACTGGCGAAGAGGACAGTCAGGAGTACAAGAAAGAACAAGGGGAAGTCATCTTTAAAGGCTAAAAGGTTACACAGCGCATAATAAAACACAACTGTTTCCTTTAAAATTTTTAATGGACAGGAAATGTATAGACTAACTGCCAAGTCACATAAATTAACTTTTTTGTTAACGTCTGTGATCCAGGAAAGAACCCGAGAGCACAGTGAGCGTTTTCAGAGGCTGTTGTCCAGGCGCATGACTGAGCGTAGGCTGTGGACTCATCTTTATGTGGTCCAGAAAAAGAAGCGGCTGCCGTGCTTGGCAGGCTTCAGATCCCCTTCTATCTCTGGGTTGGGCTCCGGCCTCGCTCTTGAGTGATAAGGGTTCTCCGGTAACGGGCGCTGCGTTTGCACTTTGGTGACCTGAGAAGGGGAGAGAGAGGCAGCGTTCAAACAGACTGAGTAGTAGTAACCCTCAGCCCTCTGGGATCCCCTCCCCTCAGCTTCAGATGCCGGGCAGATGCAAGTAGCTTCATTTAATCCTTGCACAAACATCTGAAAGTCTACCTTTTGTCATTCTGCATGGTAGGAGTTAAGGATACAACAAGGAGATGTGTGCTTTCCTCTGGGGCTCACTCAAGGGCTACTGAGCAAGACAGAACTATCAAGCAAGACTTCTACCACACTGCCCAATGACAACAGAGAAGGGCAGGCCTTGCACAAATCACTCACACTGAAGGCTGCAGCCTAGGCTATTTCTGAGGAGAATCAGGAGTCTGATGAGGAAAAGTAAAGGGGAAGACAGTGCAAGTGAGCAGAGGCAACATCCACAGAGGTCATCAGAGCAGCAGAGATCATACACCTAATGTTATTAGCAATGATGCTGAACATATCCCAGATCACTCTTTTCAGCTCCCACCAGGTGATTAGGGGTTCACTAAGGCCACCTTGCTAGGACACAAAGCCAGATCTGTCTTCTCTGTGCTTGTAAATACCATGTACAGACAAGGCACAGGGCTGGGTGATACACTATGCAATACTATGCAAGGTGCTTGGGTCTAACCTGATGGCAATAGGTGCCACTGATACAGGGAAGCAACCGATCACTGCCTGCTGGCTGGGAGGCAGGGAAGCTAGGCAAATCCAGAATTAAGAGCAGAGCCAAGAGCCAAATGGAATGGTAGGTTTTTAACTGCAGTGGGGAGGCAGGTGGAAAGTGTCTACAACTACCATAACCATAGCCACCAAACTGGAAAGCCACCAGAAACTGATTTTTAATTTTTGAATTTTGTTGTGGTACCGGGGACTAGACTTGAGGTCTTGAACATGCTAGGTAATACCTGTAGCCCAGAAATTAACCCTATGAAAGTTAAGGAAGCAGGTCCTTACAAGCAGGCCGTTTACTAAGCATTTCCTGGATTTTATTCTAGCGGTACCAACTCTAAGACATCTATCTGCATGAGAGGTCAGGTCCACCTGCCTAGATACACCTTTGAGAAACCATTTTCTGTGCCCAGAGCTCTCAGGCACAGTTATTAGAACTGCCTCACAGGAGGGAGAGGCTGACTCACCTAAGATAACCTCAGAACTAAGTAGGAACCCAAGGCCTTGAGTGCAGGTCCCTGCCCCCAGCTGTAATTAGAGGACACTAAGGGCTCCTTGCTGCTTGACAGTAGTTACAAGTGTTTCACTCAAGATACTTATTAAATCAATCAAGAAAGCTATCATTCTTTGTTTTTTAAAAATGTTTCTTGAACATGAAGCAATCAGGGGCCCCCTTGAAAGAAGAGATCAAGGAAGGACAACAAAGTAACTTTCTCTTCTGTAGACACCCCCAAAGGAAGGAGCAGGAGCGCCTGGGGCCCAATCCTAAAGAAAGGCCTGCAGAGCCTGCTTGATGATGAAATTGCCATGTGTAAAATGGGTTCCTGGGATGGACTGCGATGTGTACGAGGCACCCCCTAACTTGCTTTCTGTATGATCAGGGTGATGATTCTGTAGGAGATAATTCTGCCTAGGAGAAAGGGTGTGACATCTGGGCTGGGGCCCAACTTGGTCTTTGGAGGGAGAGGTGAGTGGGCCAGACAGCATGCCAAAGAGAATAAAGCTGAAATCTGAGCTTCTGCTGTTTATGACCTCTCTAGAAAAGAGACTGACAACTAAAATTAATAATACATGTCAAGAAATATACTTTTGAGGCAAATAAAATGATAATTTACTTTTGGGTTTAAAAAAATGTTAATATAAAGACTCAAGAACAAATATACTGCCTTAGTATCCTGACTTGCTGCCTCCCCTGCAGTGAAGAAGAAATGAGAAAAGGTAGTTTTTTATTAGTTAAGTGTGTAAGTCCTAACACTTTCCAACTCTGAATTGGCCATTATTTAAAATAATTTTTCTCAGCTTAGCAAAAGAATATATCTAAAGTAAAGCTGGGCATGCCAGATTTAAAAAAAAAAAAAAAAAAAGCTAGGCTAGCCCTCTATTTGTGACAACTACTAATGGCCACTGGTCCCAAAGGGGAGGGGACTAAAATGAACGGCCTGGGTGGCTGGTGCCGTGCAGGGGTTCACACAGGCTCTCGGGCACGACTCCCCCAGGAAAGCAGGGGTCCTCAGCCTCTTGAACATGGGGCAGGGCAGCAAGTTGGAGAGTTGGTGTGAGAGTTCACAGGAGTTTGTGGAAGCAAGATTCAGACCTACTGTGTCCCTCCACGCTCTGGTTCTTGGCTCTAAGCAGCATTGGGCCATTGTGGGTAGGGCTTCTTCAGCTGTACTCCATGATAGAGGGGGACATTCAGCTCAGCAGCAGGTGGGAGTTCCTACAGGTCTTAACTTTCAATGATGCATCTGTTTTCCCCACACAGAGATCACTCCTACAGTGAAGACAGAGCTTTGGCCCTAAATTCTTTAATTTATTCTTAATTTTAATTAATTTTAATTAATTCTTTAATTTTAATTCTTCCCACAGGATGAACTATCTTCAAAGGGCCAAGTAGACCCACCCTCCCAGAAACTCCTGAAGCTCAGGAAGAACTTTCCAGGACGGCAACAGCAGTGAGGGTCGGGTGGGCTGGGTTGGGGGCGATCAATACTCTCAGAGATGCTAATGTGCTAACTACACAGTCCCGAAGAGCACAGTGAAGAGTACAGAGCAGGCTTCCACTCTGATGCTTCAACCCATCGTAGAGACATCACCAAAGTAACTAACACAGGAGGAAGGGAAGACAGCTCTTCTCAACCATGAGCAGGGACTTTTACATTCTTGGTGTTTCAACAGAATCTGGCACAAGCCTCATTTTACTGCTCCAGTGAATTCACCCAATGGCAGGCACTTCACTAACACTAACTAACCCAAAGCAGATGAACACCAACGTTAGGACACACTAGCTTCTGGATGCCTGCCTAGTCCTCCTTTATCTGTCTGGTTAATGGAAATGACTCATATCTTCTCCATCCTTAGAGGGACCCCTTTCAAATCACCTCCTGTCTTTGTCATAGCCCCTCCCTCTATCCAACCTACACCCCAGGGCAGAACAAGGGTCAGCTGGACCCTTACCTTAGACAACTGGCCGAGATCAGGCCGCACCCAGCCCAGTTCATCCAGCACACACTTGTCAAACTTTTCCTGCTGTTTTCGGCAGCGACGAAACATCTGAAGGTTGGAATAATCAAGGCAAGTCCAATACTCTGTGAAAGGCTCCGCACAGTGACTCTTTATCTGCCTGGAAAGGAGGGCTGGAGGTTAGGGGTCAGTCACCACGAAACAAAGATATCAAATGAACAGCCTTACATTCTGGAAAGAAGAGGAGTCAATAATGCTACGCCACACGTCACCTTCCAGGACTTCACTTCCAGAACACCATGTGACCCATCCACACTATGCCTAGGCTACACTAAAAGGCCTCTCCATAGTCTACCCAGACCCTAGATCCTCTGTGTCTACAGCTGCTCCGTTTACAACAGCAAGGAAGCAGAGCCAGCCTAGATGTCCATCCATAGCGCACTGGATAATGCGTGGCATGTGTGCACAATGGGATTTTACTCAGCTCTTATTTATTTATTTACTTTTGGCTTTTCGAGGCAGGGTTTCTCTACGTAGCCTTGGCTGTCCTGGAACTTGCTCTGTAGATCAGGTTGGCTTCAAACTCAGAGATCCACCTGCCTCTCCCTCCCAAGTGCTAGGATTAAAGACATGCGCCACCATGCCTAGCTTACTCTACTTTTAATATGAAATTTACAAGAAAAAAGAACTGGGAAGTATCATATTAAGCAAGGTGACAGTCTCAGACCTGAATCGCCGATCCGCTCTCATATCTCACGTGGATCCAGCTTTCAATCTGTGCATGTTTGTAGTGTCTCATTAGCACAGTAGGATAGCAGGTCAGCCTCACAGGATATGCATGAAATAAGGGGCTGTGAGAGTAGATATAGAGTAGGACGAGAGACCAGGAGAGGGGATCAAGAGGTCACAAGTGACACAGAAGGGTGAAGGCAGCTACCGCAGGTGGAGCACATAAAGGAGGCAGATCACAAAGAGAGGCGTGAAGAGAAACAACAAAAATTTGTCTGAAAAATGTCATAATGAAACCTAGCTTTCTATAAGCTTTGTAAATAAAAAAAAGAACCTGAAGTTAAGAACCAGTAAATTAAGCTGGGCAGTAGTGGCACACGCCTTTAACTCCAGCACTCAGGAGGCAGAAGCAAGCAGATTTCTGTGAGTTCGAGGCCAGCCAGAGTTACAACAGAGAGAAAAAAAAAAGTAATCACTAAGTAAAAAAAAAAAAAAAAACACAGAAAAATTTCTGAGGAGCAAGCCCTTCTTTACCCAGTGAAAATAAAAGACCATGACCTGAGACACCAGTGTTTTACTCAAGAGAACTCACCTGGAGTCTGGCATGCTGACAGAGGCTAGAGGTGGCAGACTTTCAAAAGTGAACACATTAACTGACTGGAAGGTGGCCCTAGGGTCCACACCCCAGAGCTCCGGTTTCAGTCCGCTAGTGAACCATCCAGAAACAGAGACCTCGTATGAAGAAGAGCTGGGTGCTGCTAGGAAGCAAATAACTCACTCTGGACTATCAAAAGCAGTTCAGGAAGCTGGTGATTAAAGCACTTGCCACACAAGTAAAAGGACGGGAGTGGGGATTCCAGAACCACACAGGTGCCAGGCTGCCTGGAAGCCCACAAGAATCCCATCCTCTGAAGAAGGGGACAGGAGATCCCGAAGCAAGCTGGCCAGTGAGACTAAGCCATAGTGTTAAGCTCCTGATTAAGTAGAGCCCCTGCCTCAAAGAATAGAGATTCCTAGTATCAACCTCAAGCTTCTGTATGAATGTGAGCATATACGCACACACAGGCACATGCATATTCACATAGACACAGAAACAGACAAAGAAAACACATGGCTAGGGAGGGTAGGTATGGGTCTCAGACTACAACCCCAGCATGTGGGAGGTGGCCACAGGAAGATCAAGAGTTCAAGAATAGTCTTAGCTACAGAGCGAATTTGAGGCTAGCCTGGGCTACATGAGACCCCATTCTTCCCCGATCCCGAGAGAGGAAGAGTGGAGAAAGGAAGGGAAGGGAAGGGAAGGGAAGGGAAGGGAAGGGAAGGGAAGGGAAGGGAAGGGAAGGGAAGGGAAGGGAAGGGAAGGGAGAAAAGCTGGATCAAAATTCCCCTTTCCTTTTCATTCAAACTTGTTAGGAATTAAATAAATACAAATTCAAGGATAAATAAAACAGCACGATTTTATGCAATTTGGTCCCCACCTCCACCCCTAGAGCTGAGGACTGAAACCAGAGCCTTGTGCTTGCTAAGCAAGTGCAAAACAGAACAATTTTATGTAAACGCCATATTTAAGGTACTGTAAAAATTCAGAATACCTTTCTGCCAGTAGAATAAAGACT
Source organism: Cricetomys ansorgei (assembly GCA_026225945.1). Classification (NCBI taxonomy): domain Eukaryota; kingdom Metazoa; phylum Chordata; class Mammalia; order Rodentia; family Nesomyidae; genus Cricetomys; species Cricetomys ansorgei. The sequence goes on from JAMJFZ010002981.1 coordinate 5,475,383, forward strand.
GAAAGTGTTTCCTGTCCTAGTCTAGAGCCTGAGGACTCTCACAACACGGCCCTCCTTAAAATGTCTCCGGAGGACTTTCAGACACAGCAAGTCTACTTTCCATGCCTGCCCCCCTGTCACTCAGTTTCCCTCCTAGGATTTGTCAATGTTACCCTACGCTTACTCCTCTACTTGAGAATCTACCTCACCAATGTTACCAGAGCCCTAGTGTAACCTGCACCCACACCTCCTCCACATGAGAATCTACCTCACCAATGTTACCAGAGCCCTAGTGTAAACTGCACCCACACCTCCTCCACATGAGAATCTACCTCACCAATGTTACCAGAACCCTAGTAGTGTAATCTGCACCCACACCTCCTCCACTTGACAGTCGACCTCTCTGGCAGAAAGTACTGCGCTTTTCCCAGTCTGCAGCATGGAGGAATCACAGCCCAGCACTGCAGTGGGAGAACCCCACCTGGACTCTGCTTACCATGCCTGCAGACCCTAATCTAATGTTCAGTGGTCAACTCCAGCAGTGAGTACTTCCTCCCTGGGAGGGCCTTAGTACCAGGGGAATTCCATTTCCCACTTGAAACATTCCATATCTGGATCTCAGGAAAAATGCTTTGAAATATCCTCTTAGAAAATCATTTTTATTCCCTCCAGTAAGTAAAGACATATCCAACCTTGCTAGCAATCAAATCAGCATAAATTCAAGCATCTCCTATCTATTAAATATTTAAACACCATGCATATCATCAATTCTGAGGATAAGTTAACCCAATCTAAAAAACAGTAACAGAAGCTGGTGAGTTGGTTCGTTCATCAGGCAAAACTGATTGGGACACAAGCCTGGTGCCCTGGTTTAATCCCTGGAACTGACATAAAGGTGCCAGGAGAAAACTAACTCCACAAAGTTGGCTCTAACCCCCCATGCCTGCACCATGGCACACCCCTCCACCTTCAAGTGACTCTTACCTGAAGAAGTTCAGCGCACACTTGTTGACCAGCTTGCCCTCATTCAGACAGCGCCTAGGGTCCTTCTCTTCCCAGCGGCACAACATGAACTCCTTGTTGGCCTTATCACACTGAGCCCCATAGTGATGGGCGGCAGCTTTAAGCACAGCCGAGCTGACTTTCACCTGGGAAAGCAATGTGGGAGGGAGTGACACACTGAGCCGGGGACCTCTGGCTCATCACCCAGTGCTGGTCTGAACAGAAGAATACAGAAGCACTCCTGTTCTCCTGAGAAAGTGAGAGGGACCATCACAATTCTTTACAACTGAGTGCTTTAGCGTCTCAAGACTCTCCCATGTGTCTTACTAGGCTGACAGAACCATCCCAGTTTTCTCTTAGAGATGAGGATGGTGACCCTAACAGAATCTTGCTTAAACAACTCTGTCAAGGTTGCTAAGGTTCCTTTCCAGGAATAAAATGAATCATATAAGGACATCTGAAACCCCCAAGGGCTGGGGAGTCACCAAGGAAAGGAAAAGGAGTACGTAGCCTGGCAGATTGTTACTAAGAACAAAGTCCTGGAGCCCGTCCACGTTGCTAACTTGAGCACTGCAACCATGTCAGACTCCCTTGCTGCCTTCGAGCACTTTCTTGAGACTTCCAGCACAGTGCGGCTGCAGGTAGCTCACAAGGAACTGCAGAGTCCAAGGCCCGGCTCCCTGCTCTACAGTCTTAGCCGATACCAAAGCCACAATGTTTCAATTACTAGAGCACGTACCTGGGAGAACTCATCTTTATTCTCGCTTTTAAAGTCCCTTTGGCTACTCTGTTTCTTTTCTATTATTTCTCTCTTACAGCTCTACTAAAGCCTACAGGCAAAAACGGATGACCAGCTCTGCCATGGGCAACTTATTCAGCCTAAACTTTAAGATCAGGGAGGATATTTACTGCCGGCATCTGGGCATGGGCTCTTTGACAGTCCTGTTCAGGACGTGCCTTTCTGATCTAATTTGCTTTTGCTTTACTGTTGCTGTTCTCTCCACCAGGCAATTTTCAGATTCATGGTTAACTGAGAGCTGTGACAGAGAACATGAGCAGATTTCTAACACCCAGTCTGGCACTCTAACACACTGTGATATACTACTGAATTGGATCTTTAAAAAGTTGAGGACTTTAATGTGAAGAAAGTCTGTAGTCTTATTTTTATGCACTTTATACATATTAAGTTACTAATAAGACAAATCTAGGGAAAAGAAGAGAGTAGTCCACCTACACCCCGCAGGAAGGAGCCTAGAGTCAGGACTGCCCACCAACACTATACTGTTACTAAAGCAAAAGTGAACTTACACGTAAGTGAAATTTGCCATGACAACTCTAACAAATTTTTATCCTAAACCTGTAAATTTTTGTGTTTAAGTCTGGTACACATTTACTTATTTCGCTACCTATAGTCAGCTGGAGAATAAAAGGTAGTCAACCTTTTTGTTTTGTTTCTGGTTTTTGGAGACGCTCTCCAGTAGCTCAGGCTGGCTTTGAACTATGTAGGCCTGGCTGGCCTACTACTCTCAATCCTTCTGCCTCAGTCTCCCCAGAGCTGGGATTACAAGCGTACGCTACCATTCCTGCTTCAGTTTTGGTTTTTAAAGGTCACTACATTTTTTAAATTGAGTTTCAGTGGTTTAGAGCACTTGCTGCTCTTTCAGAGGACCAGGGTTCAATTCTCAGTACCCACACGGTGGCTCAAAACCATCTGTAACTCCAGTGCCAAGGAGTTGGTGCCCTCTCTGGCTTCCACAGAAGCCAGGCGTACATGTGCATACATATATACAGGTAAAACTGTCGTACACATAAAATAAATAAATCTAAGAAAAAATTTTAAATAAAAAACTGAGCACCAATACCTCAAAATTTTCCTTAAATGGCTGACTTGGTTTCTCAAATCCTCAAGACAGCAGCCTCCAAAGCCTGGGGTGTTGGTTCTTTATTTCCCTACGCAGGTGGCAGTCACATCAAAATGAAGGTGTATTCGTGTTGTCATATGGGAACAAAGATGAGACACATTCACCCAGCCAGTCCCTAAAGAGCGAATAAACAGCTGCACTGGAGATAACACGCCAGCATCCCAGAACTGGGGCTCCGACACTAGGCAACTCATTAGGCCTTTGGCATGACATCACCGTCACTGAAACAGCAGAGAACCTGATATAAAACCATGTCCCCTCACCTGCTTCTTTATAACCGATCACACCCAACAGTCCCCTCTCAAATTCGTTTAGCATCCTTTGTCTCTGGAACACACAAAGTCAGCACCCCTCATTGGCCTCCACACAGTCACTCTGCATGCAGGCTTCCGTAGCCAGCAACAGTGCGTAGTGAGCCAGACAAAGTCACAGCGAAACCCCCAAATCTTCCAGAACTGGGCCTCCTTCCATAAGCCACATCCGCACCTTCTTATAGTTCTTAATTTATGGCGGGCCATGGAACGTGATGTACTTATTTCATAGGACCCTGTGAAGTTCCGATGAAACCCGTATCTGTAAAAACTGCTAAGAATGTGCCTGACACATAAGATGCACATCGATACTGGCTGCTGCTTAATTTTTACTCAAAGCTTCTGGATGTGATTTTTTCATGATTCCTAAGTCGGTGAAGTCCAAAATGGATTGCATGTACTCCCCAAAGCCGCCACTGTCGCTCTTGGCCTCCCTGGGTATGTTTTCATACTGCAAACCTGACCCAGATTCTTCAACCTTTTTGCTTCTGTTTCCAGCCCACAGCTGACTATGAAGGGGGTACTGATCTTTGGACTCTGCTAAGCACAGCTGCCAGTTACTAGGCTATTAATGTATTTCTTGGTTATTGTAACAGCGACTGAAGCTAGTCTTTCTAGGTTTCTGACTCTTCCATCCAGTCTCTATAAAGCTGCTAAAGTGACCTTCCAAAATTTTACTCTGCTTAATTTACTCTGCTGCCACAACAAATCAGAAACCAACACCTTGAAGAAGTTGGGCTTAGCAGCAGAATAAAACCTGAACTTCCTATTTGTTGTTCAAGGCGTTCTGGGCCCTAACTACCTTTTCAAACTTCTCAGCAGACTTCACAAAAGGGTTGTGCTGCTCTCTCAAATGCTGAGCTCATGCTACCAGAATCCTCCACTCTCAACCAGAAACTGCTTATCACCTTATCCTTATTCACTTCCTTCTTCCACTCAGCTCTTCTCTCCATCCCTACCCATAAACACGCCAGCCTTCAAATGCCATGTTTTACAGTAAGCCTAACAGGTGCTTTCTCTGTCCCTTTTATAGCCCCACAGAGAGCTGTTCAGCTAGATTCACCTCATCTTGTAAGCAAAACACCCTTGTCTACAAGGGTTAAAAGCCACTCAAAGTGACCAAACAGTTAGGCCTAGAATTCAGATCCAATATCAAATCTTATTTTCTTCTTAACCCACGTCTTAACCCTGTCTTACATAGTATTTAATCATGTGTCTTTGTGTGTGTGTATATACATACATAAATATGTGTAGATAGTGCAAACTTAAAAGATACACTTACTAGAAAGCTCTTGAATGAAATGTTTGCTGAGCCAAGTTAAAAAATCTAACAACAAAAAAAAAAATATGTCAACTCATGTTTAAGCAGTTTCATGGTGGAATAAGAATAAAAAGATTGGCTCACAGGAACACCCTCTTGTCACCTCTTAGTAAATGTCACTTTCATATAAAGCCCATGAGTACAGCTAATTAATTTCATCAGAGGAAAATAACAGCTGCCTCCCTTACAGGTCTATAAGACACTACATAAAGTAACGTAGGGAAAAATAATGCCTGGTGTGTAATTCCTGGCATATAATTTTTAGTCTTGCCAGTCTGCATTTTTTACCAGCTAGTCCTGCCACGGGAGTCTCCTGCCTTAACACATCTACCTTTCCCCACCATCTTACAGGATAAAATTCAAACTGCTCCGGCCTTGTCAGTGGCTTCTCCAGAGGCTTAGCACTACCACTAATACTAGGCTGACATCAAAATAGTCCTCAGCTTCCTCAACCCACATGGCTCTACGACTCTATTGCACTATGGTTCGTAGCTTTAACAGCCTGGGCTTCAGTACAGATCTGGGTTCCTTCCTGTTCCAACTCTTCCACACAGTTGTCTATGTGACCTTGGGCAGATTACTTCTACTCTCGGGGCATACTACTGTTCTACAAAGGAAAACCAATTATACCCCACCTTACTCTGTGTTCCAAATAATTAGCAGCCTGGCCTTTGGAAATGGCTCGATCGTGTTTGCAATAATTACAGTAACACACCACCCTTACTTCACTTTCCACAGCACTATCTGCACTGAGCTGCTACAGCCTCTACCTGCCTCCTTATTAAACTATAAACCATGAGAGCAGGACATTGTCTCTTACTTCCCATTGTATGTGCACATAAAGAATATTCAAGTGTCTCCTGCAGAAGTAAATGCTTTAAATGTGGTCTGCTCCCAAACACCCCGGCCCATGCCAGACTCCCTGGCCCAACACGCGCTGCATCCTGCCGCGGCTCCAAGTCCTGCTCTGCACCGACAGAGCACTCGATGGAAGGTAAGCATCTCACGGGGAGGCACAGCAAGGGGCTAGGTGGTACTAATAGAGATCACCCTGATCCACAGGAGGGCCCAGCCGCCGTGAGGACCCGGGTGTATGGAGCCTCGGCGGGCTGTGATCCTGCAGGTCGCAGAGGCCGGGCCAAGCCTGGGCCCGCCGGGGAGCTGCAGCCCCGGGCCTCCCGCCCGCCCTCGGGGCGAGCCTCACCTCCTCTACTTTCAGTTCTTCCAGAGTGGGCAGCTCCACTATCCCCGGCATGACGGCGGCAGCCGCGACCCTGGCCAGATGCCCTCAGCCTGACTCCGTCTCCTTCAATTCCCCTTTGGGTCGCCCAGGCTGCCCGCTGCATCTGCGCATGCGTATCCGGCGACGCGCAGGCGCACTGCTATGCGGACTCTAGGGGAGAGGGAGCGAACATCATTCCAGGAAGTCAAGCGGGTTCGCAGGGCGGGGCTTCGCCTGGGCTCCGCCCACACCCCCCTGGTTGTCATGGTGACGCTCAGGACGCTGAAGTTTGTGTCTAAAGTGCTAGATACTACTGGCTGCTGACATGCAGTACACCGGGAGCAAATACATTGGGTCCTACGTAAACGGGAGGTAAGGTCCCTTTCGTCCGTGTGTACTCTCTGGGGCTGAGGAAAGAACGGCCTTTTAGCCTTTGCCAAGGACCTTGTGCCAGGCTTTCAAAAACTTGTACAACTAACATGCTCAAGAACACATACCGAATAATAAGCTATATAATAGCTTATAATAATAAGCACATACGTGTAGGCAAAACACTCATACACATTAAAAAATAAAAATAAATATATTTTTTAAATTGTGCACACAAAGGAAAACAGGAAGCTCTATTCAGCAAATGCTGATTGTTCTCCATGCCCAGATCTTGGATTTGACCCTAGTCATAATCCTTGTCCTCAAATAACTCATGCAAACATAGTGAGGCAAGTAAGCATAACACAGTTACGACAGGCAATCAGGGCCTCTTTGGCTTGCCAGCAGCTCTCGATGAAGAGAGTGGAGAGACTGGGTGGGGCGTTGTTGACAGATAACTGCTAGTTGTTGGGGGTGTAAAGCACTTTATGGGACTGCGGAGATGAAGAGATGAGGGCCTGATTTGGGACAGTCTGTATGCACAGGCTAGAGCAGCTGCGGGGTGTTTTGAGTCTGAGGAAGGCAGGAGCAATGGTCTATCCAAATGCAGGGATAAATTCATAGAGAATAGAGGGGTAATAATGTATATGGATGTTGTCTCAAATCTTCAGTCAACCTTGCAAGGGAGATGGTATTATCTCAACTTCAAGGGTGAAGGAGGAAGCAGAGCCTTAGAGGACTCTTTTAAGACCCTTGTCTAACTCTTTAGGAAGTGTCAAAGATGCTGGGTGTGCACACCCTCTCATGATTGTGAGATAGTGCAGGCTGATCCCCCAAATGAATGGCTGAACTTAAGCAAGATGGCGTGCTCACTGTTAGGAACACAGAGCTAAGAAGTGATGGAGTTGGGAATTTCTGTCCAGCTCTATATCTAACCCACATCATATCTTCCCACAAAGCCTTGCTGCAGTCAAAGCTTTGCCAGGTGGAGATGAAGGACTGGCACTTTAGGCACAGAAATTGGAGAAGACACATACATCTTTATGATGGGCTGTGCATGTCCAGTCAGTGAGACAGACAGAGTTGATGACAGAAAGCCTCCCACGCATCTTCACTTGTCTGTATGGAACCAGTTATCCCCATGCTTCACCCCAAGCAATATGTTTGCTTGGGGCTTTTTTGATGGGGTGGGGTGGGGTCCTGCTGGGGTGCAGTACCACAGTGCTGAAGCCCAGACCTGAAGAAAGCCTCTCCATTGCCCACAACCCACAAGAACACAGTAGTTGCTCTGCTAACCACACTTCTTTTGACAGTACATGCACTCCATCATGTACTCTGCCTGGATCTGGATTTCTAGGAAACAGGCAAGTCATCCTTGGGGGCCTCTCAAATTCTAGCACATGACTAGAGCAACACCACCATGAAGAAAACCGCCTCTAATCTGAGGCAGACCAGGGCTCAAGCTCACCACTTGAATATGCCTCCATTTCCTCATCTTCAAAAGGGTAAATAATGCACATCCAAGAGGAGCGCTCAAAGAGACATGTAACGGGGCACATGGATGTTTTCACCTGAGCGATAGCCAGTAGGGTTTCTTTTTTTCTTTTTTGGTCTGAGAGGAGGCAATTACCTTTTAGAGTTTAAATGACTAGAATATCTTCATACATAGAATAAGTTAATATTTAATATTTATTTATTATTACTTAATATTATATATAATACATAATAATATATATATTAGTTAATAAATACTTAATATTATTTATTAATATTTGGTAGACTCTCCATTGCTGATGGGACTATAAAATTGGACAAGTGCTTTGGAAAAGCTTGACAATTTCTTAAAAGCATTTCACTCCTAGGATTAAACCAATAAATGAAAAATATATGCCCATACAAAGGCATGTTTGTGACTGCTCCTAACAGCTTTATATAACTGAAACGTCGTTATAACTCAAGCCGGGAATCAACCCAAATGTCCACCAACATGTGAGTGGGCAGACAAACATGGCATGTCATCAACTGGAATAGTACACAGCAGCAAAGATGTTGGTTCACATAACCGTAACGCAAGTGGATCTTAGGAGAAGTATATTGAATGAAAGAAACCAGAAGTCCAAAAGTACATATTATATGATACTCTTTATATAAAATTATGGAGAATGTAAATTAATTTCATAGTGACAGAAAATCAATCAGTTTTTGCTTAGGGATGAGGAATGGGAGGAGCAAACAAGAAAGAATATGTAGAAACTGGGGGTGGAGGATATATTAATTATATTAGCTATGATGATGGTTTCCAGTATGGGTGTCAAAACTTACAAACTGTACACCTTAAGTGTGTGTATAGTTTTACATGTCAATTGTGCTTCATAAATAAAGCTGTTTTAACAAAACATTAAAATTCATGATTTGCTTGTACCATATCTAAATATAAAAATGAAAAACTTGATTGGGTGATTTATACCTATAATCCCAATGTTTGAGAAGCTGAGGCAGGAGGATTGCCATGGGTTCAAGGCCAGTCTGAGCTGTGTGAGTTCCAGGTCAGCATGGGCTAGAGAGTGAGTCTCTGTCTCAAAAAATAAATAAATATACCTATATTAAGTAATATAGGTATATTTATTTATATAAATAAATAAATATAAAAATAATGTAGGTTCTGTCAGACCTCATGATCAAGATTTCTCTGGAAGTGCTGAGGAGTTGAGTCCTAGCTAATTGTACTTCAGAACACAGAGAATGAAGGAAGCCCATCCACATTATCACGGCAGCCACTATGCACCATCTCCTCCTCGTAGTGACTCCCATTTGACAAATGAGAAAAGTAGCATAAGGCGCAGAGCGATTTCTGTAGCCCTCCTAAACTAACATTTGATAGAACAAGTATTTTAAAAAGCTAGACCACCATGGCCTAATGGACAAGGCTGGACTGGTTCTGGTGGACTCAGGAGACACAGAATCAGCTGCCTGGGTCGTCGGTCTCTCCACAGTTTCTGCTGTGTAGCTTTGGTACAGCCCAGCCTTCTCTGGGCCCAGCCCGGGGGTGTTTCAGTGAGGTATAAAGTCAGATCAGTCTGCAGGGGAGGGGAGGATGACAGGCTGAAGGTTGCCCCGTCTTAAACAAACAAAGCACCAGAAAAGCTCTGACAGAATGTTGAGGGGTGATGACATCCAGATGCAGAGAATGAATGTCTTCTCTCTGTCCCCACAGCCACCATACTCAGTGACTTCCTTGTGTCCTTACAGGATGGAGGGCAGTGCGGAGTATATCCTCCCTACTGATACGAGATATGTTGGGGAGATGAAGGATGGCATGTTCCACGGAGAAGGAACCCTGTTCTTCCCCAGCGGGAGCCAATTCGACGCCACCTGGGAGAAGGGATTGGTGGTGAAGGTGACAGTCTGGGGCGTGGGGGAGGTCTCAGGCAGGAAGTCCCACAGCCTGCTGCTGCACTTTACCCTCTGCTGCTTACCTCTTTCTGTTCTCTCCCGTTCCCACTTCTTATTCTCCCAGGACTCTAGGATCTCCTCCATTCTGCTGTGCCATTTATTGTCTGGTCTTTGGCCAATGACTCTACATCTCTGAAACTCAAGCTTCTCATTCTTAAACTAGGGACAGTCATCTGGGCAACCTAGTGCTGCTGTGATGGATTCTCCTCCGCCAAAAAAAAATTAGCACCCTAAATCAGCTCCCATTCACCATCTTGTGGTTCTGGGGGCTGGAAGTCTAAACTGGACCAGCAGGTAGATTCCAAGGGAAAATCTGTCTCCTCACATTTTTTTTCCTGTTTCTGGAAGCTGCTCACATTCCTTGGTTCCTGACCAGGTATCACTCCAATCTCTGCTTACAGCACCAAGTTGCTTCTTCTCAGCCTGCTCCTGCCATCTCATCCACTCGCCTGTCTGACCCCTTGGGAGGACCCTCACATTGGGTGATTCTAGGAAATATCTTTTTAAAAAACTGTGCTGCGGGATGCTGGAGGGATGCTCAGCAATGAAGAGCACTGCACTGGCTGCTCTTCCAGAGTACCTGAGTTCAATTCCCAGTACCCACATGACAGCTCACAAGCGTCTATAACTCCAATTGGAGAGGATCTAACATCCTCACACATACATACATACATGCGTGCAGGCAAAATACCAATACACATGAAATAAAAATAAATTCAAATAAAATTTTTTTTAAAAAACTATGCAAGGCAACACATTCCTAAGTTCCAGCAGATGTGGTCAGCTATGGGGGCAGGGTGGGGTGGAGTGACAACCTACCACAATGGTGCTGAGAGTAAACAAGAGAAAAGGTGCATGTTTTCAGCAATTTCCAGCACACAGTAAACAGTAAGTGTCAGCTTTTACTGTCACCACCTCTGCTAAATCATCTAATCCAAAGGTCTGATCTTGGGGTTTATGGGCCCTGAGTAAAACTTGGGGGGGGGGGGTCAGTGGAGCCTCCTGACTTATATGCAAAAAAGCTTCTGTGTCCTATGGGAGGATGACCTGTACTCTCTTGAGTTTCCCTGCGAGCGTGCTGGGCCTGACTCATGACCTAAAAAAGGTTAAGAAAGGTTTCTTCTTTTATAGCTTGGGGAATCTAAGCCTCAGGAAGGGGATGTGACTTGCCCAAGGTCACACAGTGAACAAATAGTATTGTGGGAATTTCCACCCATGTTTCCTGATGCCTAGGCTGATGCAGTTCTTACATCCTGAGGCTCCCTTTAGCACCAAAGCAGCACGGACAGAATGCACAGGTCTGGACAACAGGCTATGGCTCCTGGCTTTGACCTTTCTAGCTACAATAATAATAAAAGAAAAATAACAACACGTATAAGCTTTCTTCTGTGTGTATTAGAGTATGCCAGAGAAGGGTGATCAGAGGGGCACAGAGAGATACATAGACAGAGATTATGACAGTTTGGCTCATGAGATAATGGAAGCTGGACCACAGTCTATTCTCTGTAAACTAGAGGCCCGGGTAAGCCAGCACTGTAGTTCTTGTCCAAACTGAAAGGCTGAGAACCTAGAGAGGTGGTAGGGTGAGTCCCAGGCAGAGGCCAGGTGTGCTCACGCCTAAGGCCAGGAGGAAATGGGTATCCCAGCAGAGCTGAGAGCACAGTGCTCCTTCCTCTGCCCTGTGTTCTGCAGGCCTTTAAAAGGTCAGGTAGTACCCATCTGCATGGGTGAGAGTGATCTCTGGGCTCAGTCCTGATTGACTCAAATGCTAATCTCTTTGGGAATCTCCCTCTCTCTCTCTCTCTCTCTCTCTCTCTCTCTGTCACACACACACACACACACACACACACACACACACACACACAATCTCCCAGTAAGCTTGGCATGGACCTATCTCATCAAATTCCCAGTCAACCCTATTAGAGGGAAACTGTCATCACCCTAATTCTATAAAGAAGAAACCTACCTAGCTATGCCTGTCCAGCTCCATACGCACAGTCACTGTGCCTTCTGCATCAAGCGCAGTGCTGTATCTCCATCTCTCCTAGTCCTCACAACCGTGACCACTGCGGTGATTTCCTGCGGCAGTGAGAAGCCAGTTGTTCCCCTGGTAACAACCTGCTCAGTCAAACAGGCTTTGGCTTCTTCTGGCGTCCATGTGCTTCTTTTCTTCCAGGGCAAGTACACCTTCGCCGATGGGCTGCAGTACGAGGACAAGCACTGGCACTACTGTGACAGTTACGACCGGAGGTTCCACACTGAGATCTGCTACGGCTTGAAGCCCTCAGGTAGCATACCTGAACTGAGAGGGATACCAAAGGTGCTCAAACTGAGTGCCTGGTCCTCATTGGACCTTCTCAAGGGGAAGACAGGTGCAGAAGATCCAGGAGAGCCACAGAAGCCAGTCCTTACATATCAGCCCCACTGGGCTGGCCAGAGGAACAAGATCAGGGGACTCTGTCCCTCTGCGCTTCAGCTTTCCCCCTTCCAAGTCAGGGCAATAGTGTTTTCTGCCTTACAGGTCCATTGCCAATAAGAGAATTTGCACCTAGAACAGTAATTTGCATGCATGTCAGGTGTGTGGCACATGGCAGCTGCTATGCTAAAAAATATGTAAGCATTATAGCAAGCGCGAGTAGGAAAGGGAGAGAGAGAGGCTGATAGAACAGGTGCTCTGCGGGTCAGGTGTTGAGGGGTCTCCCTCTAGTCCCTATCTTCTGTCTCTGATTGTTCAGGGTGCCACATCTGGCCACTCCTCCCCACCCTGCCTCACAGAGGAGAAAACTGAGATGGTCAATGCTGACTGTTACTTCTTCAAGCATCTCTAAGATGGCCACTGTCCTGAGGTTTCAGCCACAGAATGGCTTCAAAGCCATTGGCATGGAAAAGGCATTCGGCAATCATTGCCAACACGTATATGGTTTGGTTACGGTCAGAGTCAAATGTGTGGTTATAGACAGTAGAGCATTTGCTTTTGCAGGACATAGACCTGCAAGCAGAGCATGGCGGGTATTCAGCTTTATATTCTGAGAAAGGGAAATTTAGTATTTACAATGAAAAAGAACATGACAGCCAGGTGGTGGTGGTGCACGCCTTTAATCTCAGCACTCTGGAGGCAGAGGCAGGCGGATCTCTGTGAGTTCAAGGCCAGCCTGGTCTACAGAGTGAGTTCTAGGACAGCCAGAGTTACAACAGTGAGTCCCTGCCTCGAAAAACAAACAAACAAACAAACAAACAAAAAAGAACATGAGAAATTCTAGCATCCCCTTTACTCCAACCATGACAATTCCAAGACCTAAAATGGCTATATGCTCTTCTTTCCCCCCTGGGTTCCAGAGCCTCTAACTTAGGAGTCTGGCTCAGACCCACTCCTTCCCTCATGTGTCACTTAGCATCCAGGTCCCAGAGCCAGGTTGCTTCCTAGCTAGCTAGCACATCGGGCTTGTCACTCTGCCTCTGATGTGAGTTCTCCTCTCTGTATGACAGAGCTGCTCTGAGGATTGCCTGACACAGGAGGAGCCAAATGTCTAGCACACAAGAAACAGTGAATGGTACCACATTGGCCATTTGGGGGAAGGCCATTAGGGCTCTGCCTACCTTTTTTCTAGTACTCTCCCTCATCTGGGTTCTGCTCCCAAGTTCCCTGCGTGTGGCTGAGGGTTCATAGTGTGGCCTCTGCCCACAAGCTGGCCACCTCTCTCTTGGGTCTACTCTCCTGGCCATCTCTGATTCACCCTCGGGGTTCCTCTGACTTCAGAACTTCATCATGGTAGCCCATGAAATGCATGAGTGTGAAGTCAGAGAAGGCAGGGGTCTGGCTCCCAAGGCCCTGCCTACAGTCCCTTTCCCAAAAGCTCCCTGGGACCCATTCCCTCTGACTTTGCTCCTAACCTGCAAAAGGAACATTTGGCCGCATAGTGATGCCTGCCAGGGGCGATATCTGAGCTCTGGCATGTGGCGTTGGTGATAAACTAATTGTCCTTTTTGCCTCCTCAAGGTATCTCTCAGCTTACCAACATAGACCCACCTAGAAAAATCCCCCCAGGCTGGTATGACTGTGGAGATGGCTTCTACAACCCCACCACAAGAATCATCAAGGATTATCGGAACCGCTTTCTGAGAAATGCAGGTAGGTGTTATGCTGACACCACGTATACTCTTTCTTTTCGCCTGCAAGGATAACTGTACACATGTATGTGCATGTGCGTGAATCTACTGAAAAAGAGTCAGATGTGGGTTATCTAGACATCCTTGAACTCACGGCTGGCAAGTCTGTATACTGCCACAGAGTGAGAGCAAGGTCAGTGCTAGTTTACGGTGACGCGCGCAAGCATGCTGCTGAAAGACTAAAGCACTTCTTTTGTACGCATCTCTTCGGCTAGCATTAGTGGACTCCTAGTGTTCTAGATGCTGTGCTCGGTGCTGGGTACAGTAGAGAGAAGGTAGGCCCTGACCTGCCCCGCTGGAGCTGAGGCCCTGACAGGCATCGGGGAGGGCTGCACACAGGTGGTTGCATTATGGAGCAGGCCATCAACTGCAAGGCATGGCCCTGGAGTTGAAAGGGTGGGGCACCATGAAGAGGTGGTTCAGGGTCCCTAGTCCAGATCCAAGGCATCAGAGGTGTTGAGAAGGACACGGCATCTCAGCTGGCACCTAGGAGTTGATGCTGATTCAACTTTACAGCGACAATGTACAAAGAGCATGGATGTTTCCTATAATGATGGGGGGGTCACAGTTGCTTTCCTGGAGTTATAGTCCCACTGAGGTGTCGTAGATCTTCTCAGAGACTTATGTCAATATGTACAGAGACAGAGAGAGAGTGAGAGAGTGAAAGCTACATATACTTTTAAGGGATTTCCTGTCTCTGTGAAGAAGCCTCTCTGTGGCGAGGAAGTACGGAGTGGAATAGAATGGCTCCGTGCCAGTGGACAGCATCTCCTTTCCACAGGGACTTCTGGTGGTCAATGGCGTGTCAAGTGTTGCCTATAGGGCTGTCATGAGACCCTAGGGAACTACCCACTGATCCCAAGGCTGGAATCCAGAACTGTCTGAAAGGAACATGCAAATGCTCAGCCCAGGGGCCCAAGACTGAGGCTCCCTAATGATGCCCCTTCTTCTATGGACACTGTGCCTCAGGACCAAGTGAGCTTCAGAGAGCTACCTCAGCTAGTGCTAACCAGGGCTACTTCCCAAAGAGCATATCACATACTAACGTCCCTCCCACATTTATTTCAATTGTAGCTACATATCCATTTCTGTCATTATTTGCTTAATGGCCATCAGGTCCCTGTGAGAAGGAACTCTGTGTCATCTCTACTTGTATCAGTCAGGACTGGTCAAGGAAATAGGAAGGAGTGGCTATGGGGAGCTTGGGTAAATGGCTGGCACCAAGAAAGCACCAAGAGGACACTGGGGCAGCAGAGAAAGTCACACCCGAAGCAGCTCCACTTCCAGGCCCAGGACCAGTGCAACAGTGGGGATTAAGGAAGTGAGTGGAGGCACTACGCTACAGCTCAGGGCTCAGACAAGAGGGCACTGCCAGGCTGCAGCTGGGCTCTGAGGAGACATGGCCCATGTTCAACTAATACTAATTTCTAATCAGTCCTGCCTGAAAAATGTATATCCTGTCAGCCACTGCCAATAATCCTTCAATGAAACAACTGGGGGAAGTGAATGAATACATAGGGAATACACAGGCAGACCAATGCTGTGGGCACAGAGAAGCAAGGGTGAGAAACTGCCATTGCTGCATCTTTGACTGGTCACAGGCTGAAAATAACATTTATAAACTCCTTCTTCCACTTTCCATAATATGTTAATAGCCTCCAGCTTATATTTCCTCTGGTCGGGCTTTTTGTTTTTTCTTGTCTTGGTTCTTGCAGCTCATAGACACTTTCTTAACTTTTTTTGAAACAAAATAGAAGCAAACAAAGAAAAACAAGAAAAAGAAAATCATTACTGAAAGCAAAGTGGTGTATATTCCAGTGGTAATAGCCACTATAAATAATTTGCTGGCCTCTTGAACACAAACATCCCTCCCTTCTTCCTCCACTTTTTCCTCTACTACATTTGAAATTTTCTCATTATCCTTATTTATTTATTTATTTATTTATTTATTTATTTATTTATTTTTCCTCCATGTTGGGTGCCAGTTACACATTACTGGCTCACAGCTGTCAGTTCTCAAGGAGGGATGGTCCTGTCAAGTGATGCAATGGTGGTTCCAATGAGCTTAGCTTGAAGGAGAGCATGGAGTAACTGTTTCTGGTTGCTGGGTAACTGGGTTGCTGTTATACAGTAGGGCAAAGGAACCACTATGTAGATAAATGTTATTAGTTGAACATGGGTACAGAGTCTTTTGGGCTTCTATCTCCCCCTGTAGGAAGAAGGTGCCAGTATCTTTGTCTTACTAGAAAGGCAGTTCAACTTGTTGACAGTACTAACAGAGTACACACCTTTATTGGGAAGTTTCTCTGTAGAAGAACTCACCTGCTCAGGAGCCAATAAAGGTATATACTCTGTTAGTAAATTCAACAAGTTGAACAGAGCAAAAAGGAGAACAAAAGGGCTAAGCAATTTTTCTCTTTGAAAAAGGAAATTATGAAAAAGAAATTGGCAGTGTTATTAAAAGAAATAAAGGAGGGATTAGTAAAAAAGAAATTGGTGGTGCTACTAAAAAAAATATAGGGAGAATTAGAAAGAGTGGAAAAGGAAAACTAAGGAACTGGGAACACAACTAGGCTCATTCCCAGTGATAGAAAGAAGGCTTTTCCCCCAGATAGATAAAAGGGAGAAGATTTTACAGGATGATGGTCCTGTTAAGAAAAAAGGAGGAAGAGTCTGTACAGGGGAATTATCAGAAAAGGCAGCCTCGGGTCACGAAATCACTGGATCTCATTTCCAGTAGCAATCCAGCATATTCCAGCTGATGCGGATAATACCCAAGGTTATAATGAAACAAAATGGCATCCAATAGAATGAGTGATTTAAGGAGACTGAAGGAAGCTATGGTGTCATATGGCATGCATTCACCCTATGTAAAGCAGGTCTTGAATAACTGGGCACTACAATACCGGATGGACCCATTCAATTGGAAAGGGTTAATGTCAGCTATACTAGAGGCACATCCTCAACTTCAATGGTTAACCTGGTGGAGAGAAGCAGCAGCCAGTATGGAACAGCAGAATAGAGCTAGAGGAATAAATATAACCCAAAATCAGTTCCTTGTGAGGGTCAATATGCTGAATTACAGGAACAGATTCAGTTTGATGACATGACCATAGAACAATGTCATTTAGCAGCTTTATGAGTTTGGGAAAAAGTAGAGGAACCAGAAAAAAGTCTACCTCATTCACAAAAATCATACAAGGCTCAAACAAAGTATGCACTGACTTTTTTCAAAGATTATCTACAGCAGTGAATAGAGCCATCTCAGATCTTGAAGCGAGACAGGTGCTGATTAAGAGCATGGTGTTTGAAAATAAAAACAAAGAGTGTAAGAAAATTTTAAGGCCATTAAAAGCAAATTCTGCACCATTGGATCAATGGATGAGAGCTTCTACAGACATTGGTTCCAATACTTACACAGCTGCTGTGTAGGACAAGCTATAGTTAGAGGACTTAAATATCAAAATGTCCGATGCTTTAACTGTGGAAGACAAGGCCACTTGCAAAGATATTGTAATCAAGCTGCTTCTAAAGGCAATGATTTCTTTAAATATCAGTCAGAAAAAATGAGCAGATTTCCAGGGGTGGGCAGACAGTGTGGAAAGGGCGACACTGGGCAAATGAGTACAGATCTGAGAGAGATACAGGAATTGCTTGCCACTGGGAAATGCCATGGGGGGGGGTGGCAAGCTTGGGTCCCAGGAGAAAAAAAAACTAGCTGCCTGTGTACTGTCAGCACTTGGGTAGCATGCAAACTAAAAAACTCAAACTCGGTGTTGGAGATCTGATGCATTCGACTGAAAGCAGTGCTACATTAGATCTGGCTATAGACAGATAGCTTACCCTGTCCCCAAAGATTCAGTGCTATAAAATTGCTATTGGAGTTTATGGTCCTCATCCTCCAGGGACAGTAGGTATGATCCTAGGTAGGAGCAGCTTGGCTTTAAAGGGATTCATTGTGCATTCTGGAATTATAGATGGAGATTTGTTAGTAATGAATCATGTATGAATGCTAAGGATAAAACTTTTGAAGACCAAAAAGGAGAAGAGATGGCCTAACATAAGGCCTCAAATAAAAAGTAATCAATATCATACACCTTATATATTAGTAATAGGGGGAAATGTAGCAGGATGCTTTGCCAACAAGCTCTTTTTTTCCTGTGTAGGCTTCCTTATGGTTATATGCCACTTGGACTTCTGGAAACAGCTTAGGATATAAAAGAGGCAGTGGCAGTTGGCAGTGACAGTTGGTGGGATGGCTTGTGAGATGCTAGCAGCTCCTGTCCTCTATGCTAAGGGCAGCCAAAAAGAGCAATGAATTTCTCTTTCTTTCTCTCTTTCCATCTTTAAAGGCCACCTTCAAGAGCAGTGAAGATTTCTCTCTTTTTTTTCTATCTTTTTAGAGCTAGAGGGTTTAAGAAGTTACGAGTAGGAATCTGTCACAGTGGCAGTTGAAACAAGAGAGCAGGCTTCAGAATTCAGTTACAAGTAGCACTCCAGCGTGGTGCAAGAAAACAGGAGTATTCAAGTGGTTCATTTGAGGCTTTTAAGGTTTGACTCCCCAGAGTGCCACCCTGGTCCAATGAAGAGCCACAGCCTAATATTCAAGACAGACACAAAAGCACACAATTGCAATATAATGGGATAAGGACCTTAATGGACAGGATTTGTGAATAGGTAGGAGATAGGTGAATAGGTAGGAGAGGGTAACAATCCTGACTGAAATAGAGAAAGGGGCTCACAGAGGTTCTGAAAGAATGAATGGCTGGGGGTGTGGTTTAGTTGGTAGAGTGTTTGCCTAAAATGCATGAAGCCATAGCACCCATACACCAGGCATGGTAACACATCCCTGTATTCCCAGCGCTTGTGAGGTAGAGGCAGGAGGACCTAGAGGAAAAGATGATTCTCATGTATACAGCAAGTTTGAGGCCAGCCTGGTCAGGTGTGACTTTGTTTTTTAAAACAAACAAACAATGGATATATAGTGATTACATGAGCTGGAAAGTCAGGAAGGACATTTTAGGCAGATAGAATGTGTAAGACGCAGAAGCATAAACATACATGTCACGTCAGGGGAACCAGAAAGTTCCAGAATAAGCCATTCTCGGTGATGTACTTAATCTTTGAGGATGGACACTAGTGGTTGGCTAGGCAGATGTTTACTTGCTAGGTGGGTGACACTTGCTATGGGTCTGGATCTGGGTAAGTAGGGGAGTGGTAGCAGGGTCCCAGCATCTCCCCCCAGGGAGCAGGAAAGACTGGTGAGAAAGCCACCCTAACAGTACTGCACATGGGAGGGACACCCAGCCCCAGAGGCAGAGGCGAGCAGGCCAGGGCAGCTTCACAGAACTCTGAAGCCAGCACCAGAGCAGAGAAACACAGCAGGGAAGTGTTCAAAGACTTAGCATTGGAGAGAGTGCCGGCACCTGGGGAACCACAGTGGATCAAGGGCATGAGCTAAGAAAATGTACAGTGACAGGAGGCACAAGTTTGTGTGTGTGTGGGGGGGTGTTACAAGGGCAGGTTGCGGGGGTGGGGGGTGGGAGGGCTGGCACCTGAGGCAAGGGAATGTTCCAGGCTGGCAGCATGGCAACTGATTTGTCCTTTAGAAAAACTCTCATTTGCATAGAGAGAAGAGGGCAAAAGAGTCAAGATTAGATAGGGGATCTTTCTGGTAAGATGGCTGGTGGGGACAGGTAACTGGAAGGACCCTGGTAGGCCCTGGCTGGTGACCCATAAAAGTCAGGTTAAAATTCTGGCCCCAGCCTCAGAGCGCTGGAGCCTTCCCTCTCTGGCCCTGTTTTTGTTGTCTGTAAATGAAGTGGTCGGGTTGGATAATCCCAACTGTTCTTCTGACCTTAACAGTCTATAATGGAGAGCGATGGAACCAAAGAGCATTTTGGTCCTGATAGTGTAAAACAGGTAAAGTTTGGAGTGTTCAGAAAATCACTAAAGGGGAGTCTCTCTGGCCAGCTAGTCCTTATCCTGACTTACCTCCCCACATGAGGATCTGCACTCCTGTTTGCCTTTTCTCCCTGAGGCCCTTCTCCCTGCATTCCAACTTGCCACTAGCAGTGCTCCCCATCTGTAACCGGGGGCTTGAGCTGCTGGTCTGTGGGCCTGATGTGCCGTACTCAGGAAACTATCACAAAGTTTCCCGAGTCTTTGATGGCCAGAGGTTGATATAACTGGTCCATCCACAGCTGGGGCACTCAGAGTTACTTACACCCAGCACATGGACCAGTTATTAGTCTGCTTTAACCACTACTCACTGCTTAAAAGAAGCTTTTCTGACCGAAGTTGAGAGCAGTACACATATGTGAGTATAGACATAAATATTTAGAATGTAATTTGAAAGCATAACCATGTAGTAAAACAACAGTTGTAGGTCTCCCTGGCCCGGGGCTTATGATCTTCCCAGTCATGGCTTCTGATCTGGTTAACAGTATGAGGTATGAATTCCCCGCTGTGGAGCAGGCCTCATATCCAATCAGAGAGCAGTTGGTCACCCCCATAACCTTCATGCCAGTATAGCACCAATGGGCACTTCTTCCCAGTGGGTCAGTGTTGTACCATACTTGGTCTGCCTTGTCGTCTCTCCCCAGCAGTTTGCAGAGCACCTTCTGGAAGTATCTAAGCTAGCCAGCTGGGAAAGTTTGCAGTTGGTTAGTTTGCAGTTGGTTTCTCTATGGAAACTTACTTTGAAGGAAGTGATGGAATGGGGCACTAGTGAAGAGTGCCCCCCACTCCCCCACCCCCAGCTTCAGGCCTCACTGCACTTCCCTGGCTCCTTCCCTGTTCCCAAGGCAAGCTTCAGGCCCCACTGGGCAGCCCCAGCCACTGCTAAACCACAAACATATGTGAAGATCCAACTTGTCTGCACTTGGGCTTTAGAGATACCTTTCTTTGCTTTTCTAATGTGGAAGGTGTGTGGCTGGCACATCATGTCTGCATGGCACTTGCAAGCCTGGTGCCCACAGAGGCCTAAAGAGGGCAATAGATCCTCTAGAACTATAGTTACAGATGGTTGTAAGCCACTATAAGGATGCTGGAAATAGAATCCAGGCCCTGTGGAAGGGCAACCAGTGCTCTTAACCACTGAGCCATGTCTCCAGCCACCTCTCCTAGGTTAAGATGCTTTTCTTAACTAAGGAGAGACTATGGCACCTGTATTACTAGATCACTGTGAAAAATAACTCTTCTTTGAAACAAAGTCTTGCTATGTTACTCAGGCTAGCCTTGTACTCTTGGGCTCAAGTGAGCCTCTTATTTCAGCCTTCTGGACAGCTAGCATTACAGGCAGGCAACCCTGTACTAGGCTTTTAGTGATAATTTAAATCCACCCTCTACCTATCAAAAAAGGTTTTGAAAACCTCTTGTATGCCAGGAGATCAGGCAGACAATCTGGGCTCTCTTGAGTTTGGCTCTTAGGCTATGTCAGATAGGTTTAATTATCAACTTGACACAGTTCAGAATCGCCTGGGAAGAGAGAATCAATGAGAAGTTGTCTAGATCAGGTTGTCCTGTGGGATAATGTCCTGTGGGGCATTATCCTGATTGTACTAGTTGAGATAAGACCTCTCTCTTGTGGGTGGCACCATTCCCTAGGCAGGGAGAGCTGTATACGAGGGAGAAAGCATGCTGAGCACTGTGGTGGATGGATGCAATAATTCACTGCTCTCTGCTCTCGACTGGGTGCAATGTGATCAGTTCTCTCAAGCTCTTGCCACCTTGACTTCCTTGACTATAAGCAAGAGCTATGGACCAAGAAAATTCTTTCTCTTTTAAGTTGCTTTTATCAACATATTTTGTCACAGCAATAGGAAAGCATGGGCCCTTGGGCACATCAGTAGTGGTTTTCCTCATGACCACAGGCATAACATAAGTCCCTCTCTCTCTCTCTCTCTTTCTCTCTCTCTCTCTCTCTGTGTGTGTGTGTGTATACAGATGTGCATATGCAGTGTTCAATATTTCCTATTCTGCTTATTGTTAAGTGCTGTCTGCTATGCACTAGGCTGATTCCACAACTCTCTCAAGGACTGTTGGAGCAGCCTTCCCTAGCCTACACGCCCTCCACTGTCCCACCTGCCTCGATCTCCTCTGTAACTGAGTAAGCTTCGGAAGCATCGCTTAGCCTGTGACAGCGGATGTGTCTTTATTTGGGAGCTCAGGAGGTCAGGGACTATGTGACTATGTCTGACTCATCACTGGTCCCAGGAGGTGATCAAGCAGGCCAACCACTTCCTCACGTGTCTCATATATTCTCCTACTGAAATTCAAACTTCAATTCCCAGTGCATAATAGACAACTTGATATTTCGAATAAAACCATTCCACTGTGTTTCTATGTAGCACCAAGCTTTCAAGTCCTCTTACCAGCTATCACAGGTCACACGGTCCAAGGACTCTTGGTCCATACCTGATCTGCAGAGTTCAGGTTTGGTTGGACCAATGACTGAAGGGCTTGAGCTTGACCTGCTCTGTGGGGCACACGCTCCTCAGGGCCTGCTATGTAACCCCAGCAGCATCAGTCATTTCTGTCTGCCTTAAAGAGTCTGGGTTCATGTGCCCTAAACCTCACAAAAATTCCCCATGCACACTGGCATCTGGAATGGGAATGTCCTGAGATTAGAACCTCAGGTCTCAGAGTGGAGGATGACAGACTGGTGACAGTGGAATTGTTCCATCTCCCCAGTCAGGGATCTTTCATCCCTCCCTAGAGCTTTCTGTTTTGAGACAGTAAGCTGTAAGTGACAGCCAGTGGACAATTACTGTATACCCCTCTCAGTACAGCAAATACAACAAAACAGGCTTTTCAGGACCTTTGTCCCATGGGAGGCCTGAGGCCTGTGATTGGCTATGCTAATTATGCTGCCTCCTCTGGGGTTCTGCTTGGGAAATGAAATGCTGCTGGGAGTTTGGGGTTCACAGCTCCTCACCTCACTTACAGCATTTGGGGCTCCAGGCTCACTTTGTTTGAAGGCCCACCTCCCAGCCTCCGTGTGTTCTGTGCCATGCTCAAGTCCTCACAGGCTATCAGCCATCCGTCAGTAAACAACAGCACAGGCCAGCTTTCCCTCTTTCCCACACCTGCCTCTGGCCTCCTAGCTCCCTGCTTAGCACAGAGCCAGAGGCCACTGATGTCTGCCTGTTAGCACTGAAGGATGGCTTCAGCTGCACATGCACCACTCAGGGTGACAAGGCTGGGAAAGGGGTGTTCACTCGGGAGGAGCCTGGCCAGGCCCTGTGCTTAGGACCCTCCTCTCACCTGCGCTAAGTGGATAACTTACATGACCTATAGTTTGTAATGTGATTCCTAGTGTCGGACAGACTAAGAGCTTCCTTACAGGGGACTGGAGGCATGTCTCAGTGGGTAAGACTATTTGCTGCTCCTGCAGAAGACCTGTGTTCAATTCCCAGCACCATGTGGTGGCTCAAACCCCTCTCTTTAACTCCAGTTCCAGGGGATCTGACACCCTCTTTTAGCTGGTGTGAGCACCTGGCACTTATATGGAACACAGACATCACGCAGGCAAAACACTCATACACATAAAATTAAAATATAAGTTAGTCTTTAAAATCAGATTTTGCTTCTGGTTGGGCACATAGCTGTTGACAAAGTTAGGCCCCCAACTCAAAGCCTGTTTGCTGTGGTTTGAATGTGGGCACTATTCCTCAGAAGCCCACATGTTGAAGGGTTGGGCCCCAGGTGGTGTTGTCAGGAGGTGGAGCCCTAGAGGAGGTCCTCGGGTCCCTGGAAGCATGCCATTGAAAAGGCCTGTGAGACCTCAGTTCCAGTTTCCCTGCTTGGCTTTCTGGCTTGCAATTTCATAGTCAGCCCTTCACATATCACCTTCCACTGATATGCCACCCTCGCCAGAGGACCGTGCTGCTGATCTTGGACTGGAACCTTTAAAAACATGTGCTAGATAGACCTTCTCTCTTCATAAGTTAATTGCCTCAGTTATTTTGTTACAGTCACAGGAAGATGGCTAATACACTATTCTTTTCTTCTTGCCGGTTTGTGCACTAATTCATTTTGTGGGCATCAATCTCCTCTTTAGACAGGGGTATGCCTTATTCACAATTGTTCCTCTACCAAATACAGTCGCTGGCACCCATCTGGAGCTCAATACGGTTCCTATATGAATGACAAGGCCCACTCTAAAGTCTTAAGACAAGACCACCACAGTCTCCCAAATTAAATGCAGGCTAATTGAAAAGAGGTCCTTTATACACTGTGACCCAACACGGCAGCGTTTGGAGATATTCAGGATAATCACCCTTAATACAATGAAAACGCAAGAGGTCAGCTAAGGCTGCCCGTCACACGTGATGCCTTCTCCGTCCTCAGGAAGGATAAGCCAAAGCCTTGTTGGCATTTCGGCATTTCGAGTACGTCTTTCATGTAGCTCTGCTGGCCTCCATGGTGGTAGTAGTAGGAATCATTTGTGAGAGAAAACTGTGCCACTAATCCTTACTCCCTCCCCTCAATTAATGACACCCCATGCAAGCGTCTCCGATGAAAGGCGCATTATTAATATTCAAGGAAAAAACCCTTGTAGCCATTTTAACAGATACAGCTAACAATGAACTAAATTTGCTTTGTGTAAGACAGAGAGCGAGCATCCCAAATTAGTTTATATAAAAGCTGAAATCCTTCCCTGAAAGGTCTCAGTACCATCCTCAAAGAATATCCCGATCATCAGCGGTGCCGTCAAGATTCCCGCCAACATTATCCCCTTTGTTGTCTGAAATGTAGAATCAAGCACATCTGGCAAATGTCCTGGAGCTCACAAATCTCTCAAACTGCGTCCAATTCCCAATGGTGAAAGAGAGAACGCCACCGCCTAATCGCGCTGCTCTTCAAAATAGCACCAACTTTTCTTCAATCAGAAACAATGGCTTTGGTTTCTTAAAAATGCCACACGCCAGTGATTATCTGCAGCGAGGCCCTTCTTTACACTTGAACCTGTGGGTCCCAGGCAGAATTCAAAATTAAGACCATGAATCTCATCTGAATGCACGCTTGGTTCGGAGGGCAGCCGGAAGAACAGTTGTGACCTGGCTTGGGAGGTCTGGAACCTTTGGGAGGGAGGTAAAGAGGAAGCCGGGGATAAGAGCTTTCATTGATTGAACATCTACCACCGCGTAGAAGGGGAGTCCTCCTGTCAGCCACATTTGACAAAGTGGGGTTAAAGAATTTCCCTTAGGAGACTCAGCATAGATAGAAGTTACACTTGGGCTCATCTGCCTTCTCTTTCCACTCTGCCGGGTCTGTTCACAGGGGCCCAGGCAAGTCACCCCCAGCTAACTTTAGAGTACACCCGACTGCAGACCGTGCACCTGAAAACAAAAGACCATTTTAGTCTTCTGAAACGTCATCAGTTGAAATCTGAAAACATCCCAAATGCCCAACAGGAGGGTACCCGGGGGACATACGGTTTTCCTGAGCACCCTGCTGTGCCCCAGCTCACAGGACATCAGTACCTTGCTAAGTAGCTCTTCTGATCACCACACCAGCTCCACTTCACAGATGGTGAGACTGAAGTGAGGCAAAATTCTGGTTCAAGGTCAGCAGAGCTGGAATTAAAACCCAGGTTCAGCCGGCTCCAAAGCTAATAATGATGGTGTTTGGGCTGGCTCCAAGTGAGAAGGTGGAGTTTGCTAACGAAAGGACCAAGGGCCTTCCCAGTACCAGAGAGACAAATCTGTCTGAACTACAGATGGCTACTTTTGCTCAGACAGGTCCTCTGCTTGCTTTATGCTCAAAATCTGGCTCAGAAAGAGTCCTCTAGAGCCGGGGAAGGTTGAGACTCCTCTAATTTTGAAGCAGCTACTTCCCCCAAGAAGGCCCATCCCATGCCTGGTCCTCACACAGTCAAGCCATGGCTAGAACTCTGATTCCCCACTGCTGGCCACAGCTGCTGCCCCAGACCCAGGCTACTTCTCCATGGAGCCTCCCTGGGGTTTCCTGTGAGATGCCAGCGAGGCTCCCGCACAGCCCCTCCCACTGCTGGCTCTCTAGCAAGACAAAAGGCAATTTACCCAAATGTTGTAATCACCTGGAGACTGGCACGCAGGGGCACCGCTTTATCTGTGGTATTGTCAGCAGCACCATAATGAGGGCTTTGTGGCGGGATAATATCACACTAGTAACTGCCAGATGAAATGCCCTGCAGATCACACATCCCTCCCAACAGACGAGGGGATCTGCTGTCAGCAGAAGGCATAGGAAGGGATGTTAGGGACACTGAAGCCTCCACTGTGCCAGCAATTTACCCCGTCCCTAGCCTCTGAGGAAATGCTGTTTTCCCTACTTGACATATGGGGAAACAGGCTCGTGGGGAGTATGTTATTTGCTAACAATTACGGCTCCATTAAAGGGAAGGGCCAGCATTTGAACCCAGGTCTCTCCAATAACACAGGTAAAGCTATGTATTTGACACCATTGAACTCACCAACAGAAACTGACCTAGGAAGGATGAGATTGACCATCTGGAAGCCAGTGGTGGGTCTCCATCAGAGTCCATGCCTCATAGTAACAGCCTGCCCCGATTGCTGTCCCTTCCGGACCTGCACAGTTGCCCACTGGCACCCTCTCACCTTCCACTCCAAAGGTCTTGGAAATCCCCCTCCCAGCAGCAGGGCCCATGGACTCCGGTAACAATGCTTCCCTGCCCCCATGGCATCCTCCTGGAGGCATCCAGAGGCCACAGCTTCCCCTTCCGCAGCTGGAATCAGCCTGGCCAGCATGGTTTGTTTTGTCTCCTTTAATAGAAGTGCAAGGCCCAGAGCCCATGGACAGAAGCCTCACCTCTCACTCAGTTCTGCTCTGGAAGTCTGAGTAATTGGCTGAAGCCCATACCCCACCTCAGGCCCAAGAGAGGCAGGCTAATGATCCAGGCCTGAGGGGCATCTGGCTCCACAGTCAGCTCTTGGAGCTGCCACTTATGAGCTGGGCAACCTCAAATAGGTAGCTTATCTTCTCTGAAAGTCAGATTCCTTGTGTGGGCAATGGGAGTAGTAGTGGAAATATCTTATAGAGTTGTAGTGAGCATGAAAACGATGCAGGTGGTCTAGGGGAATGGTGCGTGGCTGCCTATGACACGGTGCATGCCAGCAATCACCACAATGATGATTATTTTGTACTAGAGATAAGAAGTGGAAAGCAGGTGTGCCCTTCAGACCGCACACCCGGTAAGCCAGGGCCCCCTTGGCTCTGTTCTCCTGCCTCTGACCACCTGCTTCTGATGCCATTTTAAAAACTGAACCAGGGGCCTGCTGTTTCCAGATCTCATCTAGGCGTTTGGTTTTGGGGTGTGGGGCCCCTCATAATCCTCACCCTTTCTTATTGACCTAGCGCTTCAGGCCCCCTGGATCCCCAGACTCAGGCCTTCACTGAGCCCCTGTGTACATGACAGCTTAATACAGGCACAGAGCTTTTCCCAACACCCCAGGTCAGTGCAGGGTGGAGAACAGCATAGACAAAATAGGCAGGCACTGGAAGCCTGGGGCCTTTGGGGAGCCTGAGTGCTCAAATAAACAGCAAACTACATGTGGAAGGCAGTCTGACATACTTCCATGTGGCCTGCCATGGCATGTGGAAGGCAGTCCCGCATACTTCCATGTGGCCTGCGGTGTTCATGTTCACGTTTAATTTAAAGTATTAAGTATGAGATTCTTTCTTCCAAAACCAGGAATGCCCTCATTTCTCTGGTACCCAGAGCTGGGATTACAGTGTGCTGAATGTGTGACTGTGTCCTGTGTGGTTGAGATAATGGCCCAGAAAACGAGGTGCTAAGATTGGCCTTAATAAGTAAGAGATGGAGTTTGTTAAATGGAAGGAATGGTAGCGTGAAAGCACAGGACACTGGGTTCCTAAGATGTAGCACTAAGACTTGCTTGTGTGTTAGAGGCTGCGGGAGGAGCCAAGGGGGCTCCCCAAAGCAGTGCTGTCCATCCACAAGGGCTTTGACAGGTGTGTCCGAGTGGGTGTGAGCTGTGCAGCCAAGGCAGGGACAAAGTAGCTGCAGAAGGGTGTCTCAGGAAGTGGGGCATGGCCACAGGCTGCGGCTATGAAGGCAGGTGGGGCTCTGTTGCTGAGCTACTGCTGAGCCTGGGGAGAAGCTCCATTCTCTGAGCCTCGCTCCCCACCCCTGTGATCCAGAGATGGCAGCACTGACCTGCAAAAGCAGTGTTGAAAAGTACCTCCCACCCCTCGAGGCTGATCCCACTACCCCGGCCTAATGCAGCCTTCGGCATCTGTCACGTGCACACTGGCTCCGTCATCCACATAAAGCCGGAGATCAGGGGCAAAAGGAGCAGACGCTATGAAAGCAGGCTGACAGAGTGACCTCTGGGTATGGCACTCAGATTGTCTGGTTTGTCTTATTGCTGTGGCAGGCACCCTGAACGTGGTCAACAAACAAAAATCTAATTATTAGTACTCAAATAACAAGGGTAGGGAAGCAGGAAGAATTGTAGTAGGTACCAACAGCGTGGGTCTATGTACCCCCTCCGTTCAGCATGCACTTGGTCTGGAGTGGTAGGAGGCTGGGCCAGCAGCCTCCACTCCTGAATGCCTCCTGTCCACACTGGGCACAGACAACAGTTCCAAGTCAGCGTCACCCACAAGCACAAGTCACATGTGTATCGCCACCCCAGCGACAGGCTCTGTTCTGAGGTAGGACATGCAGTGTGCCTGCTGTGCCCAGCACCTGACCCCAGAAGTACTTCCTGAAATTCTTAACAACTCCCCAGTGGTGACTCTTAATGCACCCCACCCACGCCTTGAAGCCTCTTTTCAGTACATTAAAACAGAAAACAAGATCTATTGGCTGTTGGGTGTCTCCAACTTCAGTTGGTCCATTATTTGACTGCCATTCTGCCACACTGGCTATGAGTTCTTGGGAGGAGCGTGTATAGCAGAAAATTCTGGCAAAATGAAGAAAGAGAGCCTGAAATTGGATTTCGAGGATAATGAAATTGTTTTGATTTCTAGAATTAATAACTAATCAAGTTTGAATGCATTAATTGTAACATTTATTTATTTCAGTCTTACCATTTCCTTTTTTTAATTTTTTTTATTTCCAAGCCTCTTACATCTGAATGAGCCTTGGCAAGCTTGCGGGTGCTGGGCCCTGCAGCTCTGGTTCCCAAGGGGTGACATGGCTTGTCCTACTCCATTCCCAAACCCCCACCCAGCCCAGAGGGTACTCCACTACAGGGAGAGACAAGAGCAGCCTAAGGCCTCTCACCTGCCTGGCACATCCCGCCTGGGCAGTGACCACTCCGTCAATATTGACAGTACCGACAGAAAAGTTCAAAGCCTCCTTCTTTTTTTGTTGGGAGTTGTTAGGAATGCCAGGGCATGGTGGCATCAGCCCACCCCCACAATCTCATGCATCTGTGCAACTGTGCATCCGTACCCAAGGCGGGGCAGAACTATAGGGTGGGCACCTGCCACGGGCTGAAAGTCTGCTATGTACCTCCATCCCGACCTGCTCTCCTCTGTGTGCATTGGCCCCAGGGGTGAGGGGCAGTGTCCCATGACAGTAACCCTCTCCCAGAGCCTGGCCTAGACCTGGGCTCATTGCCAACCTGGCCTTTTGGATGACACAGTTGGCTCTCAGGTTGGCAGGGCCTCTTGGCTGTGTTTGTGATTACACACGCTCAGACTTCAAATTACACACCCACCCCGACACTCAGCCAGCCCCACCCAGTGTGTCCACATACACCAGAGTTGGACACGTCGCAGTGTGTGCACCGCACACTCAGGCGTGCAGCTGTCATTGAGAACTGGGTAGGAGTGGGTATTTGTGCCCATACAGGCACTAGCAGCTTCACTGAGCATTCGTCCTCTGCCGCAGTGCAGTGAAGAGGGAAAATCCCTACATCGCCTAAGCCTTCCTTATGGCAATCCCATCTTTCTCGCTGAGGAAGGATGGGGAGAGTAAATACTCATACACTCATATGTGCGTGCGTGCGTGCGTGCGTGCGTGCACACACACACAGCACAGCCCCCATAGGCTCTACTGGGCCGGGCTGAGGAGGCTCTTCCCCTCCCAGAGGCCTGCTTGCTTAGTTCATTGTGGGTGTCCTCCCTTTCCCAGGTCCACACCCTTTCCCTCACACTAGTGGGATTTGCACAGGAGTGGTGACCACAGGGTTGCCTTGCCCAAAGGTGTGCCAAGCGCCCAGCGGCCCCAATCTGCCTGCTTGCCCACCATGGTTCACCTGTCCCAGCCTGTCCTCTTGGCTTTGAACAGAACTCATCAGCTGAGCTGTGCCTCTTGATCCTCATGGTGCAGATCCTATGTAAAGACCTCCTCCTTGTGATTTCTCACATCCCATATCTGGCAGGGTCCAGAAGTCCCAAGGGTGCACTGGTAAGTCCCTCAGGGAACACTCCCTTGCAATCATCCAGTGTGGGAATTAAAGACCCATTGGAATGACAACTCTAGCTTTCACCTCTCAGTACTAGTGAAGTACCCTCTTCCTGTCCAGGCCTCTCTCTGCCTTCTACAGGAGGTCTAGTCCAACCCTCTGTACAGATAGAATCCTAGCTCAGAGATGAGGAAGAGCTGGTCACCCAGTGTGTGGGTATTTCGTCATTTGATCCAGGTCTGTCTGGTTCCAGAAGTCCCACCTTGTAAAGACAGCTAACTTCTAGCTTCACTCTGGGGCTTTGGCATTTCCTGTGCACTAAGAGCTTCCCTAAGCATGTTTCAGAAATGTCTTCGTGGCAAAGCTCCCTGACAGGGACATTTGTAGAGAGGGAAAACAGGCCCATGGAGGTGGCCATGTCTTTCCCAGAGTAGTGGCACGCAGCTTCAAAGCCACGCTGTGTTGTACGGGTGTGCTTGAGTGCACTTACTTGTGTGTTGCCAATATGGAGGCCAGAGATTAATTTCAGTTACCCTCCTCCACTGCTCTTAACCTTGTCATTTTTGAGAAAGGTCTCTCACTGAACCTGAAGCTAGCTGGACAGCAAGCTAGTTTCATCTAGACTGCATAGCCAGCAAGCCTCAGGGATTCACCTGTCTACCCTGTCTGCAATGAAGTTACAGACACATGCCACCAGGCCTAGCTCTTATACAGGTGCTGGTGTCTGACCTCAAGTCTTCATTCTTCCCACTAAGCCATCTCTCCAGCCCTCAAAAGTCATGCTCTGAACCCATACCGCCATACTGCCTACCTCCCTGCTAGCCACCTGGACCGCTACTGTTTTCTTGCAGCCATCCTGAGACGTCAGTACTTCTTCCCTCAATGTCATGCTGACCTGCAGACCGAACTGCTGTCACCTCCTGTGACCTGGGCACAGCCTGGTAGGCCTGGCCCAGATCTGGCTTATGCAGGCTGGCCCTTCTCCATCTTTGCTGGGAGGCAAGCCATAGGCCAGACGGCCTCAGAGCTTCTTGCATGTGGTTAGTGCTCAGGTACGATCCCACGCAGGTGGTGAGGTGCCCGACCTATGGCCTCAGGACACAAAAGGCAGCGGCAGCTGGCAGTCTTGGCCCTGCCCTCAGCATGCCTGGCTACCGTCCAGGGAGCTCCATTTGCCCAAGGAGGGGAGAGTACTCTTCTCTTTTGATCTCAGTTCCACAAACTGAATCTACTACTTTTATGTCAAGTTTACATTTCTTTACTCATTTATTCACCATATATTTATGAAGTACTTTAAACATGCTGGATCTGTGCTAGGCCCTGATGACATGGCTGCTGAAATCTGTTTGGTGTCCTCGTTAGGGAAGACTGGCATCCAGACAGGGCCTGTGAGGGTAGGGCAGAGGTAAGCAAGAGGGCCCAGCCCGCACACATCATGAGGCCCTTTGTGTCCGGACAAGTAAAGTCACACGCCCTTTCCCAACCCCACAGCCATTACCACCATAGGAGCACAGACCTTTTCTCAAAGACAGCCAGAGCATCACACTTACATTAACAGTTGTTTGGGTTAAAGAGAATAACCAAATGTCCATGTTTAAAGTACACCGCAGTTTTGAATCATCTTAAGGCTTTTCTTGATCCTTTTTTCCTGCTGAGGACAGAACTTAAGTTCTCCTTATACATACAAGATTAAGTGCTCTACCACGAGCTGTATCCTAGCCTGGTTTTTATGTAGCCCAGGCTAGCTGGGAATTCCCTTATTTTCTTGTGTCAGACACCAGAGGCAAGTTGGAACAAAAAGGGCTTATTTAGATTCACCTGGCAAAGTACTTACCAGGCACCTATGTGTGCTGGGTGCAGTGGCCCCTGCACTGAGAGCTTAGCTCTAATGGGAGAGGAAGGGGCCATGGGAGACAAAAGCAGTGAATGCTTTCGTTTAGATGACTGGCCGTGTGAAGGTCTTTGGTTTCTCTCAGGGAGCATGATGGTCTGGTCTGTTAGGAGCACACTGGATTTTCATGCATTTAAAAAAATAATCTGTTTATTTGAAAGCGGTTACAGTCACAAAATCAATGTGAGGATCCTACAGCATTTCTCAGCATGCCCCATGCCCACTTCCTCTTATTCACAGCCACCGTTGAGTGGTACACTTGGCAAATTGGTGCATTCACATTGATATTAATGTTGGTGAACTAAGTTAACTAGAGGCCATCATTTATTGGGATCCCCTTTCTTTCCCTAATATCCACTTTCTGTTCCAATATCCCTTCCAGGACATCACATGACATGCCGTTGCATCTTCATGGGTTCCTCTTAGGTGTAATAGTTGCTCTGGCTTTCCTTTTTTAGTGGGTTTTGTTTGTTTGTTTTGAGTCAGACAGGGCCTCATTATGTAGCCCTGGCTGGTCCAGAACTAACTATGAACCCAGGCTGGATTCAATCTCATAGAGATCCACCTACCTCTGCTACCTAAGTGCTAGGAATAAAGGCATGTGCCTGGCAAGGACTGTTGTTTGGTTTGGTTTTCAGTACTAGGAACCGAACTCAGTTTCCCTGCTAGCAACCAAACTCAGGCTCTACTATGAGGCTACACCCAGGTGTGGCTTTCCTTGTTTGGGAGGATGGTTTTAAGGAATGCTGGTCAGGTATTTTGTAGAATGTGCCTTGGTTCAGAAAGTTTAGGTGTTTCTCTCATAATTAGACTGGAACTGTAGAGTCTGGGGAGGGGATCGCAAAGGTGGAGGGCCATTTTCACCCAGGCATCCGAAGGGGACAGGCCCCGGATTTGCTTGGCATAGTCATGAGCCTTGAGCACCTGGCTGAGGCTGGGTCTCTCTACGGCAAAGTTACTCTTCTATTTGAGGGCAGGACATCTTTTCAGATCATTAATCATTTTTACCATTATTCTTATGCTAAGATTTTTACTTTTTAGAAGCATAAAAACATTAATATTCTTAGGCACCTAGAAATCTTTTATTTCAATGAACAAAACAATGAACAGAATCACCAAGGCATTATACTGCAGAGCAGGACAAAAGAAGCTAAGGATAACTTTTAAGTTCTTCTATGGTCAATATACATAAAAGAAAGAGGATTCGGGGAAACACCAAAAACGGGAAGCACAGCCTCTCTCACCACACCGCTCCGAGCTGCCGCAACTCACTCTCTCACCTTTAACTTCTCTTCGATCCATGGAGCACCCTAGCTATAAAAGTCCACGGATTTTTGTTGTTGTTTTAGGGGGTTGTTTTGTTTCGTTGCATCATCTCATTTATTCTGGCTTATTATCTCATCAAAAGCATTCCCCCTGTGTTGCCATACAGACTTCACAACCATCATTTTCGTTGGCTGCTAAATATCCCCTCCCCAGGGCTTACAGTGAGAGCCCACTGCCCCCCTCCCAGGCCCGTAGGTTGCTGGCGTGTACGGTATTTAGAAATCATCTGTTAAATGAACCAATAAGCGGTTTAGAAATGTACGTCATTTTCTGTTCTCTTGATTCTAAACAGTATGGAGACAACTAGATTACTTCCTTAGGGTAGTGTCCCAGAGTGGCACTACCAGGCCAACCAAAAACTTGGAATGCTAAACGCACCCAAACAGAAGTCTTCCCTCCGCCCCTCCCAGTCCCATTTCCCTCTGCCAAGGCTGATCGTTTACAATTGATTAAAGAGTTCGTGGGGGTGTTTTCCCCATCTTTTTTTTCCTCTCCTCCCCTCCTCCCTCCTGCCAAAAAAGGAGGAAAATTACCAGAGAAGGTGAAGATGTTCTCAGACAATCATATTAACATATTCCAACAATCGCAATTTGCAAAATAGTAATCACAACCCTCGGGCTCCAGGAGGCATTAATCAAAGCTACAGGTTTAATTCCATTTTAAATATTGATGAAATGTGCTCCGGCAGCCTCACCCTGGCGTGGCAGGGCCAGGGGAGCCGAGGAGGTGCCTAGGAGGTGGAGGGAGGGAGGAGGAGCAGCTGCCAGAGGGAAGGCATCTGTGATTCAAATTGGTGGCTCTGCAGCCAGGTAGAGAGTAAACGGGGTGGTGAAGAGGGCTGTTAAGTCCATTGCTGTCAATTTGTAACGATCAGGGAGGGGCCTGAGGACTGGTTCAGCACAATACACCCAGTTTGTCTGGTTTCAGGGGTTACCGCTGAAGAGGCTGCAGCTGCACTGATTCGAATAGCCTGGAGACTTCAGAACTGTAATTATCAACCAGGCTGCTCACAGTGTGGCAAAAGTGGGCTCCACCAGCATTTAACTCCTTGTGTGCTGACATGCCAGTGTAGCACCCCTCCACACACTCTTGGGTTGCCAGCTTCAGCGAGGACACTCAGGCAGCCCTGAGACCCACTGGCTGCCTAGGGTCAGTCTCCCAAGGCCAGAGCATATTCATCAGCAAGCTTTTTTTTTTTTTTTTTTTTTTCTCTTGAGTCAAGTACAAAGAACTAGTGAGGGTAGATAGGGGCTAGCTCTTCTGGAGGCAACCTTGGGCCTTGCATTATCAAGTTGCATCATTAAGCCCTGGGGTGAGAAGGTAGGCTGCAGCTCCTGGTGAACTGAGCTGAGACTTCACAGGCTAGGGACCTAGTAGACCTTTGACAAGCCTCATTCCATGAAATGAGCGTGATCTTCCCAACCCCTGCTGGATCCTTACAGAGACCCAGTGAGATGCAGGGTCTGTGTGGCACATTCTGCTGTCCATGGACCTCTTCCCAGTGTGGGCCTTGTACTTTTCATAGGAGGGTGCTCCTAGGCAGGGTCACTGGACAGGGGCATGGGGGAGACTTTTACTGGCCTTCTACTTTTCAGCTTTCAGTGAATCCCCTTGGTCCCTAGTTTCTAGCATTTATCACCTGAGGAGAATGAGAAGTCCCTTCCTCCTTCTGGAGGCAGTGTGTTAGTTAAGCAGAGGTAAGGATAAAGTGCCTCCATCTCTGTGGCCCAGAAGAAGCCAGTCTGAGGACAGAGATGGTACAGAAGGACAGGAAGGAGGAGAGAGGGCAGGCAGGAGGGGGTTGGGGGAGCACAGGTGAGCTAAGAAATCTGCACAGCACCCACAGTGCTCCTCTCAGAACAAAACCCAGGCAAGATCTCCCTGTATCCACATAGGCAGGAGCCCCAGATCATCTGTCCCGGCGCTGTGCCTGGTGTCCCTGGTTTTGAGAAGTTGGAGGCGACACTGGGAGAACAGAGTCAGCCGTGAGTTCAGCCAGCTATGGAACACAAGGCAGCGGTAACAAGCAAAGAACTAGCTGTACATTTGGCCACAGGAAAAGTGAAACGTACCACGGAGCAAAAGAAGTCCCACACAATGCGGCTCACAGCACAATGCCATGTTCGTAAATCAAAAACACATTTGCACACAAACAAGAGGGCATATTTTATAGAGCTGCATGCATTTTCAGGGGTGCGTGCCTGCCATTAGAGTGGGTCCCTGTTGTGGTGGGGGAGGGGCTGGATGTGTGTTTAGAGAAGAGAGAGGGAGAAAGGAAAATAAAATAAACCCACAGAGAGTCCCATAGGTAGAGATGCTGCTCTATGGATTGAAGACTGGGGCTCACTTAACTCACTCAACAGTGAGGCTTGGAAAAGCAGCAGCCGTGGCTCAGATCCTCCTGCGCTCTCCACACGCTGATCAGGAGGCTGGCACAAGTGGACAGACCCCTGCACAGTGGTGGGAAAGACTGGCCGGTGAGGAGGCCTCGAGGATGGAGCTCCGGGAGAGAGGAACTCCAGCAGTGCCCCTCCAAATCCCCCACTGTGTACCTGAGTCCGGAGAGGGAAACCAAAGTGTCACAGAAACAGAGGAAGACTGGAGCCTGCGTTTCCTAGTACTTTTACCAAAGTCTGGCCCAGTGCAGTGTGGCTGCTGCTTGTATGCTACGTCAGCAGGTATGCCTGAGCGTAAGGCTGCCAAACTCACTCACAGTGGCCAAATGCTCTCAGGTTGTCTTCATCAGCTCCACCCTCAACTACCAACTCTTCCATGCCCGCTTTGCTGAGAGATGGTATAATATCTAAACAAAGGTCTGCTCCACCTGGGCCAGCAATCTGTGTTAGAAGGCACTGCGGGCCCCAAGAGCCCACCTGGGGGGCTCCCAGGGCTGGGAGGGGCCTAGCAAGTGCTAGGTGTAACTAGCTTCTCTCCCTACAGATGACGATGAGCATGAGTGGATCGTCAGGACCTGCCGGAAGGGCTGGGTGGAGAAACCAGAACCGATGCCCAAGCTGTGACCGCCTCAGCCTTAGCGTTCCACCAGGGATTTCCCTCCGCCCCTCGGGCTGGCATGGGGACTGTATGTAGTCCTAGCTTCTACTTGACTTTCAGAATAAAGGTTTCCTGCACTGAATGGCCCCAAGTGTGAGTGCTTTAGACTTTCTTTGAAGACACCCCTATTTCACCTGCTTCAGTGCCACCTTGGTAGTCTTGGGCCCACACCTAGACTTGCCAGACAGAATACCTGGAAATGGGGCTTGGTGATTGCATTCCTTATTACTTCTTATGCATAGAAAGTTCAAGAATCTTTATCTTATGACAGATCTCTAACTGAACTAGCAACTAAGGGGGTAAGAATCTCCTGCAGATGGGGAAATCTGTGGCTCAGAGAAGTGTGACTTACTGGGTGATGAACTAGGTTTCAGTAGCCCTGCCCCCAACTGGCACCTTACCCCAGGACTGCCCTTCCCTCTAGGCACTGGATTTGCAAGGTGCTTTAGGGTCTACACAGAGTTCAGTCTCAGCTCTACCACGGCCACCCACCATGCAACCTTGGGCAACTCACTTCTCCACGCCTCAGTCTCCACATCTATGAAACAGCTACAGGGATGCTTAAAACACCAGAGCATCGAAGTGAATCAAATGAGATCAAGAAGCTGACACCTGGCAGGTAATCACTGTTGGCCTTGAAGATCCATTTGTACCACTATAATCCTAGCACTTGGAAGAGTAAGGCAGAAGGGCTCCCAGCTCCAAGAGCCAGCTCAGATTACATAGTAAGGCCCAGTACCAATACAGAAACAAAAGGAAATCTGTTCGCTGTGTATATAATCACTGCAGAGATCACCTTTGTTGATTAAATTCAGAAGAGGAAATGGTAAGATGCCCCAGGCCACTTCTGGGCCCCAAGCATCCTGTATCTTTGCAGGACCACTTGTCCATGGAGGCTATCCCCCCTTTAGCCCCCTGATTATGATCGCTAGTTTACCGGAGGTGTTTGGAGGAGACATAAGAGGGGCCAAAGTTGAGGAAGGATCTGCTGAGGTCTGCAAGGAAAAAAACCTCAAACCAGGAATTCAGAGAGGACTTGTAGGGAGAGCCATCGGCCAAGGGAGGTTTAGGGCCCTCTTAGCCAGCGGCACCATGGAGTAGACCAGGGGAAGTCATCTCTCCCTTTAATGCTTTAGTTACCCCTAGAAAACTGATGGAGTGGAGCTCCACCGGTGGTTCTCAAACTGGGCTTTCAAAACAGAAGATACATTTAGCAAAGAGACCCACATACATACTTGTGTACAACTATCTATTCCCTATCACGTACAAATAGCGTTTTAAATATAGGAGAGGCAGAGAAAAGACCAGGGGTGGAGGATAAAAAACAATAAAGGGCTGGGAAGATGGCTCAGTTAATGAAGTGCTTGCCACACAAGCCTGAGGACCTTGGGCCTGATCCTAGCACCCAGGTAAAAAGCCAGAAACAGCAGTGTGTAGCTGTCATCCCAGTGTTGGGGAGTGGAGACAGGAGGATCCCTGGGGCTCACTGGCCAGCTGGTCTGCCAAACTGGTGAGCTCCATGTTCAGTGAGAAAACCTGTCTCAAAAAATAAGGTGAAGAGCTACAGAGGAAAATAAGGGATATAACCCTGGCCTCTATGCACATGCAGTACACACACACACACACACACACACACACACACACCCCATAAGCTTTCATGCAAACATTACGAGTAACATGCCCAGGGCTGTGGGAGGTGGTAAAGCCTCCAAACCCTACAGATAGCTCTATTCTCCATACCCTGGGCTTTGCTTGAACAGAGGATTTTACAGAGAAACAAAGCAGACAACCACTAAACCATTGTCCAGCATAGTGGTAACCTGAGAAAGCCACCAGTCAGTCTTGTGCTAAAGCTGGAGCCATCATATTGGATTCTTCCCCACCTCCCCCAACACCCACCCCCAGCACGCCTATTCTGTATGTCTCCTATTGAATTGGACCCAACTTAGATGTCCCCTGTTAGTCTCCCAACATACTAGAGGAATATCTGGTGACAACACTGGCCAGACTGAGGTTCTCCTGGGCAGGGCAGGACACGGCAGAGAGCTGGTATTCAGAAAGCATAACAGGTCAGCAACCAGCTTGTCTTCCCACAAAAGTAGTCAATACAAAGGGGAGACATGGCATTAGAGAAGAAACCATCACTGTCCCTCAGCACAGTCTATGCCCAGACTGTAGTACCAATTTTCTAGCACTGTGCTATCCAGCAGCTCGCACCTAAGCCGGGGACCTAAGCCCTTAACCAAAGACAGACATGGAATACCATCATATTCTGGATTTAAGTGCCAGCACTTCTACTTGCATTAACTTTATTACACAAATAAGACATTTACAAAGCACAACATGAAAGGTATGTAACAAAACAGACATTGGTTTTACAAAACAAAGTGCTTAACAAT
The DNA here is from genome assembly GCA_026225945.1 of Cricetomys ansorgei. Lineage (NCBI taxonomy): Eukaryota > Metazoa > Chordata > Mammalia > Rodentia > Nesomyidae > Cricetomys > Cricetomys ansorgei. The sequence goes on from JAMJFZ010002981.1 coordinate 5,514,187, forward strand.
TTTTTTTCCATTTGTGTGTTCCCCCCTTTTTTGTGTGTATTTAAATAAATAGCCTCGACGGCCTGTACATTCCCAGGCTGTTCTGAACAGGGTAGTGGAGACGTTTGAACTGCAACATGCTACTGCCACGTGATCCACGCAAGAAATAGACCCTGGGGGAAGGCTCAAGGCAGAGTGGATACTGAGTGACCTGGGACAGGGTTCAGCTGGCCATTTCCCTCATGGCTACAATTGGGGTTTTGATCACTAGGAGCAAAAATCAAAGGAAAGATCTGAGTTCCCCAAAGCCAGTGATCAGGCTAAGTTCCTTCTGCTGGAGTCAGTGCCTGGGGACTGGAAGAGTTCTGAACTGAGCCACATTCACAGCATACTGGGAGGTGCTTTCTCTTTGTCCTCAGTCAGTTGACAATTTTGGAAGGGAGAAGATGCAAGTTCCCTTTGGGGGTGCCACCCATGCCTAACCCTACTCCAGGTCCCACTGCAAATACCACAGTGGTTCTCATGTACATGCCAACTTCAAGCATGGGAATTCTGAAACCTAGAGTGCTGTGATTGATTAGCGATGTCTGCCATGGGTGAAGCAGGGACAGCAACTGCATATATACTATGAACTTGCCTTCCCTGTCCTAGAGTCTCCTTCTCAAAGCAAGGAGGAGGACTTTGGCTAAAACATGCTGCTAGCAGCCTTTGTGAGAAGTGCATCAGGCCACTGAGTGGTTCTAGAATTGCAGGAAGCTTGGGACAAATGAGCATCCCCTGAAAACATAAATTGGGGACCTGCATAACCTGAGACCTTTATTTAGAGTTGGCCTCTGTTCTCAGGAGTGGGTGCAGCTGGCTCTGCTAGAGTTAGTGAGGAAACAGAAAAGGTGCCAGCTGGCTTGGCAAACTCACTGAGGCCATGGGCACCTCTCTTCCCTTGGTGGGGGGTGAATCTGAACTCATGTTCTGGCTGCCATTTCACTGGGCTCTGTTCCTTGGTCCCCATGAGTGGTCCTACCAACCCCCAGAGAAGACTGGCTCAGGCCCTCCTCTCAGGACTGAAGAAGTAGCCAACAAGGGTCAACAATACTAGCCCACCCAAGCATTAAGCAGCAGCCTCACATGGATCAGACACCATCCTTGCCATGACTCCTGCTGGGTAATTAGGTGGGGGAAGGGCGGCCCAAAGTTTATTTTCTCTCTGTGAAATGGTCAGCACCTCTCCAAGTCCAGAGTGGCCAGTCCCTCTTCTCCAAGCCAATGGGGGGCAGGTTTTTGGCACCCATCCCTGCCTGTCCCTCTGCCCCTTCATCTGGGCAGGCCTCCATCTCTGCCCTATTGGGCCTCTCAGGGTTGGTCAGTGTCTCTTCTTTTTCTGAGTTAACTTGACATAACCAGACAGATGGAAATGATAAAATTAGAACACAGCTTTCCTTTGGGGACATCCCACAAACACTGTAGAGTTTTCCAGACAAAAGCAACAGAGTATATAATGTTGGAGGTTGCTGGCTATTCAGAATTCAGAGATGGTTCCAAGAAAGTAGTAAATAAAGGCCAATATGGGGAGAAGAAAACCAGTGAAGTAGGAGGCTGTGGGTGACTCACGATGCAGTTTGCCGTGGCTGCTGTGATCGGCTGAAGTGAAGGATGACTCCTGTGTGATGAGGAAGAACAGGCTGCTTGTTTTCACTCTGATGCCACATGTCAGGAAGCCTGCCTTCCAGGGGCTCTGCTGCTCCTGGTGGGTTCTGGTTCTCAGCAGGAGAGGAAAAGACCGAGCCTGGTCCGGGGCCACTGAGAGGGCAGGATGGCAGTGGGGAGGTATGCAGAGGTGGTGGATCCCTGGCCACAGCTGGATGCTGGATCTCAGCGGCTGAGGGGCAGCTGTGCGGTGCCCATGGACAGGTGGGCAAGTGCTGGCAGCGTCAGTACTGAAAAAGGATGACCTGCGAGGGAAGCAAGGGGCGGCTGAGTTAGTAGGTGCCTTACCCACCCGGGAGCCTGGGGACCAAGGGCCTGAAGGACAGCAGTGGGCTCAGAATGAGGTCTGGGTTTAAATCCCAGCTCTTGGTTTCCTTGCTGTGAGACCTTGGGCAACTCACTTCCCTTCTCCGAGCCTATTTCCTCATCTGTAAATAGGGATGGCAGAATCTCTCAGAGCAAGAGCAGCAGCAAAGGCCCACTATGTGCTTTACTCTGGACCCCCATGAACATTTATGGGGCTGTTACTACAGCATATTGCAACTGTTCTGTTTTAATTATTTGCCATTTTATTAATCTCTGACTGTGTCCAGGTATGAATTAAGTTCATCATGGGTATACGTGTGTAGGTTTCAGTACTGGTCTCAGTTTCAGGCATCCATATTCCCCATAAACAGAGGATCGCTGAGAAGGTATTTCTGAGCGACTGCTGCTGAGCACCCTCTGTGCACCAGGCACTTGTGCCTTACACACATTGTCATTTCTACATCATTGTAGGAGGGCAGACACTATCATCGTCCCCATTTAGCAGAGGCAGAAACTGAAGGTGCAAGAAGCTAACTGTACTTCAAGGTCTTAGGGGGAGGAAGTGGCAGATCTGGGACTCTGGGTCACTTGACTCCAGAAATTCATACTACATTCCTCACCCAACCCTGGGATATAGCTTTTCTTTGGACCTGAAGTGCACCTGGTTTTGAGCTCTTACTAAGAAATGACTCTGGAAAAAAAAAAAAAAAAACTTCCTGCAGACAAAGTGACCAGTTATTTTTCCAGCAAACCAGACTCTATCTTAAAATCTAGAAAGTGTTCCTCAGGGAGAGCACACACAAGCACACAGCACACACATAAACAACAACAACAAAAAAGGTCTGGCATAGTGATCTAAGCCTTTATCCTCGGCACTTGGGAGGCAGAGGCAGGGGAATCTGTGAGTTCAAGTCCAGCCTGGTCTACATAACAAGTTCCAAGACATCCAGAACTACATAGAGAGAATTTCTCAAAAAAAAGTCTCTTAAGCTGGACAGCGGTGGCACATACCTTTAATCCCGGCACTCGGGAGGCAGAGGCAGGCGGATCTCTGTGAGTTTGAGGCTAGCCTGATCTACAGAGTGAGTTCTAGGACAGCCAGAGTTACAACAGAGAAATTGTCTTGAAAAACCAAAAGAAAGGAAAAGAGAAAAGAAATTATTCTGGTCAGACCCTTCAGCCAGCTTAGCCCTGACTTCTTTAAGGGCTAAAAGCTGTGGGATCAGGGTATATGACCAAGAAGAAATGTAGTTCTGGAAAGTTAACATGTGTGTGGGGCCAAATGATGTCATAGAGACAGAAGCTCCACTCTACCCCAGTGATCAGAGTTAGCTAGGCCAGCACTAGTAGATGAGTGGACCAGCACCAAGGGGACCGTGAGTCCTCACAGGTTTCCCAAAGGACTTAGGAGAAAGCTAATACCATTGTCTTCTCTGTCTACACTTGTGACCCAGCAGACCTTGTGACTGGGAGAGGTGCTTAGGAGCAGGAAAGAAGGCCTGACAGCAAGACGGTAGGAGGCCATGAAGGAAGGACACAGACTGTACTATGGAGCTTCTGGCTACAAAGCTGGAGACATTGCTCAGCAAGAGAGATTCTGGCTCAGCAGACAAACCCAGAGGCCAAGAACCCAGAGCCAAAATTACTATCACCCAGCCTGGCTCATCTTTTAGAGTGAACCAGACATAACTACAGCTCAGTTGAGCATCAGAGACAAAGGCTCTCCTATGAATCCAGCCCTGTACACCTCCAAGCTCTACAACAGGGCCTTTTGTGACATGGCCTCTGCAGGTTCCCCCTACCTCCCTGGCCCTCAGCCACACTGGACATCAGGGGTCCTTCAAGCTCCACCTCCTCCATGTCTTTGCACCAGTTGTTCTGACATGGATGTCCTTCTTGTTCCTGCTTCTCCCCTTGAGCTTGTCATTCCCTCTTCTGAGTTCTCTGGGGTCGAGGTTGATCCCCATTCTATGTATTCCATCACCCTCCAGTATAACTGCCCCAAACACAGCCCTTGAGGGCAGAGCATATATACATACATACACACATATAATCTGCCTCTGCAGTCCCAGTGCTGGGTCTCAAATGCCCTCCAGCTTCAAGCCAGGTGGTGCTAGGATCCGGGTCAGCTCTATCAAGTTCAGAATGACCCTGAGTGAGCTGTTGCCAGCTCTGAGCCTCATTTCTATGGATTTGTATTGGAGAGCATTATAACTCCCCTCAGGGAGGCCAAGAAAGATGAGGTCAGAGAGAGTACTGTACACACTGTAAAGTGCCACACAAAAGCAGCAATGATTAAACTGTGCAGACTTCAGATCCCAGTACTTGGTACTCCCAGGACAAATAGTGCCACCTCTCTGAATTTGTTTCCCTGTCTTTACAACTTGAAGGCCACCTCGACACCAAAGATAGTTGCGAGGCGTCAACCAGTGTGTATAAAGTGCCAGCCTTAAACTGCAAAGAACTCAACAACCAGCAGCTCTCACTGTGGATGAGAGGCTCAGAGGGTGTCTTTCTAGAGCATGCTCTCCAGATTCTTATGCAATACCATGATACCGTTCCGCTGGGTTATCTGGATCTTCATCCTCCAGCCCTTGCCCCGGGTACCCACTACCTAGGAAACACCACACACAGCAGGTTTCAGAAAGCAGTGGCAGAGGACCTGTCCTGAAAAAGTGTTCTCTCCCCAGGGCACCCCATCAGAATTACAAGAGTCAAGCATTGCTCATGCTGGCCTCCGAAGCTCATTTCTCCTGGCTTGGGGATCTGTGTCTTCCCAAGCTGCCTCTGGGATTCCGAGGTACACCAAGACTGAGCTCTGCTGGAGTGGGGGACTGCTAAGAGCCTTGGCACCTCAGAGCTTTCTGCCTCCCACGTTACCACCCTACCCAGTGTCGCTGAGGACCACCACCATGACCCTGCTGCCTGGTAAAGTCCAATCCCCAACCTAGCATCCTCAGAGCTTTGTTTCTCACCGTGTACCTCTCACCGAGCCTCTATCCTGAATTACTAGATGAGCCCCTGTTTCTCCACATCTGACATAAGGGCCTGTTTGGGAGTAAGGGCCTTAAGGATTAACTGTGTGGTATTCCAGAACTGAGGTGACGAAGTTCCCACCCACTCAGGGTTACACCTAAAGCAGATCCAGCTACTTTCACCTGTCATGTGGACAGCATTAAACAAAGCCATTGGACTGGGTGACATCTATGCACCCTTTAGGATATGCAGTATTAATGCCTGGAGCAACCACATATTCCCTTCCACAGAGAAGGCCCTGCCAGTTGACCTGGGTCACATGTGGTCTGCTCTTCCCAGGACTCACTGGCCCTAAACAGTTACTGCCAACAGTCAGAGCGAACAGAAGAAAGGAACGTGCAATGGGGAATAGAGTGTTGTGGGACAGAAACCCTCCCCAGAGCCTCAAAGCTTGGGTAAAATCACAAGTCTGTACTCAGAAGGCCTCACTGCCAAGGACCAGGGAGGGTGAGGCTAAAAGCAAGACTTCGGAGAAGTCAGGCACATTAAACATACAAGTAGCTGCTCTGATGGCTGCCTTGGGGGCACTGGGGGCCTGAGTGATCTGCTATCGCATGGCATGGTATCCACTCAGTGACAGGGAATGCTGTCAGAAACCCATTCCCAGCAGGAAGGCCCTGACCCACCAGACACAGCCAGGCTCCATTTACCTTCTCACCCCGGTTGGAGAGCGGCCCATCCATATCGGCTTTGAGGTGGACAGGGGGCGCGGTGTAAGGCAGTCGGCAGTGCACCTGCCCGCACTGTACCTGACCTGTGGACGAGAGGATGCCTTGGAGCCCATCCCCCAGGCTCCACACAGGATCCCCACCTGTTGTGTGCTCTGCAAGCTGAAGCCTGATCACTAACCCAGAGTCCTAGCTCTGCCGCTTGCCACCTGGGTGGTGGCAAGATCTGGGAAAGATCTCAACTGAGTTGGTTGTAATGTGAAAGACTTTATCAGGTGCTATGGCCCAGCTCACTGATAAGTCAACACTCATATATGAGTATGTACTGAGCCCCTCCTGCAAACAAGGATGGACCAATCTATTCAGATCCTCACTCACACATCAGCAAAGACGGTTTGTAAACCACCTCCTAGGAGATTCTGCTCTTACGTGTCACCACCCTGCTCATAACTGCAGCCCAACAAACAGCACCTGTCCTTCTGCACTTCACTGTTTCTTGATTAGCCCTAATCACCAGACTTACACATAATGCCATTGCTTATTTAATATTGTTTCTTCATCAATTAAAATGAAGGCTCTGTGATAGTAGGAATTTTTTCCCCAGATCTTTCTGACTTTTTTAGTACTTAGGATGAGGCATGGAATATACAAAGCATTCTTTTTTCTTTAAATTTTATTTTATGTGTATGGGTGCTTGGCCGGCATGTATGTCTGTGCACTACTTGCATGGCTTGTGCCCACGGAGGGAAGAGGACACTGGATCCCCTGAAACTGGAGTTATAGACAGTTTTGAACTGCCATGTGGGTTTTGGGAATTGAACCCCTATCTTTTTAAAAAGTAGCCAGTGCTTTTAACCACTGAGCCATTTTTCTAACCCCCTGCAAGATACTCTTTAAATGCTTGTTGGACGAACTTCTGTACCCTATCCCAACATCTAACTGTTGAGGAAAGCTCATTATTGTATCTGAGCCAAGTCTCACACTGCAACCTATTCGCCACTCTAGCAAGTCAATCCTTCACCTGTCTCTTCTCAAGACTCTACCCTATTTGCTCACAGACACTTACTTGCAAGTGGTAAGAAAGTTGGGACAAGTCACTGTGCCTTTCTGAGATACTGTTCTCTCTTCTGCAGGGTAAGGCAATCATATTTAATTGAGGATTCTTAACTCCCTGGGTGTTCAAGAAATCTCTGAAGAGCTTCAAATTACTCAAATAACTGTGTCTGCACATTTTCTGGAGTCTGGTTCCAAAGGTTTTTTTTTTTTTTTCTTCTTCTTCTTCTTTTCTTTTTTATCAGATTTTAAGCACTGAATTTAGTTGACTGCAAAGTGGAAGAGCATCTCCCTCCCCAGAGGTCTGCTTCTAAACCCCATGCTCAGCTTATAGCTTTAATGTTTCAAAAAACCCAAGACTCCGTGTCTTTAGTAAGGCAAATTGCTGGGTTGTCCTTTAGTCAAGCAACAGAGGTATGCCTAACTCCAGCGGAAGAAGAAAGCATGACACAGCCCCTTCTCTAGAAGCAAAGACAAATCTAGGCTTGAAAACAGAATACATGAACAGAGTCCTGATCCCACTCCCAACAGTAGTCACCTAGACCCATTACTAACTCTACACCAAGTATTAGCTGGCTGCCAAGACCCCTGGTAACCAGAGAGTCCCTAGCTTTTGGCACCTTTGGTAAGTATTTAAAGAGTTCTGTTCAGGTGGAAATTAAGTCAATGTTTAGAAACAAAAGGAAGATCTGGGAAAGATCCTTTCTCAAAACCTTCCTGGGAAGCAGAAGGTTCAGAAATGGATCTGTAAAGAGAGAGTTCCAGCTGGCAGCCTGGCACAGCAGACGGGACTCTGCTCCTTGCTTTGCCAACCAAATCCACAGCAGACCCCAAGGTAGCTAATACTTACTGTATGTGCTAAATGAGGCCTGTAAATCAGCTATCAGTGCTGCTCACAGTGCTGCTCTGAGGTGGCTACTCTTATTGTCCTTGTTTTTACAAATGAGGAAACTGGATGGTGGTCCAGGAAGCTAAGAAATTTGCCCAATGTCACCAAGCTATAGAGTGGCAAGGGTGGGATTCAACCCCTGGCAGTTACACCACAGCTCACATTCGATCATTGGAGTCTATGGAACTTAAAGTGGGCACTTTGATTTCCTAGTCTATGTGATGAGATGATGACCTGTGACGTTTAGAGACTCCGGTAGTGTCACCTCTGACACAAGACAGGTGCTCCATAAGCAACAGTTTGATTCCCTTCTTTCCCCTTTTTAGTTTAGTTGGAGCCACAGATGACTGAGAGTCATTGAGAAAACACCCCCAAAGGGAAAGAAAGAGACTCTGCAATAAGCACCTGCTCTGCTCAGTAGCATATTCACTGATTGCTCATCTCTCAGAAACCAGGGCCATGCCCTTACCATCCAGGTTTCCAGCTTCAAGATCATTCCACCATGACCCATCCACCTCTCTAGTGCTCAGCATCCCCTCCCCCATATCTGTTCTTACTGTCTCTACTGGGCCATAGCTCAGTGGCATTTCATGCCCACACCGACTCTGGGAAGGAGGAGGGAGACAGACAGAGATAGGTGGAATGTGAGTCCCAGGAGCAGTGCAATTCTGAGATATTTATTGACTCTTGTATCTCAGTGCTAAGAACACAAGAGGCACTCAGAGGATGCATTTACTGGATGCCCATGCCAATCAATTCTCAATACCCCTTGTGAGACAGTATCACTATACTCGTTTACAGATGAGGAAATGGAAGGATTTAAGGAGATTATTTGACTTGTCCAGAGGCCTCATAGCCCTGGGTGATCATATCATCCTGGCCTCTAATCCCCAAATGCGCCCATGTCAGAATGCCTTCTGAGCCTGGGTCTGCCCACTCTGTTCCCACAGTCTATGCACTTCAGTAAATCTTCCCCATCCTTCACAACTCTGCTTGCTCTGAGACCCAGCATCTCAGGACACTTCCACCCAGCATCTTTCCTATTAGGAATCCCTGCAATGAAAACTGCACGCACACCTGAGTTTTGCGCTAGTCTGTCTTACCCATCAGAACACAGGCACCCTGCGTTCCCTGTCCCTCATCCCACACGCATACACAGTGGCTGCTTGAAATACTACGTTTTTTTCCTCTACCAAGGGCCGGACCCACTGAGGAAGAACGGGAAACTGACTCCCTTTCACATCTTCTTCTACCCGGCTCCCTCAGATCCCCCCATGCCTACGAAGCCCAGGAGCATTCCTCAGTGCCCCCTCCCCCGCAGGCCCTGTGGCCCCAGAATCAGCATCACTTACTCTCGATATAGCCGTGCAGAGTGACCATGCGCGCCCGCTCGGGGCTGCTGAACGGTGAATAGTGGATGTCGTCGGACAGGGCGGAGGGGAGGCGGGACGGGGGCGCCCCTGAGGGCGGCACTGGGTGCTGCGGTGTATGCTTTTTATGACGCGCTCGGCAGTTTTGAAACCACACCTGGAACGACAGCCTCCGCAGTCTCAGCATCACGGAAAAGGGTCGGCCGCGCCGCCAGGGGACCTCGGGCCGCACTGCAGAGGGGCAGCCACGTGCACCCGCGACCCTCCGCACCGCTACGAGCTCCAGCGCTCGCCCCGAGGCCCGCCCCAGACCTGAAGGCCGAGACCCGCAGCCCCACCTGGATGACCCTGCGACTGAGGCCCGTCATGTCTGCCAGCTTCTGCAACGTCTGGGCGTCGGGGTTGTTGTCCTGTGCGAACTGCGCCTGCATAACCTGCCGGGCGCACAAGGGCCCTGAGACCTCCGCCCAATCAGAGACTCGGGGGCCCGAGGCCACGCCCCAGGCAGCTTCAGCCCCCCGCGCGGCCTCCCGCGGGTCCCAGCACGAGGGGGTGGAGTCACGAGTCTGGCACAGCCACGCCCACCAGAGGCCCCGCCCATGCATCTGGGCTACCGGGGGCGGGATGGGGCTAGGGGTGGGGTTACCTGCAGCTGCTCTGCCGTGAAGGACGTCCGCGCGCGCTTGGCCGGTTTGGGCTGACTGTCCTGTTCCGAGGGCACTGCCCCCTCCAACGTGAGACCGTTCCCTGGGGGGCGACAGAAGCGGCTGACCACGCGTCCCCATCTCTTCTAGTGGCAGCCTGGAAAGGACGGGGTGGGGGGAGCTTGTCCCTGGAAGGGTCAGGAGCGAGGTGGCTGGGAGAGGGGATCCCAGGGCCCTAGTGCCGGAGCCTGAGCCCAGAGCGTCCTCTCGGTACTATCGCCTATTTTATAAGACAGCAAACGAAGGCCCATAGAGAAAAACAAAAGGTCCTGATCGGGAACCCCAAATCTCCTGTCTCGGATTTGGAACGCGGCTGATCTAACTAAACCAGACCGAAACCGAGGTGGAGATTAAAAATAACGCGGGCTGCAGAACCCATAACCCTAATTTCACAGAAACAAGCAGAAGGAAAGTAGTTAGCAGCGGCTTACCTCCAAGGAATATGACTGTGGTTAACGTTTTACCTTCAATATTTCAGTAACTTTTCTTTTTTTTTCTTTTCGTTTTGTTTTGTTTTGTTTTTGCTTTTCGAGATAGGGTTTCTTTGTGTAGCCCTGGCTGTCAAGGAACTCGCTTTGTAGACCAGGCTGGCTTCACATAGATCTGCCTGACTCTGCCTCACAAGCGCTGGAACTAAAGGCGTACGCGACCCATCCCGCAACTTTTGAAGTCTTTAAAAACAATTATATTTTACCTTCTGCAAAGTTTAATTTATTAGCTGAGATATATGTTAGGTATTATCTTTCTATTCTATCGTACTTTTGCAACTATTATTGTAAACCAGCAAATATATTCCCATTTTAGTACTTCTTTTTTTGTGAATACAAAAACAATACACTGTTCTTATCAAAAGCCCAAAATTCTAATAAGCACAAAGATCGGGGGGGAGGGGGGAGTCACCACTCACGGATAACCAATGCTCAGGATTTGTTGTAATGTTTTAATTAGGAGGAAAACTATGCAGAAGGAAAAAAAAACTGCATGTACAAAGGGGGAAAAAACCTGGAAATGTAAACAGGGAAAATGGCACTTGGAATGATCTCAAATTTAACCACATCTCCTCATTTTTTATAATGAATGTGTGTGTTGTTTAAAAGAAAAGCAATAGCTAATGCTGATGGTCAGTGACCTGAAGCCCCAAATATTCAAGTTCCCCTGCATAGGATGTTAGCAAGGCTATGACTGAGGGAGGTCCTGGGTGGTCCAGGAGTGCAAGGAACCTGCGGTTTACTGATTAACCACGGTGTAGGGGAAGCTCTGACTCCCTCCCGAGTTCCCATCCCACTCCAAGCACTACAGGCAACTTCAGTGCACCCCAAGTTCAGTTGCTCCCCACTTAGCTCCTGATCCCAACAGGAGAAAGTGACTGGTGAGCTAGCCCCTTCACTGGTGACTAGAAATTGAGGTAGGGTGGTCCATACTCCTCCCCAGAGGAGCTGTGTGATATTAATTCCAAGAGGAGCAGTCTGGATAAGGGTTAGTGTGCCTACTTTTTTAGATGGAAAAATGAAACAGAGTCAGCGTAATCCCAGAGGCCTCCTGGCCTGTGAAGGGGTTCCGGAGCATAGGTGGTATAGCATGGTATAATGTGCTATACTGTAATAATTAAGAAACTGGGCTTTAGGGCCCGAGTAGACCTAATAGATGTACCCTTTGGCAAGGTGCATACTGCAGATAACTTCTGCCCCTTTCCTAGCCATGAATAGGGTATAGCGCAAACCTCCTCAAAGTATTATAAGGATTTATACAGCCAGCTACATTCTGGGGAAGTTAACAGAATCCACAGATCCCAATTGTTGCTCCCTCTGTCCACAGCTACACTTCCTTTTAGGAGCCCCTATCTCCCATCTTAAACATCAGCCTGCCGCCTCCAGCCCCCACCCCCGCTTGCTGGAAGACTTTCACCCCGACCCTGGGATATATATCTTGAGGAAATCATGTAGAGCCAGAGTAGATTCAAGGAACATTCTAGTCCAACATCTAGATTTCTTGCACAGATGTAGGACGAGAAGAGGCCCAAAGAGAAAAAGGAAACCTTATCTGTTGGCACTCTATAATGGAGCCGCATCTCCAAGACCCAGTGACTTTTAAACCTTTATATTCAGAATCTCTAATCCAAGATGACCCATCCTGGGCCTCTGACTTGGTGTAGCCCATAAGGAAGTGGAAAGAATGTGAGCTACATAGTATCTCCCTGACAGCTTAGGCAGCTGGCCGGTGGAGTAGGGTGGGGGTGGGGGGTTGCTGAGAGCGTTGTGAGAATCTTGCAGGGACTTGGCGACCCACGCAAAGGATGGCGCCAGAGCCGGAGCGCATGCGCCACGTGTAGCCCCCCCCCCCACCGCCACCCCCACGCTGCCTTCAGGGGCTTCAGGGACCACTCAGCGGGTACAACTGTGCAGACCATACCTAGGTGCTAGGAAGGGTGGGTAAGGGCTGGGACTAGCTGCTGGGTGGGGCGGGTTGGGTACCGTTCTCCGCGGCCCTCTTGAGGTTCTCGATCATGGTGTCGTAATGGATGCGGCAAAGCACCTTCTCCTCAACCAGGCCGAATTCTTCACCGGTGGACAGTTGGCGCTTGCAGGAGAAGCAGGCGAAGCAGGCCAGGTGGTAAGCATTGCCGCGCGCCCGCCGCACCCAGTCACTGGCGTAGATTTGTCTGCCGCACCGTGCGCACTTGGTCCCAAATCGGCTGCAAGACAAAGGGAACAAGAACGCCGATACGAAAGTTTAGACCCGCGGTCTTTCTCCTGCTCTGTTGCTCTGGGTGCACATTACCCAGGGTTCACCTGGTACCCAACGCACCAAACGTTACCCTTCACTCGAATCCACTACCCCTGAGCATCCAAGTCCCACCAAGAAAATGATTGGGAGCGAGATTTTTATTTTCTTCATGCTTTACTGAATTTTTTTTAAAAAAATCTACAACAACCACATAACATTTGTATTTGTTCCTTAGAATACATCACGAGTATTAGGAAAACACAGTACTACTAACGGAAAGTTTTGAACATCGCCTGCTTTGAAAGAGTCTAATACTCCACAGAGTTTATCTCGGTTCTCATTTTGCAGAGGAGGAGATCGTAAATCTAGGACCTTGAAAAAGTTTCACTGCATCACACTTCACAAGGTTAGGGACCCCAGCAGGTCCGACTCAAAAAAAAAAAGAAGCGGTGGTCCCAGCTTTTCATAGAATATGCCTACCTGCACTCACTGGCTTCCTGACCCCACACAGACCATTGATTTGCTTTGACTTATTTTCCTTGATCCGAGCTGCAAAGGTGACCACAGTAATGACTGTTACTATTTGTTTAATGATTTGCAGTCAACCAAGAACCCAAGCAGCTCTAAACTTTGGAGGCCATGGCACCCTAAACAAACAAACCAACCTAGATTGAGTGTCCCCTTGTCCTTTATGCCTCCTTTCCATTCTGCCTGCCTCTTGCATGTCTTGCTTTCTTTTCTGTAAGAGGGCTGTTGGGCTGCCAAAGACTGGGCAACAGAGCCCCAAGTCAGGCCCTGAGCACCTGGGGAAGTTTGGCTGACTCACCTGCGACTGTTTCCTCCGGGGCACAGTCTCTTCAGGAAGCACAGCCACCGCTCACCCAGTCCTCTAGCATGGAAACCAGAACTTTACACTTTTTGATCCATATCCAGCTATGCCGTCTGGCCAATGTAGTCAATCTCTCCATTCCCAACAGGTTTCTCTCACTGCCCCATCTGCCCCTACTTTCCAGTACTGGTTTGTCAATGTGCCACCCACACTGCAGTTTGCAGCAAAATTTTCAGCATGCACACAGAATTCTGTCTCCTGACCTGTTTACAGTCTTTGGTGGCTCTACTCTAACCTTAGGGTCTAGTCTAAAATACTTGGGATTTACAAAACCTAACAGACCATATTCTCCTCAGACCCACCTCTTTCCTAGCTTTAGTATCTCCCACCCTATACTCAAGCATGAGTCCCAAGCCACAATGGAAGCTCATTTTCGGTCCTTTGTTCCTCCACTCCCAGCATTTCCCCACCCCTGTGTCTTTGCAAGCTGTTCCTTCCCTGGATGTGTCTTCTCCCAGAGTCCTACCACCCTCTCAGCATCGATCATGCTGCTCTTTAAAGGTCTAGACCTTTGGCTTGCCCCTCTCATCCTTGCATTCTTGGAGAGGGAGTAAGTATACCAAAAGGTTTTGTGTTTCCGTCCTCAGACCCAGCACCTTTCCACTGGAAAGCACATTCACACTACCTGTATGTATGTGCTTAAACAGCCCAGAAAAAAAAAAAAAAATCACTCCAGTCTCCAGTTACACTATGGTGTTGCCTATCTTGACAAGTTCAAGTAATTGGGTGTTGGATACACACACACACACACACACACACACACACACACACACACCCCAAATGCTGGAATTCAGCACATCCAGTCATTTCAGGTTCTCACATAAATTCCACAACATCACTCTCTCCTCTCTGGTACAATGAGAGTCTAGAGATCCTGCCCAGGCCTCTAGGTTTGCTCAGGCTGAGCTTCAGCCCTTTGCCTAACCAAATACCCTTCCCCAACAAACACCCAAGTAGATGCTTTCCATGACCTCAAAAATCATGGATTCCCTGTGGGAGAGTGCAGACCAGTCTTGGTCTCTGCTCCTAATCCCTCAGAAAATGAAGATTAAACCAGGGCCCCCCAGGAGCCCTGCTGGTGGTAGCCCCAGTGGAACCACTTTCTGGCCACCCATGGGGTGGGGGGCGGGTGGCTTTCCATTGTTTGTACTTTGTGGTAACTGAGCAACTAGCCCTTCCTGGAGCCTTGGCTTCCTGTTTAGGCCCCCAGGTAATGCCTTCATCATTGCTGGACCTAGCGAGGTACAGATTCCGAAACTCATTTTTCACACCTGGAATCACAGGTTCAAAAAACAGCAAATGACTTATTCCAGACAACACAGTGTGTGGTGGGAGCTGAGGTCCCCTCGAGGTGCTGAAGGACGGAGAACCTGCTTGACAGCAGCTGAAATGGAGACAGGACACCTGGCATCCGGTAGGGGACACTTCGGGGCCTGGTCTAATGCTGGCTCACTCCTGGCCCCGATTCTGAGATCACAGAGAAGTAAAGCAGAGCAGCAGCCTTTGGCTTCCAGGCTATGGTCTTCTGCACTCAGAACATGTGACCTCCCCCTCCCCCCCACACACGCATTTGACATCGGGAATCCCTAGTCTTCCTGCCTACAAGGTTGGTAGGTCACAGTGCCCCCCCATGCCCTTACTCCTAAACAGCCCTAAGCTGAATATGCAAATTGGCCCAGTCAATGAAACCATCCTTCTCTAACCAGATCCTTGGAGAAAGGGTGGTGGTGCCATTACCTGTGTTTGGATGCATCCTGTCCTGAGATACAGTGTGTCTTCAGGACAAGGGCTAGTTCACAAAGAAAGGGTGCAAAGAAGCTATGATCCCGGTCTGACAAACCGACAAACTCCTGCAAGACTGCTGCGAAGTTCCAACCACTCTATTCCGGAAACAGCGAAAAACATTGGTAAGACAACGAAACTTCAAGAAAGGGATCTTTGGGAGCTGGGAAGGGATTGTCAAGAGGACTAGAGGACAATTCTACACTCTCACCCATGCTATGAGATCTGATTTCCTGCGCATTCCTACCAGAATCCTAAGCTCAGACACTCAAAGGGCCAATGCGCTTTGAGGATGGAGACATGCCGGACAGATACTGCAAATCCTAGCATCCGTTAAAAAGAGACCAACAAGCCCTCACCCTGCAGTGGAGAGAAGAAATCTGGATACCCAGTTTTGTAGACGGAACTGAACTGCATCCTTAACCAGGTCAGGCCCACTTTCCAGACCTACTCCCCCCTGGACACTTAGAAGATGCTGGAAATTATTTGTTCGGTGAAAGAGCTTCTAAAAAGGAACCCTTTGGAATTCCTTCCTAACGCCTACCAAATTGCTCCTTTCTACATAGGAAAATGAAGTTCAAGGGGGGGCTATCCTACATTTAGACCGAAAGAAATTGGAGTTCACTTATTTTAGGTTTTAGACACTCAAGACAGAGAGCCATGAATTTCTTGAGTCAAACAAGGAGAACTGGACTTGAAGCCCTTCCTATTCTTTCTCCCCCTTCCCTTCTACACAAAACCCTTAAAAAGAAAAGGGTGTGGGCGGAGAACCAGCAATTAAGAGGTTAAACAGCAGCCTAAGCCTGCCTGGAGGTCCTGGCCTGAGGCTTCCTCTTTCCCAACTCTCTTCTCTATTTCCCCAACATCTGTCCCCTAACAGCTGGCTGCTGCAGGGCCTCTCTGCAAGTGGTGGGGGGCTAACTTCCAAGCTCTTAGCTTCCCCTGGGACCCTAGCTCTAAGGAAAGGGGCTGAAGTCCAGGGACAGAACTTGAGCTCAAGGTATAAGGCCAGAGAAGGAGAAGGCTGGAGGGCTTGCCTCCCCCCACCCCAACCCCAGTGTTGTGAGCCTAGCAGGAACTGGAACTTTAACTAGTCCTGGTACTCTAGCACCACCCCCATCCCTATAACTCTTTGCTCCTCACTCACATTGTCAAAGAGAAAAGGAATAGGACCAGGGTCCTTGGTCTTAGTAAAGTTGCTAGAAGAGATTACTTCTGTCCTAGTAGCCCTGGGGCCACAGCAAGGAGAGTCAAACATCAGAGCATACAATATATGCTCTTTATGTGAATCAGAAAAACTGGATAAGGACCACAGGAGCAACAGAATGAGGTCTTTGCCATTCCATATGCCTTACAATTGCAAATAAAAGGTGGCAAAGTAGCATCTTGACTATAGAAAAAGAATATGGACACTCAGAAGAAGTTGTGGAGTCAGGTTGCTGTGGGGCTTTTCTGAGTGCTATCATCTATTAGCACAGTAAGCTTATCTCTCCCATAACGTGGGGATGCTGACAGTATCATGTAGGGTGGACCACATGGTTAAATGAGATGCAGGATGCAGCAGATATAGGGTTTGGTAGCCTCACTCTGTACTCTTCATCACTACATGACCCTGGGCTTGCCACTTTCCTAGCACAGTGGGCACAATGCTCTAGGAAGCCAAAGGAGCTTTGAGGGCACTGCCAGCAGGCTGCAGGGGGGGGGGGATAGCTGTAGGTAGGTAGATCAAAGGGGCTATGAGAAGCTGCCCTGGGGAGTGGTTGCTGATGGAAATGGAAAAATGAATTCTCCAAAAAGGAATGTGACACACCTCCACACATACATACACCAAAACTTTCTTCAGTTCTTAGGGAGAAAATCGGGGGGGGGGGGGAATGGTTTCAGAAACAAAGAAAAGAAATTAAAATAAATCCTTCTTCCCTGTTGGCAATTTTATGTTTCTGCCAGGACTTGAGGTAGGTGGAGGATGAGTTGAAGTCATGATGGCTGTTGAGTTCCCTGTTTGGAGAATGAATTGGAAAAACTGAGGCAAGATGTCTAGAACCTGGCCAGGGGCACACAATGGGGAAACCAACTGCCCCCCACACATACACAAGTGCAAATGAGTCAGGAGCAGCACCAGCTCCCAGTGCCCTATGCTTTGCCACTCTCCTCCCTACTTAACATGGAGTTTTTTTCCTAACCTCTAACCTCTGAGCCACCAACACACACTCTGCCAATGGAGACTGGAGAAAAATCTACAAGATGTTAGGGAAGGGGTGGGGGGGGGGGGATAGAATTTGGGACAAACCCTTTTATGGGGACAAGGTCAGAGGTTAGAAGCTCAGGGAGCCCAAAGTGTCCACTCCTTGGGCCCTGGCCACCCTCTCCCTCTCTGTTCTCCTCTGCCCCATTGGAAGATCCCCCATTGGAAGATCTGCCTCCCTTTGGCAGACTTACTTCAGTCCACACTCCAGCAGACCCATGAGCCCCGTTTCTGAAGCAGAGACCCAGGGAAGTATAGCTGGCCACAGTTCTTGAGCAGGAATCCTGCCTCCCACGTACTCAGCCCTCTCTGGAAAGAGTCTGTGTTGCTGCTCAGGCAAACAATAGTCCCTGCCTGATGCTCCTCAGGCTTTCTCTTTCCCTTTCTTTGGTTTTTTATTTTGGTTGCTGGTGACGCTGCCAGAGATGACTTATGCCTGCATGGAGACCTGGCAAGGAGAGGAGGGATCAGAAAATTCACAATTCTACCTTCCTTGTGGGCAAAGTGAGTTTTTATTCACTCCACTCTCTTAACTTAGAATTTGGTTTTGTTTTGAGATCTCCTGTCATTAGAAAAGAGTTGTCAGTCAGAATCTCTTCCTAAGATGGCCCAACTGGTCAGGCAGGTCTGGCTCTCCAGGACACCTGGGGAAATGTCATCACAGGTTCATGCCTGGTACCCACCCTGTCAATAGTCATGATGGTGGTAACCAAAGCATTCATATTCACTGTCATTTATGAACCTCTATGGAGACTGCTCCCTCTAGGTCTCCTTGGCAGTTCAGGGATACTGTCTTGGGAGAGGCACATCCAGAGCAAAGATGCTGTGGCTTGCCCAAGGTCGTAATTAGCCTCACAGAGCTCTGTCTCCTGCCTCCATCAAACCAGTGCAGTGGAATGGAGAATTAGTGGAAGATGTAAATGATAGAATCAAGAGCCTAGTTTTGACTGGTCCTTCAAGGTCTCGGGAAGCATAACAATCAAGGAGTACAACATGGAGAGAAATGGAAAGGAATTCGGACACAGGATAAGGCTGCCTGGCCTTTGTTATCAGAAGAGCCAGAGGGACCTGCCAGCTTTAGTCTGTGGAGGAAGGCCTAGACACTATAGCAATGTGTTCTTGAGCTCCAAAAGGACTCCAAGACAGTTGTCTGCCCTCTCCTTAATAGGAGTTAGGCCTAGAGCAGAAGGTGATTAGAAAATGACTGTAACATCCATTTCCTACCTAAACTAACCCAATAAAAAGTCACACAGTAGAAGGAGACCTCAGACTCTGGTTACACACCACACAGGCATGTCCTCTATGTCCGTGTCTATTGTTTATATATGCATGTACATGTACAGCAGTTGTCAGCCAAAAGGTACACTTTCACACCATACCGTTCACCCCTGCAATGTTCCCTTAGAGAAGAAGATGGAGGGGAGAATGACTTTAAACCCTTTCACCCCAACCTTGCCCTCCCACATTCTGATCCAGTTGTGTTCCCTGTCCTGAGGACCTTGCAACACCCCTCTCCCCCCCACACACACAGAGGGAGGGAGTCTCAGTAGACATGTGTAAGACCTATACTCTCAACACTCACATGTGGATAGAAAGACACATGCTTTTCTATAAAAGAACATATCCACTGTCCATTTGCCCTGACCCTGCTTGTTGACACACCTCAGCACCACTGCAGATTCCAGACCATATATGCTCCTTGCATACAGAGTTCGAGGAGAGACAGACAGAACACTCCATCCCCAAGACTAAAAGATGAGCCTGCCTCCTAAACCATGCTTCTCGGAGAACTGCAGTCCCACATGCT
Source organism: Cricetomys ansorgei (assembly GCA_026225945.1). NCBI lineage: Eukaryota > Metazoa > Chordata > Mammalia > Rodentia > Nesomyidae > Cricetomys > Cricetomys ansorgei. The sequence goes on from JAMJFZ010002981.1 coordinate 5,533,343, forward strand.
GCTAATTTCTTCCTAGGTTCAAGGACTGCTTTCCAGGTCCCTGAAGGTTCAGTGGGTGAGGGTTGCCACCCACCGCATTCCCTGACTCACAAGCTTTCTGGGGCTGAAGTCTTCGAAGGAGAATTTTGTGTGTGTGTGTGTGTGTGTGTGTGTGTGTGTTGTGTTTCTCTCTGTGTGTCTCTGTCTGTGTGCCTCTTTATAGAGGGCAGCTTTCTTTACTTTCGGAGAAAGCGTTTGGAAGAAGACAAGATATTGCTTGAAAGAACCAATTCCACATCATCCTGCAGCAGACTCTAGGCTTCCCGCCTAGATCTGGCAGACCCTTCTCCGCGCCCCAAGGCACTGCAGTGACCTCGACCTCATGACCCGGTCAGCAGACGCCTGCTGTGTGGCTAGAAGCTAGCGGCTTGCAAGAGGCTGAGGGGCCAGGGCCAGGAGGGACCATGCAACCAGAAACGCTGAGTGAGAGCCGCAGGGGAACTCACTTTCCTCTCGGCGGCGGCGCAGAGGGTGGCCCAGTAGAACGCAACGCGGCGCTCCGAGAGTGCGAGCGGGTCCCGGCGGCCCAAAGCTAGAACCCAAACCTACGCGAGGCCGAAACTTGAGCAGAAATGATGGCCGAACAGCGGCTGGAACGGGAGCCTAGGACCTAGGCATGACCCCAGATTTTAAAAGCGACCGCGGCATGAATTGAGGTGGAGGCAGAGATCGGGGCTTGGTGCTTAGGACTGAGCGCTAGGATCTCGGGCAGGGCGGGAGCTGGAAGTGGCGTCAGCGCTTGGGGCTGGAGCAGATCTGAGCCCAGAACGGAGAGTAGAACAACGCTAGCTTAGGATCCCTCCCAGGACAGGCCATAGAACCGCTGGAGTTCAAGTTGGAACCAGAGCTGAGCGCACTAGAGACGCAGCAGAGTGGTGGCTGTGATCCGAACCAACCCGGCCAAGAGCCAGGTGTATCAAAGCTCGACAGATCACAGCTGGAGCCTGAGACCCAGAAAAGACCGGAGACAAGCCAGAACCGTGACCAGGACCAGGCCGACCGCAGGAACCGAGGCAGATCGCCCGCCCGAACTCTTGCCCGCGCTGGCGCTCTACCCGGAGCCTTCTGTTTAAGACTCGCAGAGCAGGAGGGCTGGGCTCGTGGGCCTCGCCGCCCAGCGTTCTCGGGATGGCAGGGCTGGGGGTCGGAGACCATAGGCCTCAAGTGTCCCAGGCACGCGTGTGCGAGGCCCGCGCGCACCAGCACTTGCCGGCGCGACGGCTGCAGCCTACCTGAAGTAGTCCATCTTGCAGTAGATCTCCTTGTTCTTAATGTAGCAGCTGTTCTGCTGCCTCAGCGACGTGCGACACACGGAGCACTCCAGGCACCGCACGTGCCAGATGAGGTTGTTGACCTGGGGAGGGGGTGGAGGTGGGGGTCGGATCAGCGCGGGCCTCTTTCATCGGGCCCCAACCTCCTCAGCCTCATTTGGAGGAGAGAGAGAGAGAGAGAGAGAGAGAGAGAGAGAGAGAGAGAGAGAGAGAGAGAGAAGAGAGAGACACGCTGGAGCTCACAAGGGGCTTCCTTAGTTTTCTTCTACAGTACGAAGACTCAAGGAAATTGAAATCCACTCTTCCCGGGGCAAAAGGAGACCTCACAAATTTGCCCAAAGCTACGCAATGGGTCAGCGGCTGAATAAGGAGGCCGAATAAAATAGACCTGGGAAGGGCGTTGCTTCTCTACAATCTTCAGAGCTGCAACCTACACCCGCCAGCACGCAGGCAACACCTACCCTGACTCACCTTGAGCAGATACCGGTCCAGGATTTCGAGGCCGCAACTGGAGCAGATATTCTTGCCTGCAGAGGGCACGGAAGAGGCAGCAGAGGGCGGGGAGCAGACAGACGGTGTGCTGGGCGTACATGGGGAGGCTCGACCTTCGTCCTTGTCCAGAGCGCCTGCCAGGGCCTCGGCGTCTGACTGAGCCTGGAACGGGAAAGAGGAGCAGCGAAGCGCTAACCCAGAGTTGCTGCCGTAAAGACAAATCTGGTTCCCTTGCGCGCCATCTGACAACGAAATGAACCTGGAACGTCGCGCCCTAGGCTGGAGCACAAGGATGAAAGGGCCTATTGGAGAAGGGGCGGCCTCCCAACTTTTAACACAGCGCATCCTGTGTGTAGGAAGTAGCCAAAGCCTACATTCCAGGCCAGAAAACCAAGGCTCAGCGAGAGGTGGCTCCTATGAGCACTTCTCCAGCTCAGGGGGTAGAGGTCGGTAGCCCGGAGGGTGAGTCAGGTGCCCTGGCCTGTGGTATTGGGGGACTCAGGGCCGAAAGCAGAGCCGAATGGACTCACCATGGCAGGCGGCGCAGTCCCTTCAAGACAGCGGGTGGTCGCTTTGCAGCCGGACCCTGGCTGGGCCATCACCTGGGGGAGGGGGAGGGAATGCAGGCGACGGCGGCTGCTGAACTGGCTCCGAGCTGTCAGAGCCCAGCGCCTCCCCGCGCCTGTTATATAAACCGGCGCTGAACAATGAGTCCTAACTTTGTAGTGGGCATTTAAAGCCCTTCCCCACAAAAGCGGTGTCTCTCTAATGAAGCAATTTGAATTTGGATTGGGTTTTTTTCCCTCTCTCTCCCCCTCTCCCTGCACTTAACCCGTGGCTCTTGAAGTAATCGCTTAGTTCCTTTGCAATCCAAGCCTCTGAGGGGGAAAAAAACACGCGCACACACACAAACTACCTGCAATTAGAAATTGTCGTGAATGCCCAAGATAAGAGGTAGCCAGAGTGTCAATTCCAACTGTCAATCAGTGAGATCCATCAGGCCGCCCAAAGAATTGCAAATTTGATTTTTTAATGGTAGTAATTAAAAATCGAATTTTTTTCTCTCTCCACCCCCTCCCTTCTCCTACTCTCGGCACAAAATGCAAAAAGGAGAAAAGAGAGAAAGAAAGAAAATAAAAAGGAGATGGGGGTGGTGGTGGTCGTGGTGGTAGTTGAGCAAAATAAAACCCAGAGCACTGGGAGCATCCGCCCGCTCGGCCGACGCACGCCGCGAAATTGAAGCGGGGATATTGACACCGATTCAAACGCCTTTGGAGGGCCAGTCCAAGGGAAGCCCGGAGCCAAAGAGGGCGAGATCGGCGGGGGAAATGAGGCCGAAAAGAGAAAAGAGAGGCCTCCTGAAGGAGGGAAAAGAACCCTCCAGACTCTCGGGGAACCCGGGACCGGCCCCGCGTCGGGATTCTCAGCTTTGCGCCGGTACAACCCCCGGCACATCGGCGCTATCAGTGCCTATTCAGACGGACAATACTGGCCTCGCCTCTCTTGATTCGCCTGTGTCTTTGCTAAATCGCTTTTTGAGAAATTCCTCCAACATTTGCATAATGTGTTCCCGCTTTCCGCGACCCCCCACCCCACCCCCCGCGCGCTCGCGCGCTCACACACTCGCAGACACACACTCCGGGCTCACCCAGCACCCCTCCTTTCTGCTGCCGCCCGTCACCCGGCCCAGCCCGGCTGAATCCCGGCTCCTGCTGGCCCCGGGATCCCGGAGGCTCACCCACACGCGGGCTCGCTCACCTGGTCGGTGGCGGGGCCGCCCTCCGCTGGCAACCGGCAGCCCTCGGGCAGCGCCGGGGCGGCGCTCTCATGCTTCCAGTACATGGGCCCAGGAGCGGAGGGCTCGGCGGGCGCTCTGAGCAGAGAGCCGCGCGGAGGGGGGCCTCGGGCACCCTGGGGGCAGAGGCTGCTGTGAGAGCTGGAGAGCCGAGGCTCCGGCTCTGCCGCCCCGGGCTCAGCCCCAGCCCCCGCCCCCGGCCCGAGTGCAGTCCGGGCCTCCCTGGCTGCCGGCGCCACTGCCTCCGAAGAAGGTCCCGACAAACTTGGAGAGGTCCCTGCAGCTGCCTCTGCGGCTGCCTCCTCCTCCTCCTCCTCCTCCTCCTCCTCCTCCTCCTCCTCCTCCTCCTCCTCCTCCTCCTCCTCCTCCTCCTCCTCCTCCTCCTCCTCCTCCTCCTCCTCCTCCTCCTCCTCTTCCTCCTCCTCCTCCTCTTCCTTCTCCTCTCTGTCCTCCTCCCCTTCCAGCTGCAGAGACGACCGCCCTGCCGCTGGAGCCCCGCTCTGTTCAAGATGAGTCATGCGTGACCAATCCCCTCCCTGCTAAGGAAGAGCGAGACACTCACAAGGAGGCAGAGACTCAGAGACACACTCACACACAGAGGTACGTTAAAACTCAGCGCTACAGAGAGACCCTGGGAACATGGTAATATACAAAGACCCTGGCGGGCACACGTCCTCACAGCTCTGACTACCGCCCCTCCCTCAAGGGCACCCACCGCCCTCACACAGCCGGTTCACAAGTGGAAGAGGAATCCGTGGTCAGCCTGTCTGCAGAGCTGGGTTCCATGTGAAGCCACACTCTGTTGATGCAGTGCTAAGCCTGGCTTACACAACATTTGTGTAGGTATGGCTGCAAATGATTACCTGCTGACACCAATTCCTCAGGTCCCAAACATCTACATGCCCCTCACACTCCTGCACAGATATCTCCATTCCATAACAAGCAGAGCCCGCTCCAGCTCCCGAGGGCTGAATAGGATTGGGCTCAGAGCAGAGGGTGCTAGCGGCAATGGGAGGGTAGTCCCTCTGGATTCTTTTGGAAGGAAGGATTCTTGGGAAATCCACCTTCACTTCAAGATTTACTTAGCTACACTTTCTACTGTCTCTAGGGCTCTAAGGATATTGAGATTTAGGAAAAGACAGAGACCCAGACATTTAGGTAGAAGGCACAGTCTCCAAACACGGAACCCTTAAACTCAAAGGTCTCTACACCGACAAACACAAACGGACATTCATAGCCTTGGCCTCCTTCCCCACGTACAAACTGTGCTGAAGAAGTGAATAAATATGCATTCTCTTCTAAAAAAAAAGTGCACACTCTCCAGATTTAGATCCACAACACCCCACCACACAGACCATCACCTCCAATACTGCCTTCATTTACAGATGTAAACAGCTCCCCCATAATCATGCTTACACTTGTACAGACAGCCAGTCTCTCACAAAGCTCCAAACCTTATGCAACTTCTGTCTGTTACTGAGACATCTCCTACTATGAACTAACTACATTCTTACAGGTGGTGAGATAGGTTCTAGGCTTATTGGGGAGCAACACATACCTTTTCCCAAAGAGCAGCTTTCCCAGTGCCAGTCTCCGTCTGCCATCATGCCAGAAACAAAGTTGCCTATACACCATCATAGTACTGAAAACCCATCTCTGAACCCTTAGAGTCACATAAATCTACTCCTTTAGAAAGAAACAGCCCTGGCTAATGGCATCAGCCCTTGTATTCCAGTAATGTATTGCTCCCGGGCACAGGCATTTAGAAAGAAGGATTCTGAATCAGTCTTGTATACTAAAAAGAACAGAATGCACTTTGGAAGCAAGTGAGGTGTGTACATGCACACATATGTGCACATTTGTGCACATGCACATCTATGTGCACATACATACTACTATTCTTGGATGCTTTAATCTGGGCCAGATATTAAAATTCTACACATTTTACAGTCATGATCTCATTTTCCCGTGTGAGGCAGCATTCCCTATGGTACCCATTTTAAAAGGTTTAACGAGATTATACCCAGCATGTGCCATGTGGCTAATAACTGCCTGAGCCAAGTTTATCTATCTATGACCTTGATTTCTAGGTTATACCCATGACCATGACCACTCATGGTGAACATGTGCTTGCACACATACATGCTTTCCATGTTTTGTCTAAAACCCGGCCCATCAAGTTTTACAATAGTAGCATCTTTGTGTCTCTCCTCTCCTGTTCTCTGAGTGGCTGGAGAATCAAGAGGCCAATATACACAGTACATGGCATGCATAGGAACCCAAAAAAGACAAGGCTTGAAGGTTGTGCTGGTTCTCCAAAACTTCCTGGGTAATGGAAGACCAGCTGAAACTAAACAACAGTTGAGATTTACATAGTTTGGGGTACAGGGGATAGCATTCCAGGTAGAGAAATGACGGTAGAGGCCCAGTGGCTGAGTGGACACGTGGTAGGGCCGCTATGAGATGGAATGGGAAGCACGTGCCAGAGTGATGTAGTCACCATTTATGTGACTTAGCTCCGTTCTGCACATGCCATCCTCCTCAATCCTCCCAGCAACTTTACAAAAATGTTTATTCCAATAAGATTCCATCTAGAGCTTGAGTCTTGGCACTCTGAACAGAAGCACTCATCTCCATGTGGTTGCTCCACAGCTGGATTCTCACTAGATCCTCAGAAAAATCAAAACTAGAAAAAGAGGCACTGAACTCAGTCAGGACTGACGTCCAAAGACTGAGGGCAGCTTGTCTCCATGCTAGTCAATGCTGCTGATTGGGTTAACGAGTACTTCATTCCGTCCTTGGGCTCAGTTTCCTCCTCTGTGAGGTGGGGATGATAACAGATCCACCTCCTATGCACAGCCCCACCCAAATGAAATGTATGCTAATGACTCAGAATGTCTGTCACACAGTAACCAGTCTATAGATGTTAGCTGCCACCATGGCATGGACCCATTACATTTTGTAGTGTTTATTCTAAAGGATACCACTTCAAATCCTTTCTGGAATAGGCCGGGCTTAATTCAAATAATCAAAAACTCTCCTGAATAACTTACCCAAGAAAGCTGCAGACATAATACTCTAGCTCAGAGTATACCCAACTTCAAAGACAGAAAAGAAATCACTTTGGACAAGAAATCTTTCTTCTCACAGGCCCAGACTCCTGCAGCAGAATGAGACCAGATTGTCAAACTTAGAGCAACTCCTTCAGTCTGTTCAGACAGGATACTCATTTTTTTCCTTCAGGAGACTGTGGGCAGGTCACTTTGTCTCTCAAAGCTGTAGTTTCCCGACTTGCAAATGGGGCTAACAATCCTTACTCCAAGGGTTCAAATGGCAGCTAACCACACATTAAACACTAATACTTTTACAAGTGTTGACTCCATTCTGGAGCTGTGTTTAGTATCGGCATCTATAATGTCATCATTTCAGCTCCCACTGGTCACTAACAGGATACGGTCATCTGGTCCTCTGGGGCGAATTTTGCCATTCTCCCCCAACCTGAGACTAGTTGTCCTCTAAGGTTTGGGCTTGAAAAGGGACTTCATTAGTAAACCGGATAATTCTGTGGGAGGCCCCCAGCAGAGGTTCCACCCCGCCGGGAGTAATTCTAGGAAGGTAATGTGAGCTGGAGAGACTGGAGACCTAGCTTCACATTTATTTACTCTGACAGCTAAATTGGTGAGCAAGGGAGAAATCAGATGAAAGCCATTTCAGAGTAAATGCTAAATACAAAATTTAAACATTCAGGTTGTGACACACGGGGAGAGAGTAAATGGGAAGAGACAGAGGCAGCGCATGCCTCTCTTGTCCGAGACCCCATTCTTACCTTGTCACCTTGCTGGACATTTCCTGTTGAGGAAGGAGCAGAAAATGGGGCACAAGGCTGAATGACCCTCGGCCAGCAATTTCTCTCTCCTTCACAGTGCTCTTGGTGGTAAATGTGCCAGCTGTTTGAATCAGATGATCTGGGAAGTGATGGAGACAACTTTGGATTCAGACACAAGGTTGAATCCTAGCCCAGAAAACTGAGCCTCAGTTTCCTGAATAGTGGGAGCATTATTAGCTTCAGAAGATTACATGAAATGATCGATGTGTTCTTTAGACTTCAAAGTATATTGCAAATGTCCATAGGTATAGTCACCCCAAATCTCCTAGTTTGAACATCCATTGAATAAATTCAGGTTAGCAGATATTTGTGAAGCTTTTACTCCACTCTGGATTCCAGCCAGGGCCAGGAAACACAGAGGAAGCTGACTTGGTCTCTGACACAGAGGATCCATCATCTATTGAGAGAGAATAGCTAGGCTGCAGTGTGACTTGTAAGTCTTACAAGGAGTGCCGTGGGAGGTAGCAGGCTAGAGTGATGAAGTGGGAAGGTTGGGTTCATCCTCAAAGTTGGGGTCTAGGAGCAGGCAGTTCCACTGCCTCTGCAGATCTGCAAGGCTTCATAGTCTGAGGTGATAACCTAGTTCTGTTGCACACTAGTTGTGGGGCTCTACAGCAAGTGACAAATTCCAGGCACCAGTTTCCTCATCATAAAACGGGCACTAACAGAAAACCCACACACGAGTGTTGGAGTATTCCAGGAACCTGAGACACATCTTCAGGTTAAGAACTGACTGTGGGGCTGTGGAGATGGCTCGGTGGGTTAAGAGACTTGTTCCTGGGATCCACAGGGTGGAAGGAGAGAACTGATAGCCTCATGATGTGCCCTAACTGCCACATATGTGCCATGTCCCACACGTACCCCCACAAACACACACATACAACACACAGACACACACACACACATAGACACACACACAATAAACGTAATAACAATAAAAAAAAAACTTGGCACTGGTCCAGTGTCTCCTAAGCGCTTCGTCACCCGAGCCATTGTCATCACTCAGAATGCATGGGTACAAAGAAGACGCTGGCTAAGTGCAGCCCTCCAGGACTACCACCTCCTAGAGAATTCTGCACCTACCACACTATGCACAGTCAACCTGCTCTACTCCATCATTTCAAGCTTAAATGTCACTTCACCAGGAATGAGATTTGCCTATCAGGCTAGGGAATATCAGCTTCAAAATATAAACTGTGAGGAGCCACCAGAGACCTTTAAAGCGTAAAGATGACACAGTCAAATTGGGAGTTTGAAGAGACAGCAGGCAGTTGACTTGGGGGTGGGGAGTGAGTCCTGAGCTACTGCAAAGGAGAGGAGAGGAGGCAGCTGTGGGAACAAAGAAGATGGAAGGAAGGGGTGTATAGACGAGGTATCTAGTTTATTGCTGTGTCTAATTGCATACTGTGTAACTACATATAACACATCCATTCCTAAACTGGCTTTACATATTAAAGTTGTATAAGGTATTAGATGATAGAATCATATATATATTGTATACTTGTGCATTATATATTATCCTATAGAATACTATTTTAAATATTTGTACATATACATTTTATATTATATATGAGTCTAGTGACATCCTATGTAACTTTACTATGTAGTGGAAAATGGCAAAGAAAGCTCTGGGGGTTCTAATTTCTAATTATTTTCTCAACCAGGTTGGACAGTTAGGGGCAGGAAAGGAGTCCTAATAGGTTCAGTTTTAGTGATGGTATGGGCACAGAGGGGACTTTCAGGAGGAAGTACTCTGAAGTGAGACTGGAGCTGGGAGGATACTTGTGAGATGTAAGCATGGAGATGGGCATGAAAGTCACAGGAGCTGAGATTTCAATACATGGGAAGAGCGGCCTTGTCTGCTTTCTGGGAGGCAACTAGCACACGAGGTTTGTCTTCCTTTCAGTGATGATCATTTTTAAATGACAAAGTGGATTGTATAGTGGTAAATGCTGAAATAGAACTTGGTATTTTAGAAGCAGAAAGGTAATGCTTTGGGTCAACCTTTAAGGATCTAGAGAAAGACATGTGAGACAAGTGGTGAGGTCGTCGAGCATTACTTTCCAAGTGGAAGGAATGTCTTTGGTTTAGCACAGATGTTGTCTGGGAAATCATTATTCCCTTGCATCTGTCCCTGTGTTTGAGGTCTCTCCCCTGCTCTTGCCTTTATCATAGTATGTCACCATGCACTGGGATTAGACTTTACCATCGTTGTACTCTCTATACCTGCCTGGCACAGTCTATGGCTGTGGAATATATTTCCTTGACTCAGGGGAAGGGCAGGGACAGCTCTCAAATAGTGGAGGTTCTAGGGATAGAAAGGCTATCACTTTAATGATATTTCTACCTTAGGAAAGTCACAGGGCACATGAAAAAAATAGAATGTCATCCTGTATAATTAACAGTCCTAGTAAGAATTGGACAGAATGTGGAGGAAGGGGTGGATGTAAAAACCCTGTGCCCTGTAGCCTGGGATAGATTCTTATGGATCTGTTTTTTTAAAACCTAGGGTTCAAATCTCTTTCCTCTCCAGAGACTGCTAGGGAGAGCTTGTCTGACAGTGGATCCAACCAAGAGCCAAACAATCCAGAGATAGACTTCTGAACTATCATTTGAACACCTGCACTTTTCGGTTACATGAGCCAATAAAATTCATACCACAAGGTGGTTGGAACATTGACTTTTGTCATATGAGCTAAAGGAGTTCTGATTGGACCTAGGAATCTAACTCAGGCACATCTGACACCAGTGTTCATAATGGCTTGGCTACCTTACGTGAGCAATGGGGGGCAGGAGGTTACAATCATTTGCAGTAGAGTGATACAGGTATGGGCATAGACAATTCTCTCTTCCAGAGGCAAATAAGAAACTAGCACTAGGAGGCTGGAGAGATGGCTGCTCTTTCAGAGGACCGGGGTTCAGTTCCCAGCACCTACATGGCAGCTCACAACTATCTGTAACTCCAGTTCTGGGGGCCTTGCCACCTTCTCCTAGCCTTTGAGGGCACTGGATGCACATGGTACACATACATGCAGGCAGAACACCCATGCACATAAAAATAGAAAGAAAAAAGAAAGTAATGATACCCATTGCACATTATTATGTCATTTGCCTTCTGTATTTTCTGTAGACACCATGGTGGTGTCTATGGATGTGGAGTGTTTCCTTGGCAGAAAACCATTTCCAGTAACAGGACAGTTTAGAGCAGAAATGCATTTCAGGCTTTGAGGGTCTATGGTTTTTTTGTTTTTTGTTTTTTTTTTTTTGTTGTAACTACTCAATATTGCTATAGTGGAAAATGGTCTGAGATATTATATGAATTGATGAGGACACCCGTGTTCTAATTAAACTTCCTTGGACCCTGAAATTTGATTTTCATGTGCCAGAAGGAAATTGTCTTTTGACATTTTTTTCTCAACCACTTACATTCACAGCTGTACAGAGATAGCATGTGTCACTCCACTGAAGCAGTGCCTATTTGGGTAGATGTTTATAGGTTCTACCTAAAGCTCTTTTATTGTGCTATGTTTGTCTTTCTATAAGGAAGTACATGAGGCTTTTTTATAGCTTAAAAAAAAAAGAGAGAGGTTAATTTCAGCTCACAGTTTCAGAGGTTCACCAGAGGTCAGGGGATTGCATCTAGTGATGGCTTCACTGACTGGATCCTGAGATTTACAGGTGAGGTAGTATACAAGATGAGTCACAGCAAGTAAGCATGTGTACATGCATTCACTTCCTCCTCCTCCTCTTCCCTCATCTTCCTCTTCTTGAGACAAGTCTCATTATGTAGCCCTGGCTGCCCTGGGACTCACTCTGTAGAACAGGCTGGCCTTGAACTCACAGAGATCAGCCTGCCTCTACCTCCCGAGTGCTGGGATTAAAGGCATGCGCCACCTGCCTGGCTCGACTCTCTAACCTCTTAATACTTCACAATGGGGGTTGAGCTTTATCACATAAACCTTGAAGGACACACTGAAGTTATCAAATTATATAGAATTTTGGATAGTGGCAAGTTCTGTTTACAAAATAACCAAGGCAAGAACTGGAAAGTGGCAGGGATGTAATTTTAATGGGAGGCCAAGGACAGTCTCTTAATCATTGACATGTGAGCAAATAAATGAGCAGATGGTGTGTGCTCTGTGGCCCAAGAGCATCCCAGGCAGCAGCAGCAGCAGCTGATGGAAACTCTCAGGGAGCTGCTCCCCTACACCCAGAGGCACAGGGAGGCCATGATGGCTGAGTACAGTGGTCAAGGGAGAAGAAGCCATAAGGTCAACAGTTAAGCACAAGTCATTTGGGACCACATAGATCTTTGGATTTTATTCTAGATGTGATGGGAAGCCATTGAAATTGGCTTAAAACAAAACACCCTTCAAAGTCTTGCTATGGGGTACAGGCTATCCATGAATTTCTGGCTGGACTTGAGTGGTTCTACTTCTGCCTCTCAAGTAGCTGAGGCTACAGATACATGCTGCTGTATATAGCTTGAGAATGACATTTCAAAAGAATTTTTTAAAAAGGCTTGTTGAGTCTGGTGACAAGATCTGCTAGCCCAGCTCCTTGAGGTCTGAGATACAAATTCAAGGCCTGCTTGGTTACAGAGTGAGACCCTTTCTCAAAATGAAAAAATACTACAAGGGCTGAGTATGTAGCTCAAAGATAGAGCACTTGTCTAGCACATGCAAATTCCTGGGTTCTAGTCCCTCAGTACAAACCCTCTCGATGGGACAACTGTAGAGGCAGGGGGTAATCAGCAAGGCACTGCAGTAACAGTTATTGGAATGTTGGGTGAGCAGTGGTTTGATTCAAGACGTGTTTGGAAGATGGACTGGATAGGAGTAAGGGAAAAAAAAGAAATCAAGGACAAATTTGCTGGGTTCAAATATTTTAGGAACACAGTAATTACACACAGGAAATGTATAACATTTAACATATAAGGCAAGAATATCTTGTCCTTTTATACACTAGTATAAAAATCAGATATGTATGGGTTTAGAAATTAGCCGCTCATCCTCATAAATAGGAGATAGGGTTGTAGAATGCTTGGCTTCATAAAACCAGGGCTTTACCGACTTACAACGTGCGCTGTAAAGTCTCTCCTCAGGTAATCCTTTCCCCAAGTACCGAGATGCCAAGTACAGAAAAGCAACGGGCTAGAGGGATGCGGTACATCTGATGAAGCGGGAGCCTCAGCATGGATGATGCTTCACGCCTCCCACTCAGAATTTCCACCGGTTCTTCACTCAAGTCAAAACCAAAGGTCAGATGGTTTGGACAAAAGAGCAGAACAAAGAACAATTTCAAAGTACAGATAACCTCTTCATAGCTGGCCAGGCTAACACTAGTATTTAGAAGCCCCTCATCAGATCCTTTAGCATATTTACACTATACACATGCATTCTTTTAAAACTACTCGGGGAGAAAGAAAATTCTGTAATACAGGGACTCCAACTCCCATTTTCCTTCCAAACAGTCACCTGTGCTGTGAGGCCGCTGAGCCCCTTCCTCATCTCTAATGGCAGTGAGAACTAGGCAAGCAAAAGGGTGAAGCAATTTGGTCTGTGGAGCCTTCTAGGGAGAAGGCTCTTGAAAGTAGCACGTTACCTGAACCCACTGGCTGACCTGAGCAGAAAGCAGCCTACCAGAGAGCTGTGATCCAGTACACGGATGAAAGACGATACGACCACACAGATACCGTCTCGCGTTTATTCACACAGAGGGGTAAGAATTGGTACAAATCATAGACATTGTTTAAATACAAATAAATAGTTCTAGTTTCTAAAGAAACAATTCTAGATAATCTTAAGTATTTTCTAGGTTCCTATTAAAAATAGAAGGCTATTGGCATCAAGTTCTACTCCACCACAACCCTTTGAGGACTGAAGGGTAAGACAGTGAATTCTATACTCTAAGACAGATGGGAGCCAGTGTTCCCACTTCCCTGAACGAGCTCCCACGTGGAAGGAGAATTTCTTGCATCATAGATACACACAACTAACAAACTCAGGAAGTATTTGATATCTAAAGATACCTAGCAAGACGGGCCCTGGGAAAAGCACTAAAACTTTCTCTGAAGCAGTTCTGTGGATTCTGAGACTCACTCAAGTCGAGTCCGGTGTCTTAGCCTCAGGAAGACTTGAGCTTATACAACTCAAATCATCATGAGTGGCACCTGCTGAGTGACAGTGATTTGCCCAGTGAAGAACAGTCTGCTCACTAGACAGTCTGCCACCAAAACACTCAACACTGAGCTGAAGAAACCCCCACCTCAAGGCTGTCCATCATATTCAGTATGTCCAAAGAGACAAAGATATCTAGGGAAAAGCATGCTGTCAGAAAAGGCTCATTTTTAAGCCATGTAGACCTTGCAAACAACAGAACACATGTGGGCGATATGGTCTTGGTGCCTGAGCACTGGCTGCTCTGCTCCCGGTGCTCACTGCCCTTCTCAGCTGCCCAGGTCACTCAGCCGCTTCTTATGAACCCATAGAACTGTTAGAAAGTAATGCTTGAGAGTGACCAATATAGTAAACTTAAGGTTTTCAAAAAAAATTTTGCTTTTCTACTTAGATTGATCATATGATTCTAACTGGAACAACCTCATGCCATAAAACAATTTCATGCAGTAAGTGTATTAAAATCCAGGTTAGTAATAACATTTGGTATTACAGAAGACAAGGTTATTAGATTTAAAACCATGATTGCCAATGAATATAAGCTGGGTTTCCAAATAGAATATCTGTTGTGGTATAAAATGCTAAATTTGATTCTATACTTTGTTGACATAAGCAATTTTAAGAAATACTGACGTTTTCCTAATTGAGATTTGGAAATTATAAGCGTAATTCTTAAACAGATCACTACAACGTTCACTCAAGGGATCAGTTGCTTTTGCCAAGAATTTTCCTTTTGGTCCAACTGAAGGATTTCCACAGTAAATTCTCAAAACAGTTCTAAAAATGACTGAAAGTGCCTCTCACTTCCCACCCTCGCCCTTATTTTTTGTTTATGTTGAAAAGATATGCGCACATAAAAATGCTAGAAGTTTTTGGTGGATGTTAATAAATTTAGTTTCCTGATTTAAGTAACAACTCTGTATGCTTGTTTTTCTCTCTGGCACACTGTGTTTCTGGAGTTACAAATCCAAACAAAGCAGCCAACTAGAGCATCTCAGTGTTCAAACCACAGTTTGGACACACTCCTATTTATTCTGGATGATGCTCAATTCTACACATAGTTCAGGGAAGACACATCCATACAAATACCCAAAAACATTATGTTACCAGCCCTAACATGTGATTGTGCTCTGTTGGTAGTACCATTCACATCTACAAAGTACGAAGGCGAAGGAGTTCAGATGTGGAGACCAATTTGCTTTTGCTGCTGTGAGTAATTCACAAACCATCATCTTCGAGACTTCCAGGCTGTTCTAGAGTAAGGAGTAGTCCTTTTTTTATCTGGTGGTTTAAAGTAGGAATAAACAGGTGCTGCTGGATACTCTGCATCAGGATTTTCTGCCATCATTTTCAGCTTTGCTTCAATGGCTTTTATCTTTGCAGTGACACTGGAAAAGGACAGCAGAGGATCAGAATGGGCCTAGGTATGTTCAGAAAACACTTGCATCTCTCCCCTTATGAGGCAGTGTATCAGGGAAGCAAGAAGACATTAAATTATAAACATAAACTAAAAATAATAAAGTCTGAGAACCAATTATGTTTTTATAAGCCCAGTCACAGTTGTACATACTTCACATGCCTTTATATAGTTCGTCCTCAGACACAGACACTAGTCAGCATCTTAGAGATTGTCAGAGAGTAGACAAAAGACAGGATTGACAATGATAAAGGAGGTTATATTTCTTATTTTGCCAGTGTTGAATGGCTAGTGAGTGAGAGTTAAGATCTGGATACAAACTGGCTCAAGAGTCCATGTTATTTAGTTAATTTATTTGTTTTTTTGAGACAGGATTTCTCTGTTGTAACTCTGATTGTCCTAAAACTCACACTGTAGATCAGGCTGGCCTTGAACTCACAGAGATCCACATTCCTCTGCCTCCAGAGTGCTGGGAGTAAAGGTATGTGCCACCAATGCCAGGCTAAGAGCCCATGCCTATGTTATACCTTTTCAACCAATTAGCAATTTCAGAAAAAAAATTCTAGCAATCTTATCAAGTTTCCCTCTTCAAAATTGTGTTTTATGTGTATGGATGTTTTGCCTAAAGATATGTCTATGCCTGGTGCCCCTGGAGCACCAGAACTGGAACAACAGACTCCAGTTTTGAGCCACCATGTGTGTGCTGAGAATCGAACCCAGGTCCTCTGGAAGAACAGCCAGTGTTCTTAACCTCTGAGCCATCTCTCCAGCCCCAATCTTCTCTTTATTAACAAATATGTTACAATGAGCCAGACACTAACCATCCTCAGGACTTTATTGCTTATAATCCTTACAATAACCCAAGAATGGTTACCCTCAGGATTTTATGGGACAAATGCAGAAGGACATAAATGTGCCCAAGGTTCACAGGGCTAACAAACTGCAGGGCTAGGATTCGACTTGCTTGTCAAAAAAGCCTTTGCTTTCCCTTCTCCATTGAGAGGGAGCTGCAGAGCTCTGCAGACACAGAAAGGAGGAAGTGAGGGGATGCTGCACAGTTGTGAGGTGTTTAGTTCTGACTGGGGCCACTGCAATCCCCAGACCAAAATGCAAAGCACTCAGGCAGTGGGACACGCTGCCTCAGAGTCACCATTTTCCACTCTTGATGCTGCCCAGGGTCTACAGCTAGTGAGAAAATCTTTAAGGAGTGTCCACATGGTCTTCTACAGATCCTCAAAGGGCATATAGCCGTTGAACATTCCCATATCTTTTCTCGGGCAACAAATTAAAAACCTATGTCAACAAGGGAAAAAAAAAGTGTGAGGAGACAGATGATTTCCCTCTATGCATGTGCTCAAACATCATGCGGCATCCCACAAATACGTGCAATTCTTTTGCACCAGTAGAAGTAGCCCTACATTGCAATAAAACCCTGATGTATCACTAAGATGTATTTTGGTACTTCTTCCATTAATGAGACAGCTAGACCTCAACCTGCATGAGTCATAGGGACACAACCTCCTCTACTTAGGCACAGTTGTAAATTGAAAGATGAAAGTTGAGATTCTCTGGATTAAAAAGTAGATGGAAAACACCAGGCTATCTGGTAAATAAGCTCCAAATACTGAGGCTGAGAAGTTACAGCCAGGTTCACTGTAACATAGAGACCATTAAGCCTAATTCAGAGATCAGTACAATAGAACTGTGAAAATCTCCATGGCGATCAATCTGTGATTGAGAAGGTTCATATTTTATGGGGATGAAGGCATATGGATATGAGCACTCAATGACTTTAAAGAAAATCATGTTTGTGGTTAATTTCAATTTCAAGACCATCTTCTCCCCTTGCAGTTTAGCAAGATGCTTTTAAGTATATGTGGCTCAGTTCACATCACATACATGGAGGACAGGTTTCCTTCCCATCTGGTGTCTGCCCAAATAAGTGTCACAGAGTTTATGATCTTAGAATAGACTGAGCATAATTACTGATTTCTGATTCATGAATGTTATTTCACACTTGTTCTTCCTCTTTCCTGAACAGGCTTCAGTATGTATCTTAACACTTATAACCTGGGACAATTTTGAAGTATTAAGTAAAAAGATGGCCCATTAGGCCTGTTTTATAAATTCTGATCTGCTAACTGCCAGCCTGGTTCCAGCCATGATATTTCACTTTTCTAAGCTTCAGTTTTCCCATATGTAAAGTGCTTTTTATAGTATTAAAGGATATACTCTAAATAAAGTACTTAGCATAGTTCTTGCTTATAAAAAGTTCAATAGATCCTGGCTATTGTTACTGTTATTGTTAAATTTTTTTTCTCTAAGCTACTGTGCAAAAAAGAGAAAAAAGAAAAAACAATAAACCCACCAAACACCGCACACACATAAAACTGCTTCTGTTCAACCACCCACTTAACTTCCCTTTCTCTACTCAACTCTTAGCGCCCCTGTTTTGAATTAACTCCAAAGAAGCAACTGACAATTCATACAAACTGGAAATAAAACTATTACAGTTGCTGCAAGGGTACATAGAATTAAATGTCTGCAAACATAAGGAAATCCAAAGCCAGGGAGGAATTAGTAACGATGGAAACACCAGGGACTGTCTCATAAGAATGTTTTCAGGGTAAGGGCTGTGTCCCCAGCACTAAGTGCCGTGTGACAAGCCTGTTCTTTTCTTTTTTCTTTTTCTTTTCTTTCTTTCTTTCTTTTTTTTTTTTTTTTTGAGTTAATTAATTCTATAAATGGTGGTACATGATCATGGTGGGGAGTGTGTAAAAAAGAGAAAATACATACTGAACACATCTCTCAAAACAACAAATCTGTGATTCTGTTCTAGATTAAGAGCCTGAAGACTCACTATGGTGCAATGAAGGCATGAAGAAAGAAGCAGCTGAACCGTTGAATGACAGTCCTCCAGATGCTGCCTTACCTGAGGTTAGACTGAGCAGGCTCAGTGCTTGAGGATGGCTCAAGACTGATGGGAAGGATCTTATCGTTCTTGTTATGATCATATCTCTGAAAGTGAGAAAAAGGGCAAATTATTTCACCTAGTCAGAAACCAGCCCTGACTGTATGGGTTAAGACACTACCCAGTCTGTCATTAGCATATTTCCAGACAATCTTAGGTTTATTTACATTTAGTATTAATGCAAAAATCCACATAGTTTTGGCCTAAAAGCTGTCAGTTTAGAAGAAAGAAGTTGAGAAAAAGCTTCTATCTAGCCATTAGTCCTCTTATTTGGGAGAGGAAGAATTTCCCAGCTAAGAATTTCATTGTTCAAATTCACAGATGGTTTAATGCACAGCAGGGCTGCCTTCTTACATTCTTAAACTGCCATATATTGCCTCTTACAATATTTGTTTTATTTAAAACACTCTACAATTCTGGTAGATTCTTCGAAGTACTGAGCATAATACTCAATTCTTAATAGGCCTGAGCGGAGAAGTAGTAACAACGTTTAGTGGCAGATACAGAAAACATTACATAGTAAAGGAGTTTAATTTGATGTCAGATAATTACATACTTGTTGTGAAAAGTAAGTGCAATATTAAGGAGCAATCAGGAGCCTCTGGTCAAAAAGGAACCACGAGGTAGAGATTTCAAATGAAAGAGAGGATGAAGGGTTGTTTCTCTTGCTTGCCTCTTCAATGAGATGCAGAATGAGAAAACAGCCAGTTGGCAAATGAGACTGGATTTTATTCTGAGTAAAAGCATTGTATGAAACTCAGATATTGGTATAAGTATTGTTTAAAACATCAACAACAACAACGCATTTGGTAATTCTGTGTCTTAGATATCACGTGTACCCTATTATGACTTGAGATGCTCACAGCCTCACAGTTTATACAATCTGCTTTTAAGCATGGACACTCCACTTAAGTGTCAGCTTGCTCTTGGACGTGTGCTGGGAAGCAGGCCTCAGATCAGAACCTATGTTCATCTAGCTAAGAGCAGCAGCTCCAGCTCTGACACTTGCACATCTGTCTGCTGGCAGGTTTGTCCAGCCCCACTGCAGCAGGAGTCCACACACCTCACCACCTCTGTGCCAGCTGGAACAGAATATCCTTTTTTAATAAAAGAAAAAAAAAAATGGCCACAGCTTTTCTAGTACTTTTCCCCAAGAGACCAACTATAGGATGGATAGGGCAGGATGCCATTTCTCAGATCCCGGAGACACACAGGCCCTGCAAAGTTCCACAAACCCGCACTCTAGTAACTCTTGCAACCTCTGGAGGAGGATTCCTGTGCTCTCAGCACACAGAGAAAACTACCCATTTCTCAAGATTTGAAACAATAAGCACATTTAAATTCTCTTTATAGAGACGCAAAGCTAGGAAGAGTCTAATAATGTCCACAGCAACTAATTTTAAAAATAAATACATTTTTTCCCTCCAAAGAAAAACTCCCATTTAAAAATAATAATAAATAGAGGTTTGAGTATACACACCAGCCACATGCAAAAATCAATAAAAAGCAGGATCTGTGGGCAGGTGTACAGAAACAATGAAGGAACTTACTCCCTCCTGAGAAGCCTTTCAAAAGAAAAATCTGGCCAAGACACATGGTAAAACACCAGTAGGCGAGCAAAGCATGGCTGTTCCAGATGCAAAGAGGCTGGGATGCCACAGAGAGGTGGTGGCTCTTCTTTGGAGACTTAGGACGAGGCGGGATGCTGTCTATCTCCCTTAGACTTACCTTGACTTGAGCATGGGCCCACCGTACCACCAGCTTCTTAGACAGTGCCAGCTTGCCATTGAGACACTGGATGGCTTGTTCTGCTTCCTGTTCAAGAGATGGACAACAGTTGGTCAAAATTCAAATGCTTATTAGCTATCTGTATTCTCACAGGATCTCAGTAAGTTTCAATGGCTGGGGTTTCTAAGCAAATTGCTTTGGTAACTTGGCAAATGGCTGACAATTTCAAATGACAACATCATTTAAAACAACAACATCTGAATTTTTTTTTCCCACCCGAGATAGGGTTTCTCTGTGTAGTCCTAGCTGTCCTGGGGAATTCAGTCTGTAAAGCAGGCTGGCCTCTGCCACTTGCCTCTGCCTCCAGAGTGCTGGGATTAAAGGTATACACCACCATTGTCCCACTAGCATCTGAATTTTAAAAAATGAAACAGAATTTCAAATCCTCTGTCATTTGTTGGAAATATAGGGTTTTCAGCTGTTAAAATATGGTCACTACCACTTATTCCCCGGGTGGCTGTGTGTACTCAGAGTGCATGAAAAGCAGGAGCACAGAGGAAGCACTTTCCGAGTGCTAGCTGGCAGCACTGCCCTATCAGGCGCCACCTTTCTTCATACATCCTTAGCCAGGGTGGCACAGACTATGTCAAGAGGCTGTGCTCCCCTCAGGAGCTCTGGAGTCATATCCTGGACTCTGGCTTCAAGATATGTGAAAGAAATCAGGCTGGAAAAGCAGGACTAGTCCAGGAGACTGAGCTAGGTATCTGTGTGACTCAATTCACCAGGTGTCAGAGCCCAAACTGATCCTCCCTGATCAGACATAACAGCAACAAGGTTAAAGGAATTCCTAAAGCTGGATAAAAGTCACTCTAGGTCACACCCAGCAAACCTGGCTGTACTTTCCCATCCTGGAGAACCTTCTTTGCCCTACTGGTTGGTTTCCATGAGGATTCAAACAAGTGTAACCCACCCACATCTAGCAGAGGTGAAGAGGCCCTTAAAGAAGATCTCAACGGCAGGGAGTCTGAGGCTGAGGAGTGACACACATAAGCAGGCCACTCTGGTATCACAGTGAGTCCTCAGTACGAAGCATTTACTCACTCTCTATGGTGTATCAGGTGTTGGCTAGTCACTGGCCGTAAGAACGCTTCACTACAACATACAGAGTGTGCTGGCCAGGAGACATGCTCTTCTGTTTCACTTGGTGGCTTAGAATGTCCACAGTGCTTAGTTCTGAAGTAGCAGCAGCAGTAGAGGCCAACAAGGAGTAAGAATTCTAAAAGTACAATTTCCATCTCTGTACATTGTTTCAAAGTTCACAAATTTAATATTAAATGCCAACTGTGCTGTCACACGTATACTTACTTACATATCCTCACAGTCTCCTGAATTTGTAAAAGAAAACCTCTTCCTTTACCCCATTTTTACATGAAGACAGAGGCCAAAAGAGACATGCTCAAGGTTAATAGATAAAAGATACAGAAATAGAGAGTATGCTTTGTGACTATTAGTCCAGAGTTTTTAACTGAACACATACTTCTAAGATGACCTCTGATTTAGTTGTCTGCGAGAATCCCTATGACTCTACCGTTAAAGAAAAACATTTAAAAATGGTTATTATAGCTGGGTGGTGGTGGCACATGCCTTTAATCCCAGCATTTAAGAGGCAGAGGCAGTTGGATCTCTTTGAGTTCGAGGCCAGCCTGGTTCACAGAGTGAGTTCCAGGACAGCCAGAGCTACAACCCTGTCTAGGGGGTTGAGGGGAGGGTTATCATAGGAATATCCTTTAACTGCTTCCAAGAAAAAGGAGTTGACAATTAGAGTAACAACACATCATTTGTTGCCTATGATATCTGTGAAATTTAGAGGAAATAAAAAAGTCAGCACTTGTGAGTATAACTGATGCTCTAGCGCAGTCTTAGAACTCTGGGACACATCCTTTCTGGTAGGTACTCTGGCAACTGTATTCTATTTCCTTACTATTTAGTCCAGGCTGCCCACAACTCTCAGTCTTCTCAGTCTCTCAAGTGCTAGAATTACAGGCATGTACAACCATGCCCAGGTGTGGCAACTACATTAAGAAAAATCATGCCATTTTGTTGTTGTTTTTTGGAGACAGGGTTTCCCCATGTAGCCTTGGCTGTTCTGGAACTCACTCTGTAGACCAGGCTGCCTCTGCCTCCTTCCATGTGCTGGAACTAAAGGCATGCACCACCACATCCAGCTGAAAATTACACCTTTGATAATGCCATTCATTCCACTCCCCTAAATGCAGCAAAAGCACATAGTTACATCTATAAAGATACTCACTCTGTAATGTTAATACTAGTCAGTTATTGCTGGTGGTTTAAGTAACAGCTGAGGATCAGGTAACACAAATCCATTTAATATTATGCAATCACCAGAAATTATGATTTTTTTTTTTGGAAAGACAGAGCCTTGGCTGGACTTGAATTTACTATGTAGACCAGTATGGCCTCAAATTCAGAGAGGCTGGCCCTCCAAACCATGGGACTTGTGGAAGAGGAAGTCAAATCTAATCACCTGCCTAAGTGCTAGGATTAAAGGCGTGCACCACCAGCACCCAGCTATGATAACCATTTTTAAATGTTTTTCTTTAATGACAGAGTGAAGAGGATTCTCACAGACAACTAGAATCAGAGGCCATGTGTTCAGTTAAAAACCCACCTGCCTCTGCCTCCTGAGAGCTGGGATTAAAGGTGTGCACCATCAGAGCCAGCACCTGATGATCACTTTGTAACTGTACTCTAAGTCATATGTGAAATGTACAAATTTCAGATATAGATCACTGTAGATCAACCTCTGTTATTGGGCAGGGTTAGTTCAGTGGTGCTTAGCTAGCATGTAGAAGACCCTAGGTTGAGCCAGGCATGATGAAGCACAGCTTTAATCTCAGCACTAAGGAGGCAGAGGCACTCTGTGATTTCCAGACAGCTAGGGCTACATAGTAAGGCTGTCTTAAAAACAAAAACAAACAAAAAACCCAAGCAAACAAACAAACTGAATACACAGACCGGCCCTGGGGACACACACGGACACAGGGACACGGACATGGGGACACATGGACACACACACACACACCACACACAGTTATGTAGCGGTGTAATATAAGTGCTGTGTGTGTGTGCTGGGGGGGTCATGACTGTGCACATGTAGTGGTCAGGTCAATGCTGAGGGCATTCCTCCATTGTTCATCACCTTGGTTTTTTTGTGGCAGGGTCTCATTGAACCTGGAACCCATGGACTGGTTAGACTAGTTGGCCAACTAGGGGATTTGCCTGTTACACTCTCTGCACCCCACCCGGATGCACTAAGGTTATAGATGTGGGCCCCCATGCCTAGCCTTCATGTGGGTGCTAAGGATCAGAACTCAGGTCGTCCTTGCTTGCCCTCTGGATTCTTTACTGATTGAACCACCTCCTTATCCCCAGGAGGGTTCATGTTTAAAAGATAAAAATGAAATCAGAGTTTGTAAGTGGCTCTACTAGAAACAGGGCTTCTGCAGAATGGACTGAAAGAAAAGGAGACTTTGCTGGCCAGCCACTAAAGCAGCAAACACAAGATAAGAAGGGCAGTTGTCTACATGCTCAACGTGGACATCCCAAATCATGTGGTCAGCAAAACCAATTGCCTTTGACCTTGAGCCCAGGGAGGCTGTTTGTGCAAACTGAACTACTTAAATTCTCTGGTAGAAGAAACATATTCTTTAGCACTCAATGTGAGGCACAGAGAATAACCAGACATGACTCCTGCTCATGAGGTCTGGTGGTCAAGAGATACAGAAATGATTATGACAGAGTGCAGACCATGAGAAGGAGAGGGAGCTCAATTACCTGTTTAGTTTCAAAGTTAACAAAACAGTACCCTCGGGGCTGGCCCTCCAAAGCACCAGACTTGTGGAAGAGGAAGTCAAATTGCTTCACCTTGCCAAACTTCTGGAGTAGTTTGAGGAGGTGGTATCTGTGGAGACAGAAGAGCCTGTGAGTTCACTCTGGGAATGCCGCTGGCCACTTGGTCCCAAATGTAAGATAAAAGAGGGAGATAATTTACTTCAGGCAACAAAATTCTCTGACCACTGCCCTATGCTTTCCTGAAAACTGCTGTGTTGGTTTATTTGGGAAGCAGGATTGTTTGCTTCTATTTGGAATGGGAACTAGAACTGTCATGCCTATGCATCTGTCCAACACAAAATACCAAACAAAAAAACCACACCTAACAAACAGCTGTCTGGCCCACAGCACCATTTGTTTTTCTTTTGGAGAAAAGCTCAAAAATAGTGTTGATCTATTTATTTTCAATTTCTTGGCAATGAAATAGCATTTGTGAGTCTCTATAACTTCATCAGAAACACACACACACATACACACACACACACACACACACACACACCAAGCCTATCTTGTATCAAAATAAACAAGGTTGCAAAGTCATCCATATCTACACAAACAAAAACCAGTCCTAAACACTTCCCTCTTAGACCTGCTAATCATTAAACACAAATTGTACCTGTGAGTGACTCTGCTAGCACCTTCCAGCTAGTGGGACTTCCACAAGGCTTCAGATGTGACTGGAAATTAGGACAACACGAAGCCAAACATGACTGAGGCCGGTCTCACCATGGAGGGGATACTGGCCAGCTCTGTGAATCAGCCAACCTCAGTTTCTGTAACACAGTACATATTCTGGGGTGTGCTCAAATAAAAAACAGAGTCAAGGACGAAATTTATTCCCGGCAGGAGGTTTGCCCAAAACTATTTCTTGCCACCCTGCTTCTCCCTTTCTTGTATTCCTCACTCTTAAAACTCACTTGGTTTCTATAAGACTTCTGAGCTGTTCAAACAGATGTGGCCTTAGCAGGTTGCTTCGGCTGATCTCCATCCTGATTTCCTGTCATCCGATGTAAGGGTGAGACAAACCAACAGCTCTCCCATTTCCTTTTCCTTTGGCCTTCCTCCTGGCATCCTCTAAGCTATTCAAATGGAGTCAAGGCTTTCTCTAAACAATGCTGTCCCCTTGATACTAAAAAGGTATCAGCCCACATGCTAAATCTGTTAGTACTCAGAATTCTACCCCACAGGGAGTCCGTAAAGTCCATAGGCACTTTATATTCACATTGTTTTCTAGAAGAAACTCACCAAGATTTTATTCTTGAGCAAGATCTCCTTTGGGAAGCAGAGATAGGAAATACATCACACACTACACTAAATCCGACACTAATGTGTATCAATAAGCAAGTCCATTATAGTTAATCAGGTGTCTGATACCATTGTAGACAGATACAGTGCAGATCTAGTACTAGGGTAGGATGAAAGGCTCCCAAGCCCCATTGTGGATAGTAATCTGGTCCTTGGACTAGTTTTGAAAAGGAAACCAACCACAACCCTGTACTTAATTACTATCTCCCATCAGGAGACCTCAACTACCCAGTGAGAATGAAGGACTCTTTGGGGGGAATGGGAGACACCTCTAGTACAAACCTGTTTTTGATTATCTCAACAGGCTTACAGCAAGGCTGAGTCTCCCCAAAGGCTTTAATTCACAGCCACACCTGCTCTTACTACACCCATTCAAACCTTCACACCATGTCAATGCCACAGAATGGTGGGTCAAACCCATTTAAAACAAAACAGAACTTAAGGATACTACAGTACAGCTATCTTTTCATTAGTTCCGTTCTGCTAAATAGCAGGAAGGTAACAAGATTGGCATTTCCTAGAAAATGAATTTTAATTTACTAGGGAAAATGCCAACAGATTATTCATTGTAAAGCTAACAAACACGCGCTGCCTGAGAAGTGTGACCTAAGATTCCAGGAACATCTGCTTAGGTCTGTGTCTTTCAACTTCTCTAGGATTTCTTTTCTTGTTTGATAATTTCTTGAAATTATCGGAACACTGAAACAAAAGGAATGAAATGTTTACTACTTTGCTTCCTGGAGATGGGGACTGCAGGCTCTGATAGTGACAAAGCCCGGAGCCTCTCGCTTTCACATCTGCAAGTACTTTTATCTGCTGCTGGAGCATGGAAGCTTGGTCCTCATCAGCAGGCTCCTTCCCTTAACGAATCACACACCCTGCTGCCTTCAGGAGAGAGAATTAATATCCTGTCTCCCCCCCACTCCCACCCTACTTCTCTAACCCAATCAGTGCTTTCTTCTCCCAATGAGACATTAAAATAGCCTTCCTGTCTGGTGGCATAGAAGCAATCACCTGTACAAATGCTAAAGCAGATATATCCTACTATGCTGCCATGGACATCAGGACCTTTATATGAATAAAACTGCCTTTCAGGCTCTCAATACAGGTTAGAGAGCAACACATAAACAACTCTAAGCAGTGCACATTTTGCACACACACACATGCATACACATAGAGGCATGTACACACACACATGCCCATACATACACACACCCACACATGCAGTGCGTGCACACAAGTGCACACACATACACAGGCACCCACGTATACATGCCCACACATACACAGGTGCACATGCACACATTAGTACACACACACACAGGAGGAGTGTAGGAGAGCTCCGGGAGGGGACATCTGAAAGCAGTGTCTGTGAGTGGACACCATGTAATGAGAAGGTGAAGTCTGACCTATTGGAAGAGTGGAAGTGGGGACAAGGACTCAGGGATGTGCAACTGGGGAATTTTGATTTAATGTTACAGGAAACAGAGAGGCAGTGACATGACCTTTAGGATGTGTGTGTGTGTGTGTGTGTGTGTAAAGTTTTTAGAGAAAATTTTGAGACAAAGTAAACAGACTGCTGTCATGGGCTCATGCATTTACTTCCGCTGAGTTCTGGTTTATCCAGTGCAAGTTAGCACTAGGACACTTGCACCTGACTGGCTCTCCATCTCTTGGCTTTTAAGTTTACTGAATGTGCTGCAAACTGACTTCCTTACCACAAACTGAGGGCTCTTTCCAACTACCGCATGGTCAGTGGGGTCTTGAGTTTTTTACATTTCCCAGGCAAGACCTCTCTGGGGCTCAAGGCCCAGTGTTATGAAACTAAAAAGCCTTCAGAATCATCTTTATTCTTCACTTGTCTTCAATTTCTGTTTTTCACATCTCAGACTCACCTACCAATCTCCAAGTTCACGGTCCCCCTCTATGTGGCAGAGGCAACAAGGGTCGCAGGTGAGTATCTAACTAACCTGCATCGTCAGTCTTGGCCAAGTCACCCTGCACATGTGCAGGTGAATCCCTCACTAAAACATTACTGTCTTGGTATCAGGTTCTTGTTAACACCCACTGTGACTTTCTTCTACAGAAGATTCAACTCGTCTGAATACATGTAAAGAGCCATTTTTACCCGACAGTACTGTACCTATCCCACTGTCCTCTTTGCTGCCATTTAGTATTCATCCTTGCCTTAAGCTGCAAGGTCCTTTTGGATCTGCTTCTTTGGAGCCGTCTTTCTTACTCTGATTTACATACTTTTCATGATTTCCCCTCTGCTTAGAAGGCACTATTAAAATTTCTACTGACGTTCTCTCTCACACTTAACACACAATGCGAAAGTTATTACTTTACAGAGCACACTTACTATTTGAATAAGAAAGCCAGTAATAAGTACAGCATGGCAAATCAACATCTAAGAATACTAACATTTTGAGTTCCCTGCTGAAAGTAGAGGTAATGTTCTAAGCTTACAGCCTGGGTCTTACAGCAATTTAGAAGTTCCCACATGTTTAAATTCAAAACAGAATGCTCTAGGTCATGATTGTTCAGTTACTCCGACTATGAGAATATCTGAGCAAAGGCGCACTGAATTAGAAAGGAGGAAACTACAAACTACTTTGCAAACTGAGCCAACTCATGTTAACTTTCCTTTTCCTATAAGGAAGGGCAAAACAATTCCACTCTAACTGTTATGAGGGGAAATAAGAGGACTTTATACAGTATTAGAGTTAGAAGAAATGTTTCTGTTATTTAATTGAACATTCTCACTTCACAGAAACATGAGGTACAATGAAGCTGAGGAATGAGAACGCAATAGAAATAACATGAATTTAGGCTTGACCACTTCTGTAAGAACAACTCCTTCAAGTCTCCAAGACCTTCTTAGTCAATGAAAGCTTCTGGCACGCAGCATAGTCATAAAACAGTAAGTATGGACAAGATAATCACTATATGTTCACAAAAGCTCTATCTTACAATACAGCAAGCAGTATTTGGGAGTGACTTCATTTTAATTATTCACATAGCGTCACTCTATGTACCGGGAGAAGAGCAGGATCCAAGAGTTTATGTATCTTAATAGTATGTAAGGAATCGCATGAGCACCTAGAGCACAATGTTTGAGTACCAGACTATCACATTTTTGAAAGGAGATGGATGGATGTCTAGTACAGCATAAGAATTCATGTTAATAACCAAAAGACACATACATACATAGAAAAACAAGAACTAATCACAAAATAATGGGAAAATGAACGACAGACTGCATTGTTCAAATATTGTTTAAAAGACTATCATTGGGGCTGGAGAGATGGCCCAGTGGGCTACTCTTCCAAAGGACTTGGATTCCACTTCCAGCATCCACATGGTGGCTCACAACCATCTCTAACTCCACTCCTCCAGGGGATCTGATGCTCTCTTCTGGTCTCTGCAGCACTAGGCACACTCATGGTGCACTAGACATACATGTACTTAAAATACCCATTTATGCATAAAATAATAAAAACAACCACCACAACAAAAACCTTCCCATTGTATTAAATAAGTATTCATGACAGTAAATACATACTTTGTTTCCTAAAAGAAGTAAGAGAACACCTCTAAAGAATAGAGATTCAAATAGACTTCTGAAAGAGAAAGGAAAGAAGTGTTAAGGAGCTGGGATGCAGGCATAGGAAAGAGAAGTAAGGGTCTGTTGAAAAGGAAACAGCAGGAAGGGGCAACAAGTTTTGGCTGGGTAAGCTTAAATAGGAATACCGGAAGACATTCTGCAAACTCCCCTTGAGAGTAATTAGAAGATTAGAGATTTGGAGTCAATTGATAGCACAAGCACCATGTGCTCACAAACTCCTTCAATGCTGGGGAGTGACCGCATGATAATTAAACTAGGTTCACTATTTTCTACCCTTTAAGAAGCAGGATCTAAAAGTTCATGTATATGAGCAACTTGGATGGAAATAATGTTTCTACAAGACTTATCAAGTTTGGCAAAGCAACAGTAAGCACTTTATCTTAGCCATAAGCTTTGATCGTCAGTTATGTTTTTGAAAACAAATTATGTAACAAATCAGTTTGTTTGAGAGACAATCCTTTCAAAATAAAGAAGTCATAGAAAGAAAATAGAGACAATGGTTTTGCGATACAGAAACAGGGATATTACAGGTGGAGCACAGCACTTCTAGCCAACAAGCCCCTGAACTACAGTTGGCATTTGATGTCCACCTTTGACTGACATATAAATGAGAAAGTTTTAATCCAATGTTTCTGTTAAAGATATAACTCAGGAATACATCCATACACTTACTATGACAAGCAGCAGGACACAATCAGCATAACAGTCTCATAACCCCAAAAACTACAACCGATTCAACCAACACTGTTTCCCACTTTAGACTTCTGTTCAGACAAGCAGAGTGGGAATGGAAACTACGCTGGGGAGCATCCTCTTATAGCCTGGGTGTTCTATGACGGAAACATTTAGATGAATGGACATTACTTAAGAGCTTGTGCTGATCTCTGGGAGTTCAAGGCCAGCCTGGCCTACAGAGCGAGTTCCAGGACAGCCAGAGTTAAAACAGAGAAACCCTGACTTGAATTACCCCGCCCCCCCTCAAAAAAAAAAAAAAAAAGTTTGCGCTGAAACTTATATGGAAACCCAGAGATAGCTACACTTATCTGATTTGAGTTTGAGCAGATTTAGGAGCTAAACTTTGTGTTGTGATATAAGATTACATCTCTTTTCCTCTTCCCTAATCCAAATCCTTAATATACCTCATCTTACCCAGATTCAAATAAGCAGGTTCCCCTCTTCTTATCCTTTGTTTTTAGCCCTACTCTAGAAGGAATAATTCCAGGCCTGTTGATTCATTCCACGATTGCTTTAAGTACTGATTTACGTAGGTCAGTGTACTTGCCCTTTGCTATTCTGCCACCAACCAACACCTTCCCCTGCCAAACAAGTGGAGGAAAGAGAAAACCTATTAATTCTCTGCCAAGATATTCCTTTTCACTATAATGGCTCTGATGGAAAGAGTAGGAGTCGGGACACTCGTATTCAATTAGTAATGTGATCTTGGGCAAGGTAATTCTGCCACTTAGACCCTCATTTCCTTTATTGTAGGGAAATAGAATTGGATGGTATCAGAGGTCCCCAAGTATCTCGACCCATGGAGCCTGCTCAGGAATTGCCAAAAGAAGAGTGGCAGCTGACAAAAGGCTTCAAGCGCCTCTTCTCCCTCCTTGATCAAAGCAGCTTGGAAGTCTTATTTTACACATGCTTCTTTCAGATTTAGTTTATCACAGGGTTCTCTTGTTTAAATTGCTCCACATGGTGCTGAGCACACAACAGGCACTCCAATCATATAATGAAGGAGTGGAAACCAAAGGGACTAGGCAAAGGTGATCTCCAGGATCCCTTCCCACTCTCACTTTCTACGGTTCTGTGCCTGCTTTCAGAAGTCACTGTCAACTGGGGCCCAATGCCTATTTGCAAAGATCCCGAGACTACTTCTCATTCCTTCATTCTGGGAGACAAAATATAACTAAGGTTGGTTCTAGAACAATTACCTGTTATCACTGGGTATGGAGTCAAATAGCTGGCAAAGAGTTCTCTTTGCTGAGAAAGAAGAAAGAGGCTTATGCTAGAAGGAAATCCAAAAGTGTATCCTTACAGTTGCGGAGTGCAAATATATGAAAAACGGGAACAGGCTAAGAAAGACAAATCTAAACACAAATGAAGGTATCAAGATACATACCACTACTTTGAAATTCTTCTGTATCAGCAGCATACTCACTGCACTTCTGTACATAATCGACTAAGGTGGTCTGAACTTACTCTGTGATTTTGGGGTCCAGGTTGCCAATCCATAATCGGTGTCCTTCCTGTAGAGATCCCTCTGAAAGGATGGATGCATTCTCCAGGGGAAGAGTTTTGGTTTCTGTTTCCATCAATCTCTATGAAATACTAAAGGCAATGTGAGCATTCAGGCAGGAGAGTGGAGCAACCTTGTGTGAACACAAGACTTCACATGCACTCCATACATTTATCCAAGGAAGGCATACTCTCTGGGCAGTCCTTCAAAGGCCTGTAATTTCCCAACTGGGGCCTGGACCAGTTCCCCTTGGGACAGCCCTTCTGGCAGCCAGAGTTGCCATTTAGGATAAAGAAGTATGGCTGTGTGGAGAGTCTTAAATCTTCCCCAGGCAGGAGGCCAAAGGTTCTGTCACCACATGATACTCCTGTTCAATGAATGCATCCCAGAAAAACACTTGGAAAGCACCAAGACGATAGTCTTGATGGTGTTGAAGGGAGCAGGCAGGGAAGAACAACTTATGCTCCTGTTCTTGGAACACAGGGAAGGAGGAGGCAGCACAAGAAATGTGAGCACAGATTTTGAAGTTAGAACTGGCTTTGAAATTAGGTTGTGTGACCTAGTTAATTATCCGAATTTTATAAGCCTCGATTTCCTCAAATGTAAAATTTGGGGCAATCGTTCTTATTTTATAGGGCTGTTGTGAAGATTACATATATTAAAAAAAAATCACCACACACTGTATTTAATAACAGTAAGTAATTAATATATATCAGCTATTGGTCACTAAGTTTACTGTTCTGGTAGAAACAAGAGACGAATTTCCTCCTCAATTATTACTTAGTTATCACCATCTGCTTTCTTGGTGTAAATTAGGGGAAGTCACTTAACTACCCTTCGCCTTAGTCTCCCTACGGAGACAGCATCTCATTAAGGTATGCAGCTCTGCCAAGTCATACCCCTGAAGCTTTGAGAACCATGCACCTGTCTTAACTCCTGAGGTGTCTCATCTCACAGACAAGAATGAGGGTAGTGACAGAGACAGTAATGGAAAGAGCAGAAAGCCTGGTGACAGAAGACTTGGTTTTAAACTGTTCCATTTCCATGGGAAGTTATTTTTCTTGGTGCCTCAGTTTTTTCATTCTTATTTATTTACTTTATTATCACGGGGGAGGGCATGTGCATATCATTCATACAGAAGGTAGGGTAGAGGACAACTTTCAAGAGGTGGTTTTCTCCTGCTTTTACTTGGGCCCTGGGGATTGAACTGAGGTTGTCAGGCTTATCTGTCAAAGACCTTTACTAGCTAATCCATTTTACTGGCCCAGCTCCTTCATGTTTTAAAATAAACTTTGAGGGGCTGGAGAGATGGCTCAGTAGTTAAGAGCACATGTTGCTTTTGCAGAGCATCCAGGGGTTTAGTGCCCAGCACCCATTTGGTAGCTCACAACCATCCATAATTTCAGTTCCAGGAGATGAGATGTCTTCTTCTGACTGTTACACTCACTGCAAACATGTGGTGCACATACACAGATGCAGGCAAAAGACTCATGTGCATTAAATAAATAAACCTAAAAAATTCATAAAGATAAACTTTGCTTTGCTTATTAGTTAAGGTTTCCGAGAAGATAAAAATGAGTTAATAGATGAAAAATGAAATTTTAATAAATATATAATAAAAGAAAGATAAACAGACAGGGAAGATAGCAGGCTGTGCCAGACCTCAGACCTCCCTGCTAGAAATAACAAACAAGAAAGCCCTCCATAAAAAAACATGTCTTCTATGTCCAGAAGTGTCTCAGAGCTCAGCCCTGTAGAAAATAATCCCCATTCTCAGAATGCTTATACTTAAAAGGAGAGAATTAAATTAAAAAACAAAGATTGAAGTAATTAATGACAGATACTGTAAACAACATTGAAAGGTGATGTGACTTGGGGTTGCACTATTTTAGTTGAGCAGAGTAAAGATTTGAATGCTAGGAACTTCTGATGCTTTCATGTCTAAAAGCAACAGTAACACCAAAAGATAATGCCAGATGCCACGTTTCAATAGGAAGAATACAGGACACGGGACTAAAAAGACCTGGATACAAAACTGCCTTTCCCAATTACTGTGGCTCAGTAAGTAATAGTATCCCCCTAGGTATCTTCCTCACATTCTCTATGTCTGTCACTCCCCCCTCATATAATGTGAATACGCGGGTTATTTATTTTTTTGTCTATGTCTCTAAAATAATAAGAGCGTCTACAGCACAGGGCCTTGCCCGCCTTGATCACGATTCTACACACAGCATACAGCGTACTGCTGGCTCAGAGCTGGTACTCACTTTTTTCTGAGAATGAATAAAGCAAACTCAATTCTCTTCTTTCCAAAGATGGGAACAATTATTCCTGTATCACGTGGTTATTTTAAAAAAGATTATACATGTGGCAGCTCCGCACATGGATTTTTGAAAAACAGTAAAGTCTAATAAGACAGTATGCGACTATCAAATCTTTTAGGGTTTGCAATGGCGACAACTCGGAGAAACAGTTCACAAAATGCCTCTCCATCTATTCCTCCCAGCTGAGCTGCATCAACTCAAGAAGCCAGGAAGGGACTAGGGCTAATTGTTAAACGTCAACCGCGGGGTTTCCCGATTCCTGGCTGCCAAAGGTCACTCATGGATTGTTATTTCCGGGCCAGGCCAGGACAATCCGGGGCGGGGCCGAGGAGCCTGCGGGTGAGGCCGGCTTCTGCCAAGGCTCCGCGGCCGGGATGGCGCTGGGTTTAGCCTACTCACCTGCTAGCCTCGGAGCTGTGCCCTCAACTCATGCCCCGAGAGCAGCTGCCGACGCCGGGGTCCGAGCGAGAGACGCGAGGGTACCACGGACCAAACACCGCTCGCCGCCCGGCCGCCCGTGACGTGCTACGCCTGCGCCGCCGCACCGCCCCGTGACGTCACGACGCCCGCGCCGCCGCCTCCGCCGTCGCGCGTGTGTGCCTCTAAGTAACCCGGGCTGTGGCTGGTGAGTGGCCTCGAGGCGGGGGGTCTCAAGGCACGGGCGTGGTACAGGTGCTGAGGACACGACTCGCGGGATCTCGGAGGGACCTGCGGGCTAGGCTGCACAGCGTTCGGCACGACCTTAAGGCTAGGGGCGGGACTTCTGGTCCTCTGTAGGCTAGAGGGTGGGCGCGGGGCTCTGTCACTCACCATGCATTTAGAGCCTTGCCAGGGAACTTGGTAAATAGTTGCTGATATTTAAGGACATCACCGGACATGAAACTTGCCTTTTCCGAACAGCCCTACGCGCGGAGGTAAAATTATCCTCGGTGATGAATAAACGAAAACGCAGCGCTGTCTTCACCAGGGTCACGAGGCCCCTAAGTGATGGGAGTTTAAATTCCACCCAGGCTTCAGTCGAACGCCTGGGCTTTTAAAAATCGTCACTCTGCCGTCCTGTGGGCAAACAGTTGTCATTTCAATGGTGCTTCAACATTGCCATGACTCTGGCAAATTTTACAGATGAGATTGAGATCACATACTTAGGAAATGCTAGAAATAGGACTCTTTCCTAGACCGCCTCGAAGTTTGGTGCTTTTTCTTTTAACCATATTCCGTTGAATCTCCCAGAATCTTGGCGAACTTGTATTTGGAAAGGCCGGAAACCTCATCAAATTTCTTCAGCTGATGGCTGAGGAAACAAAACCAAGCTAGGAGAAATTATTTGCTACGGTTCACGTCCTTGGTAGAGCTTTGATACATGACTTTTGAATATGGGTGGTTGTGAATGCAAAAGATGTAGGTGATGAGGATTGATGAGGCGGGGATATTGGAATCTAGGTCCTCTAGTCTTTAGGTGAAGCCTTTTTTTCACTTGTTAAATTTTTATTACCCGTCCTTTGGCTTGCTGTGCCAAGGACATGTGGGTGCTGTATTGAGTCAGATATTACAAATATCTTTCTTTATATGATACTGAATTTGAAAAAGAGCACACCCTATTTCAAGCAAAGAACTGGAAAACCAGGGGATAATGGAGGTAGTGTTGAGAAGTAGATCTCAGGACCTGCCATCAAAGGTGTAGATTCCAACTCTGATGCCAGTGTTTTGACATTGGGCAAGTCCATTACCACTCTTACCATAGTTACATGATGTCTGTGTTCTCGCACTATATTAAGTACAGGGTACAGTAGTGAACAAGTAGATTACTAGATAATTTAGTCTACTAGAACAGTCCATGAGTTCTAGCAGCCATATGGATATACTTAGACAAAGATTAAATAATTACACAAACATTTACTTTTATGGCTAAAGGCTAAGTGCTGCGATGAAGTACTGGGCATGAAAACTGGATTTCAAGAAATGTGACCAAGTTTGGTTGGAAGAGGTGGCCATTGACCCTGTGCTCTGTAGAGTGATGGTTTAGGATGAAATCTGAAGAAAAAGGGATGGTGAAGAGAAGGGGATACTATTCCAAGCAGATTTAACGACTTTTTAAGAAAAGTTTTATTGAGCCAGGCGTGGTGGCATATGCCTTTGATCCCAGCACTTGGGCAGATCTCTGGATTCGAGGCCAGCCTGGTCTACAAAGCAAGTTCCAGGACAGCCAGCGCTGTTACACAGAGAAACCCTATCTTGAAAAAAACAACAACAAAGAAAGTTTTATGTGTATGGATGTTTTGCTTGAATATGTGTATGTGCACCACATGTGTGCCTGGTGCCTTTGGAGGCCAGAAGAGGGCAATGAATCTCCTAGGACCAGAGTTACAGATAGTTGTGAGCCACCATGTGGGTGCTGAGGGTCGAATCCAGATCCTCTGTTATGATAGCCAATGTTATTAACCTCTGAACCATTTCTCCAGCCCCTTAATGGCATATTTGAAAACCTAGGAACAAGAGAAGCTCATGAGGAAATGAAAGATTAGTTTATTTTGTAAAATATATGTGGTAATTAAATAAAATGGGAAACGTATTTTATATACAAGGTCTTGTGTGTTCAAACATGTTAGAAATATACATTATGTTTGCTAGGACGGCTGACAAGCCATGATGTAAGTTCATAAGTGTATGAAACTCTTAAAGTGTAGGGTAAAAAGTCTAAGCTTACTTACAAGGGTTTTGAAAACCCACCAGTCCCTCCCTGAGCTGGAAAACCCACCAATTCCTGAACTCAAAATCCCACCAATCCCCAAGCTCACCGAAGCTCAGGACTTGAAATCCCACCAATCCACACCCTGGAAAACTGCCCCCAAGAAACCTTATATGAAGCTTGCCTCCAGCTCAGTTCTGTGCTGCTTCTCACCCAAGCAGAGATAGCCACCTCTTGTGTTTTTCTAATAAATCTCTTGTGTGAGATTTGTTATGTGGTGTGACTTTGTAGTATTCCTAGGCTCCTGACTGCCAGGATACCACTCCCTTTGGAGCTGTAACACTTGGAGATAGTCAAGCTGTAACACAAAGAATAAACAAAAAAATTATTAAAAATTATTTAAAGTGAAAAAAGATATGGAAGTTGTTGCTGAGAAAGACTCAACTATTCAAGGTCATACATCTAGTAAGTAGGGAAACAGATTCTACTTGTGAGTGGGTTAATGTTAGTGGAAAATACTTCAACTCCCATAAGAAGTTCCTTCATATGTGCTGACCTG
This sequence comes from Cricetomys ansorgei, assembly GCA_026225945.1. Lineage (NCBI taxonomy): Eukaryota > Metazoa > Chordata > Mammalia > Rodentia > Nesomyidae > Cricetomys > Cricetomys ansorgei. The sequence goes on from JAMJFZ010002981.1 coordinate 5,569,771, forward strand.
AGTGCTCATATCTGGTTAAAAATCCAAAGGACTGCTTTATTGAATGTCCACTGTGAAATTTCCTGGCTTCTGTGCAATTAAAACGTATGCCTCAAGTATTCCAGCAATGTGGTTTATTTATAGAATTGTCTTCCGGTTCATGTGTATTGGGTTTGCTTTTTGGTGCTGCATTTTCTGTCAAAGGTTGTTTATTTCAAACCCAAACTGGTTTCCTGTTGCTTTGTGAACTGGTATTATGACCCACAACAGGAACTCCAGGAAACCTGTCATACACACTGCAGCCAGATTGAGACCCTGTCGATTAAAAAAACCCAAACTGCACATTATTATACAGCCATATTTGGATATAAATGTGAGTTGGGCATTAGCTATATTAGGTAGAAACCTAGATTTAGGAATGTCACTCGGAGCCAAACTTTGGTAAATAGTTTTAAGTAGTATTGGACTATTAGTTCCTTATTCTTGGACAGTGACTTGATCTCTCTGAGCTTTAGGTTCAACATCTACAAAATAGGGATGACAATACTTTATCTGTGGCATTATTGACAGGAGTAAATGAACTAATATGAGTACAGCAAGCAGCTCAGGTCTGTGTTTGTACAGACTTCACATGCTGATTGCTGGTATCCAGCATAACGTGCAGTTAAAAATTCCATCAGGAGAAGTTGTTTGCCTTTGTATTATTCACTTTCTTTTTTCGTTTGTTTCTTAAGACAGGATCTCATCTAGCTCAGCCTAGCCTCTAGCTTGCTGTATGACTGAGGATGACCTTGAACTCCTTCCCTCCTACCTACACCTAATGACTAGGACTATAGGCATGCCTCACCACACACCAGAAGGTGTAGTAATAGTCACACATCTTGAGCAGTTAGCACATCCCAGGTGTTTTATATGCGCTCCGTGTTTCACTTTTAAATGAGGCTTATCTTTCTTACTGATAGAGGACGAATTACCCCAGGCAGAAATTAAAATCCTTGTCTAACCGAATCTAGGCCACCTTACACATCAGTCCTGACATATGTGCAAGTGTCTGTCATATCTGACCCCAGCACAGAAATTGCTGAAATTCAGAATGTGGGTAGCTATCAGTAAGTGTCATTTTTTTTTTTTTTTTTTGCGTCCCTAATATCTAGTAGTCACCATGCCAAATATTTTACCAGCCTAGCCTCATTATTCCCAACTTGAAGAAATAGGTACTAGTCTCATTTTACAGAAGAGAAATGAAGATGCAGAGATTCTCAGGAGTATTTAGTCCGCGGCGGAGCTGGGATCGCCTGTTCTTGTTTACTCCATTACACTGCGTCAACATTTTAGCAGTGTTTTTTTAATGAGATGTGATTTTTCAAAGATAGTACTTCCAGACACTTGATACTAATTGTTCTTAATTTTTAGCTAAGTAATAGCCAGATTCTTGGCAGAAGCTCTTAGTGTAATATTTGTTGGCTAGGACTGTGTTGTATCTCAGAGGGAGCAATAGCTTCTTTGTATGGTCAGGGACCTCAGAAGTGTGTATAACTTGTGTTAACTCGATGGATGTGGTGTTTCCCAGTTCTAGACTATGGAAGACCTCAAACCTCAATCATGCTTCAGACTTAAAGTGCGTTCTAATTGGTAATCAGTGCATAAGGAACCAAAGAAAATTTTAATTAAATGCTGCCATGTAAATTTCCTAGTCATTTTATGCCTATTAAAATGTTTTTCTTACTTAAAGTCCCCTTCTAGTACTCTGCCCTTCCTCTTTAAGCTTTATCAAGATTTTGTGCTTTTGCTCATATAAGGGCTTAATTAGCATCATTACAGATTTAGGCTGCTGCACATTTGCTTAACAGGCATTTAAATGCACTGAAAGAACTCAAAAGACTGGGTGAGTCACTTAAGTCCCTGAGCCTCAGTTTCTTCATCCTGGAAAATGAGGGTGTTAGTTCTTCCTGAGACCGTTGGGGGGAGGATTGGAGACAATGTGTGTAAAGTGCCAAGTTCATGGCTCAGTTTAAGCAGTTGCTTGATAGTTGGCATGAATTAGTTTTAGAAGTTGCTGTGGGTTTTCTTTTACTGAGATCTTTTTGTCTTATACTTTTTAGTGGCTATTTATGAGGATTCTCTTCCATCATGGCCTTGGGAGCAAAGTGCTTCCGCCTGCTCCGCCCTGCCTTTTGCAGTTACCTTGCTGCTTTGACCAGACCTGTTTCAGAAATTTCCCTGAAGACAGTGAGTGGAAGACTGCATGAGCACAGGCAATACTTAGCCTATCCAGCTGCACCAGTTCGATGTTTTGCAACCAAGAAAGCCAAAGGTAGAGGCTTGTGATCTCCTTCTGTCTCATCCCTTTCTTATACTTGGCAGAGATCTCAGAGATGTACAGAATTCCTTCATTGTCTACGTGAGAGGATGTCTCAGTTGGTTCAGTTGCTTAAGCTTGAAAGGTCACAGTGACAGAATGTGTTGGAACCCAGGGCTTGTTTTGTTACCATTACCCCACACTTATTTTCTTGGTGGCTTAGAAAATGCCTAATTTATTTCATTTAGATGCAGAACTAGAGGTAAAAGTACCAAGAGAACTGCAGTGCTGTGGCAGGGATCAGCATGTACACTGGTCTTTCAGGAGGAAGATGCAGATTGAGGGTATAATTAAAGCCAGAAGGGTTTTGGGTGAACAGGGCATTAAAGCCACGGGTTTAGATGGATGATCTTAATGGCTTATGTCATCCAAGAATGAGATTTTGATGTACCGCAGGTCTTAGCTTAAATGCCACTTCCTCCGGGTGCCTTCCTTGGCCTGAGACTGGGTCAGGTCCTCTGTTACATGCACTCATGTAACCTATTATTTTACTTTCAACACACTTAGAACTGTAGTAATTAATTAATTAGTTGTAAAAGTGATTGCTGTTTGTTACTGCCTCCATATTGAATCTAACGAAGATCAGTCTCTTTCTTTGTTGTTTATATACTGCAGTCTCAAAAGCTTTGTAGGATGAATGAACGAATGACAGAAGCGATCAGGCAGACATGCTGTTTGCAGTGGTGTGTCAGGTAGTCCCCTCTCCAGGATGGTGCTAGAAATAGGCTGCTGAGTTTTTCCCTACCTACTTTCCTTTTCTGCTTTCACACAAACCTGCTTTCTGTTGAAAGGAAGATTAACACATTGGTGAAAGAAAATTAATGCTTAGAAAACCTCTCTTCTGTTAATGTTTGATTTGTGTGTTATTTTTTTAAATTTTCTAGTCCATTCCTTACCGTTATCCATTGAAAACAATTACAAATTTCCAGCAAAGGAACCCTTACAATTATCTACTGAATACAGATTTTAGTATGTTGCAAATATAGAAGCCTAGGTACAGTTGTTTGAAAGAAAAATTGCCCATGGTCTTATCCAGATAAAGGAATAACGGGAAACTTGGGACTTGTAATGTCGCAGAGTCACCATCTCAGCACGAGCTGTGACTTGCAAGCCGCATCTTTCATCTCCTGTGGCTACCTCCTCAAACTCTTGCATTCTCTTGGATTCTGTCTACGTTAGGGATACACTCGTGTGTTGATTGTGCTTCGAGGGTGTTGTGTCTTTGAATGTAGTCATTTGCAGTTCTTTTCTTTGACTTTTGTATCTTTTTCAAGAACTCTTTCCTTTCCTGAGGTAATTTATTTCTGAATGTGGTGTGAATTAATAATTTTAACTGTATATTTGGCTGTGGTAGCTCATACCCGTAATCCCAGTGTTTGAGAGACGGAGGCAGGAGGATTACTGCTAATTCAAGTTGGTACTGGGCTTTGTAGTGAATTCCAGGGCACTCTGGTCTGCAGAGTGAAACTTTATCTCAAATAATAGAAACTAGGATTGGGTGGTGGTGATGCACACCTTTAATTCCAGTACTGGGAGGCAAAGGCAGGCAGAGCTCTGTGAGTTCGAGGCCAGCCTGGTCTACAGAGTGAATTCCAGGGCAGCCAGAGTTACAACAGAAAAACCCTGTCTTGAAAAACAAAAAATCTAAACCAAACCAAAACAAAACAAAAAATAGAAATGAAAGCTCAGTTTAGAGTTCTTTTCCGTATGGGCCATAAGCTGTGCTGTCAGCACTGTCATCCAGTTGGTGCTAACTGCTACATTGTACTTTGTTTCCTTATGTATGTGGTTTTTGTTGAACTGCTTTGTTTCTGCACTGAATTGTCTTAACTTCCAGAATCAGTCATAAACCCTTGCATACACTGCTGCAGATCTTTACATATCACACACATGTTTTTTCTTGCCTTTTACCTCTTCTATATGAAATTTATAGTCACCAACCAATGTTTGCTGGAAAATTGTATCATTATTGTATCATTTTATGATATACTCATAATTTATTTGAGGTATAACATATACAGAAAAGTATATGCCTACATTATTAAATGGTTGGCTTAGTAGATCTTTAGAAATTACAAACAAGCATGTATCCATCTCCCAGATTAAGAAATAAAATGGGCTGGAGAGATGGCTTTGTGCTTAAAAGCACTGGCTGCTCTTGCAGAGAACTGGGGTTCAATTCCCAGCATCTACAGAGTAGCTCACAACTGTCTATAACTATAATTCCAGAGGATCCAACACTTTTCTGGATTCCCTTGACACCAGGCATGCATCTGGTGCACAGACATACATGCAAGCAGACACTTATTATTAAAATAGTAAAATAAAATTAAAAGAAATAAATGTAGCATGCCATGGTGTCACATGCCGGTAATCCTGACACTTGCAAGTCAGAAGCAGGAGGATCACTGGAAGTTTGAGTTTAGCATGGGCTGTGTGGCAGATTCCAGGCCAGGCACAGTTTCATAGTGAGACGCTGTCTCAAAACACAAAATAATAAGCAAACAAAAACAGAAACAAAAGTTATTAAAAAAAAAAAAAAAGAAAGTAAAAGAAAGGAGGAGGAGGAAGAGGAAAATATCACTTGTATTCTAGAAGCTTCCCCAAGAGATCGGCTTTAACACCATAGACTAGTTTGGTCCTTTTTGAACTCTATGTCTGGCTTTGTGGAGTAACAGATTTCTTGTGAGATATTTGCATGTTGCACCTGCAACAGTTGCTGTGTGCTTTGATTTTTATAGTGTCCTGGATGTGCTGCTGCAGTTTATGTATCTATCCTGTAGTGGCATCTGGGTGCCTTCCAGTTTGAAGTTAAACTAACAGTATCATTACAATATAAACATTCTTGTACATGTGTTTTGGTGCATATGCATGCACATAAGTCCCCCATTCTCCCTTAACTTCCCTCCACTGTGCTGCCCAGGAACTCTAATCTAATGTAAGTGTGATTGGTGATGATGGGCATCCCTTCTTTATTCTCGACTTCAGAGAGAACGCATTTTACATGATGACATAAAGAATGCTTCCTTTATATTTTCATAGTCTCTTTTAAGTAAATATATAATCCTTGAGCTATTAAAAAGGGCACAGAATTCTAATCAAATGATATATCACATTTATTGAGAAGGTTTTACTTCCTCCCTTTAATTTTTGCAGCACTAGGGATTGAACTCAGGGCCTGGCCCATGCTAAGTATGTCCTCTACACTGTGCCAAATCCCGGCACTCCCTGCCTTTACTCTATTAATAGAATAACTCAAAAGTCAATAGCTTTTCTGGTGTTAAACCACTTTTGATAAGAGCCCTGCTAGTTCTTGATAATTATTTGTATGTATCTTGCTTGATACATAACCTGTGTAGTCATTGCTGGATTTAATCAAGCTTGTATATAGGATTAAGTATTAGTCTCGTTAGTCTGTGTTTGCATGTGTAAGATTAGCTTGAATGTAATTCCACATACTGAGGGCATAACTCTGTTGCTGTCATTGTTAGGTCTTGCTGTTGTTTACGTTGGCCTCATGGTGTGAGATGAAGAGTGTATCTCTCTTGTAATAGGATGGTCTAAAGTCAGGACTAATTCATTCTTTGCCTCTTTTGTAGAACCTGCCTGTAAATTCATCTGGGTCTGGTATGCATATATAGACTTGAAATTATATATTCAGTCTCTTTAATAGTTAATGAGACTGCTTATATTTTCTCTTTAATTTTAGATTTTTTTGTGTCTTCAAAGCTGAGTCTAAAATTGTACATAATAGCCTCTTAAGATAAAAATTTTTACTGTTTTGATAACTCTTATATGTTCTCTTTTTCTTAACATTGTGTCTATATCTTTCATATCATTTTGCCAGAAGTTAATCAGCGTTACAAGCTTTAAAAATATTTTAATGTTGTGAGTCTCTTATTTGTTCATAAATAATATTTATTGTGTTTTTGACTTATTCTTTTTTGAGACAAGATCTTAACATATAACTCTGGCTGGTCTGGAATTCACTGTGTAGACCACGCTAGCCTTGAATTTGCAAATATCATAGCTTCCTGAATTAAAGGTAGCTTGTATTTAGGATCACATTTTCCATTTACTTAACTTTTTATTTGTTCTACTTATCAGCTACCAAGAAAGGTATGTTAAAATCTCCTGGTGTGATTGTAGATTGAACAATTTTGTAGATTTGAACTTTTAAATTGTGAGGCTACCTTTTGGATACATACTTATGCCCAGAATTTTAATATATTTTCTGGTATTTTTTTGAAGTAGTCCTCATTTCTAATAATGCATTGTCTTAAAATAGTTTACTGGCTATTGATATAATAAAACTGACTTTGCTTTCATTAATATTTTCCAGGTTTATATATTTTTTCCTATTCATTAAACCTGTGATTTCATATGTTTATAAATTTTCTTGTAGATTCTTTATGGTTAAGTTAAAGTCTTACTCAGAACCTTGAACTTTTAGCTAGTCATTTTGGTTCATTTGTGTTTATCTTTTTTGTTGAGTGTTTACATTGTAATTTTGTTTTGTACTTTTTTGTGGTTTTCTTTCCTTTTTCTTCCTTTCTATTAACTTAATCAGGTTTCTTTATTCCTTTTCATCTCGCTGATTTGCAAGCTGTGTGTGTTACCATCTGTCTTGGATAGTTACCCTTAACTTAAAAAAAAAACACAAAAAACCTTCTTATAGAAGTAAGACTACAACTTGCTAATTTTCACAAACTGAAATCACCAGTGTAACCAAGACTCCCCTTACCTCACAATCAAGAACTGGTGTGTGGTGGCCCATGCTCTAATCTTAGCCCTCAGCAGGCTGAAGCAGACATACATATATAGCGAGACATTGTCTCAGAAACCAGAGCCTATAGTTCAGGGGTAGAATGCTCTGGTCCTGGTTTGAATATTCTCAACACATCAGAAGTCCTTTTTTACCCGCATCTAGTGAATGCCACCCTCTCCCCCTGCCCTTTAGCAGGTTATTATTCAGATGTCTAATGCATGGATTAATTTTGTCTGTTATATTATTCAGGATATATTCTAATTTGTGGGCTCTTCAGTATGTATTTTTTATCTCTGTCCTCTTTGTTCGACATGTAACTTTGATCCCTTATGGATAAATCTGTCTTTTCCCTCTAGTTTCTAAATGATCTGTATGTCTTTGGTTTTCTTTATTCACACTCTATCTAGATAGGAATTTGCTTCAATTGTCCTGCTTGTAATGAGTGTTTCTAAACTGACATCTTTTATCAGTTCCCCAAAGTATAAGCCCTTAGCTTGTTTACTCAAAAGCCAGTGGGGCTTAAAGCAGGATGGTGACTTGAACAAACCTTTGGAAAAAAAAGTCACCTTGCTTCTTGATCGTTGGTTAATTTGGGCAAAATATTTAAATGGCCTTCACCTCAGAATTCTCATTTTCCTATTTCAGAGAACTATCTGAATATCAAATGGAAGACTATATTTAAAATTGCATTGCAAATTAGAATGTGTAATACATATAACACAGAATTGAGCTCGTTGTAGATAATAAAAATTGTTGAATTTTAATATTTTGTTAAACATTTATTGACTAAGCTTCATAGTCTTCATTTAGCAGGTCCTATTTAAGAATTTTCATTTTTCTTCTCCCTTCCTAACACCATGTAGAAGTACAAGAGTGCTTGTGTCACATGCACATCATAGAATTCATGTGAAAACTCCTATGGTTTAGACATGAAATCAGAGTCTGTCTGTTCTCAGCACTGTTGACTTTCTAAAATACAAGTCAGTGTGCTCTGATGGGGAGTGTTTAACGCTTCTGCAGTTCATTCTATCAGCCACGTGATGCTGAACATAACCTTGTCTTAGTGTGTGTTTGAAACTGAATTAATACATTTCCTTTCTCTGCATTAGATTTGTGGAGATGGTCTTATGAAAAGCTCCTGGCTTAAAATTAGACAGATCTGGGACCAAATCTTGACTTTATCACTTCCTGACCTGTGTGGCATTAGGCAAGTCACTTTACCATTTTTGTCTTCTACTTTTTCTGAAAAAATAAGGTATTAGTTTACTTCTGGATTCCCTGGTGTATGTGTAGTACTCTTTTAGGTGTGTAAGTGACTTCATTTATATTCCTGTAGCAGCCTTATAAGACAGGTTTTACTAGTCCTCTTTCACAAGGAGAGAGCATAATACTTGCCCAAGGTCATAAAGCCAGTGTGTACAACAGCAGATTTTAACCCAGAGTGTCTAATTGTAAAGCCTATGGCCTTGCTAATGTCTGAGAAAGGATTTAGCACACGCCTGGGAGCTGGTTGACACTCAGCAGATGTGAGCTCTTGTGTAGGGCAGAGATAATGCTTATACATTTCTAACACTTGCCGTTTTGCCCTGTACACAGTAGGTACTTTTTCTGAAAAGCCAATTGCTTATTATTTCAGTATATGCTTCTCTTTTGTTCACTGAATGTTCACTTTTTAGCTAAAGGGAAAGGACAACCCCAGGCCAGAGTGAATATTAATACAGCCTTGGTCGAGGACATAATCAGCTTGCAAGAGGTGGATGAAGAAATGAAATCTGTGATGGAAGTACTCAAAGATAATTTCAATAAGACTCTCAACATAAGGACTGCGCCAGGTTAGTGCTGAACTGGTGTTTTGGGGAGTGTTACAGTGGGAAAGAGCATGACCTGTCACAGGGTCAGTCCCAGCTTCGGCGTGACTACCTGGCGTTTATGAACAGTTCCTTTTCCACAACCGAGGAGTTTCCCTGCCTACTTGCTGCTGTGTGGCGTTAGTGAGTTAGCGTGTACCGAGGTTCTGGAACAGTGCTGCGTGTGTTCAGTAAGCAGCCGTCTCCTGTGGATAGCTCTGTGCTTGACCCACAGGACTAGCATAGTGGTGAGCAGAGCCTGTCATCATCAGCTATCAAAAAGTAGTTTTCTTGTGGGTGCTGTAAGCACACGCAGGTATCTAGACTCACAGTTCTACGTCCTTGATCTGCTTTTTCCAATTTGCCTCTTTGGCAGTTCTTATCCTGTACTAAAAACCAAATTCTGCAGACTTGCCCACCCGAGGCCTCTCTGTGCCCATGAGCTTGACCAGGAAGATTCCGTTTAGGTTAATAACTTCCTGAAAGTGGCTTTTCTAAGTGGGAAATGTCAGAACTGTCTAGGAGAACTGTTTGCAGATGTGATGGAGAAATGGGTTGTCAGCTAATGGTGCAAGTGGGCAGGAAAAATCCAATTGCTGTTAAATTGGCCTTTTGCAAATTGTCATCATCCTATAGTTGAGCCTGGGACCCCCTCTGAAGGTATCTGCAGGAGCTTCAGCCTCTCCCACTCATGTTTTGATTGGGGGAGTTTGTAAGAAAAATAGAAGAAACTTTATGAACTTGTTTGTGAAAAGTATACAGTTCATTATAAAAAACGATCAGAACATGTTGAGTTCACAGATGCAATCTGGTGTGAGACTGGAAGGCAGTTCCTGGCATTTGTTAACCTTTGTGCTGGGGTGTTTCTGCCTTTGCTGACAGTAAAGCGTGCCATTCAATCTTTCCCAACTGTTTATTTTAAGTTTGCTTATTATTTTAGGTATGAAACTGATAAAGTGCTCTGTCTCCCCTGTGCTTTCTGGCCTGTTAACATTCTGCAGCCGAAACCAGAGAGCAGCTTGAGAGAAGCCCAGGGAGAAACGTGATACCTAAAATGAGCCAGCCAGCTCCACTCTTGTTGAACTTTAAAAAGATGATGGGCTCAGAAAGAGGGTGGGAGTATAATTTGTTAAATGTTAACCTCTGAGAAAATGAGGGGCAGGAGTGAACTTGAGGGAGATTCTCACTGGGGACAGATTGAGGGGAAAGGATTTGCTGCATTATGTCGACATGGATTGAGGGATAAGAACCACCCCAACTGCACACTGAGATGCCCATGTGGGAACTTGTGTGGCAAAGGATCTCATTGCCAGGCAGGGAGGCTGAGCTAAGGTCCATCCTCAGCAGGAAACGTCCCCACCCCCCAGGTATTTCCTTTTTCTTTCATTCCCCTGGGTTGTTTGTATAGTATTCTGTGTAGAATTTGAGGCTGTCAAGCTGAGTGAAATAAGCTAAATTTAGCCAGTAGGCTCTTCCGTATCATCTTTCTCTGTTATCTGAACCAGCAAACACCTTTCCTCCACACTTCCATCTGTCCCCATGTCTGTCTGATAGTCGACGTCTGTTACCTGTTGTTTAAGACCCAGGCTTGTTCTTAACTTCTTGCCACTTTCCCTTCATTCTTCATTGGTCTGTTTGTTTGTTTACCACAGAAGTACTGAGCACTTTGTGCTGCCTATTTTAATAGGTGTGGACATGGAGAGGAAAGATTGGTTCCTAATGTTCAGGAACTTAGAACTCGTATGAAAGAAAGACAAGTAAACCAATGTGTATAAAACCACATAGCAGCAGAATGGTGAGGACATGGCTTTGAAGATGATCATGCCTGGGCTTGGATTTAAGTTCTGTTATTAAGAGCTGTTTTGACGCTGGGCAAATCATTCTGTTTGCCTTAGTGTCCTCATCTGCCTCATCTGTAAAATGGTGGCAGTAATAGTAATAATAATCTTATAAGATAATTATGAGCAAGTAACATGTGATAATTAAAGCAAGTAAATATTAAAAAAATACTTAGTGTGAAGCATTGCTTATAGGAAGTATTCAGTAACTTAAGGCTGTCATCGTTATTATTGAATCATGTCTGGGATGCTTGAGGGCGCTTAAGAAGGCTCTGTAGTACAGCTGAGGAAATCTGTAACATGGAGTCCACTCCAGCGAGATGTTAAAGAGTGAGCAAGAACTACCCAAGTAAAGAAGTATATTCCTGCACAGTGGTCTATGAAATGAGTTCCAGGCCAGCCAAAACTATACAGTGAGACCTGTTTCAAAATAAATGAATAAATAAATAACATTGAGGAAGAAAAAAAAAAGGTATATACTAGAGTTTTACAGCAATATTCCTACCCTAGCTTACCAAATACTAGGATCATAGGAGTAATTAGTAGACCCAGCTTCCAGTAAGATTTAGTCACGGAATGCTGAGAAGAGTTACAAACGGATCTAAAATACTATGGATTGAGAGAGTCAATGTTATTAGGATATCAGTTTTCAGCTTGATCTATTGATACATGGAAACCTGAAATTAAAATTTATAAGTGATTATAGTTATTTTTAAAAGATGAGAAAACTTTAAAAAATGTATAAGATGATTCAATCAACTAATTTTTGTCGATCAGTGGGTGAATCTGTAGATCACTTTGGGTGATGTTGTTTAAAAAAATTATTAACTAGTCAGCATGGTAGATCTTTCCAGTCTTGTGTGTCTTTAAATCCTTTGACCACTACTTTGTAATTCTTGAAGACATCTATACTTTCTTACTTAATTTGAAAGTTATATAATAAGGAAATTAATACTTTCTTAGGTTGTTCTTGGTTTTAAGCTATGGTGAATTAAATAACTTTTATAATTTCAAAAAAAGAAGTATATTTCTGATAGAAGGAAAATTATATGCAGGGATGTTAGATTGATTAAAACACAAAAATTCCAGAAAATAGTGGCAGCACTATTGGGTCAGTTATAAGTGCTTTCCAATATGCTTTTGGGTCTAGTCTTCATTAAAGCCCTTTAAGTACAGTTCTTTATGTATCATTTAAAGATCAGGAAATGGAGGCCCAGAAGAATCTGGAAGCAGGAGAGTTGGCATTTGAATTTAGGTCTGGGTTTTAGAATTGTGGTGACTTTTTATCATTATACTGTCTATTCTTTTTGCAGGCTAAAACCAGTGCTATCAATAACTGTCTGTCATATTTTAATGACTCTGAATCTTGTTTAGTACTTCAAATCAGATCTTTGGGCCATAGTATGGTACTACATTAATCTGACAGCCTATTGCCAGAAGAGCTTCAGTTTATTTGAAAGATTCTTCCCCCACCTCCACAACCCTATTTCTCTTTGTGTCTCAGAACGAGCCATCCACGAGTGGTTCCTACTGTGAGTAGTGAGGGTTTTCTGCTAGTTTCATTTGCATAAGAAATCAGGGACTTTGAATAATGTATCATCTAGAGCTGTGGATTTATTTATCTTTTTTTGACTTCTGAAAAATTGGCCTAGGATTTTGCAGAATTCAGGTATAGAAAAAGATCAGATCCAGGATTAACAGTAAAGTGTTAATTTTTTTTCCCTAGTGGACTTGTTTCTGAAGGAGGGTCTCAGGACAAAGGCAAGTGTGACATAAGGAAATCATTCTAAACTGGCTCTGTGCTAGAATTGTGTGGTGGGTTTAAAACATTACAACAGGATCAGGATCTCTGGGGGTGCAAGAGTAAAGGCTAAAGCCCTGATAATTGCTGTGCAGTTCCATGTAGAGAGGGGAAGAACTTTGCTTGAAATCAGAATTGAGTACACTTGAGTTTGGTGCTTGGCTCTTGTTTCTCACTTGTTAACTCTGAGATCTTGGTCTGTTTATCTTTCTCGTCTCATTTTCTCCTCTGGAAAGTTCTGGTAGTGATAGTGGTATTACAGGATGGGATGGTGGTAAGAACTAGCAGGTAACTTCTTAGTGCTTGTTCTTTGGTATGTTATGTAGTTGGCCATTTCTGTTTAGCTATCTAGAGTCATCACTTTAATTCTGTAAGCACCTATAAAACTGAGTTGGGAACCAAGGCACACAGAGTGTGAGTGGTTTATTTTGTAGCAGTTTGCTAGCTAGTAAGTGGCAGAGTTGCTGAAAGGTGAATCAGTGCTTTTCAGTTTCAGCTCTGTGCTTGATAGTTATGTCAACTTGACATAAGCTGAAATCATCTGAGAGGAGGGAACTCAATTAAGAAAATGCCTCCATAAAATCTGGATAATTAGTGATCAGTGAGGGCCCAGCCCATGGTGGGTGGGGCCACCCCTGGGCTATGGTCCTGGGATCTGTAAGAAAGAAGGCTGAGCAAGCCAGTAAGCAGCACCCTCTCATGGCCTCTGCATCAGTTCCTGCCTCCAAGTCCTGATCTCTGCTTGAGTTCCTGTCCTGACTTCCATTAGTAATGGACTCTCCTGTGCCACAGGAAAGACTTTAAAAAGTCCAGGCAGACCAGAATGCTTACTAACCTGGTTCTAGCAAGGGATTCCAACACAGTTCTGCCAGCACTGCATACTCTCTCCACTGCCTGAAACTGCTCTGATGAACAGCCTTGTCACATTGTAAGGTATTTCTGTATGCTTGTTGAATCTGAATTAGATAAAGCGATATGGACATCTAAGGTCCTTTAGAATTCTAAAACCTTATTACTTTTTCTTTAGGATCCCTTGATCATATTACTGTGGTAACTGCTGATGGGAAGCTTGCTCTAAATCAGATTGGCCAGATCTCCATGAAGTCGCCACAGTTGATTTTGGTGAATATGGCCAGCTTCCCAGAGGTAAGGTGCCTTATTGAAAGGGCCTATCTTCAGAGTATCTTTTGGAATAAATAGACTTGATCAGATCAGAAGGAAATGTTCCCTTTAGTTTGGGGAAAATTTTTATTAAAGAAAATTTAGGATAAGAAAAGCTCTCGTCTCTAAATTTCTTACCTGTTAAACTCAAATGTTATAGTGACCAAGTAAATTTGGAAAACAATGGTGGAGAGATAGTAATTGGCTCTTGGGGTGGTGTAAGGTTCTGGAAACCTGGTGTCTTAGTTACTTTCCTATTGCCATGACAAAACACCATAACAAAGGCAAACGTTCAAAAGAAAGCATTTAATTTGAGGCTCATAGTTCCAGAGGGTTAGAGTCTATGGCCATCATGGAAGCAGGCAGGCAGGCAGGCAGGCAGGCAGGCAGGCAGGCATGGAGCTGGACCATAGCTAAGAGCTTTTGAAACTTCAAAATTGACCCCCAGTGACACACCTCCTCCAACAAGGCCACACATTGTAATCCTTCTCAAATGGTTCCACCAACTGGTGCCCAAGCATTCAAATAGTTGAGCCTAAGGGAGCTATTCTCATTCAGACCACACACCTGGAAATCATATGGACTATCTCCAGGATACCTCTGCTCAGTTCTTGCTGATAATTGCCAGGCAGAAGTGTGGGCCTGGTTAATTAGTGTTAACAGATGCTCCCGTTTTTATTTTCAAAAGAAACTAGTAACCCTGAATTTTGTGCAAAGTCATTTTTGTTCTCTAAATGTTTTGGACTAATTCACATTTCTCTAAAAAATGTGGAACATCCAGGAGTTCTGGCATGTGTCTGTTATCTTAGTTCTTGGGAGGAGACAGGAGGATCAGGAGTTCAAGTCTAACCTAGGCTACTTAAGACTGCCTCAAAACAAACAAAAAACCCTTAAGACAAATAAACCATTTTAGTGGGCCAGATATGGCTGGAGGGCCACCATTTTGTGATTTCTGTATTAGAATTTGGAGAAGACCCTCCAGAAATTCACCTTCCTTCAAACTAGACAGAATAATATGTGCAATGCCTGGCTTTAGAGACTAGAAAATGGATTGTATTTAACCTTGAGGGTGTATGGTTTGTACCATAGTTGAGAAACCTAGAGAACCTGAAATCTAGTCCTATTTCTGCCTCCAACTGGCCTTGGCCTTTGGCAATTTGCTTCTTCTCTGGGCCTCCGTTTCCTTACCTTCCTGTTCTGGTCTCTGTTTCAGTAGTTTTGTCCGTAGCAGGCTGTGTGTTAGATTTGACAATCAGAAGACTCCTGCGGCTGATGTGTCAGACATACTTCTAGAGTTACCCAACCACTACCCCTCTGTTCTCTATCCTGCAGCTGCAGTCAACTTGAAAGTTTCAAAGTGTATATTGGATTGTATCATTCTAATACTTCAAATGATCTTCAAGAACTGAAAGCCCAAAATCTTTACTGTGGCCACGAAGGCTTTGGGTGACCTAACTTCAGCCTGCTTCTAGTCTTTGCAGTCCTCTGGCACTGTCTTCCTGGTACGCTGTTCTACTCATACTGGCTTTAAAACACATCATGCTGTGTACTGCTCCTGTGGCTTGGAACATTTTTGTTAGCTAACATTTGTTAGCACTCATGTTTTGAATTACAATGTAAATGTCACTTTTTCACTGGATTGTAAGCTTGCAGTTGAAGAGTCTTATATAGTGTATTCATTGTGTCCATACCAAGCACAGTGCCTGGCACATGGAAGCATTCCATACAGTGCCCTTAAATTGTTGGATATGTATTATTAAGTTTACGGAAGGGAAGCACTCATTCATGGTGTTACTGAGGAACACAGAGATGGATTAAAAGGGAACTGTCAGCTCTTCCCCTCATTGGCCCCCTCTGAACCACCGAGGCCTCTCTGCCCTGTTCATCTAATCCCATAGGCACTGTAGGCCAATTTAGGGAATAGCCTCCTAATTACACAGCTTGAAGACTTCATCAGGAAGATTGCTTTTCAGAGCCAGCCACTTCTGTTATTAAATAGCAAATGGTATTCACAGAAGTAGCACCTGATTGGCCACCAGAGCATCTCTTATGAGGCAGGAGGAGGTATTAACTGCTTAATTTTTTCTTAGGAAGTTGGAGTATATTTTCATCTTTCAACTAAAGTATCTTTGCTGTTTCTCCAGTGTGTAATTCCCTAGGTTTTGGGAACAGCTTAACCAGTGTCTCAGTAGAGGGGCTCATGTACAGGCACAGAGTGAGGAAGTGAGTTACAGTGTCTTTTGAATTTCTTTATCTCATCTGATGTATACATTAAACAAACAACTCTAACTAAACATTTCCTTCCTCCAGCTTTAGAAGCTGCCCAGAGAGCATCAAGGTTCATAGCTTCAAAATGCTGAGCTAATCCTCCTTGTGTTTATAGAATTTCTTTCTGTTGGCTTTCTTTCCAGACCTGAACATTTCTGTGTCATGCTGTTGTGACACAATGCAGGTTTACATGTTTAATCTTTCAAATACATTGAAGGCAAAATTGTGTTGCATTTGTTTAGTATATATTCTGCTTGATAAATGGTGCACATAAATGGTTGCTCTTTTCCCTAAACATGCTTGAAGCTACAGTTGGGATGGTGGGAAAGAAAAGAAGTGAATAAAAATCATAGCATCATTTGAACAAAGCAAATAGCAACAATAAAGCAGTGGGCTCCGCTGTTTTTCTGTGGCTGGAAGAGAACTGATGTGCATCAGGTTTCTGCTGTGCTGGCAGTCACTTCTTACAGCTTCTTCACACCATCAACAGTAAGTAGGTTCTATTCTACCTAGGAAAGCATTTTCCAGAGAAGGGAAATTCCGCCCCTCGCTCCACATTGCCATTGAGCATAGCTCTGCTTGACGTGAAGACTGTGCTCCTTTCCCCATCCTCCACTAATTCACCAGTGTCTTTTGAGTCCTCCAAGTGAGTAGATTCTATGTGGGAGGCTGGGAACTCATTGGTGATTGAGAGATACTAGAGGTCTGTTTTCATGTACCTTGTACTCGAGAGATTCACTGAGATATGAAGCCAGTGGAAGCCAGTGATTGATTTGGCACTAACAGACTTGACTCTGAATTCTCAAGAGCGTTTTTACCTGACTACAGGCATTTTTCCATTCCTTGACCATTATTGTGGATTAACTTAAGATTAATAGCAAGGTCAGGCATTGCTAATTAACAATGGAACTCTTCTCTGCCTATCTCAGATGGGGTTAGCGGTCTTTCTCACTGCATAGTATTCCAGCAGCCATAACCAGTTAGTACTGAGAGCAAAGCAACTGGTCTGCCTTGTGACACCTGTGAGTGTCCCCCTCTAATGATGGAATAAAGGCTAAGATAAGGGATAAAATTGTATATGCATGTATGTCTTTTTTGTTTGACCCATGACTAGCTGAAGTAGGGAAATGATTATAATTTCCTGAGATCTGCATCCCACTATATCAAACCAAAATATACATACCTAGGATAAATTAGAGGAGTTACTTAACATTTTCCCTGAATATAATAAACATACAAAAACTAAAATGTAAAATGGTTTTGAAGTAAAATAAGGAGATGCGTTTTCTAATAGATTTTTGCTGTACACTTGCACTGTGCCTTCTACTCTGAAGGTGGAAATATTGAGACACACTTCCTGCCTAGCTTGATGTCCGTAGTGAGTACTCTTGTACCTGCAGGGGAGGATTGTATGGAACTCCTTGGACCAGACTGAAAAGGAGCTTGGTGGTAGAAGGGAGTGTTACAGCAGTTTATCGGTTATGTAGTAAGAAGCTATAGAAGGCTGGGAGATGTGAGATAAAGCTTCCTCTTTAAAGTGGGGACTCTCCCTTTACTCTTTATAAATGAATGGTTTTATTAAGGATGGTGGCTGTTCTCTGCAAAGAGATTAACTTTATTTCTTTGCCCAGTAGTTTATTTTTATTTTATGTGTTTTAAGTGTTTTGTCTGCTTATATGTGTACCATATCCATGCAGTACCCACAAGGGCCAGAAGATGGTGTTGAGTCCCCTGGAATTGGAGTTACAGATGGTTGTAAGCTCTCACATGGTTGCCGAGAACCAAATTTAGGTCCTCTGTAAAAGCAGCAAATGCTCTTAACTGCTGAGCCTTCTCTTCAGCTCCATATATATGTGTATGTCTTTATAGTCTTTATACACCAAACCTGATTTTAAAATAGTTTTTGAATGTTTGAAAAAAGTTTTCTTATAATTACTGAATACATTGATCTTGAGAACCTGTAAAAAGCATAAAGACAAAATAACAACATTAAGCCAAATACAATTCAACCTCTCCTTACCCTGAGAGTAACAGAACTTTGATAGGTTGTCTCTTTATTTCATCTTTCTTGGGTTATCAAGGAAGACTGTCTATTCTAAAGGATTTGACTTTACCCTGTGGGTCCCTTCCAGAGATCCCTTTCCAACACTGAGACTCTATGGTCAGAGGCACCATTTTAAAAACTTACTGTTTTTTATCATTGGCAATACTTATATTCTGCGCAAACTTAAATTCTACATGTCTGTGTGTGGATGTTCTGGTTTGTCATTTTGACCTCATGCAAGTGTAGAATTAAGGTCATTTAAAAATGGAATAAGTGAGTTTTTTAGATACCTTCTCCAAAACAGTAACAATGAAATGCTTGGAAAAGTGAAGGTGTGTACCATCCTCCGTGCCTTTCAGGCATAAAAGCTGGAGAGGAACTCAAGGACAGGAATTGGCCTTTGAATTCAAGTGGCATGGATCAGCTCTGCTAAAACCTAAAATTCTTTTGCATATGTCAGAAGCCTTATTCTTGTGAGTTCATTGTCATCCAGTAGAAATCTCTTCCACCCATTTCCTGTTGCCCTTAGGAGCGATGCAACGTGCAGTCAGCGTATGTTCGTATGAGGCTGGACATTAGGAAATCTGTGTACCAGGGAGGGAGCCTGTTAGAGAAGTTCCTGAAGGGTGTTAGAAGGACAGCAGTGTGTCAGTGTAATGTTTACATTAACTCTACCTATTTTCAGTACCTGGACATGGTTTGTTTGTGTAATAACTGCTCTTGGCTGGGTGTTAACTGCATGCCAGGCATTAGTAAGGTGCATTACTTACATTATCTCACTGCCTTTGTGATATTTGGGTACCACATCATTTCAGATCATAAGTCAAATTTACTGTTCTGGGTATGTGGTCCCAGAGCTGGATTTAAACTGAGATTTTTCTGACTCCAAGACCCATGCTCCGTGTCTAGCAATCGGCCTCTGCTGCAGTGCACACCACTGGGGTTATTGCTCATTCCAAAGCATGAGTGAGTTTTGTCTGATTGTAGATGCGAACGAGTTAAAGGTATTTACTCATTCCAAGTCGGCACTGGTATATTTTGAGTGTAAAATGTCAACTGGAATTTGTAACGTATGAAATCTTTCATCTCTCTTTACACCAGTCTTTGCACAGACCAGCCTCCTCCCTTGAGGATTTATTGTGGTTTTGATCTGTGTTGCCTCAAACCATTGAAATCTTTTCAAAGAAGCAGAGCTGTTTTCTTTTTCTTTTTTCTTCTCTTTCTTTTTTTTCCTTCCGCAATACACTGGTACCAGGAGTGGACATAGTTTGCTATTCAGCTTGATCAAAGCACTCTACACCAGTGTAACTTCCTGATCTTACTGGTAACAGAACTAAATGTTTCCATGTTCTGCCAAGATGGGTTGCCAGTTATCGACAGAAGACTTGCATCTGGTAATAATTATTTACTAATTCTGTTTACCTTTTGATCTGGTTTTCAGTGTACAGCTGCAGCTATCAAGGCTATAAGAGAAAGTGGAATGAATCTGAACCCAGAAGTGGAAGGGACACTAATTCGGGTACCCATTCCTAAGTAAGTTTGGCTGAAATCCGTGTTTTCAGTGACGTGGGGTAGTTGTCCTTGGACGGAAACCAGTACCTCATAACACTCTTAGGCCAATAGTGTGCCTTACTTACCTGCGTCTTCCATCCTGCCTGTTCACTGATGCAGGCTTACTTACTGAATGCCTGTATGTGCTAGATGCTGGTCTGCAGCAGTAAGCTTGTGCAATGCCTTGTCCTTACACATTCCAGCTGGGAAGTTAGGACAAGTTACTACACAAGGTCACTACAGATCAAATGAAATAAATTTGAGGAGGAAAGAAAAGCCACCAGTGTCCAAAGGAGAGTGTCTGATGGGCGTGATAGTGGAAAGGGCAGTTTTAGCTTGGGAGGCTTCTTTAAGGAGCTAACATTTCTTCAGAGAGCTGGATTTGAGGAGACATTCCAGAACGGTGAGTGGCAAGCACAGAAGCCTCAGACCCTGTCAGCTCTAATCCTATACTCCCCGTTGAATTATTCTTACATTAGTCTTTGGTAATTGAAGAATTAAAGGCATAAGCCTGGAGTGGTATTTTTTTGTTTTGTTTTGTTTTTTAAAAGAGTTTTAAAAGAATAAAAAATAGATCTTCATTTCTAAATTTAAAAAGAGAAGACAGGGCTGATGAGATGGCTCAGTGGGTAAGAATCTATGCCTGACAATCTGAATTTGATCCCTGAAGGCCATATAAAGGTAGAAAGAGACAACTGACTGCAGAGTTGTCTCTGACCTCCACATGTAGGCTGTGGCCCCAACCCCCCAATAGTAATTTTTTTCTTTTTTTTTAAAGAAAAGACAATACTTGGGAAGTGGAGTCAGGAGGATCAAAGTTCCAGGCCAGCCTGGCCTACATAATGAAACTCTATCTCAAAAGAAAGAATGGACAAGATGGTGACATGTTTGAGTAAATGAAAAGCTCGTGTGTCTGAAGCACAAGGAGAGGGTAGGGAGAGCAGGATTTGGATGAGTATTGATGGTGAAGGCTTCTCAGACCATGGGAAGAACTGGGATTTCTTCTAATGGTAATGAGGAGCTATTGGGTGGATTGGAGCAAAGGGCTGATCAGATAGGGGCTTTGTGTCTCACTCATTTCTGATTAACACGGAATTTAAGGGACAGAGTGGACATAAAAAGAACAAAGTTATGGCAGTCCAGGTAGAATATGAGCTATTGTTACACAGCAAAGAACTAACCCCCACCGGGCAGTGGTGGCACACGCCTTTAATCCCAGCACTTGGAAGGCAGAGGCAGGAGGATCTCTGTGAGTTCAAGGCCAGCTGGTCTACAGAGTGAGTTCCAGGACATCCAGAGTTACAACAGAGAAACCCTGTCTCGGGTGTGGGGGGGGGATCCTCCAAAAAGCAAAATAAAAACAAAAAAACAACTAAGTCCCTATTTTATACAGTACCCCCGTTTAGCCATTCAGCAAAGGTTTACTAAGCACTAACTATAGACCAGGCTTTTTCCTAGTTATTGAGGTACAGCAGTAAGGAAAAAAATAAGAAAACTCCTTGATCCTCTGGAGTTCACCTGATACCTGAGCAGATATAATAAACTCAGTGTAATGTCTAGTGGGTAAGGCTCATGAAGAATCAGCAGGGCAAAGAGCTGGAGGAGGGCTGGAGAGATGGCTCAGTGGGTAAGAGCACTTACTACTCTTGCAGAGGACCTGGTTGTAGTTCCCAGCATCTACATTAGGCAGCTTACAACTATATCTCCAATTCCAAGAGATCTGATATGCCCTCTGGCATTGTCTTAGTTACTTTCTATCGCTGTGATAAAACACCGCGACCAAGACAACCTATACATGGAAGAATTTATCTGGGGCTGACAGTTCCAGGGGGATAGGAATCTGTCACCATTGTAGCAGGAAGTGTGGTGGCAGACAGACAGGCATGACACTGAAATAGCAGCTGAACACTCACAAACAGAAAGCAGAGTGTACACTGAGGGATAGCAAAAGTCTTTTTGAAACCTTAAAGCAAACCCTGATACCTCTTCTAACAAGGCCACACCCCCTAAATCCTTCCCAAACAGTCCTACCAACCAAGGACCAAGTATTCAAACATACACACCGCATGAGGGCCATCCTCATCCAGACCACCACAGGCCTCCATGAGCACTTGCACATATATGGTGCACATGAACTCATGCAGACATGTACACATACACATTAATTTTTTTAAAAGTGTTTTTAAAAAAGAGAAATTTGGGGGCTTTATAGAAACAAAATTCAGGAAGGAAGGGACATTTGAATGATAAAGCTAGTGAATGACATCTTCCAAATAACTAGAAGGGAAATAGAATGACTGGGTTCCTTTTAGATCACCTATAATCCTGTATTTCTTTGTGGAAATTGCTTTATTTGTATGATCCTTCTAGAGTAGATTTTTACCACTTATGAAAATTTAGACGCTAAGAGGCAAACTAATGCCTGTGCGCCCTTAGTTTCTACTAAAGCTGGGCGCTCTTCTCAGGTTTCCTTGGTTACAAGTGTCATGATAGTATCAAGATTTTATTATCTTATTTTATTTTATGAGGAAGTCTTACTGAGTAGCCAGGTATTTGACATCATCCTGCCTTAGTCTTTGGAATCTGTGACTACAGATGCGTACCACCAAACTCAGCCGTGAGAGCCAGTCATAACACTGAGGAAAACAAGAACTTCCTTGACTGAACTTTTTCCTGCCTTATGTCAGAAAATAGCTGTGTTCTTGATACTGTATAAAACAGAATAACACTCTGCTCTGAATCATGTGAATTGGGCAGTATAACATTGTGTTTAACAGCCATAAAGACTTGATGTGTGCTTGCTTGGGAAGTGTCTTCTGAGTACGTGGGTACTCAGCCTGCTGGAGACATGCAGACCTTATGTTTACCTTGTGTTCTCCTGTAGGCTGTTTGCCAGCTCCTTGCTTATATTACCCCCAGCTTACTTGAGAAAACTACTGTGACCCACAGATTATAGACAAAAAGCCCTGAAGAGAAGTAAAAAAGAATAAAAGAGATTGCCCAGGATCATGTGACCAGTAAGGATTTGAGAATCATGAGTTTTTCTGTTACTCTCTGTTCGGATGAGTAATTCTGAAAAGTGCTAAAAGTACTCATGAATATCAGACACAAGATTTACAAGTGGAAGGGGAGGAGAGAAGAGAGATGGCTCAGCAGTTAGGAGTGCTTACTGTTCTTCCAGAGGACCAAGTTCATGTCCTAGTACCTTATCAGGCATCTTACAACTGCCTGTAACTCCAGCTCAAAGGGGTTCTGACATCCTCTTTTGGCCTCATTGAGTACTCACACACATTTGGCATATGACCACAGATACATACACACATACATGTAAATAAAAATAAACCTTTAAAATTATTTTAAAATGTTATAAGAGGAATAGGTTGTAGCCAGCAACTTCATTCTCTGGTTCTTAATCTCCTGTCTGCAATCTTACTGGACACTTCACTTCCGTGAGCTTTGGCTTCCTAATAGCCACACCAAAGGGCTGTCCTCAGGTCTACCAGAGCCCCTCCACAGTCCCCAAATTCTGCAGTGCTTTGAATTTGTGTTGCTAGTGTTCACTGTTGACTTGTGTTCTTTTCAGAGCAGCTCAAAGCTTGTCACACTTTTATTGAAAAGATTAGATTGACACAACCGCATCTCTGCAGCCCCACAAGAGTTAACAGTTGCTCTTGGTGTGTCGAATGCACATTTGAAGGATCGTTGTGTTTCACTTGTATTTTCAAAGACATGGGGATTCGTTACACAAGTTTTTACATTATTTTATCTTGGTTAATGGATGTAATCCAAGAGAAAGTTGACAGACCAAAACCCTCTGCTCCTGCAAACCTCATTTTTTATAGACCTCCCTTTGACACGGATGTAGGGTCATGAGGCCCCTTACTGAGTTATGTGTTGGTAGCTTTCCAGATAAAAAATGAATGGTCTGTTCTTTATTATGGAAGCTGTGCCATGTGAGGAGATACAAGTTAATTTTAAAGTAAAAGGACCAAAGTTTTCATTAGGTTTTGGCAGTGACTCCATGTGACTGTGGCACATCACTCTAGGAGCTCGCTGCACTTAAGGTTATTATTTGTAAAATAGGTGAGAGAGTACAGGGTGACAGGTGGAGATTTCGTGAAACAGTAAGTAGCATGATCTCTTCTGAGTAAAAAACTACATACACAGTTATTTCAGTGAACGGTGAGCACAAGAAGTGAGAAAGGGAGCAATACCTTGGGCACCACTCTGCCAGGAGCTTTCTGGTGCCTGATATACAAAGAAGCAGGAGGTACAGTGGTTAGATTTAAACCCCACTGCTGCATAGATACTGAATTAGGACCCAGCTCTTCTTTTTGGCTATGTTTCAGTAGCAGCTTTTTTCCCTCTCTGAATCTAGGAAAATTCATCTGTAAAATGAGATTCATGGGGATTATTTATGTGGTTATTGGGAGACAATGTGATAAAGTACTTGCAGCTGTTGATACCTGGTAGAACTCACTGGATGCTGGCGAAATGCTGCTGTTTCCTTCATTCCCTTTTACAATTGATAGGGCATCATTCTCATTTATGGATAAGGACACAGATTCAAAGAGCTGAAGCACTGGCTCTGGGTCACACAGCTAGTAATTGGCAAGCTTGTAAGGACACACACACACACACACACACACACACACACACACACAGAGCAAGTTTGAGAAATACAAATCTAAGAAGAATAAATTGCTAAGATCCATTTTTATTTATAAAATTTCAAACTTAGTTCTAGGAAAATTTGCGTTTTTGGCCATTTGTGACTCTTGTACCTAAGGATCATCTGCCAAGTTTGCTTTTTGCCCTAACTCTGGTTGTCCATCTGCAACTCTTTAACTGTAGCAGCTCTGAGTGCCCATCTCACTTCATCAACATGCGAATCTTAGTTCTTTGAAAATGAATTTACTGAGTTCATGACTTTCTGATCTATGAGAAGGAAGAGAAAGATAAATTCCTTGGGTAGGAGATCAGGCCAGGAAGCTGAGTAGTCCTTTCCTCTTTTTGCTGCCAATCAAAGATCAGCTCTGTGGCCAGGGCTGTTTTGTTTGTTTTGAAACAATGTCTCACCATATAGCCCTGTCTGGCCTGGAGCTTCCGATCCTATGTAGACCAGACTGACCTTGAACTCAGAAATCTGCCTGACTCTGCCTCTTGAATGCTGGGATTAAAAGCATGTGACACCATGTTTGGGAATTCATGCTGTAGGAATTTATCATACTGTTTCTTCTGGTAAAAATACTCCATCCTGTATGAGTGTTTTGCTTGCATATATGTGTGTGCACCCCTTGCATGCCTGGTGCCCAAGGTGTCAGATGCTCTGGAACTGGAGTTTTAGTGGTTGTGAGCCACCATGTAGGTACTGATTATCCACCCGAGTCCTCTGCAAGAGTGACAAGTGGTTTTAACTGCTGGGCTATCTCTCCAGCCCCTCTTAACTGTGTTTTAGTGATTCTGTAAATTCTAAAGCCTTACTCCAGGTTCTGCTGAGAGTAGAAGAGTTTGGGAGATTGGGGGTTGAGACATAAGTGGAGTGTGGGGCCCTTAGTGTTGCTTTTGCTCTGTGTTGCTGTGTTGTTCTGTGTGTTTGAAGTGCCACTGTGCAGTGCTGAGTTGCTTAGAGATGTGGACATTTCAGGGCCCACAACCATCTGCAGCATACCTGGTGAACCTTCCATTGCTCCACAGACTCAAACCTGTTGTTATCCTTATAGAAACCTCTATCATATTTGCTGCCTCCTCTGGCTCACTTCACGAAGGACTAAGGTGTCAGTGTGTCATCTTTATTTGCCTCATTTCATTCTGCTGTTTGCTGTTTTTTTATACATAATACTGTAAACCTTTGAGAGTTTGCTCAGGTTCACTTGCTAGTACAAGCAGAATTATGGAGAATCCAAATTTGGAGCTATTTCACCTCAGATTTGCATTCTTGCATCTGTAGACTTGTAAGAATGCTTTCTTTTACATTTGCTTGTTTTCATAGTAAAGGGTACAGTGGTTGATATTTTAAATTTTAGTTATATTTTGTCTTAGTTATTCTCTTATTGCTGTGAAGAGATACCATGACCAAGGCAACTTATAAAAGAAAGCATTTAATTGGGAGCTTGCAGTTTCAGAGATTTAGAGCATGATTATCATGGTGGGGTGCATGGGTCAGGCATGATCGCTGGTTTAGGCTTTTGAACTCTCAAAGTCTACCCACAGTGGTACATCAATTTCAGCATGCTACACTTCCTAATCCTTTCAAAACAGTTCCACCAACTAGGACAAAGCATTCAAACCTGTCAGCCTGTGGGGGCCATTCTCATTCAAACCACCACAATAATAATTGAAACTATGTAGAATAAACAATTCCAGGGCCTGGAGAGATGACTCAGTAGTAAGAGGACTTTCTGCCTTGCAGAGAACCCAGGCCAAGCTCACAGCACCCACATAACTCACAACTGTCTGTAACTCCAATTCTAAGGGGTCCAGTGTCCTTTTATGGTCTCTTTGGACACTATGCATGAGAATATATGCAGAAAAAACACTCATTCCCATAAAATAAAAGTAAGTTAATCTTTAAAAAACACAAATAAACCATAATTTTCAAAGCTCAAATCAGTATACACCATCTGACAGTGGATTTGTATGTCATGTTTTAGTTAGACAGTTTGGAGTATAGTACTTCAGAAATCATTTTTAGAGGTATAACTCTAATTTAGTAAGATGAACCCATTTCAAGTGTACATGATGCTGGACATGGTGCTGCACACCTTTGAGCACACACAAGGTGCACTGAGGAGGCAGAAGAAGGCAGATCTCCATGAGTTCAAGAATAGCCTGGTCTATGTAGTGAGCTCCAGGCTAGCCAGAGCTACAAGTGAGATCCTGCCTCAAAAATAAGTTCTTCTCAAAAACTCAAAAACAACAACAACAAAAACAAAAACAAACAAACAAACCCCCCCACAAATGTACATGATGGTGAATTTAGACAAATGTGTTTGCCCCTTTAACTACCAATCCATTCAAAATATGGAATATTTTTTATTTCCCATCTCCCTCTTGGCAGTCACCTCCTACCCACCCCTGTCTTCTCCTCTGATATCAGACAACCACTATTTTTATAAGAGGGTAGAAGGGTTTGTTTTTTTTTTGGTTTTGAGTTTGGAGCTTTTTCCTCCATAAATAGAAAGCTCCCAGGACATTCATTAACTTAGTCAATAGATATTTACAGAGTGTGTTCTATATGTGAGCATACTTGTAGACACTGAAGATAAAGTAGACAGCAGGAGCAGGCTAGACGAGCCATATACCACGTGGAACTTCAGCAGAGGAGATGGTCAGTAACACATACATACAGAATGAGAGGGAAGGGGTTATGAATAAGGATGGTTTTTGTTCTTTCTCTCCCACATAAAAATGAGGCAGTGAAGGGCAGGATGCCATGGATGGAGCTGATGAGAATGGCAGTGAAGTATGAAGGACATTCATGGCTGTCTTCCGAGGTACTACACAGCAGAGAACTGGAGCATGGGGGAGAGCAAAGCATGCTGTGTCTGACCCTGAGTCTGCCTTGGATGTTCAGGATACAACACGAGGATGTTTAGTTGAGGCAGAGGGGCTAGGGAATAGAGCTGGGGGTGAAGTCAGAGTGCAGTGAGGAAGCCAAGGCCTGAGCTGAGGCAGAGGGGCTAGGGGAGAGAGCTAGGGTGAAGTCAGTGCAATAAGGAAGCTGAGGCCTGGAAGGTTTACAGACTGATATGAGGATTCTGGTTTCTCCTTAGAATGAAACATGAAACCATAAAGGGTTTGAACAGGATAGTAATGTGCTTAGATTTTCTTAGGATCACTCTGGCTGCTGTTCTGAGGATTATTCTGTAAGAAGCAAAGGATAAATCCAGGAACTATTCACACATATTGCAATCCAGGCAAAAGATGATGGTGGCCTTGGGCTGATGTTGGTGATGATGGAATTGCTGAGAGGTACTTGGGTTCTGGATGAGTTTTAATGTTGTGGCCAGTTAGGTGACTCAGCAGGCCAGACCTGACAGCATGAGTTTAATCCTCTGAATCCTTGTAGTAGAAGGAGAGGACCAGCTCCTGAAAGTTGACCTCTGACCTCCACTCATGTATACATGCCCCCAGCACACAAATAAGTAAATAAAAGTGTAATAAAATATATTAATGGGAAGACTTGCCTAACATGCAGGAAGTTTGTTAGGGTTTGATCCTTAGCCAGCTTTGCTTTTTCCAGAAATGGGGATTGAACAGAGCTTTGCATATGCTAAGCTAATGCTCTACCCCTGAACTCAGTTGCTCTGCCTTGGGAGTATATCAGCTTAGATTCTCTGAGAAACAGACACCAAGGCAGGATTAGATGTGTGAGAGATGTGCAGGAACACCTGTGAGAGACAGAGGGGGAAAAGGGAACAGCCCAGATCTGACAATAGATCTGAACAAAAGGAAAGGATGGAGATTAGAAAAGGCACTCACGGGGGTACAGCTAAGAGGAAGTCCCTGCCAGGCTCGGGGGGGGGGGGGGGGGGGAAGGGGGGATCCCGGGCAGAGGCTACCCCGGAGCTGTCCCATGTTAGTTAGTATGTTAGTCATTCTTGGTTTATTGGCTGGGATTAGCCAGGGAGCCTGGGAATGATCTCAGCTAAATATAGTGGAAGGTCTGACAGTTTGGGAGCTAGAAGCTGTGGGCATCTGTGTTCCTCAAAGCTTGGGCAGTCAGAGTGGTATGGTATACCTCCCACAGTGGTGACCCTAGGTATGTGCTTAATTTTTTTAATTTAGCCTCCTTATCTGTAAAATGAGATTAAGTATCAATGGTTTTGAGGAGTAATAGAATATTATATATGCAGCTTCTTCCTTGAGGCCTGTCACAGGTTCTTAATATATTTTAATTCCTTGTCTTATGGTGTTTGAACTAATTCTCTTGGTTAAGCAGTTTTTGGACACTTTTTTTTTTTTAATCCTCATTATTTGGGAGTAAAATCAAGGCTACTTTTATTTTTGCTCACCAATTCTCTTCTAGTCCATAGTGCTTCCTTTCTTCTTCTACGCTAACCCCTCTCCCAGCCTCATGGCTTTTTTCTATTCTTTTGCTCTGCTTTTAGGGATGGGAGGAGTTGAGTCATTATGTTGTAATTATCTTGGAATTTAAGTTGCTCAGGAGCACTGTAGTTTGATTGTTAATAAGCACTTGGTTTATTCACTTGAATATGAATTACAGTGAACAAGACCCCTTGGAAGGAAAGTCCAAATAAGAAAGTCTGGCTTTATGTTTCTGGTAAAGGTGGAAATCCTAGCTCTCCTTAGTACTCTCCACGCAGAGACCTCTTCTTCCCAAGGCTCACCATTGGCTATTTGCCATCATTAGCTCTCTCTGTTCCTCTGGATATTGTTGGATGGTTGATCTGATTGATGCCTTGCTATCTTTTTTTCCCCAGACCAAAGTTCTAAGGTGATCAAAGAGAGTTCCTCTTAGAATCAGACCAGAGAGTTCCAAGATAACAGGAAGTCTCAGCTACCATTCCCTCAGGCTGTCTTCCACAGCCCCCCCTTGCTCCCATAACAGAAACACGGTTTCTCCAGGAAATTTGCCCAGGAGAGCAGGCTGGGTGAGGTGGGTAGGATGGGGATTGTTTGAATGCAGGGCAGGTCTAACACCATTGGAAATGGGGAGAGTTTAATAAATGAGACTTGGCCTCTGTGTGTGTGTGAGAGAGAGAGGGAGAGAGGGAGAAGGAGTTTAGTAGAAGTGATAGTTTGAATCTTGAATTTTTTCTTCCTGGGCTAGTAATGCACAGTACAGTAGTAGCTTTACAGAGATCCTGGTAGGGATAGTGAGTCATGGCTCCCAGTAGCCACGTGATCACAAGGACAGAGTGCTGACTGCTGAGCTGCATGGCCTGGAAGGCTGTAGGTGTGTGAAATGGTACATTTTCAACTTAGGCTATTTTTAGTTTATAATGAGCTCATCAGGACATATCCCCATCAGAAGTCAAGGAGTATTTGTTCTTAGTTTATGTACATGTCTGCAGTACTAAAGTTGCTTTGTTTTATTATTTTGCACATATCTTTCATAGTTGTCTCATTTTTTTCGATTGCCTAAAAATATCCTTTAAAGGTGACTATAATACAAATGAGGAAACTGGGTTTGGAAAATTTAAATAACTTGCCCAAGGTCACAGATTAGTAAGTGGAAGAACAATTTCTCAGACTCGAACCCATCTGCTTCCGGAGTCCGTGTTCTAACTATATTATCTATTGTTCCATTAGTTCTGGACTCGCTTTATAGATCTTGTTACAGGGGCAGTGTGCAATGATTGGCACGTTCCAGGAAATATTGGTGAAGCTCTTTGATTACACAGCCCACACGTGTGTAGACTGTTGGTAATCCTGAAAGCAAGTCAAGAGAAGGAAGGCTGAGGATCTGTCTGCCTTGGGGCATAGTGGCTTCCGTCTGCACTTTGGCAGTTGCTGTTACTCTTCCTGCCCTGTGCCACCATCCTCTATCCTCCATTCTTCGCAGGGCCATTCATTCTTCAGGCGAGTTCAGCGCACTCTCTTCCTGTTACATAACTAAGCAGGTCCAGTGTACAGTGCACTTGTAAGCATAACTGCTAGATTTGACTAACCAACCAAGAGGAATGTAGAAGAAGGCCTGAAATTCCGGACTCCGGCCATACTGGGCTCAGATTCCAGGCCTAGCAGGAACTTAGGCCTGCTGCTTCATCCTTCTGAGTCTCTGCTCTACAGTTTATAAAACCCAGGTAATACACTAATGTCACTGGAGTGTTGTGACATTCACTGAGTTGATGCATAGAGCATGTTTCGAGCTTGGCACTGGGGAAGAGTCTGCAGATGCTATCATTATTACAGAAGCAGAAAAGATGTTCTGAGTCAGATGAGGCTAGACTTCAGTCAGTATACAACCCATTGAAAGCACGTGGCCAGTTGTGTCCCTAGGTAGCATAAAAATTAGTATAGGTGGTAGGAATCCTTCCCAAATGAGTGATTCTTTTTTTGTCTAATGTCTTTATGAGACATTAACATATGTAAGATGGGTTAATGAGAGGGTTGGGGGTAGGTACCAAGAAGCATAGGAAATCTGGCTGGGCTACACAAACAAAAACATTTCCTTCAGGGCTAGCAGCCCCAAAGCACTGAGTAGCTCCTACGAGCAAACAATGAAGCCGGGCATGTGTCTGCTGCTGATTGCAGGTCCATGCTCCTGCTGAGGGGAAGTCTCCCAGCTGCCCAGTGAGGGGGTGGCAAGCTTTCTCTCTGGAATTGTCAGGGATGTGTTTTGATATGCTGTTCTTTGGAATGCAGCTCCCCACTGCTGTTGGAGCAAGAGTCCTGGCCCCTACAGTCCCATTGCCTGCTGCTACGTGCTCTTTCTGTTCTGTTCTTGGTAGTACCGAGTACTGAACCAGGACCTCCCACATGCTAGGCCAGTGCTCCATCATTGAGTTATATCCCAGCCCTCTTTTTGCTTTTTGTTTTGAGACAGAATCTCACAAGGTTTCACAGACAGGCCTTGAACTCACTCTGTAGTTCAGAAAGCTCTTGAACTTGGCAGTCCTCTTGCCTTAGTCTCCTAGGAAACAAGATTACAGGCTGTGCCACCAGGCTTGGCCCTCTGTTCTTCTGCTTATCCTTTGCTGGTCTCCATCCAGTCCATGGCCAAACGCTTTCAGGAACCAAATCCTTTTCACGTGTTTTTCCCTCACCACTCATAGCCTATTGTCCCAAAGTCTTGGAGATTCTGTGGTTAGAATAATTAGTATAGCCACCCTGTGTAGCGCTCCTGCAGTGCATATGTGCTGGCAGTGTGCCCAGCCCTTGCCACCCATCGTTTCATTTAATCCTTGCATCTGCCTTTCAGTAATAGCCACACTCTCTTTCTAAACAAGAAGAACTGAGTTTGGAGAGTTTGACTATCTACGCAAAGTTCTGAAGCCAGTAAGTGGAAGAGCTCTAGACTTCTACTTCTTGGCTTAAAAGCAAATCTTTGTGTTTAATTTCATTTTTAAGTGACCAAAGACATGGTGAGTGGGTTTTGCTGTAATGACCCAACTCAGCAGAAATTTCTCTGGTGGTGTAGACCTTTGTACACGTGTCCCATTTGATAGAAACAATGGGAAGTATCATTTCAGCCAGTGGGTTTCTCTGAGTGCTGGTTACCAAAGGGCATGCCCTCTGCTTATTGTTCATGGGGGAACATGCTCAAGGAATTCTGCAGGAAGGTCTCCTTCCAGGATGTTACTGGGAGACCTGCCTGGTGTGTTTGTGCAAAGTGTGACCCTGCCAGCTCAGCCAAAAGCCCTGCCTCATGCTGGGAGGCTCTCTGACCCTAGCAGAAAAGGCTGGAAAAGGCTGCTGTCTTCATCACCCAGCCAAGAAGCTTCTGCAGGGTGGATCTCCAGCTTCCCCTCCCTCTGCCCAGGGACTTTTGCATAGCCTCTCTCTGCTTAGATATGGTGTAGTGTGCACATTGCTATCTGTACAAAGTACACGTCTAGTTGGGTTTCCTTTGCCTCCTAAGCTTCTTTTATGGTGTTTCATGTTGTTTGTAGGAACAATCTGCTAGGGTACCTCCCCTTTAAAAAAAAATGTGATAAAATACACATTAAATTTTTAAAATTATTTATTATTTTAAGTATATAGGTTTAGTGACATTAAGTACATTTATACTGTATATAACCCGTTACCTCAATGCTTTTCATTTTATAAAACTGAAACTTTTATCAAAGAGTGTATCAAAGAGCGGCACACACACACACACACACACACACACACACACAGAGTCCCTGGGAACTATTCTTCTTTCTGCTTCTATGACCCTGACTGCTCTAGAAACTTTATTAAGTTGGAGTCATACAATGCATGTTCCTTTGAGTTGGGCTTATTTCACTTGGGTTTATCCATGTGTACATGTATGAGAATCACAGTCCTCTTGAAGGCTGAATAATCCCATCGCATGCGTGACTCAGTATGACATTGAAGGGCTTGTGTGGTTTTGCACCTGTCACCCCTTCCAGCTGCCTCACTTTGGATAATCTTTTATTTACCTTCTACTTTCTCCACTCTAGTCACATTGCCTTTCCTCAGTCTCTAGGGAAAGACCAGACATGCCTTCTTTGTAGTGTGCATCAGCCAGTGCAGGATCGTGGCATGGAGGGCTTGAGAAGTAAATGCACACCAGTTTAGAGTGGACACTTGGGCGTCTGGAATAATGAGTATACTCCCAGAGCCCCATGAATGTGAACTGCAGATGATCAGATGAATTAATCATTGGACTGGAAGGGGATTAGAATATTTCCATAATATAATGTGGTATGTTTCTTTTTCTAAAACAGATGTGCCCTTGTTGCTTCACAAGGAAGTAATTAAATGTGTTTGATTAAGACATCCATAAACACTATCATGTATTCGAGGCTACTATATGCTGCTGTTTCTGTTGGTAGTTAATATTTGTCGTATCTGTTTCTCTGAGTCACTCTCTGAGATGTCTTCTTTTATCTTTGAAGTAAGGAAACAGACTCAAAGATTAAGTATCTTCCTCACGGATGACTTGTCTTCTGGGTGACAGAGATGGTAATAAAATGGGTCTGACTTCAAAACCAGTGCCTTGCTGTTGCCCCAAGTGTCTGCTCTTGTGTTTACTGCACAAGCTCAGCACCTGCCAGCGCATCTGCCCTTCTTCCTGTTGGCCCTCCGAGTGCCCAGCGTCCCTAGCTCCTCTCTCCTCTTGCCCATTCTTACTGCATTTCCCTCTCCTTTTCCTTATATATTTTTTGATATCTAGCTGTGTGTTTGAATCCTAAATCAAATGGCTTTTTTGTTTTGTTTTGACAGTGTCAGTAATAGTTAAACACTATTACACTTAGAAACTGATATTAATGGGTGGTCATTTAACATTTACGTAAAATAATACCTCATATTAAGGCCATGTTATATATAATGATTTCATTTTTTAGATAGGTTTTTATTCTTGAGGCTTTTTAGGTCACAATTTGTTTTTTAAACTGTTTTTTTTTTTTTTTCCTTCCATTTGAAATACAAACAAAGCAGTGAGAAGTCAATTCACTTTTTTTATTAAAGGTTTCTCAACAGTGGGATACATATTGCAAATTAGGTATGAAACACGGGATTGAAGTACTGCAGGAAGATCTTTTTGGAGAGGTTTAAGAGGTTTCTTCCAGCCTTAGTTTCGTCTCTTTCTGCCCCTCCTCAGATTTCAGCAGGATTAGGTTTTTTGAATCAATGGATCAAGTTTTAATTTTCCTGTTCCTTCCTTACACTGACATATGCTTTGGCAAAACAAAAAAGAGACCTAAACATGTCAGCATGATTTTTGTTCAGTGAATTAAAAACCATAAAAGTAACAAGATCAGATCCAAATCCCTAAACTCCTGACATGGTGGTTTTGTCCTTTTCAGCCCCGAGCTTCATATTACGGACTTTGAAAGCCTTCTGCCTGGAAGCAAAAGTTCATGATTTATTTGAACTAGATTACAAGGATACAGGCCAGAAAGATCTAGGTTTGAATCCCAGTCCTGTCACTCAAGCCCGTGGGCCAGTCACTTAACATCCAAGACTCAGTTTCTTCTTTGGGGAAACTGGGACTCTTAATTTGAGGAGTTTGGAGGGGATTGGTGAGGTCATATAACTTAGCTATCTGTTTTGTCTTCAGAAGTTGTCTTTGCTTAAAATATTTCCTGTCATGGGAGAAAACAATATGCAGATGACATGAAGTATTTAGCATGCACCCTCCCTGGTACACATGAGAATGTACCCAGAACTTGGGAGGGTTCTGCCACAGAACCACCAGTGCTGTGGTTAGGACTTGGGACTGCTCTTACTTAGCTTAATCAGGATTGTTGATCTGAGGGGTCAAGAAGCATTGGCAGTGATGGACACCTCAGGACAGAGGATTTTGTTCTACTAAGACCAATCGATGGCTTTTGAGACAGGCCATACGGGTTTGACTTTAAATAGTATACCAAACTTTGGCTGGGCCTAGCGGTGCATGCCTATAATCAGCACTCAGGAAATTTCCAGGTAAGACTGTGTGGCATAGTGAGATCCTGTCTCCAAAAACCCAAACAGCAACAAAGATACCACACTTGGTTGGACCCCTTTTTTTTTTTCACTTAAAAGAAAACCAGGGTTAGTTTTATATCAACTTGACACAAACCAGAGTCATTTGAGAGGAGGGAGCCTCAGTTGAGAAAATGCCTCATAAGATCTGCTGTAGGCAAGCCTGGGGCATTTTCTTAATTAGTAATTGGTGGGGAGGGTTCAGCCCATCCTTGTTCCATCTGGTTCCATCCTTGGGCTGGTGGTCCTGGGTTCTATAAGAAAGCAGACTGAACAAGCAGTGAGGACAAGCCAGTGAGCAGCTCCCCTCCATGGCCTCTGCATCAGCTCCTGCCCCAGGTTCCTGCCCTGTGTGAGCTCCTGTCCTGACTGCTTAGATGATGAGCAGTGATGATGAAATGTAAGCCAATAAACCCTTTTCTCCCCAAGTTGCTTTTGGTCGTGGTAACCTAACAAGTACAGGGTTCATGATCTAACAAGACCATCCAGAATATGGCTTTCCCTCACCTTTTGTTACTCCATTTGTTGTTCTTATCTGCTCTTTCTCGTTCTTCAAATGAAACATGCTTTCCTTGACCTCAAAGCTCTCGTACATGGTCTTTCTTGGAAATCCTTGCCCTGCCAGCACTAGAAACTTGAACTTCCTCTTCAGATCTAGTGAGGTGTTAGGATAGTGTGGATTATGTTGCAGAAACAAGCAACTCCAACTCACCATGATTTATAATAGTCCACCCTGGATTGTAACAGTAGACATGCATTTCTCAAACTATGTGTTAGTTTCTATTGTTTATAATCATTCTGGACCTGAGCTGCTGGAAGCTCTGTCTCAGCTTGTACTGTGATCCTGGGGAACAAACGTGACAGAGCTTATGTTGTGTCTGAAAACTTCTGTCCTGAGTTGATACCCAACATTTTTACACGTTTCATTAGATCATGCAAGTTGTGTACCTAACCTCAGGGTGAGGAGCATGTCTTCCGGCTTGTGCCTGTGAGCAGAGACCCAGAGCAGTGGTGAGTGGGCCTAGTGACATGCCACATTTAGATGTCATTTCTCCAGGACAGATCTGTTAAGCCGAGCTGCTCCTTTGTCCTCTTCTCTTCTACTTTATCACCACAGCACTTCTCACACTCACAAGAAGATACATGTCTTCTTGCCTCTCTCTTTAGCTAAATTCCTAAGGCCTGTTGTCTTCATCCTAATGCATTACCTCAGCTCCTGACACCCAGTGTTTACGAAATGGAGAAAGGAAGGCAGGGCATTTATGCTGGGCTGCATTGCTAGGTTGTCGTGATAAATGTAAAATAGCAACTGCATGTGATCAAGTCCCTTTGTTAGTGCTTTATGCTCATTGTCATTCTAATGAGGATGCTGATAATAAAAACTGACATTTATCTAGGTGTGGTGTACCTTTAATCCCAGCACTTGGGAGGCAGAGGCAAGGCAGGTGGATCTCTGAGTTTGAGGCCAGCCTGGTGTACATAATGAGTTCCAGGACAGCCAGAGTTACACAATGAGACCCTGATATAGGAACCCCACACACCCCTGCGCGCGTGCGTGTGCACACACACACACACACACACACACACATTAAGTGCACGATGCTGGACATTTTCATAAGTGCTTTCTGAGTCAGCTGGTGCTGTGTGGTTCTTACATGTTACAGGGGACTCACGTTATATATATCTTGTTAGTTTTGAGGTAATTCCTAAGTTTTTTGTTATAATACGTAGCATGGCGAAGACTTGTTTGTTCTGGTTGATGTAGAAGTTTAGCAATCATGTTATTTCTGTAGTGTCCCTCATTTGCATTGCTGTGGAATGGGAAAAAGGGTAAATATTTTAGTGGAAGGGAAAGCTAACTGTGGTTAATTGATTTCTTTTGTTGAGCATTTAAAATGTGTCAGGGTCAATGCTTGGATCCCCATTAAACAGCTGGAATTCTGGGAAGAAGACATGCCTGCATCCTGTAGCATGGTTGAGTTTTGAGTCTGAGTCCACCTAGCCTCTCTAGTCCCTTAATGTCTCTTACTTGCTTTTACCAGATAACTCACCAGGAACTACATGAGTCCATTGGCACCTGTCAGGAATGTGAAGGTCATCAGCTGACAGCTCAGAGCTAGTGAGCAGAGTAGTATTGAAGTCTTGGCTAGAGGTCAACATCTTACTAAAAAATGTGTTTTGTTTTTCTTTTAACTTGTGTGTGTGTGTGTGTGTGTGTGTGTCTTTTTTCAGAGTAACCAGGGAACACAGAGAAGCGCTGGTAAAACTGGCCAAACAGAACACCAACAAGGCCAAAGACAATTTGCGGAAGGTTCGCACTAATGCAATGAATAAGCTGAAGAAGGCAAAGGACAAAACCTCGGAGGACACCATTAGACTCATAGAGAAACAGGTACTGTTGCCAGCAGATGCTTGTGTATCTCAATCTGTGTGCTCATGTCTGAAGGAAGGACAGCAAAACAGAGGGCCTCTGGTCATTTACTTCACATGATCAACACCAAGTCTAGCCCTATGCTGGACCCTGGAAGGATCCACAGGAGAGGATTAGATGCTACTGATATGACTGTGTACCAGGGCCCTGTGCTGAACATGTCCTTTACCCTCATCACTACAGAACTGAGTTAGAGGCTGGAGGTATAACTAAGTGCCTAGCACTCACAAGGCCCTGGGCTTGGTCCCTGCTGCTGAGACAGCAGCAACAGAACTAACTGTAAGAGGAGGCTGAGGAATCCAGGTTCAGGGAAGTCTGAGAACCTGTTCAAGCTCTCTTGCTGATAGTGGTAGAAATGGGATTGCTTTGCTGTCTAGTTTTCTGAGTGCTGAGGAGTGAGCAGCTGTGTTCTCTGTGCGCTGAGTGGTGGTACTCCTGGAGAGAAGTAGTTAGAAGCCAGAGGCCAGGTAGACAAGCATGTGCAGAGGTGTGGTGATATAAAAGAACATTTCTACGTGGGCCATCAGGACTTAATCCTAGGGCGGGTCTAGATAGTGAGTGAGAAGAGTGACCACATTGGAAAAAGGTCTTATGCAACAGGGTGAGGAACTTGAACGTCAACGTGTCCAAAGCATTTCCACAGTGGCTGTGCATCTGTGTCAGTTACCAGCAGCCACAATGATGCTGCATAGCCAGCTACCCAAAACTGGTTGATTTAGAATATCAGCATCGCTTTATTCTCATTTCTGTGGGCCAGCTGGGGTGTAGCTGTTCTAGGTTGGGCCTATGAGCTAAACTTCAGATCACAGATTGGGCTCAAGTGTGCTTTTATATATCGCCCAATTTTCCAGTCAACACGTTTCCCAGAACATCCATTCTTGGCAACAGCAGGTGCCAGGACTATAAATCTAACCACCTAAGTTCATTTTAAGGATCTGCTCTTAGCCTTCCCATTGGCTAAGCTTGTTATATGGGCCAAGCCAGATAGCATTGCTGCCAAGAAGTATATACTTCGTAGAGATCTGAAAGGCATGTGCGAATATTTGATGAATAATACTTTAGTCTTAGAAAAAATGAAGGTGTCTGGGGTTTAGGGATATGGTTCAGTCAGTAACATGCTTGCTGGGCAAGAACAAGGACTTGAGTTAGATTCCTCAGAACCCACATGAAAAGCTGATCATGGAGGCACTTACCTGTAATCCTGGCATAGGGTTTGGAGTAACCCTGGGGCTCACTGGCCAGACATTCTACCTGAAGGTGAGCTCCAGGTCCAGTGAGAGACCCTGACCAAGGTGAAGTGTGATTGAGGAAGACACGTGATCTTCACACTTGTGCATACACGTGTGGACTTTACCCACCCCCCAAGTGCATACACACACACACACACACACACACACACACACACACACCAGAATATGCACGTTATCTGAGGCCAGATAAGTTGGTGAATCTGGAGTGGTGCCCAGGAACCTTTAACTATTTCCAAGGCAGTTCTCATTTAGTAACTTTCTTGAAAGATCTCATTTTTCAGATAACGAGATCACATATGTGCTTAGGAAAACTAACTGGTGGCTAAGTAGAGAACATTTTAGGGGCAACACTGGAGGCAGAAAGGGGAATTTATCAGGATTTAGGAGATGAAATGAGTAATGTTTAGTGTCATACAAAATGTTTGATGGGCCCCAAAGCTGCTTTGGGTACTATGGAAGCACCATGTTAGGAAAGTTGAAAAAAGATGGGGTAGGGTGGGGTATGAAAGAAGAAACAAGCAGAGCAAGGAGAGCTGTTGGAAGCCCCACTGGAGGAGGCACAAAATGAATAGCTGCCCTCACTTTGGATCAGCAGTTAACTTTCTAGTTGTAGGTCAGCCAGCATTCACCTGGGGAATTTTGATTCCTGGGCATTGCTCCTACATTTTCTGATTAAGTGTATTGCCTAGAAATGCTGTTTTTAAAAGATTTTAAAAATTATGTATACGTATGTGTTTGTGTGGGGGATATGAAGGTGAGTGCAAATGCCTACAGAATCCTGAAGAGGATGTCAGAGTTACAAGTGATTACAGCTGACGTGGGTGTTGGGAACTGAACTTGGGTTCTCTGTGAGAGCAGTAACTTAACTGCTGATCTCCAGCTTTGAAACATGTATTTTAAGAAGTTTCCCTGATAATTCTCCAAAAGCATACTGTAAAAAGAAGGACCAGAAACCTATAATACAAAAGGAAAAACCATTCTGCTGCTCACATCCTGTGACCTTGGAGAAGTTACTTGACCCTTGGGGTCTGTTTTTCCTGTAAAAAGGTTTGGTAATTTCTACCTTGAAAGGGTTCCTGGGATGCTAGAAGGTGCCATTAGGACACCTAGCGTTAGATCCTCAAATCTCCCCTCTTGCACTCTTTTTGCTGTCCTGTGTTCGCTCAGAGGGACATTCATAAATTAGGCTGTTCTTCTCTGAGTGCCGATAGGGCTCAGAGCCTGCATCCCCTGGCATCCTACGGATTCTATCTTAGCAGTGGATGCCTGGTATTTTGAAACAGTTTTCGTTTTATCAATACATAGTTTTAAACACTTTTGAGTATGGACAGTATATGTAAACGTTTGAATCCAGATGTAATTTTTCATTTGTTTTTTATTTGTTACTAGCTGCTTATCTGTCTTGAAAAAAAATTGCAAATGGGTGTTTCTCACAGTTGCTAAATAGTTCATCTGCGGTCAGTCATATGCAAAATTGTTTTAGAAGCTCTGATTTTAGATATCTTTATTTTTTAAAAAAACTTGTTTAAAATTTTAAAACTAATGTTAGTGAGGTTTCAGTGGATTCCCCTTTATAGACCTTTGTGTGTTCGTAGGTGGGCATTGCAGGTGTAGATTACTGAGTAGAGAAATGTGTTGGCTTGCCTTTGCACGGCGCTCCTCCTCAGTTCTGGGGGCTGAACCTGGAGCTCTGCATGAGCTCTGTACACAGTCTGCCACCGGGCTCCACCGCAGCCCAGAAATGCATTATCTTTCCAAAATCACTTTGAGCATTTAGAATATATGTATTGTTGCTTCTCTCCCCTCTTAAACAAACTCATGGTTTCCTTGTGTGTCTGAAGCTGGGCTCAAACTCATGGTCACCCAGTCTCCTGAGTGCTGAGATCACAGGGTGCACCACCACACCCAGCTGATCTTACCTTTTACTAGGTCCTAACACTTAAACTAGAGGACAGCATAACAGGTGCCCAAAAACCTTTATTTCTGATTTATAACTTATAAATGTACCAAAATGAAATTGTCGACCTTAATCTGTGAGACTGTGTGTGTAATTAATGTGTTACGTATAATAGTAGAAAGCTAGAAACCAAGTTTTTTAAAATAATTGTTATAAATCCATTGGAATTCCATTCATTGGAATCTATATAGAAGTTAGAAAAGTATTTCATTTACACAAACATATTTTAGAATTAGTTTTTATTCACTCATTTGTTTATTTATTTATTTATTTATTTATTTATTTATTTATTTATTTATTGGGGACAGGGTTTCTCTGTGTAGTCCTTGGCTGTCTTGGACCTCATTCTGTGGATCATGCTGGCCTTGAACTCAGATCTACCTGCCTCTCCCTCCCAAGTGCTGGGATTAAAGGCATGTAACCACCACACCCAGATGAATTTATTTTTTAAAATAATGGACTATACAATAACACTGCAATTACATTTTTATAAAGAAAAGTTGTGGCTGGAGAGATAGCTCAATGGCCAAGAGTACTGGTTGCTCTTACAGAGGACCCAGGTTCATTTCCCAATTTGCATACGGTGGCTCACAACCATCTGTAATTCCAGTTCCAGAGGATCTGACCTTAGGGCACCAAGCATGTACGTGGACACATATATATGTGCACATAAAACAGTCACACATAAAATAAAATGAATAAGTTTAATAAAAAAGTTTTAAAGATACATAGGCATACAGAGGTTGGTGGCTTGTAATTATAAAAATAAAGAAGAAATCATTTCAGTGAGATTATGAATAGCCTTTTATTTTATGAAATTGACCTTTATGTTTTAAAAATAATTTTTAAAATTCTTTGGAGGTCAGATTTATTTGAAATATTTTTATAACAGTATTTCTTTCATCTTCAGTGTGTAAGATTGAAATGATTGAGCTGTAGGTTCTGTCTCAGTCATTGTTTCTGACTCCAGACTCCCTCAGCCCCCAGCCCAGGCCAGCTCTGCTGCAGGACCAGGGATGTTCCTGTTCAGGACTCTTGACATCTGCCAGCCTGCTGTTATACCTTTTCTTTAGTTTGCTATAAATGAGCCTGCTGAACATTAAAGCATTTGGCAGAAACCGCCAGTGACTCCGGCCAAGATCCTTTCACTGCTTTCTTTCTCTGAGAAGCAGCACTCTCTGACATGAGTGAGGCTGCGTGATAGTGGGGCTGACAGAGGGAGGCCTCGGGGGGCAGGCAGTAAGCAGTGCTGGACCTGGTAAGGCAGTTCTCATGAAGGGTGGCTTTGTACAGAGCTATACTCCGTACTCCTGTCACCCCTTCTCTGCCCCTGTCTTCCGTTCTTGTAACCACCAGAGTGATGAAGGTGTTGATGACAATGTTAGGATCTTATACGGCAGGGCATGAGAGTGGAAATGGTTTTTACTTCTGAGTCAGGCATTCAAACCCTAGCTCTTTTACCCCTCAGCTGTGAAAATGAAAATGAACACTCAGTCTGTGAGTCTCTTTGCTCATCTGTGAATTGAGATGGTCCATGCCCATCACACAGGAGTGAGGGTAGAACCAGAAGACACAGATGCTTAAATGTGACTAGTATTTGGTGGTCCTTGATAATTTTCACTCTGTCCGTCCACTGTTACTCCTTACCATGTAAATTTTAAAGGAAATGGAATTAACCCTTTCAGTGACCCTAGCACAGCGTGGCTGGAATGAGGAAAGAGTAGGCCAGATGCTATGGAATAGGCTTGTCAAACTGGCCATCAGGAGTGAGTGAGTTTTGAGCAGTCTTGACCAAGATTACTTTGATTTAGTTCTCTGTAGAATGGGACAATAACTGTTCTGTTGTGTGGAATGGTTGGATTTCAATACATGAATTAACAGAAACAGACCATTTTATACAGTAGAAACTCTTATGCTAGGTGAAAATACACTAAAGGCATTTCATGTGTTGTGTGGATTGTTAACCAGTGTCTGGCATGTAGTAAGTACTCAGCAGTAGGAGCTGCTGCTGTTGGTGTCATCGATCATCAGTGTTTTACAAAGTCTGGTAAAGACAGCAATGGTGAACCTGCGGGTGGACTGTTCCCAAGGGTCCTTTGTACCTACTATTAACTTGAAGTCAGAAAATGGTGGTAAAAGTCACAGTAACACAGCCAGCATCTGCATAAGATAACCAGCTTATCTCCTGATCCTATAGTCCTGTTTTTACTTAACTGTTAGCCAAGGAGACTAGCACCCTCATTTGATGGGTGAGGAAGCAGACTGAGAGTGGAAACGTCACTTGCTCATATTCTCCCCTGTTAACAGATTGTTAGCCTAGGTATTCTTCTCCATTTCTCAATCCTTCTGCCCTGATAACCTTTCTGCAGCCCTTACCCTTGGCTGGCCCAAGCTGGCGACCTGCAGCACCTATGTGTTGCTAGGTACTGCTCCTTGCCTATGCAGGGAAGCTACAGGGACCAGAAGCATCTCAGACATTTGTGACTGACTCCTGAGGAGGGAGCAAGCTGCCATTCTGAGTTCAGCCACTCTTGAGAGTATCTGGCAGCCATAGGAGCTGTGCTTTTC
Source organism: Cricetomys ansorgei (assembly GCA_026225945.1). Taxonomy (NCBI): domain Eukaryota; kingdom Metazoa; phylum Chordata; class Mammalia; order Rodentia; family Nesomyidae; genus Cricetomys; species Cricetomys ansorgei. Next base: position 5,612,701 of record JAMJFZ010002981.1, read on the forward strand.
CAGCTGAAAAAATGTGTAGCTTTTGCTATGGTGAGAGCTTGGCTTTTTCCTGCCTGGGACCAATTGCTGCAAGTTCTTTTTAGTTTCTGCTCTTTCAATTTAGTTCCTAATTCCTGGCCAAGGCCTGTGGTCGGCAAATAAAGATGTCAAGCAGCTGCCGTGCTGCTGAGCACACAGATCTGTAACTATGCTAGCCCTGAAGCTTCCTGCCAAAGCTGCCTGCCTTTATTTCAACCCCATTTAGACTTAGAAGGGAGCCTGCAACACCTACTAAATCATGTTTTCATTTTTAGAAAGGCGTGCATACTTAGCGCAGAAAAATGCAGAGAACTTAAACAATTTTTCTCTTAATAAATACTTCCTGGGATATTGATATTTGCTGTGTCTTAGGTGGGATGTGACTAATTCAGACCTGAATAACACATTATTTATCTTCCTATCACTAAAAGATAGAACATTAAGATTTTGGCATGTTATATACGCACATGAAAGGATTTAAATGGAGTTACCATATAATGGGGAAGACAGTGCCCCTACTAGACATCCTATCCCACCAAGTAAAACCCCACTGCCAGGAATGGATTACATGCTGTTGAGTAATTGTCCAAAGAGGTCCTATAGACCACCCCCTAAAAAAAAGAAATGTCACAAGCTATTGCTAAGACTATTGATTACTCTCTATAACCTGATGGTAAGACCCTATTGCTTAAGACAACTTACTTATGGCATCAAATGTGTAAATTCAGCTGGTGTCCAGCTAGAAGCTTCACCCCTACCAGCTAGCTTTCATGATGCTAGAAAGTATTTTGAATGGTCCTGGAAGAGAAAAGTAATCATCACTTTCACCCAGCTACAAACCCTGTGACCTACAACAGAGGCCTGCCTGCAAGATACACTGATGCCATAGTGACACACGTATTATAGGAGTAACCAACCCCCTCCCCTTTCTTTATTTTTATTTTTACTGTTTGGATTTAAGGCCCATCCCATGCAATGGAACCCATCTCTGACACCGATCAAGTGGCCAAGAAACTGAGACTAGATAGGTCATGTGCCTAGGGGAATACATACTGTTATTATTTTGCTAAAGGAACCTCGCAATAAAATGACTTCTAATGACATATTGCTATACCCATAGAACAGAACACTGCTTAACCCTCATCAGAGAAGCTTCTTGCAGAAGGTGATAATTAACACAGAGAACCAAAGTGAGAGACTTTGGAGCACTCAGCCCTTAAAGGGTTGTCTTTATCAAATCCCTCCCCTCAAGGCTCAGAGATCTGTGTGGAAGAGGATCTTCCGCACAGAAGGCAGAAGGGTTGTAAGAGCCAGAGGCGGTGGATGAGTCCAAGGAAACAGTGCCTTCCCACACAACAGGACCGATACACATGTGAATGCAGAGACTGTGACAGCCTGCACATGACCTGCACAGGTTCAAACCACACACAAACACCAGCTTGGAAAAGGGAAGTGGACGCAAAGTCGACCTCCCCCGCAGCCCCCCAATACCACCACCAAGGAGCTGTTTGCAGTTGATACCTGCCAGAAAAGGAAAACCAGTTTTCTCAGACGGAGTGTCACTGAGTATCTCAGCCATACTACAGGGCATCCTCATGTCTGCGAGTAATCGGTCAGCAGTGAACAGACTCCCTGTTTTTGGTGTGCTTTTTAATTGTGTGTTTTGTTTTGTTTTTCTTATTGGTTTTCCTTCTTTTTTAGTTTGTCTGTTTTGATTTCTTTTCTTTCTTTCTTTTTTGAGAGAGAAAAGAAGAGAGAATATGAAGCTGGGTGGGTAGGGAAGTGGGGTGGACCTGGGAGGAGGTGGGAGAAAGGAATATATTATGAAAAATATTTAATAAAAATTAAAAGATTTTGGCACATGTCTTAGTTGGCCTTGAACTCACAGAGATCCACCTGCCTCTGCTGGGATTAAAGGTATGCACCACTACTGCCCAGCAAGAAAATCTTGAAGCATTATTTAAATACTTTTTTTTATTACAAATGTAACCCATGCCTGAGTCTTAGTCACATGCACTCTCCTTGAGAATTTGACATGGCAGTTGTAATGCCTGTATGTATTCATCTGCTTCCCCATCCTATAACTTTAGATTTTATGATTTTTTTTCACTATTCAAACTTAAGCTGTGTGTGTGTGTGTTGCGGGGGAGGTACTGTTAGGGGCTGGAGAGCCGTTCCAGCTAAGAGTGCTTACTGCTCTTATGGAGGACCCCAGCTCGGCTCTGATCTTCAGGCAGGTTGTCGGCACCTGTAACTCCAGCTCTTTCAGCCTCCCCAGTACCTGCACTTAATGCACATGAATTCATGCAGGCACATATATACACATAAAGCTCTTAAAGTTGTTTTTCTTTTAAAGCCCATATAAGCGTCTTCATTTGGAAGCCAGGGGCTGGAGAGTTGGCTCATCAGTTCTTCTCAGGTCGATTTCTAGTACTCATTTGGTGATTCATGACTCTGGTTTCAGGGAATCCGACACCGTCTTCTGACCTCTGCCAGGTTTCAGGCATAGACATGGTACACATAAATGTAAACAAACACTCATATAAATCAAATAAAAAATAATAATAAATGAACTTGGGGCTAGAGAGATGGCGCAGAGATTAAGATCACTGGCTGTTTTCCAGAGGACCCAGGTTTGATTCTCAGCACCCACATGGCAGCTCAGAACCATCCATAACTCCAGTTCCAAGGGACCTTACATGCTCTTCTGGCCTTCTTGTGTACCAGTCACACACATGGAGTACAAACATACACATAGCCAGGCACCCATACATAAAATAATTACAGTAAAAAGAATTTATGTTTAGGTCACATTCACTTGATAATTTCCCAGTTGAGACATTGGGAACTGAATAGTATGAGCATTTGCATCAGTGCGAACTCCTGCAGTGATGTGGAGCTGTCCATTCACTGTCGCTTGCTGTTTTGAATATTGTAATTAAAAACCATAGCATCAAGTTTTGTTAACAGTGAAAGCTGAAGGTGTGTCTTGTTTTAATTTGCATTTTTGGGTCTATTGAATATTCTGTTGATCAGATGTGCCTCATCTTTTAAAAGGCATTCCTTCTTTCTTTTTAACTCTAGGATCTTGCTAATCTTTATGTCAGTTCATCTAGAGGCTTTCTGGAGTACAGTAGCTGGGTCTAAGACAGTCTAGAGGCTTCTTAAGAGGCAGTGGGCTCACTTTTCTGTATTGTATAACAGTTTTAAATATTGGCTTGTAGAATCAGGCTACTCTGTATTATAGTTTGACATGACTTTCTGTCTGTGTACCTTGAATAAATGGTCTTTCTTGTTTTTCTTATCTGAAAAAGGGGAACAGTCATATCTACGTCACCTGGACTGTTGTAAAAAGTCAGTAACAATGTCAACATACATTTCTTAGTGCAGAGCCTGGGTGGCACTCAGTTGATGTGAACTTTGTCACTGTCATTTCCCAGTAAATATTCCCATGTTTCAGGAACATTTGTTCAAGCTTCCTCAACTTATGTTCTTGCAGATCAGCCAAATGGCCGACGACACCATTGCAGAGCTGGACAGACATCTGGCAGCAAAAACCAAAGAACTCCTTGGATGAAAGTCAGCTGTTCCAGCCACACACCAAGGTCCAGGTTCTGGTCATCCGTCAGGAGGCAAGGTGGCGCCTCCCTCTACACTGTCCTGCTGTTCCTCTGTGGGAGGCCCAGCCTTATTTTGGGATGCTCAGACTTACCAAATCTCTTCCTTGTTTCCCTGCATGGCCTTATTCTGCTCTGAGTCTTCTGGTGTGGGGCCCTCAGAGGATATCTGCTGTTGGCAGAAAAGCTTTATTCTGACAGTGACCTTGACTGTGGTGTCACCACAGGATCGGGGCCATTGTCAGGGTTAGCACCTCCTTTCCTCATCACAGGAGCCTCCTTTCAAGCAGTGATTGGACACTTCCCTTGTGTTGAACTCAGACTTCGACTAACACGGGCCTTCACTCTCACTGGGAATGATCAAGCCTAAATAAATTGGAAAAATAACAACCACAGAGGAAAGAGAGAGTACTTTGGGTGGAAGAGCCCCCGAACCTTTTTGTTTTTAAAGCAACCAAGAGCAGTGCTTTTGCCTCCAGATTGTCATCACACATGCTGACCCCATTGGACTGAGTTTCCACTCCTTGCCAGCCAGTCCTGTTTACTGTGGCGGAGCCCCGGCCTCTAGGCAGACTCTCTGCTCCTGATCTCGGCCCCTTTTTAGGCTATCCAGCTCCTCTTATTTAGACCTCTGTTTTTCTTTGCTGTTCGTCTGTATCTTGACAGAATAGCCAGGGAGAATGACACAGAGTAATGCTTGAAGTTGTCCATGTATTTATGTTGCGAGTAAATTGGTAGCTGCTCACCAAATGCTTTTCTTCTCTTTCTGTCATTCCAGACTTTTCTGTGTCAACATTTACTTGGTGATGAGCTACCGTTTCTCCGGGGCCTGTCTTCCCGATAGACAGGTGCTTTGTTGTGGCCCATCTGTCTTTTTTGTTTTGTTTTGTTTCGTGTCTGTGTGTATGCACACACATGCACACATGCTTTCCCATGTGCACATATGAATGCATGTGCCATGGCGTTCATGTAGAGGTCAGACGACTCCCAGGAGTCAGTTCCTCTTTCACCATGTGGGACTTGGGGATTGAACTCAGATTGACATCAAGTGCCTCCAGCTGCTAAGCTCTCACCTGTTGTGGCATAGCTTTGAGTGCCAGGTTAGGTTAGTTATCTTTTTCTTCTCCTGCAATCATTCATTCATTCAATTATAATACAACCATCATGAGCTAAGCTATTTTTCAGGCATTACTTGTAATCTTCATGGGAAACTAGACAGATGTACCACCTACACTTACAAATACAGAAGCAGACATGACAGTGTTGGTAATGAATCCTCTTAGGCAGTGGAGTAGGGAAGTGGTGGAGCTTTCTCTCTCTCCCTCCCCCTCTCTCCCTGTCTCGCTTTCTCTCTCTCTTTTCCCTCAAGACAGGGTCTCTATATATATCCCTGGCTGTCCTGGAAGTCACTCTGTAGACTAGGCTGGCCTCAACCACAGAGACCTGTTTGCCTCTGCCTCCCTGGTGCTTGGATTAAAGGCCTGTGCCACTACACTGGCTAAGGAGCATCTTCATTATCAGCATCTTCAATATCAGTAAATATTATTTATGAGGTGTAAAGTTTCCCAGGCAGTGTCACACCCCTGGCAAGCGGCCTGGTTTCAGAGCCTGTTCTTTCCACTGATGTCGGAGGTAAACCATTTCCCCACTGTACTCTCATGGTCATCATGAACACTCCTGTAACAGACGTGTGCAGCTTTCCCCACATACCAAGCAGTTCTCTGGCGGTTACCAACCAAGTCATCTGTACTGATTCACTTCTGAGATAAAACTACCTGCAGACAGTCTGGATGCCCCATTTCTGATGACAGTCTGTTCCACACCAACCTAGTTCCCAGCCCCTCCTTTGATCTGGTTAATTAGCCAGGATGTGCTCAAGGCTTAAGAAATAGGTTTATTGGGTTTTTACAAAGCATGTTCTAAAGAATACCAATGAGCAGGACAAGGGGGAAGATCCTGGGAAGTGTGACTCAGCTCCATCACTGCCAGGCGGTCTAACCAGAAGCCACTGCCACTGCCGTCTTGCCAGGATCTAGTGGACACCAGTTGTTTGTCAGGCATTGTATTGTATACTAGAACACAAAAGCTGCTGAGTTGTGACCTCTGGCTTTGAGCAGTGCCACTACCCTGAGCTAAGTTGCCCTCACAGTACCTCAAGGGGAAGGTTTGTTCCAGTTCTAGGTGGTAAGGCCTGGCCTTAGTAGCTCCAAAGTAGCCTTGGACTCCTCTTTGGTGTTTGACTCCTCCAGATGCTGGCCTGTGCTAGGTAATAAGACTTCTACTGCTGCCTCTGCCCACATTGGTGGAACCTTTTGTGAAATAGCCAGTGAGGATTCAAGGTTAGGATTAGGTCAAGGATGAAAGGAACTGATGTGCTCTCCTACCCCACTCATCTACCCTCCAAGCCAGAGATCAGTGGGAAGTTAGCCAGGGAGAACAGGGCAAGCCACGTGGCAGAGGCTTTGCAGAGGTTCAGTTTCGTGAGTGGCCAGAATTCTCACTGCAGATGTGCTGCTCAAAGATGCAGGATTTTTTAATAAACAGAGGAAATGATAAATTACATTGTAACTCCACTCCAAAGGCATTTGGTTCTTAACAGCCAAATCCTCTGTAGTCTTTAAATAAACAAAACTTATTTGGTGAACAGACGAGGGGTGGGGGGGATGAAAGATTTTCAGTACTTGGGTTCCACATGTCAACAATTTCTCTCCTGTGTGTATGTTGGCCAAAGCCATATATCATGATAAATGAATAGAGGAAAGCCCGAGCCCAGGGCGGTAAGACGGCTCAGCAAATGGTTTTCAGCTGATTGCTCTACTTCAGTCGCCATTCATCAAAGAGGTTCTGCTGCCCGTGTGTTGGGGATGTATTGGTGGCAGGGGCCCGAAGGCAACTACCTAATGGGTGTACTGAGTTGCCAGCAAGTGGGAGTTGGTAACTCTGTCCCCTTCTCCCCTGAGAGTCTCTGTCTTCTGAGCCAGCTGGACATGGCAGTTCTTACACTAGCAGAAGTAATCACCTCCGTTCTCAGTGCAGTGGCTCTCAAAGTCCCCTGAAAAACTCAAGTTTTTCTGTTTATTTCTTCTGGTATGTGTGCATACAAGAGTGAGGATCTCACCAAAGAAACATCAAAATTTAAAAATTTCTCAGGATTGGGGTGACAGTCTGGCTGGTAAGAGAGCTCACTGTGCTTGCCGTGTGTGAGGACCTGTTGACTCTCAGCACCCACACAGAAAGCCAAACACGGAAGTATGTGCCTGTGCCTGTTCCTGGAATCCCAGCACTGGGTGGGCAGAGCCGGTGATCCCAGGAGCTCATCCTCCAGCCCCCAAGCCCTGCCACTGGAGGTTGGTGTAAGTGAGCGAGCCTGTCGATGACACCTGACATCCTGTTCTGGCTTCAGCATGCGCACACTTGGCTGTTCACTAACATTGCCCACACCCCACCCCACCCCCACGCAACAATTTTAAAAAAAGTTTCTCCCAACTCTCCAATCTTAGCCCCGTTTAAAATGAAGTATGAAAAGAGGAGATATGTTGTGTTCATATTCTGACGTTTACTTTTCTTGACCTGAAGGCTGCGTGGCCATCTTTCCACGTGCACATGCAGATAAGCCCTTCCCGGCTGCGGTGCGGCGCACGCAGAGCCACTGTCCACGCTCACTGTTCTGTCACAACACAGCTGCTGTTACTGATTTGACTCTTAACCCATGGTATTTTTTTTTTTTTTAAATAATCCAGTACTGTGCAGGCTCCTTGTGGCTAGCCTCTGTAGCACAATACCCATCAGGCTTCACTTTGCTCCTGCTGGAAGTGCCCTCGTCCCTGACAAGAGTGCTGCTTCCTGGGCTTGGGACAGCCTGCTAGAGATGTCTTGGTCCTATCCCTGTGCTTACCTCTTGACCTCTGTATCCCAAAGCTTCCTGAGTGGTATTCCACGCCTCTGTCTAAGGTATCCAGTGCACTAGCATCTCCCCAGACGGACTGCCCCTCTGTTGTGGGGTTCCCTGACGGCCTACAGGCTGGGCACAGATGTCTTCTTTCCTCTCCAGGCTCTGGTCCCCTGCCCCACTGTCCAAATTAGTAAGAGTGGCTGACGAGTGCTGGACCTGACTATCCATCGGGCAACCTGGGGCTAGTTGTCATTTTGTGAATAAGGATAAAAGCACAGGGGCCACCTTACTTGGCCAAGGACAGAAAACACTAGGCAGCCTGGTGTCTGACTCCTAACTAGGCACCCCATAATTTACCTGAGAGGCCATCGAGGCTGAGAAGGGCCCCATGAGGTGCTGAGTGGCCAGTGAGAGGTAGGTCTGGTCCAGTCTGCACTTTGTACCATTAATAAAGGTCACTCAGCTTTTCTGGGTACCAGAGAGAGGACCCTGTCAGGGAACCCTGATGACATCACCTGTCTATAGCAAAATAAGTAAAACGGACAATATAGCAAGTGACCCCATAAAATTACATTCATGGACTTTATCTAAATTTAATTTAAAATTTCAACGAAAGACGATTGCATATTCCTGGTTCTTGCTCTTTCTCCTGTTTTTGGTGTTAAAAATTCTATTGTGCAATGGTAAGCTGATGCTTCTTTTTAAAAGAAAAAGCCTTTGTTTAAAAAAAAAATGAAGACGTGCTCACTCACTGGTTCTCATTTATTATTTATTTTTAAACTACATTATTTTCTGTATGCATGCATGCATGAGCAGAGGTCGGAGGACAGCTTTCAGGAGTCAGCTCTCCCCTACCACGTGGTTCAGGCTACTGAACTCTTGTCATCAGGCTTGGCTGTGGGTGCTTTGCCCGCTGAGCTATCTCTCTGGCCTTTATTTATTTATTTTTAACTTCTGCCGGTTCCTATTTGTTTGTCTATTTTTAACTGTGCAGATGCCCAAATCTCAGAATCTGGGAGCTCTAGGACCTCATGCCCACTCCTGGTACTGATGTCTCCGAGGCTGACATCCAAGGGAAGCTGGAGCTATAACTAGGGAGAAAAGGCGCAGATGGAGGCGGTTTGACCCATGTGGTGTGTCGGGGACCCCGTGGTGAATATGCAGTGGTAGTGAGGCCAGGGTTGGAAACGGGACAATAGTCAATCAGGAGGGTGTAGAGTGGGGCAAGGGAGGAAAGGGAGGAGGGGTGGGTGCGGGGGCGGGGTGATGCTCACAGGAAGGGACAGAGACAGACACGGAGATGTGTGGGCACATGTTTGCACACATGCAAGCACAGATATTTTCAGGTAGATGCAGGCAGCAAGAGAGAGGAGACTCTGTGTGTGTGTGTGTGTGTGTGTGTGTGTGAGTGACGAGACAGACACCCCGTGTGGGAGACACAGACACAGGAGGAAGACTGAGAGGTGATAGAAGCCCATGGAGGAGTCAGCTTTTTAAAAAGAAAGGTGGGGGAGAGGGTGGGTGAAGGCCTTGGGGCCTTGTGCAGCAGCCTGAGCCCTGGAGGGGTGTGGGTGGAGGAAGCAGCATCAGGTGGGGCTGCTGGCTGCAAGACTAGATAAGGGCGCCTGCCAAAGGAAGGCAGGGAAGGAAAGCCTGGGAGGCTGCCCTAGCCCTGAGAACAATGGGTACTTGACTTCAGCGGGTCATTAAAGAGACAATGAATACAAAGCGCAGTGGAGGCTTCCCGGGGAAGCAAAGGGGTGGGATTATTTGCGGGCCTGTACACTCTCATGCCAGTGTACCACCTGAACACTCCTGGCCTGAGGTTCAAGCCCTTTCTCTTTGCCCCTCCCTGTACCTGGAAGGTCTGTAGCGATTATCCTTTGGGGAAATGAATTAATACGGTGTATCTGTAGGTCGTGCTGAGGCACGGTGGTAGGTTTGAGCAAAAATGGAGCTTCCAAGCATAAAGAGCAGTAGAGAAAGCATGTCTGGTCACATACACAGTGTCACATAAACCAGAATCTCGCACATAGCAACTCTTCCTAAAATGATCGCCGACTCATTATTTTGCATTAGAGAATTTAAAAGGAGAGTGGGTTGTAAGGAATACTTATTAATTATACTTGTGATTGCCACCGGGGAGTGGCACCCTGACACCACCTATAGTGTGAGTATGCATGCTGTGAGAACAGGAGTGGCTGTTACTGTGTGTTCTGGGCATTGTGGGCATTGGTGGTGGTTGCTGCTGTTTTACTTTATTCATTTTTTTAAGTGGGTGTTCTTTTTACCTGCCTGGGTACTGGGATTAAGTCCAGGTCTCCTGGAAGAGCAGGCAATGGTCTTAATGTCTGAGCTCTCTTGAGCTCTCTAGTCCTAGTTTTTTGGGGTTTTTTTTTTTTTTGGTCTTATTTTTTTAAGATTTACTCTTATTTTATATGCATTGGTGTTTTGCCTGTGTGTATGTGTATGTTAGGGTGTTGGGTCCTCTCGAACTGGAATTACAGACAATTGTGAGCTGTCATGCGGGTGCTGGGAATTGAACCTGAGACCTTCGGAAGAGCAGCCAGTGCTCTTAGCCACTGAACCATCTCTCCAGCCCCCTTTTGTTGTTTTATTTTGAGTCAGGGACTCAATAGTTAGCCTTGACTGTCCTGGGATTCACTATGTAGACCAGGCTAGCTTTGAACTCAGAGATCTTCCTGCCTCTGCCTCGTCTTCGTGAGGGCTAAAATTAAAGGTGTGCGCCACCATGCCTGGCCCCAAAGACTTTTTTTCTTTTTTTTGAGATAGGGTCCCCCTTTGTAGTCCGTGCTGGCCTAGAACTCTAATCCATCTGTCTCAGCCTCCTAAGTACTGAGATTGTAGGTGTGACCTCCAAGCCCAGCATCGTTCTCCAGTTTTATTTTTTTCCATACATCTTTTTAAAGTGTGTTTATTCATTTACTGATCGTGTGAGTGTGTGCACATGGCATGTGCATATGTGGAAGTCGGATGACAAAGCTCAGGTTGTCAGGCTTGGCAGCGGCGTGTGCCGAGCCATCTTACCCTTCCATCAGTCTTTTAAACTTTTTTCAGAAAAGGAAAAGGAGGGAGGGGAAGAGAAAGAGAGAGAGAAAGAGAGAGGAGAGAGAGAGAGATCTCCTAGTTCTCCTTTAGACCTGTCCTAAATGGCCCCACCTGCAGGAAGTTTCCCATGAGCCCATTCAAGTTTTTGCTCCCCTCTACACCATGCTCTCAGGGCCTTATCTCCCCCCCCCCTTCGCCCTGGCCCCCTGTTTCCTCTAATGATGTTTCTGGACTCTCCCCCAAAAAGCAACCCCTTGGGAACAGGGGCTTCGTACACAGAGCCAGCCCCGGACTTTTGTCCAGAGATGTCTGAGATTGAACCTAGTCTTCCTGTGACATTAACCAGGAAAGCTCTGATCACATCTCAGGTCCAGCACATAATCAGCTAGGGAATGGGGAGGTGGGAGTGTAGACTCTTGAAATCCAAACATGGCTTCTAGAATGGGAGTGAGGTCTGGGGTACCTGCTGTAAAGATTCTGGGAGGGAAGAGGAGGCTTTGGGCACTGTAACATTGTATAGCTAGTCGGTTGTAGCAGCATTGCTACCAAGACCTATAGGGCCCATTGAAATGGCTCTGAGTAAAAGTGTCTACCACTGTGTCTGGAGACTGAGCTCTGTTCCCAGGACCCACATTATAGATGGCAAGAACTGACTCTTGAAAGGTGTCCTCTGACCTCTACACGTGTGCCGTGGCATGTATGCACTCACACACTTACATATACACACTTAAAACGTTTTTTTCAGACCTTCAGTCTCGAACCTCCGAATTCTACCAGCCCCCAGTGAATCCCAGTTGCTGATAAAATGGGGCAACTGTGGAGGGGGAAAAGAACTTAGTCCTACCTCTCCTCCCCACCCCCTATTTACAGAGAGAGCATACTAACCAAAAGCTGGCTAAACGAGACAGAAAGGGTGGCTGCTTCATACAAGCCATGGCCAGCAGCAACTCCTGGGGACCTGGGACTGAGAAAGACCTGTTGTGTGAGGGTGGGTCTAGCCTGGCCAGTTGAGGACTCACACTTCCAGGGGACCCCCCTGTTGTGCAGAGGTGGTAATGCACAGGTGTGTGTGTGCACACATGCACACCACTTCTAGGGCACTCTCCTGGTGTGCAGAGGTGGTAATGCACAGGTGTGCATGTGTGCACTCGTGCACACAACTTCCAAGACACTCCCCTGGTGTGCAGAGATGGTAATGAGGCACAGGTGTGCGCACGTGCACATGTGCACACGAGTTCCAGAACACTCCCCTGGTGTGCAGAGGTTATGATGAGGCACAGATGTGCACATGTGCTCATGCACAGGTGACATGCACACTCGAGTGAATTGCCCATCAGGAGCAAAGGTGAGTGGCAGAGCTGGGACCTGGGCCCACACTTTGTGGCTGCTTGCTGGCCCCACTCCTGGTGGAGTCTCATCCTCAGCTTGTCAGGTGCTGAGGGCTTTTAAGGGGCTGTGGTCAGGGGTGTCCTTATGTCTCCTTAGTGCATGAAAATCATAGGGTCTGGGAAACAGGAAGGGACCCAAAGGTCATGCTCTTAGACTCCCTATTTTTAGTGAATTTAAGGCTTAAAGTATGTGAGTGACTCACAAAAACTCTTTGATGTCACAAATTCCCTGGTTGGGGGAAAAATAGTTTCATCATAGAGTCTCTTGGATTCTCAAAACCAGCTGATCACAACTTAGAACCACCTAAATAGGCAAGCTGGTGTCCAGACTGTAAATGAGAATGAGAAGGGCAGCTTCCCCCCAGGATGCAGTGCCGAGCTGTGGGGACAGCCGCTGCATCCGGCCTCTGCCCTCCGCCCTCCTCCTTTCCTCTGCTTCATACCTGATGGACAGTCCTGGCAGTGGGCCAGTCCATCCCAACACCTTCAGTTACTCCTCCAGGCTGGAGGATGATCAGCCTCTTGGCCCATCCCATTCCTGCAGAGCCCAAGAGCCCTCCATGGCAGGGACTCTGGACTGTTCCCAGTTATAAGGATTCCTACCCCAAAGCCTTAACAGGAAGACCTGACCAGGACAGGTACCAGGCCTGGAGTCCTCACTCCAGCTAGGTCTCCCTTGTTCTGCCCCACCCCCATTCCTTCAGAGATTTTGCACATTTCTGTTGCTTCTGCCCAGAATGCTGTAGACTTAAGCTGCTGTCTGAGAGTAGCCTTCAGTGGCCTCCCTAGATTTAGTGAGGCAGGAAGATAGATACAAAGGAGGAGAATACTCCAGAAATTAACACACAAAAGGCAACGGTGGAGGAGCTGGGGGCCTTTAGTTTACCTGAGCGTGGTTAGTCAAGGGAGCATGCTCTGAAAAGCCCTAGTCCCTGAACTTGAAGAGGCAGATACTATGAATGACTCATAACTGAGGACCTGCCTGCCTCACTCTTTCCTGTCTTCCTGGAGCTAGACCACAGCTGTGCTCTAGGCTGCTGTGACTCTAAGAAGCCATCTCCTGTCTGTTGCCATCCATGTGTCTCGGTGCAGTTCATTGGAAAGAGGCCGGGAGCCAGGACACGCCAGTGCCTCATCTCCGACGCAGATCCCAGTCTACACCAGTGCCCACTGCACTGCCCCTGCACTGTACTGCCCCCTGCACTGCCCGGCCCCTGCACTGTACTGCCCCCTGCACTGCACTGCCCCCTGCACTGTACTGCCCCCTGCACTGCCCGGCCCCTGCACTGTACTGCCCCCTGCACTGCACTGCCCCCTGCACACTGCCCCCTGCACTGTACTGCCCCCTGCACTGTACTGCCCCCTGCACTGTACCCCCACCCACAATGACCAGTCGGTTGTGTGTAGTCTTTAATCCTCCTGCCCAGATTCTGAGCGCTGAGAGAACAGGAACTTTATTAATCCCCACAGCCCGTCAGCACGAAGCCCCACACACTGACCATTCAGCAAGGATCTGCTGAACGAACAAACAGATTGAATGCATTTAGCTGCTCGATGGGATGGGTTTATCCAGTCACTAAACGCTTCATCTTGTTGAGTACCCTCGGAGGCTGCTTCCACGGGTTCCAGAGGTGAAACAGTCACCACAGGATTGCCGACCTTACGGTCTGATGGAAGAGACCAACACGCACCAGGTAAAGTCACAAAATAAAGTACAGGAAGACAAAGCCCGGAGCTAGGAAAAGGGATTTTGTTAGAGAACACCTCTCTGAGGTGGCATCTCAGTGGGATGAGTCCGGGCTTCTGAGAGACATGACTCTCCTCTGTTTGGGGTTGGCTGGACCCACGGGGCATCCAGGTGTGGCAGACCCAGATTCTCAAACCCTTCCCGTAGGAGCAGACTCAGGAGGGGGCCTTCAGTGCGGTGGGTGCGCGAGGCGGTGCGGAAGCCTCAAGCTGCTCCTCACAACAGCTGTGATTGGATTCTTTCTGCGTGGCGAGAGGCGGCGGTCGCTTTGTGCTCCGAGGCCCCAGCTGATTGTGGCCAGGCGCTTGGCACCCAAAGACCGCGACCGTCAGGGTTTACCACGCACCCCCAGCGCCCGGGCGGGCCGTGCGCAGCGCGCCAGCCCAATCTCGCCTCCTATATTCAGAGTTGATTAGACGCTATTTCTGCCTGGATTTTTCAGAAGGCTCAAGAGCTTTTTTAATCACTACAGTGGCTCATTACGCTTTTGCAGTGACACTCATGTCCTTCAGTTCTTCTCAGATTAGATTCTATAGTCAGATGAATATTGGATGATTTCATTACATACAAATGCAATCAACAGTTTTGCATAAATTTCTTCTCTTTTCTTGAGTTTCAATTGACCCCAGCACCCATGGTGGCAGGCGCGATCCACATGCAAATGAGCTGGGTTTGCAGCAGAGGGGAGGGGCCGAGAGGAGGCGGCACTAGCTCCAGCTTGGGGAGGCAGGCAGCAGCCTTGATTGCACAAGCTTTGGCAGAGGGGCTTCGAGGAGCAGGGGAGTGCAGGGGAGCTTGTGGCTAGACTTATACTGGCACAGCTCCCAGTCTACACTAAGTTCTCCAGGTGACCTGAGGCACAGGCATGCATGGAGCGGAGACTCTCTGCCTGGCCCCCATGGACACTGGAGCCCCTGACCTCTACACCTGGGCTCATGGCAGGATACTAGAGGTGATTCGGTGGAGATTCTTTAACAGCATTTGCTTTACTGTTTTAACAGCTAACCGGTGGGTCTCCCCGTGCATTTCTGCTACATGGTAGCTCTGACCAGATGAGAGCCCACGGTGCTGTTATTATAGTAGTATTCATTATTCCTTGTGGGCAGTTTATGTTATGGTTCTGAGAGCAATCAGCAAAAGGCAAAAGCCAGCCTAAGGCAGTTGGCAGACTTTGGAACCTGTCTCAGAGTTGTTCTGTGTCTCTTTCTGGATTTCTGTAGCTCTTCTGTGATGGAAGAAGAGAATATTCTAAGAGCTGGTCCTCAGATGGTGCCTAACCCATCCTTTACCAGTGCTTGGCAGCTTCTGCTACTTCCCCTAGGACTAAGCAGCTCCCTCCCCTCAGAACTCTTTTCTGGCTCAAGGGGCTCCTTGGTGAGAAGGGGTTTTTCTGTGCCTCCTGAAGCATCTGTCTGTCTGCACCCCAGCCTGAGCTATGGGTCTCAAACCCCATCTCTGCAGGACTTCAGGGTGTGGAGATAAGAGGGGACCCAGCTGTGCACCTCACACTACCCGACAACATCACAGCCGAGGGTGGCCAGGACACAGGTTTGCACCGTGTGTCCGCCTCACTCCTGGAAATTTCTTCAGAGGGACTCATATTGTGGGTGCAGACATGGAACCGAGAACAGAGGATCTGGCACCTACAAATAGAGGTGTGAATGCACGCATCATCGGGGACATGCAGGATGTCACTTGACCTATTTCTGGACACAGAGAACCCTGCAGAAGACAATGAGAGCCTCAGAGCATGGATGGGTCGCATCCGTGTTGCACAGCCTGGCTCAGGCCCTTTCTGTTCCTTCCCTCACTCCCTAGACTGGGCATGTGGACACATAGGAATCTGTATTTAAGCCAATCCATGCCTCTCTGAGGCCCAGAGAGGGGAAGGGCTAGCAAAAAGTCACACAGCATTGAAGCCGGAACTTTCGGATGTGGGCTGGAGACTCTTCCCTGGACCATTCCCTTCTCCAGCTCCACCTCTAACTGTCCATACAATATGCTTTCTGCTTTTCCTGGGCCTCCAGCATGCATCTGTGCATATCCTCTGGCTCTCCCTAGCTCTGTCTAGCCTGATCCCTTTGCCAGAATACACCTGTTTCTCAGTGGTGTCTGTCGGTGTTGCCTGAGTTACCTTCAGAATAGAACCGGAGCACATGCTGCCCCAGATAGAGCGCTGACTCCTGGAGAGAGGAGCAAGGTAGGCTATCTTCTGACTTCTCCAGAACCTTCCATCTCCACCTCCCAGTCAAGGACAGCAGGAAGTAGCTATCTCTCATTTATCAGAGATACAGCACAGTCAAGAGTCCGAGACCCAGAAAAAGACATGTGGACACTCAAGTCGAGTACTTATCAGAGGTGTCATCACGTCAGTCATTATCCTGGACACCATGGAACCAGATGGGAATATCGCATGGACACAGCCATGGCAGACCTGCTCCCCCAGTCTGGAGGATGGGGCTGGGAGAGCTCAAGGCCCTCAGGACTCAGCAAGCAGACCAGCATGATGGTGTCTCCCACCTACCTTCAGGCCTGGCCAGCTCAGCCAGCCTCCTTTCCTGCACATGCTCACTCCAGCTCCAGCACATAGGGCTGCCCTGTTGCCTGATTTCTGACCTTGAACTGTGGTACACACAGGTGGCTTCACATCTAATCCTGTGACAGCCTGGCAAGGAAGGAGTGCTGGTTGCATTTTATAGCTAGTGGTCAATCACAGGCAAGCAAGTCGACTTCCCTGAGCCCATTTTCTCCTCCTTCCTTGCAAGGCTGCCATGGGATTAGCTGTGAAGGTACCTGGTCCCGACCTGAGCGCAGAATAGACGTTCAATAAAGCACTCGCTAGGAATAGGTGACCAAGTCAATAGTGAGTTGCAGAATTTGAGCGCACACACACATGGACGTGGAGTGGGATTGGTGTCAGGAATGGCTTGAGAGAGTGTGGATGAAGGAAACAGGGCTCAATGCCTGGTACAGCTGCAGCCAGGGCTCCCTAGAGGACCTGTCAGGGAGGAGCCAGCACAGAGCATGGTGGAGGGCTTTGCTTGATTGTTTTAAGTTGGGCCCTCTGTTTCAGGGAAAGGAATAAATGACCAGGGGACCTTACTGGGTGTCAGCAGTGCTCCAGGCAGCTGAGAGAGCCACAATTGCACCAGCCACCCCAGGGAGGGGTCTTGTCTGTTTCTCACATCAGCCCATTAGCTCCACCTTCAGAAGGGCAAACTGAGGCCCAGGGGAAGGGAGGACTTGTCATGGGCCACTCAGCTAGGTAGTGTCTAGCCGGGACTCAAACCCTAGTTCAGTTGGCTTCAGGGTGCTTAGTCCCCTCATGACACTGTCTTGCAGAGATAGGACCCTGCATCTCTTGGGAGGAACTGTGCCTCAGAAACACCTTTGAGCGAGGGGAGCAAGGATGCTTAGAAGCTGGAGCCTGGCTCAAAGAACTCAGGACTTTCCTGAGGAACCCTAGTAAGAAAGGAAATGGGCTGGGCTTACTGGGGCCTGAAGATACTGGCTGTGTTACCTGGTGACCTGATGATGGGGGGGCTTCTGACCCTGATCTGCCTTTAAGGAGGTCTTTTTTCTGCCCCCCCCCATTTGGTGCAGTTAATGTCTCCATCTTGCTGGGCCGGCCTCCTGCCCTCAAGGCGCAGGACTTTGACTTTCTGACTCCTCTGTGCTCCATCTGGGAGGCAGGGCTGGCAGTGCCCACAGGCACAGGGCTGGTGCAGAACTGTGGCTGGCCAGGGATCTACAGCCCTGGGCCAGGCCCACAGCCTGTATCAGTATATCAGCAACCAAAAGAGACTGTGTGTACTATGGCCAAACTGACTGCAATGGCTGCTTCCGCTCCTGTGTGTCCCTGGAGTAGACCTTGAACCTAGCTTGAGGCAGACTCCTCAGCTGTATTCTGAGGATTGCCCATCTTCGGTACCTGCCCAACAATTAGAGAGGTCGGGTAGGTTTGAGCCCTTTAGCTTATAACGTCCAGCAGAGATCTGGGATGCGGCTCTGTTGGTACAGCGAGTGCTCGCGCAGCATGTGTAAGGCCCGGTTCCACTCACAGTACTAATAAAACTGGGCACAGTGGCCCACATCTGTCATGGCCAGAACCTGGGAGGTGGAGGGGGAAGACCAGAGGTCCAAGGTCATTCTTGGCTCCATAGTGAGCTCAAGGCCAGTGTGTGCTACAGGGGATCCTGTTTTCAGTCAGTCAGCCGGCCTGCCAATCAGTGAGTCAAGTGGAGCCCGCCCTCATGCTCCCCAGGGCCTGGGCTCCTCTTGTGAGCAAGCGCACTGATGGTTTCAACAAAACAGGAACACGCACACCAGGTCCTGAGGGAAAATATCCAAAGCTCTCCTTACTTCGGGTCAATTTTAACATCAGACACATGAAGGTCACCGAAGCTTCTGAATTCCAACGCTGTGGAGAATCGTGGGCCTGGAGGTCCGGGGCTGTGAAGGAAAGCTGAGTTACCATACGCAGGGCATTTGGACCCAGCCTGGTACACAAGACTCTCCCGTGGCTTCTTTGTCCTCTGCACCCCAACATCTATCTTCACTCACCCCATTATTCTTCCTTTTTTCAGTTCCTTCCACACACAGTCTTTTTTCCTGCAGACTGCTGCATCCTCTGAGTCTCCCGTCCGCAGTGGGCCTCCCCAGCCCACTTCCCTCTAACTCTACACTACCCCGTAGGTTGAATGGCTTTACCCTGACACACAGCGAGGGTTGTGAAAACCCACGGGTCTCCCCTTCAGATGGATCTCCCAGAGGGCAGCAGCCCTGTGTGTAGTCTTCCCTGGCACACAGCTGGCATGTAATGAATGGATTCCCTCATCCAGCAAAGATGTTTCAACTCAAAAACCAAGTATGTGTTTGTTGAATGAATAAATGAAACACAGCTTTGCAAGGAAGATTCCCCTTAGGGACTCCCTATGTGACCCAAGAGAAGATTCTTGAAATATTTTTCTTTCCTTCCCCAAACTCTATAAGTGCATTTTATAAAGGGGACCAGGTCTGTGCAGAGCCTCTAGGATCTTAGGCCTCAGAGAGGTGGCTTCAGTATGTCAGGAAAAATCCACTTGTCCAGGTTTGGTTGAGGCCTCTGGAGCCTGGGGGGGGGGGGCAGAAGTGGAGCAAAGGAGGCCTCAGGGCCCTAGAGCAATTGCTATAAAGTAAACTCCATAATCAGGTAAATGCATGCATGCAGGGGACGGTTCCCTTGCAGCTGTGGGCGTCCTCCACCCAGCCGGAGGGGACCTGTCTAATCTCAGGGTAATGAAAACGTGGGTCTAATTACGACAGCAGGCCAGGGCTGGGCTGAGACTGGAGTGGGGGAGCCTGTCCTGGCGGCGGAATTAGAACATTTAAACTGTCAGGCCAAATCTGGAAGAGGCCTGATTACCTGGCCCGTGAAGAGGCTGCTTTGGTTTTGTGTCGACTATAATTTCCTGGTCATCAGCCATGAAGCCAGCGGCCACCTTCCTTCTCCTGCAATGGGGGTCCAGGCCATTCTTTACTGACTCCCCATTTCCATGCCAGACCCACCCAGAAGAACTGGTTTGGGCCTCATTAGGGACGGGGAAATGGGCACACAAATCACCCACGCTGGCTATGTGTGATATCTGTCCTTGGATTATAGATTGTGTTAAGGAATGTATACACTAGTCAGATACAGAAGACACAGTGCAGGAGATGTGGTGTGCACACTGTATGTGGAGTGCACGGGGTGCAGGTGGGAAGGTAGGTGTGACACTGAAGTTTTGTGCGTGGATGGTGTGTCACTGATCCATCTGTTAGGCACATATACTTGTACTGTATAGTCAGACTGTCTGGACATCAAATATGGGCACATATGTGGGCCGTGCGTTATATAAGATGTGTGTTCACAATGGTATGTGCTAGTTTTTAAGGGCTGTGAAGGCATGAATCAAGTTCCTCGGCTCCAGTGGGATGTCTGGAAGTGCAAAGTATTGGTGATATAGCTGGGAATGAGTTTATATCTCTATGATAGGCACCAGAGAGCTCTGTGGTGCACGTTTCAAAGCTATGAGCATAAGCTGCCTGGAGTGTGTGCCTGTGTCGCCTGGGGTCATGAGCTGTGGGTCGGGGCCATGGAGTATTTCAGAAGCCTAACTGTGGTGATGCAGGTTTGTGATCAAGGCCTGCCTCTTCCTCTCCCACTGACAGCTGTGTGGGCATGGGTGTATTTGTTTCTGACTAAAACATGTTGTAGAAGTAACTTAGAAGAAGAAGTATTGGGGCCACTGTGGCTCATGGGTTAAAGTGCTGACTGCATACAACCTGGGTTTGATCCCTGGAACCATCATGGTGGATAGACAGAACCGACCCCCATGGTCTGGCCTCTGATCTCCATACACATGTGGCATGCCCTCCCATACACTCACACACAGATAAATATATGTCAAAGATACCCTTTTCCTTGTATTATATTCGTTACTGTTTTATGTATTTTGTTTTAACTCACGGTTTGGAGTTTAACTCCCACCATGGTGGGAGGGCACAGTGGCGGCAGCTCTCATGGCCCCCACTGTCAAGAAACAGAGACAGCTGTTGCTACCTCTGCTTGATTCCATGTCTCCTCCTTTGTATACGGCCCTTCCTCAGCCGTGGGATGGTGCTGTCCACATTTAACCCACCTCAAGCAACCCAATCTGTACCTCTCTCACAGAATGCCCAGAGATTTGTCTCCATGGTGATTCTAGATAGCGTCAATTGGCAACGTTAACCGTCGTGGTAGGTCACCCAACCTCTCTGAGCCTGAGTCTCTCAGCCATCACTTGCCAGACATGTAGATGCCTGGTGCCGCACTGTGTGCTTCTTACGTTTGCCAGCTGGGGAAACAAGCTCTCGGCAGGCTAGGTGACAGTGAAGCAGGACTCAAATCCAGGCTGTCCGTTGGCAATGTGAGTTTGTACTGCCTGGCTCACTGAGAGCACTGAAGGTACAGATGCACCCTCAGGACTGACTGGCATAACCCACTGAGCTCGGGGTCCAGCACTCAGACAGAACCCAGTAAATGTCGCCAGCATATATGTGCACTTGGGATGTATCAAACAGCTTTGACAGTGTGTGAGAAACAGGCAGGGAGCTCATCTATCCTCAGCACAGGTGAATTTGCATGGTGGGTGGCAATTACATTTTCAAAGGGCTTATGATTCAATTCACATGAAGATCACAGCACAAGACGTGTGAATCCATGTAGAAGAATGATGTTTTGGTGTGTCCGATATGGACATGTACTTCTAAAATTAGGGAACACATTTGAGATCTATGACACAGATGAGCCTACACAGGGTAATGACAGTCGCCAAGGAGCAGGCATGGCTCTGGCTGGCATACAGTACAGACTTAGTGGATACGCATATGGTACTTACACCGCGCTTAGACGTAGTGGCTGTGTAGGTGCATGCTTATAAACCATGGCCCAGTGTATGGAATTGTTGGGATGCATCTGTTCATTAGTGATTTACACTCTGTGCATTGTTGCTAAATGTCACCTTAAAACTAAATTATCAATAGCCACTGTATTTAAAACCACCGCATCTCCTTGCCAATCCCCTCCTTAGTGTGCTCTATAAGATATAATGTAACTGCAATGTAAGGCACGGTTCATTCTGTGTGTGCTGTATATGTTTTTGTGGTGCAGTTTTATGTATCCATGCAGCCATGCGGAGGCCAGGGCAGAACGCTCAGTGGACCCTAGGATCTGCCTGTCTCTCTGTTCTCCAACACAGGTTGCAAAGGTACAGGTATCTGGATGACAGTTTATCTAGATGCTGGGGATTTGAACTAAGGTCCTCGTTCTTGCACAGTGATCCACAGCTCATGTCTTGCTTTCTTCCTCACTAGCTGGCTACAGCAGCAGTCTTGGCTGAGTCCCCAGTGTCTGGCCAAGCGCCTGGCTTACTGCAGAGGCTCAAGCTGGTTTGCTGAAGCAGCAGGGCAGACAGCGCACTCCACCTGGGAGGCCACCAGGCAGGCAAGTTCCTGTGATGGGAGCATCCCAGCCCCACCTGCCTTCTCTGGGTCACTCCTGCTCGTCGCTGGGTGGCGGACGTTCCTCCCCGCGGTCTCCAGGGGCGCGACCTCGTGTCCCCCACAGGAGACCCGGGACCTGCGCGTTTCCGGCGCTCAGGGAGGGCAGGAAGCAGCGCATTGTTCCTGGGGCCGGAGGACAGAGGGAGTTCCTGGCCCGCGCTCACAGAAAAGGCAAACGCTCTGACCCCCCAGCATCCGCCCAGGGATCTAGGTTCGAATCCTTGTCTGCAGTCTCCCTTAATTTCCCCAGAACCCAGTTCAGAGTCAGACCTGAGATGTCCCTAACTCCGGCAGCAGACTCCCTCCAGCCCACCCTCGAAGGGGTGATGAGAATGGTTTCCTGAATTCGGAGTTTTACCAGCTGAAGAGAACAGTAACACTGGAGCCTTAAAGACCCTTCTCTGGGCAGGATTTTCCTGTGATGGATGGGAGACCGGCTAGGGAGAAGACACTATGCGCTTAAGGTTGCCAACCACAAAGTCTTGTTAGCTTGGAAGTTTGACAACCCCAGGAGCCTTCTCTGTGTGTGCCTGGGACAGCCACCTTTGTGATTGTGGGTTGTAGGGGTCGAATTAACACTAGCCCAGTGAGGGTGATCCAGCTGCACATCATGCCTCTCAGAATCTCCATACCTTCTGCAGATAGGCAGGAAGAATCAGAGGCTCAGAGGGGTGGGGCCTTTGCTGTTCCCACAAGGGCCCAGAGAGGTGAAGTGAATGGCTGGATGTCACATAGCAAAATGGTCTGACCTCCACCCACAGCTGGACCTGGACCTCTTTCTGGATACATCCTTCCTCCTGCATATTGAAATGTTGGGTATCTGTCCTGAAGTGCCTTGGCTGGCTGGGCCCAGATTCTGATTATGGAGGAACTGCCTCCTTTCCACCCCTGCCCCCCACCCGGGAACCCTACACCGGGGGTAATTGAGATCAGATGCTGCTGTGACCCATGGAATGCTCCCAGGAACCTGGAAGCGTTTATTGTCTGCAAGGGAATCCAGGGCTCTCTCCCTGATGCCCTCCCTCCCTCTCTCCCTCCCTCACTGCCTCCTCCCCAGGGGGCTGAAGTGGATGAGGGGGAGCCTTGGGTACTGCCTGGGGTTAGAGCTGGGCCTTGATGAATTGGGCTGCTGAAAGCGCTGTCCAGGCTTCCTCTTCCTGGGGATACGATTACAGGGGCCAGACTTCCTGCCCCTCCGGCAGCCTCTCCTTCCAGAGTGGATCTGCAGGCTCTCCAAGCAGCTGGCCGGGGTTCAGGCAGACTGGGGCTCAAATGTCACCTCCTCAGGGAGGCCCTCCCTGACCACCCCAAAGGAACCAGCCCACCTACAGGCAGCCCTTTCTTCAGCGTTGATAGCTAGGGGTTATTTCTTTTAAAACTGTTAACCTTGCATCCAGAGCTGCTGAGGGCAAGCACACATAGTAGGTTCTCAGCAAATACCAACTAATGATGGCGTCTCTAGAGAGTGGCTCTCTTTGACCTCTGACAGTGGGCGTGACCTTGAAGCTCTGCCCCTGACCTCCAGACCCCAGGTTATCACAACCCTACCCTTTTTTGGTCTCAAACTCCATTTTCTGTGACTTCCTCTTCTACCTGTGCTCTACTGTCTTGGCCGCTTCTTGGGTGCTCTGGACTGACCTCTGACCTCATGTGTCTGATTGTCACCTGTCTTGTCTTCCAGTTCTGCTGTGTGACTCTGGGCAGGCAAGCCTCTTGCCTTTCCTGAGCCGGCAGGAATGTGAGAAGCCCAGGATATGTGATTGACAAAGGGGGTAAGGCAGGAGAGGGGCTGATGCCTGAGCGCCCCGCTTTCCTATGTCCCCTTGTGGTGCCCCAAGAAACCCCCCAGTGTGTGTGTGTGTGTGTGTGTATCAGAGGACAGTTTGCAGGGGCAGCCTTTCTCTTTCCATTACATGGATTTGGGGGGTTGAACTCAGGTCATCAGGCTTGGTGCTTGGTGGCAAGCACCTTTGCTTGCTGATCCATCTCTGTGCCCCCAGCATCTCTCTCTGCCTTTTTGCTCCACATCCTGACAGGGCCTCTGCAGGGCCTTTTCTGACTGTCCTTGTCCCTGCACACGTGTTGTCTGGAATTCAGCCCTCCACCCCGTGTGGTCCTCACTGCTGATCACAGGGCCTGAACTGTGCCGTGTAGATAGTAAATGCTCAGTGAGTACACTGACAGCCAGGGTAGTTTCCTGCATGTGGCCTGTGTGATTAACCATCTCCTGCCACCATCTTAGACAGTGATCTCTGCACTGAAGCTGTATGTTTCCATTTGCACTGGCCTCTGAGCTCTCTGCCCGCTTTCACGAAGGTGAGGCTGGGCATGCTGCCACCAGGCAGTCAAGCAGCCTCCCCCACCCTGACACGCTCAGGATCTGCTGGAGGGTCAGGGCACCAGTGACAGGGCAGTGTGGGCAGGGGAGTGACTTTCCTCAAGGAAGCTTCCAAGGGCTGATGTTAGGGGTTTCCACTCAATGGGAGGGTGGGAGGGAGTTCCCATGGTAACACTAAGGATGCGCACAAATGGCATGGTCATGGTGGGTGAGGGACCAAAGGACTGGAGAGATAGGCGTGAAGGGTCTCCGGGGCAGGTGAGGGGTTTTCAGGCTGCTCAAAAGGGTTCCATGACTTCACTCCCGATAACAGCAGGCCAGTGAAAAACCTGGTCTCAGTTTTACATCGCGGCTAGAGTTAGGGGATGACTCAGGACTTTGTTTAAAACAAGTATGTTGCCTCAAAATCTGTTTCGAGCCCACAGCTCTTGGGGATGAGAATGTAAATTTCCAAACGGGCCACACACCTACTCTGGCCAGGCAGCATGGGAGCCCATGTCTCCTGGCTTCTCCACTGGGCCCTTTGGACTCTGTGCCTGCAGGAGTTTGCTCCCAAGGGGCTCTGGTGCAGGTCTCATCTCAGCTCCATTCCTGCTGTGGTCGGGGCCAACGGACCCTCAGCTTGGCTGGCAGGAAGGCTTTCTGCAGCCGGCCTTGCCCGAGAAAACTTGGAAAAGGTGGCCTATGCTGCCACCTGGTGGTCACTCCTGAGTACTGTCCCGTGCAGGGGGCGGGTGTTGCGCAGTCCTGCCCTTAGCCACCTTTTACTGCATTTCCTAGGCCTGAGGACCCAGCACCGTGGCTGGAGACGCAGAAGCCTAGAGTTCCTTCCTCTCTCTACATCTCAAATGCAGCCTGTCCCTATGGGAAATGTAAAAAAAAAATCAGGATCTTTTCTATCCAAGGGTTAAGTAAGACGAATTTCATTTTAAAGAATTGTAAAAAGCTGCTTGGCAGAAGTCACATTCCTTCGAGGTCAGCAGTTTTCTTAGTTGGAATTTTTGTTCGTTATGTGTATGGGTTCCTGCAACAGAGTGTTCCTGATGCCCAGGGAGGCCAAAAGAGGGAGTGAGATGTCTTAGGCCTGGAGTTTCATGCGATTGTAACTCACTGTGTGGGTTCCGAAAGCCAAGTCTGGGTCCACTGGAAGAGCAGCGTGATCTTAACCACGAGGGTTCCTCTCCAGCCCCAGGGCCAGTACATCTTGAGATCAAAATATGTGCTCTAGGCACTCAGAATTGCATTCCGATTACAAACAGTGACACTTTAAATTGGCCAACCATGTAAGAATGCGAGGCAGAGCTCTGAAGCATAGGATGCTATTGCCCTGGGAGTGAAAGTCCTGGAGGACCCACCCTGGATGTGCTCGCAGGACCCACACGGGATGTGTTCGCTGCTCCAAAGTCCCATGCCGTCTGGATGTGCTTGTTTTCTCCCATGGCCAGCCTCCACCCTGGGACAATGCAAGTGTGGCTAGCCCACCCCAAATCACATCTGTGAGAGTAGCTAGTCTGCCCCAGGGAGATACAGCATTCAGAAGGTCCAGAAGATTCCTGGAAGCCGAGGGTGAGGCCAAGTTCATAACGACACAGATATATCAAGAATGTGGTTTGACTTGTATGCATTCTCAGAATCTTAGCCATTATTGCCCAGTTACCTCTTGTTCTCACAGGTCCCCTCTGCCTCTGGGCCTTTGCACATGCTGCTCTCTCTGGAGAGAGCATCAGGGTTGAGCTAGATGCTTTTGCATGTGTTTCTGCTTCTATGCCATCTCCATGTCCTCGGTGTCTGTGCCCATCTCCCGGGGGGCGAGAGGGTGTCTGTCCTGCTCTTTCCTAACCTGGGTGATCAGTGCAAAGTAAGCATTATGCAGCCAATTATTAAGTTACTTTTTTTAAATTCCCAGCTACAGAATAGAGCTTAAAAACCAGGTTAGATCCAAAGAGAGGATCTGAACGCAGAAGGTGCGAGTCTAGTGAAGAGCCTGTTACTTACATAAGCACAGCAACTCAGCTCTTAGCTGAGTGGCAGGCAGGGTCAAGGCTGCCCATGCTATCTTATTTCTCACTTCAATCCTTGTATGCCTGATTACCTCCATGTCAGAGAAGCACACAGGCGACTCTTGCAAGGAGACAGGGGAAGAACCAGGCAGGACTCCAGCTCCCTTACGACCTCTTGAAAGGAGCTTGATGGCAGCCTGCCTGTCTCTAAAGGACCATGAGGCAGAGGAAGTGATGGACTGTGGGTTCGGAGATAGAAAATTAGACTCCAGTTTCATGTGCTCCAGGACCTTCCTAGGATGGAGGCTGTGTGCTGGGGATGGAGCCAGCACACAGGGTAGCCTCACCCATCTGCCAAAGGTAGGGATCCAGGATGTTTGCTGTTAGGGAGGCTGGGGCTGGGGTCTCCCTCTATGTCTGTCTCATCTCTGCTGAGCCCAGGTTCAGGTTAGAGGAGGGCCTGGAAAAGGGGAAGGAAGATTGCCTTGGGCAGAGGTCATCCTGAGAGCAGAGGGAGGAGGGAGGAGGGAGGAGGGAGGAGAAAAGAGGCCCCTGGGAGGGAGCCAGGATTCAGAGTTTCCAGGCACCCGCTGAACTCTGGCTTTGAGGGGAAAGGCACTCCAGGGTTGGGAGTGGGCCGCCTGATTTTGACTCCCGGAATAGGTAGAGCAGAAATCAAGGCTCAGACAGACTCCAATCTGAAGGCCTGCTGGGGAGAGCCCTGGGGGCCAGGGGCTCTGGCCCTGCAAGGTGTCCTTGGCTAACCCCTTCTCTGGGGCGAGGAGCTCAGTCTCCTAAAGTTGAATAGAGGTGTAGGTGGGTGATTGGAGGCCACTTCTGCAGAGAGACTCAGGGGTGAAGGGCAGGTGGGGAGAAGCTGGAGGTCAGATCAGATGGGTCCCAGATGCCTCTGTCCACAGTCTCCGGCCTTGCTCACCCCCACCCAGCTTGTCCTCTGCCCACCACACAGACCACAGCTTTCTCTTCTCCTTTTCTATTTTCAGATATCCTAGAGTTCCGAGGAAGGCCAAGCCTGGCCAGCGCCTCCCCATGAGCTCAGTTGCTGAGGGGGTATCTGCAGAGCCATGGTGTAGTGGCGTGTGTGGGGTGCTGTGGGCTCAGGACAGGGTGAGGCCTCACTTCAGAGAACAGGGAGGCTAGGTACAAATGCCCCTGGAGGTGGGAGCATGAGGGTCCTGTCTCTGCCCTGGCCGAGTTCCTGTCTTTCTACTGGGGAACATGGGTTCTTGTTGGAACCGGGGCTGCCCAGGAGGCTGGTGGTGGGTGAGGCAAAAGGAATGCAGCCCTGGCTCTCTGCCCAGAGGCTTGCTCTGCCTGGGACAGCCTTGGGGGCTGGATCTGGCTGGGCAGAGAGCTGTGATCAAGGGCTCCATGACTGGATTCTGAATTTAGTGTAACCTGGTGGGTATTCCTCAGTTTGGCCTTCTCCTCTGCCTTGGGCCAGGGCTATTCCTGCTTGAGTCTGGGGCCCCCAGGAGCTTGGGGAGGGCGGCCTAAGTTAGTGCTGAGTGACAATCACCAAAGTAGTGAGTAGACTGCTTCCTGTGCCCTTGCCTCCCACCCTTCAGAGAATACATCAGAGAGAGCAGAGAGGCATAGCTCTGAAAGCTGAAAACTGAGACTGCCAGTCCAGTGGTGGCTTTGGGGATGGGAGGGTTTGGGGGGTGAGAAGCTTTGGTGGGGGTGGCACTGCGCCTCTCTTTATAGTTTCCTATGCCCAAATCCCCTTCCTCTGAGTTCAGAGTCTGTGGTCTTCAATGCCATGCTCCTTCCTGTTCCATGGCTCAGATGATGCTGGGCAAGCCCCTCTCTCCCAGTGTTGTATGTGCTGGTCACCTGACCAGGAGGGAAGCTTTGGCTCCAGGGTCAGTACACTTCAGGCCTAGTGCAGCAGCGTTTAAAGGCTTCTTAGACTGTTTCCCTGGCAGGGGATGCTTGGGGGGGGGATACTTCCAAGGGAGTGTGAACCACGAAGCAGATCCTGCCAGAAACACAGACAGGCAGAGGAAGAAGAGTTATACATGTGAGACAGCAACAGAGATAACCAAAGAGGAAGAGTCTGGGGCAGAGATGAAGAGGCAGGGCTACCACAGAATGAGGGAGAGAGAGAGAGCACAGAGTGGAGAGTGGAGCGAGGTGCCTGTGGCAGACAAGCCAGGAAGGAGCATGTAACTCCCATGCTCACAGACTCCATCCTGTTCCCCTCTGCTCTCCAACAAGTCCCTTTGGGGAGGAATGTCCCCCCATCTCCCTCTGACCTTCGCTATCACTTTCCCTTCATTCTCCTAAGAAAACAAACTCTTTCTAGCCAGTGATTTGCCCCAATAGAACTCCTCTGTGCAGCAATGAAGATTCCAGGTCTGAATTCTCAGTTAGAGCGTGCCATAGTACAGGAAGTACTGAGAAATCACTTGCCAGCATTTGCTCAGACCATACATACACACACACGCACATGAGTATGATCAGCACAAACATAAAAAGTCATGTACACACACCTACGCATGTGTACACATGGAGAGGCACATGTTTGCACACGTGTGCACATGTACACAGATAAAATAATACATATGTGCACACAGGTAAAGTCACATGGACACATGTGCACATACATAAGTACATAAAAACACACAGGAGCACATAAACACCTAGACACACAGCTAAATGCATGTGTATATATATACACAAATGCACAAACACACTAAATATGGGCTTACATATTTGTGGGTGTGAGCAAGCAGACATGTGCACTCACTCACAAATACATGCTCATACACATACACATGTGATGGAGCACATCAAATGTGAATACAGGCATAGAAATGAACACATATCCTCCCAATACATATACACACAGAGGCACACAAACACATATGAATACACACATGTAAACAGCAGATATGTACATGAACATATATGGATCTGCACATGTACAGACACCCTTATGTATGTCCACACAAGCATAAAACACACATACAGTAACTTGCGTGTGCGTGTGCAGGCACACACACACATATGTACACACAGATCACACATACAAATAGGAATACACATGTGTGCATATCCACTCACAGTCACTCACACATATTCAAAGAAAACAAATACATACTTGGATGCATGCACATAAACACACAAATTTACACAGGAACCTGCATATAGACAAGCATGCACATATACATTTGTACACATACATATACAAATACACAGACACATAGCACATGTATACATAGTCACATATATACATACGTCCCGTACACTCACACATATGTACATATTAGAAAATAATGACACGTGTGTGGGTGCATGTGCCAATCCATGAACATGTGCCATACACGGAGCCTCAAAAGCTTGTACACATACATAAAAGTGCACACTCACATACACATGTACACAAAAACACCCACATATGCAAACACATGGGCATATACAGACATGTTCACCCATTCATATCTATCCACTCAAATCTACATATACATGTGGACAAAACCAAGCACACCCAAACATATACTTGCCCCTACACACACACCTATACTCACACATATAGGTCTACACAGATACACATGTACACAGACTGTGCACATACAGGTACACATATAACAAATGTGTATACAGAGACACATGTGTGTCATATCAGAGGTGTTCATGCACACTCAGACATACACCTATTCACACACAGATACATGTGCACATGTATACACACATGCACATGCATGTATACACTTGCAGGAACACAGACACGCACAAACTTCCACACCTTCACACATGTAACACACACATACTTGTGCCCATGTGTACAAACACACACACACTTACAAATACACATACATATATTTGCATGCATGCATGGACATACATTCCTGTACTTGCACACACATCCTTACACTTATACATACACACAGGCACATACAGTCACACACATGCACACCTACATAAACAGACATACACACATAAGCACATACACCTGAACACACGTGTGTACACATGCATGAATACGCACACACACATGCACACTCACATGCATGAACCATGAGATTTAGGTGTCCTGCTTACCATGCTAAGGCACAGATCTCTCTGTGAGCTTTTTTCTTCTTGAATGTCAACAATGGAGAAGCCGTGAGATGGATGATACATGCACCAACCCCTTTCCGATTTACAGAGGAATGATGCTGGCAGATGTGGGTCCTCACGGGCGTGCGGCTGCATGGCCTTGGGTGAATGGTAAGGCTAAGGATGGATAAACACCTTCAACTCTGTGAGGATACAGTCAGGCTTGGGAAAAGAGCAAATCCATGGATACTTCAAAGGAAGAACTTCCGATCTTTCTTTAACTCTGCATTTCTGTCTGTAAGTGATGGTTGGGAAGCTGGTAGCAGGGGTGGATGGGAGTGAAGTCACATGGAGTGAAGTCACGTGGAGTGAAGATGAATGTGGCGGTCTGAATGAGAATGGCCCCTTGGGCTCACATGTTTTAATACTTGGTTCTTGGTTGGTGGAACTGTTTGGAAAAGATTAGGAAGTGGGGCCTTGTTGGAAAAGGTATGTCACTGGTGGTGGGCTCGCTCTTTCTCTCCCTCCCTCCCTCTCTCTCTCTCTCTCTCTCTCTCTCTAGCTCTGTCTCCTCCTTGTGGATCAAGATGTGAGTTCTCAGCCTTACTGCCACCATGCCTTGGCTGTGCCATCATAGACGCTAACCCTCTGAAAGTGTAAGCTCCATTAAATCCTTGCTTTATAAATTGCGTGTTCGCTGTGTTCTGTGACAGCAGTGAAGATTTCCAGGGGGAGGATGCTGACCGGGGAGGATTTAGTTGAGCTGGATGATGTGAGTTGAGTGTAGCTGGTTTGGGTGAGACAGGCTGTGATGTGTCATGCTGGGATGGTGGATTAGGTTTGGTTTAGCCGAATGACTAGAGTTGGGTTCAGGTTTGATTGATAGGTGAATTTTTCATAACTTTGAAAAAATACCTGAGCAAAAAAAAAAAAAAAAAAAAAACCTCAAGAAAATTTTCTTTAAGGCTGGAGAAATGGCTTAGCGGTTAAGAGCACTGGCTGCCCTTCCAGAGGGCTTGGGTTTGATTCCCAGTGCCCACATGAAGGCTCACAGCTGACTATAGCTCCAGCTCCAGGGGATCTGAAGTCCTCTTCCAACCTCCAAAGGCACCAGGCACACGGTGTACAGACGCATTCAGGCAAATCATTCACACACATAAAATTTTTAAAAAGAATGAAAAGAAAGATTTATTTGACTCGAGGTTCTGGTTTCAGAGGTTTTAGTCGATCACGGTGGGGTGGGGTCAGTGTGGTGGAACAGCTCAGTTCATGGCAGCCCGGGGGATGGGTGGCAGGGGGGGGTCACCGTGGGATGGTGCCGTCTATGTGCTGCATTCATGGCAGATCTTCCCCTCGCTTAATTCTCTCTGGAAACAAGCTCACAGACACACCCGAGACACGCTTTCCTAGTCTCTTCAGAACATCTCAGTTCAGCCAGGTTTACGAGCAAGAGTAACCACGACAAGTTCACCCCTCGACAACTTGTATCCAGTGGCGTAGAGATAAGCTGAGTCTGTGACTTTAATCCTACGGGGCTAAGTTGGGTGGGGTTGGGTTGGGGGGTTAAGTTGAGAGTTAAATTTGCCTGAATTAGTTGAGCTTGGTTTTTGGTGGTCGCGTGGAAATAAACTAGGCTGGGTCGACTGGAGGTGGATTTAGGGGAGTTGTGGTGGGTTGAAATTAGTTGAGAGATTGGCTTGGTTTGATAAGCAAGTTAAAAGAGTGAGGAGGGTTAGCCGAGATGCAGCTGACCACAGGCCGTGGAGGAGGAGTCAGATACTGGTGAAGAGTGGCGGTAAGCAGGGACGCCCACAGCTGAGACTGAAGTCAAGCTGTGAGTCTGGGAGGGCTTGGCTTATACGGGATCCATCTCAGTATTTCTCCAGTTTTTATCACTCAACATTTCTACTGGCAATGGAGCTTGCAGCTGTCACTCCTGTCTTAGTACAGGAAGCAGGAAATAGGAATCTTGTTTAATGAATGCACGCATTATGTGTGTGTGTGTGTGTGTGTGTGTGCACGCGCGCATGTGTAAACATAAATGCATATCTATAGGTGATTTGTTTTTTTTTTTTTGGCTTTTTGAGACAGGGTTTCTCTGTAACTCTGGCTGTCCTGGAACTCACTCTGTAGACCAGGCTGGCCTCAGACTCACAGAGATCCACCTGCCTCTGCCTCCCAAGTGCTGGGATTAAAGGTGTATGTCACTACCACCAGCTCCATAGACAATTTTAATTAATTATTTAGTTAATTAAGTTAAGATTTTATTTATTTACATGTACACCTGCATGCCAGAAGAGGGCATCTGATCCCATTATAGATGTTTGTGAGCCACCACATGGTTGCTGGGAATTGAATTCAGGACCTATGGAAAAGCAGTCAGCACTCTTAACCACTGGAGAGTCATCTCTCCAGCCCCTACATAGGTGATTTTTAAAAAGATGTATTTTAAAAATGTGTGTGTGTGTGTGTGTGCATTTGCCCCTCTGACCTGTGGAGGACAGAAGAAGGCATCAGATCCTGGGAGCTGGGGTTACCAGTGGTTGTGAGCCACCTGACATGGACTCCAGAAACCAAAGTCTACTCCTCTGGAAAAACAATGAGTGCTCTTAACCACTAAACAATCTCTTTCCTGTTGGGGGTGGGGGTGGGGGTGGGGGTGGGGGTGGGGGTGGGGGTGAGATGATTTTTAAGCACTTCTCAGCTAAGGCATATTGCATCTAACATGTAAGATCTAATAGACTCTCCATTCCTGTGGGACTTCTGTTTGGGTGAATTACCAGCAGGAGGATTTGTTTGTTTGTTTTGTTTTGTTTTTGCAACAGGGTCTCACTGTGTAGCCCTGCCTGGCCTGGAACTCACAGAGATCCATCTGCCTCTGCCTGCCAAGTTCTTGGGCTCTAGGTGTCTGCTTGCCTGAAGGGGTCAGCCAAGGGGCAAAGGTCAGAAGGCCTCCTCCCAGCCTCTTAGCCCTTGGGGAAAATGTATACTAATTGAGCTCCTGCTGTGTGCTTAATATTTTCACACCCCTGTTACATTGAATCCTTCCCAGATACTTTCACTGTCTTGTAGAGAAACTACAGCCTGAGGAATTTAAACAACAATGCCAAGGCCACACTGTGTGATGGAAGCCCAAGTAGGCATGGCCTTCTATGGCAAGAGAGTGAAGAGGACCATAAAAGCCTGGATGGGCAGAGCTGAGGGAGAGTGAGGAAGCAGCGGGAAAGGGTGAAAATCAGAGGAGACTGGACTGGAGACCAGGTAGATTGAAGGGCAGAAGGAGAGTGGAGGATGAGGAGCGGGCATCCCAGAGACCCCACTGCCATTGAGACCTCACCAGGGAGTCTGTAGTCTGAGGCTGTGGCAGGGCATGTGCTGGTTTATGACCTCCAGCACTGGGAGCTGGGACCCTCCTAGGATCTAGGCTGGACAGTTCTTGCAAAGTAGTCCTCAAACCCCTTCCCTATCCTTGGTCTTCTGTTCTGGAGGCACACTCCATTGTATGCCAGATCCTATAGAGGACTTGTGTTGCTCTCAAAGGCCTGTCTAGTAGCTGGCTAGGATGCCAACTGAGTATTTATAGGAGGGGTAGTATGGAGCGGAGCTGTGAGGCCACCCCTGTGTGCTATCCAGAAGGTAGCCTGGGGGAAGGCTCCAAGTTCTGGGGTCCTGAGGAGCCCACATATCCAGTTTATCTCTCAGAGAGTGGGCGGTGTGGGCTTGTGGTTGACCAGTGTTCATTGTTCATTTACCACCTAGTTTTTTCTTGTGGTTCTGTGGTCTTGGCTGGATGTCTGTGCTTCCTTCTCCAGTACCTCACACCTGTGTCCATGCATACATGTGTACCGGTGCGCACCAGTGTACACACACACACACACACACACACACACACACACGCACACACACACACACTCTGGGTAGCCATAGAGAGCCTGGAGTTGGATGGAGGGGATCCAAGCTCCTCACAGCTGTGGAGAGGTTGGATCCCTGCAGCTCCTTCAGGTATTTTTCAGTTCTGTCTTAAAGAATGTCCACTCGCAGGGCATGGGAAATGCTGAGAGGCTGAAGTCTGTAGTTCTGGGCTGCAGTGAAGTAACCTGCAGACCCCTGCTTGGCCAACTCACCTCTTTCTGGAGAAGATTCTCATCTGCTCAAGGTGTCTAGAGCCCCTTTAGGGCATGGAGAGGCTCCTGCAAGATCACAAACGCAAGAGTATGTAAAGTGTGTAGTGAGTACACACACACACACACACACACACACACACACACACACGCACTAGACATTCATTCACTCTTGCTACCTCACTTAACAAGTGCTGATGTAATGCTTATTAAGCACCAGGTAGCATCCTAGTGTCTTACAAAAACTCACTTAAACATCGTAACGGCCCTATGAGGACGGTACTGACATTGACTCCCTTTTACAAATGTGGAAACCAAGGCCCAGAGAGGCCAAGTAACTTGCTGAATGACATCCAGCTAGTGAATGTCCTTCTGGGATTTGTATCTGAGTACGTTTCTCCTGGAGTAGTTCATTCATTTATTTCACACATTTAACTAAGAGCCTTCTGTGTGGCAGGCTGTGGGAAGGCGCTGGGTGGCACAGGGTGTTGGGAGAGGGAACTGGGGCTGAAGTTGGGCTGCAGGGGTGTGAGTTTGGGCTGTTGCCGCACTGAGATCACTCTTAGCTGCTATCAGCTTCCTGTCCTGTGTAGGCCAGTCCCTCACAGTAGCCCTGGCGAAACAACTATTCAAGAGGGAGAACGAACCAGGAGTCATTCCAGACTGGCCACTCTATGACCGTGTGACCTGCACACATGACTTTGTTTCTCTAAGGCTCAGCCTCCACCTCTGAAAACTACGGTTATAGACTGTGCTGGCTTGTTTCATGTCAACTTGATATAATCTAGAGTCATCAGAGAAAACGTCTCCATAAAAGATTGGGCTGGAGATAGGCCTATAGGGCATGTCCTTAGAGATTGGTGGGGGAGGGCCCAGTCTATTGTGGGTGGGGCCATCCCTGGACTGAAGGTCCTGGGTTCTGCAAGAAAGCAGGCTGAGCAAGCCATGAGGAGCAAGCCAGTAAGCAGCTCCCCTCCATGGCCTCTGCATCAGCTCCTGCCTCTGGGTTCCTGCCCTGCTTGAGTTCTTGATGAGCAGGATAGAGAAATGCAAGCCGAATAACCCCTTTCCTCCCCAAGTTGCTTTGGTCACGGTGTTTCATCACAGCAATGGCAACCCTAACTAGGACAGAGGCAATGTTAATGTGGACAGGAAGTACAGGCGGGACAGGAGATAGATAGCTAGAAGCCTGAAATGTCTTTGATCTTATCCTGGCTGGAGGCAAGAAATGCCACTAGTATTAGGGGTCTTGGTCCTTGGTCTGGTTCCTAAATGATTTTAGGGTTACCTCTTCAGAAGAAGGGATGTCATAATATCCTCGGATGCTGTTGAAGCTTTGGACCCCACCTCTGTTTCCCTGGTGACATCAGCATTTCCATTCTTTAGAATTTAAATTACCCTATGAAAAGGTGAAGAAATTTAGTTTTGTTGAGACCTATTAAGGCAAAGCTACTTCCTCCTGGTCCAAAAATAGAATCTAAATTCTACTTCTGGTCCTGGGAGGAAACCCAGAACACCCCAGAGGACTGTCTGTTTCTTTTAAGAGTTAATTCAGCTAAGGTTGTCAATCACTTGGCTAAGAATTCAACCTCCCCAATCTGAGTCATCTGGAGGAGACATGCTAAGGGGAGGGTGTGATTAATTATCTTAATGAGATAATATACTTTCCCTTCCCAGAAGCCCCTCCTTTGAGGTAGCTGCTTGAAGAGCTCTACTAGGCACCGTATCAGAGCCCTTCCACAGCCTTCCCACTTGTCTGAGCCCTAACTCAATGTGTAACTTTTTCCTTATCTCTTAGGTACTGGCCAAAAGCCTAAGCAAGCATTTCCAGACATGGACTTTCTCACTGGTTCTCTGAAGCTTCCTCTTCCTCTTTGCCATGAGGCTGTTTGCTGATGTCCATTGTAAAAGGCATGGCTTGGAAGCCCCAGTTAGATTCAGACCAACTGCCCAAACTGTAAAGCCAGATTTTTACTCTAGAATTCTGGGGCTGAGGGCCCACCTCAGAAGACCCATGCCTTGAGATGTTCCAAGGTTTCAAGGCTGCCTTGGAACAGTTTTTCAAATATTGGGATGAACAGCCATGCTGAGAAAAGCAGCAAGCCATCTCCAGAGGACTTTTGGTGAGTCATAGTCTGGTTCTGGTTAGCTCACAACTGATCTGAAACTTGTGGAATTTGCTGGACATGGTGTGTTAATTCCCAAGTCAGAGGGACCCTGGTACACCACAGGTCCTCTCTGTGGTCAAATGGAGATGTTAATCAGTCTGACTTCTTCGTTCTATTTGGTTAGGCCTGGTTTGTTTTGGTGATCAATCTGCGTCTTATGGTTGTTGGTTTCTGTCTATTTCATATGTATGGACAGGTTTTTATTTTCTGCCTATTTTGTTGTTGGAAAGATTTGTTTATCTTTTTTTGTGTGTGGATGAGCTTACGTTTTCTGGTGTGTTCCATAAGTTTGTTGCAAACATGGGAGCCTGGATTGAGATAGGTCAGGCTCAGCTGACTGTATGAATGTATGGTGGACATTGAATTTCTTTTTTTACTGCTCTTTCTTTGAACATATGATCTTTCTGTGTCCTGTGTTCATTGGATGACTTACTGCCGCTGCTGCCACCATCACCAGCTACCAGCCTCCAGCAAACATGGCTACAGTGACTGATTTGGCCAGGGCTCAGAATTTATCTCTGGGTCCAGTTTAGCAGGGATTCAAATGTCTTTTAGATATGAAAAATTTCAAGTTTATTGGATATGGGTAAAAATTTGTAGAATCTGTGAAAAAAAAGTTAACTTAAAGCTCCTAATGTTGGGTTGATAGTAATCTTAAGGGAACTGCATGGCGTGACTCCATTTTGGGATGTGGACATGTGGCTTGCTAACATGTGGTTTACAACCATCTTGGCTGCCTTCCCACTTTGGGGAGAAGGTAACCACTTGGCTGGCAGCCATCTTTACTAGGATTGAAGAGGAGGAATGTCATGTGACTTTAACACCATCTTAATTGGAGGTAGTCACATGTTATCAACTAACCAAAGAGACAACAACAGATCTCCAAGATATTTTATATTAGGATGGTGGTTTTGCCCTGAAAGGAATGGTTATAAAAGATAGAATTTAAAAACAATGCTTGTTTAGTGAGGTATGAAAGCTTCACCTCCATGTATTCATACACAGGAATGTATCGTATGCTGGCAACCAGACTTTTTAAGGTAAGAGTCACTCAGGTGGTGTTTTAAAGTTACAAAGGGGTCATGGAAAACAGTTGAGGTTTGCCACTGTATGGCAGGGCTGGAATTCCTAAGAAAGCCCAGGTAAAGGAACATAGAAATTTTGGAGATTCTGGTGCCATATGAGGTAGAGCTGGCTGGGACCTAGAAGGCAGGTTGTTCCTGTTGCTGAGGGTGGGGCCAGAGAGGAATGTGAATAAATTTCAATATAGAGCATTGAATTATTTGTGCTGTTGGAACTTGGTTTTGCCTTGTTCAGATTGTGGTTATGCCCTGTGGTTTTTCTTTTGAAGTACAAAAGGTACTTACTTTTAATATTTCAAGAGCACACAGTTGAGATTTTAAAACTTAAGAGAGAATTTTGGATTTTTACAGAAAATTGAAGTTTTAAAACTGGATATTTTAAGAAACATCTTTTAAGTTATTTACATTTATAAGACTATAGGGCATTTAAATTTATAAAATGTTTTATATTATTAATATGTGATCTTAAAAATATAAATAAAGGGCTACAGCTATAAGTTCCAAACATAAACACCACTATGTATGATGCAGCAAAACAATCACCTAATCAGTCTGGCAGAGAGCTTAGAACAATAGTTCTCAACCAACGGTGGGCCATGACATTTTGGGGATCAACTACTCATGTCTCTGGTAAATGGTTAGATGATAAAAAAGCTTTAGGTCTATATCCGAGTTCTGAGGGTCTAAGAAAGTGTGCTAAGAAAGGTCTTAGGATATGAAAGCTTAAGTAAGTTCTGAGCATCTGAGAATGGGATTTAAGATGTATAGATGAAAGTTGGAAGGGTGTAAGAGAGTGATATGATAAACTAGAGGGTCAGAGCTGTAACACTGATGGAGTTCTGGATATATGTTCGTATAGAGTTCTGATAAGCTGGTACTACTATTATCAATCACAAGCTGAAGATTTTAAATTTCCTTTGGTTATCTTCTAAATATAGACTTTGAGATGCTTCTTATTGAACTAAAATTATCTCCATCCAATTTAGATTTCTGGCCCTCTCAACAAAGGAAAAATGTTCATACTTTTTAACCCAAAGCCATAGCTTTTGAGAGGACTTGAGGGCATGAATATACTCCGGGTCTTTAATGGACACCCGTTAACTGCTTTTTATACAATGTGGATTTCAGTACTGAAAGTTTCAAATGTAAGTTGCATAAACTTAACTTCTGTCCCTAGTCTATATCTGTCTTAGCAGATTTCCACTTGGGTAACAGACACCATCCAGGAATCAGCTGCAGACTACAAATTGCTTCAAATGGCTGCAAGCCCTGGATTTGCTGAAGTTGCTGTGGACCAGTCCAGCCGATGTGATTGCTTTCTGTTCCTTCAGCTGGGATAGCTAACCAGATGCATCTGATGAACACCCATTGGCTGAAAACCCTCCTAGCTTTTGACTATCATTCTAGTCTTTCTGTGTCCCCTGATGATGATGTCCTAGTTTCAACAGGAAGTAGCTATAGAAGAGAACACATTGCTCCATAGCCCCAACAGACTGGAATGTTTTGGCTAAAAGAAAACATAGGGGATATAGGGAGGACAAAGCACAGGGGACAAGATGGCTACCTATAGTGCCTATTGGCATACCAGGAATGTTACATGTTAAGGCCAAATAGACCCAGACCTATCAACACATAGATTCATTAGCTGAAATAGTTCTACAATATGATAGGGCACTTGACTTGCTTTATGCAGAACAAGGAGTTATTGTATAGCTTTAAGAATATTATTTTTATAATCATTAAAGATAATCTGGCTGTACTAAAAAATTACAAAAAGGGGGGACCTGAGATAAAATAAATGACTGTTCCCCATTCTCATTTTCAGGCTCCTTCTGAATAGTAATTCTTATGTCATCCAACCTAGGGCCTTTGACTCTTCTGTTTCTGCTAATTACTGTTGGCCCTCGCATCATTAATGTCTTAATTAGATACATAAATTCCCATGTGGGTACCATTAAGCTGATGGTTACTAGATCCCAATGTAAACAG
Organism: Cricetomys ansorgei; assembly: GCA_026225945.1. Lineage (NCBI taxonomy): Eukaryota > Metazoa > Chordata > Mammalia > Rodentia > Nesomyidae > Cricetomys > Cricetomys ansorgei. Next base: position 5,652,256 of record JAMJFZ010002981.1, read on the forward strand.
TTATCTATAGAGTCAAGGATTTGACTCAGGATACAACTCAAGGGGGGAATGTAAGAGCAAAAGTCATGTTTTAAATTTTAATTACTGTGCCTAAAAGTTCTATAGACAAGGACAGATAACTTTCTGGACTGCTGGGTGGGGCTGTTCAAATGAGACACAGAAAGACAGAATCCTGTAATCTCCCTTGCCAAAGGACAGATAACCTCCAGGAATGTTGTGTGGGGACTGTCTAGATTCCATTTGGTTAATCCATTGTACCGGATGTGCTCCAAATGCACTGGATATACTTAATCATTTGTGGGTGGAGATATCCCAGACAGGAAGTACATCAGGATAGATGCTTGCTGCTGATTGGAAAGTACATAGCCTTATGGGTTCTGCCTTTTTAAGCAACTGTTCCACATGATTCTTGAGTGGTGGGATTTATAGATTCTCCCTCTCTCTTCTCTCTCTCTCTCTCTCTCTCTCCACCTTCTTTTGTTGTAGAAGTTTAATTTTAGTTACATATAAAATAATTGTTTTGTGCACTGTTGGATGAGGGGCTGCTTAGGCCTTGGCATTTTGTATTGTCTGCAGGTGTTGGATTAATGTGGGGGATGTTTGGTTGCTCATGATCTGCAGGTGCTAACAGGAGAACACATGAGGAGTTCTGAATCAATAAAAACACCTGAGCTCAGATCCTCAGGGTTCCACTGTCCAGTATGGCACTGGCCAGGATAGTGGTTCCTTCTGCTGAGATCTGGAAGCATATAATTATGCTTCTGTGTCTTCTTGGAGAGCCTACACAGTAGGTGTACTACTTCATCCCGTCTCCTGGTAGCTGATGAGATTTACAGCTCACCTGCCCTGTCGTTTCTTTCTTATGCTCTAATAAAACTTGAACTTTCATTTTTCATGAACAAGACTAAGATGCCAAAAGAGGGAGCCTCAATTTCTCTCTGTAACTCTGTGTCTGGGTAACGTCTAGTTGTCCCCGTGGGCCTTGGCTACTGTGTAGGTAAGAACATCCTTTCCTGTTCCAGCCATAGCAGGAGGTACAAGAAAGTGGAGGATGGCCCCAGCATCTGCCACAAACCCTTCTTTGTCTCTTGAGGGTAAGAGAAGAAAAGGCCCTGGATATTGCAGCAGGTTGGGCTCCCCCATCCTCCCACATGGCTTGTCTCTTTACCCAGTGCCAAGGCCAAAGCCTGTTACCATCCATCTTCCTGCTCCAGGGCTACAGGCAAAGCTGTACCTCTCGGTGCATTCCTGCTTTTTCCTGGTTCAACAGAGGGATAGAAGGACCTCAGGTGTTCCTGCCTGCCTGCCTCCCTTCTTTCTTTGTTTAGTTTAGCTTAATTAATTATAAAATTGTGTGTGTACATGTTTGTGTGTATGCATATGTGCGTATGTACGTGAAGCCTAAGTTTGACACTGGGCATCATCCTCAGTTTCTTTCTAACTTATTGACTGACTGATTGATTGATTGATTGACATAGGGTCTCTCATTGAGTCTTGCTGGCCAGCAAGCACCAGGGATCCTCCTGTCTCTGTCTGCCAGGTGTTGAAATTATAGGTGTCCACTGCAGTACCAGGCTCTGTATGTGGGTCCTGGGGGACCTGAACTCAGCTCCTCACACTTACAAGACAAACACCTCACTGTCTATCCATCACCCCAGCAAACCCAGCCTTACTCCTTTGATAGCTACACTCGGGTTTCTTGTGGAAACATCCTGCTCCCATTCTGTCATGTGGGCACACAGTCTCAGACCAGTCAGCCAGAATAATCAGGGCATTCTATCTTCCCGGTGATAGCAGTTGGTTCAAAAGTGGCTATGGTAGCTAAGGCAGAGCAATCAAGTCTCGGGAACCTTTCTTGGGGCTCTTAGGAGAACGGTGTTATCACATAGGACTAGACATGAAGACGGTGTGAACCTGGAGATACTCAAGTCCTGGGAGAGAGAGAATATGAATTTGGATATCTGTCCCCTGATTTTTAACTTCTTTGCCCAGGTGACATTGAACATCTCTCTTGCATTGGAAACAATCATGGCTTCTTCGGAGACTCCCTAATTTGTCAATGAAGCCCCCTATGTCGAAGAGTCGCTGCTGAGATCAAATGAGAAGCTGATGTAAGCCGGAATGCTTCCAGACTGTATATGGCTAAGTGGCACCAAGCGATTAACAAAGCTTGAAAGCAGGCACACATTCCCGGCACGGGGTGAGCAGTCAGCTTCTATCTGATAGGCTCCAGACAGTGGACTTGTACGGCTCTGGCCTGAGAACTGAAGAGGTGTTTGAAGTATGAATTCCTGCCCTCTAAGTTCTAAGCGTGGTGTGCACATTTGCCAAGGATGAGGTGCCCTTGCTTTGCCGCACAACTGTTTCTTACATGATTGGTCCATTTTGTAAGAGGCCACAGGGCAGAGGGGAGCAATCTAATTCTGCAGACAGCTGATTTTAACTTTCTCTGGGAGCCCCAGGCTGTCCCTCACTGTGGTCCCACTGTTCCTGGACCACCTCCCTTGGCTGGAAACTGTTGCTCACTTCCCAACTGCAGCCTCTAATTGTCCCCACATTCTCCAGAAGAGTCACAGACCACACCAGAAACACTCTTTCTTCGCCTCTGGCAGACACTGAAGCCTGGGGGAAGGATGCTGAAGGAGAAGCACAGACCGAAGGATTCCCTGGTGAGGCTGGAGAGGAGGAATTGCAGCCTCTACCAGAATACTTTGTAAGCCACAGGCAGGACGCAGGGGACTTTGGCGTACCATCCCTTCTGTAACTCACAACAGCCCCATGAGGTAGATTTTCTTCTTCCTACTTCTATAAATAGGAAAACGAGCTGACCTGCTGGAAGCTATGGTTGGTGGAGCTGAGACTGGAGCCCTGCCTGTTTGATTTCAACTAACAAGTTCAACACTCTGCCATGCCCTGTTTCCCGCTGCCCCTCCTGAGTCTTTAAGACAAAGCCTGCCATGGATGGCCGAAAAGATAAGCAAGCAAGCAGCTGGTGCGTGCAGAGTTCCATGTTCATCTGGGAAGTTTCCACTGCAGGATCCCCTGTTGGACAGCTCTCACTCTGATTAGCACACGATGGCCCAGTGGTCCTTCTACCAGCGTCCGCCCCTTCCAGTTCCCACCATCCAAGTAATCTACAGAGAACTAGACATCAATTCCTGGGATCAGGGGTCTCAGTTGCCCGTGATGAAGAAGCCATGAGAAAACAAACAAACAAACAAATAAAAAAACTATCTGGCTAAGGGACCAGAGTTGCTTGGGAGGTAGTTGTGACTGTAAAATATCACTCTGCCCCACTTCCACCCCCATCACAGTTGAGCTGTTTTGAGGATTTAAGCTAACGAGACAAACAAGCGGATTTGTGGCTTTCAGTCCTTGGTTTCTCAGGCAGACTGAGCTCTATAACTGGAGCCCCCACCCAGCTACCCACTGCCCCAAAGGGCTCTGTTTCCTCTTAGTGGAATCTCAAGCAAACCACTACTGTTCTGGTTCTCAGCGTTCTCTCTCTGTAAATGGAGATAACACTATTGGCTTCACAGCACTCCTGGGAAGGGGCTATGCATATATAAGATACATGGGTCATGTATACATAGTAGACGCATAAGAAACATTGTTATTTTTGTTCCAATACTTAATGGAACCCTGGCACTGAGCAAGTACAGAGGAGGGGGAAGAGGACTTTCTATGGAGCCGGTCCTGCTCAGGTAGGAAAGGGAGAGGAGGGGCAGTGGAGAGCCAATGCTGAGCTCCTGATGAGAGCTGGGAACCCTCCAGCTCTTGCTGTCCTCAGAGTAGCTCTTGCGGAAATGGAATTAGTAACCCCGTTTTTTGGATGGGGAAACTGAGGTCCACAAAAGGCAGTTGAAGGCTCAAGGCTGTGATGAGAGTTGAAGACTGGGATTTGGGACTGAGCTTTGAAGAGATTTGGGGCTGACTACAGAACTCCCCAGTTATGACTGTGAACCTGCCTACAGGGGTGGGGTGGGGTGGGGTGGGGCTCATGAATGATTCAGGTGAGAGTCAGCTTGGGATTTCAAAATGCTGGGTGACGCCCAGCTGGGTGAGACCTCCTCAGGGACATTCAGATTTAGGCCCTAGATAGGCAGGAGAGCCTGTGACTGGTATGGGGCAAGGATTGGGCTCTCCGAGAGACAAAACCTTATCATTCGATAGTGGTAAAGGGAAGAGGTTCTTGCTTCCTTGGTTCAGAGCTTGGGCTCTGTGGTGGAGCTGAGCCTGTGGGACTGTCGGGAGTGTTGACCAGTGGGCTCAGTGGGAAACTGAGGCAGGGAACAACCCCTTTGGGGGATTCCCCAGAAGATAGATGGGCTGGCTCTGGTCCCCTCAGTCACATGATTTTTTTCCTGTATAATTATTATTTATTTATAATTTTTCTATATAATTTTGTTTAAAATGTTTATTTTAGATTACGTTATGTTGTATAAGTGTTTTGCTTACACATACAGACACACACACACACACACACACACACACACCACAACAAGTGTGACTGGTGCCCACAGAGGACAGAAGAGGGATGTCAGCTCCTCTGGGCCTGGAGCTATGGATGGCTCTAAACCACTATGTGGGGGCTGGAAATTGAGCCCAGGTCTTCTGCAAGAGCAACAAGTGCTCTTTTCCCTGGATTATCCGCATCCGTGCCCATTCCTTCCCTTGTCCAAGCAACTGGCCTCTTGTGATGTTTTCTGTCAGTAAGACCCTGCGCTTGGGCTCTGGGTGGCCAGAATGACCAAAGCAGTGACAACTCGAGGGGAAGAGAGGGACAGCTGGGATCTAGCAGCACTGTGAGCAGGGAGGCACAGGTGTCCTGCAGGAGAGAACAACAGGCGGCATGCCACATGACCTGCAGCAGATGAGAAAAATCTGGACACCTGGAGGATCGGCTGCCCTCCACATTCCACACCCAGGCCATTGACTCCGGAGCAGGAGAGCAGGGACATATGACCCTGGGTTCGGACCCTTCTGGCAGAATAACAATGATGGCTATCCTGGATGTCCCTCATCCTGGGTATTCGTCTGTTTGTCAGACCCTTCCTTTGAGGTGGACCAATTCTGAACTCTACTTGTTCCAGCTGACTGCCTGTCTCAGTGTTATCCCCGGCAGCACACAGAATCTACATGTTCTCCACACTTCTCTACCCCACCCTCCAGTATCAAAGATCTGGAGCCTCAGTCACCAATTCTCTTCTCTACTTCTTCCTCTGCTCTACCTTCTTGGTCAGGTTTGATCCCTGGAGGCCTGCATTGGTACACTGGCTCATCTCTTGGCCTCTAGCTTCTCCACTGCACTCTCCTCCAATAATCCTTTACTCCCATTGCATCCCTCCTCCACCAAGTCCTTACTCCTACTGCATCCCTCCTCCATCAATTCAATTCCTTACTTGCATCCTTCACTGCATCCATCTTCTGATTCATGATTGGTAATAGAACATGGTTACAGCAAGGGCTTATTTGCTCTCTCCTGTGGTGAACCTGCTCTCACTAACCACCTGATCTGATTACCCTGGTGTTCAAATGGGAAGCAGGCCCTAGAGACTTGTCTATGGTCATAGCAAATAAGGGAGACTTTAACTCAATAATCTTGATTCCTGGGCTAAGTCTTTGCCCTCCGATGTCAAGGCTGAACTAGTTGGTGTTTTTGTTTTTGGTACAGGATGGAGGACTGGGAGTGAGCTGCAGGTGTGGTACCTCCAGGTCCAGGCCCAGGGTGCGGGAGGGCCTGGGAATAGAGGACAGAGCCTCGTGTCAGCTCTTTCCTCATTTCTTGGTCACCAGAAGTTCCCTTTCCTGTGGGCAATGGAACCTCAGCTTTCCCCCAGACCTCATTGTTTTTGCTGACAACCAACTGACTCGCATCTCCTTGCCCTGCTGGGTGGTTACCAGAGAGTCCTACATCTGGGGATGCCAGGAAGGCTGGAGCAGGTCTCAGGACTCTGGGGCCCCAGTCCCTCCCCTGGTCTGCCCTGACTTGCTCTGGCTCCCTAGGGCAGCTGGCTTTTGTCGTAGTAGTAGAGCATGGGAATGGCTGTGATTAGGAAGCAGGAGGGGCATCCTGGCAGGCCTTACCTCTCTCACCTGGCATGGTTCCTTTCCTGAACCCAGAGATGCCCAAAAGCCAGCACAAGAATGAACCGGCCCCTGCACCAGCTTTTCCCACTGGACAAGGGCAGAGGATAGCTGGGTGTGCTGGGGAACCCGAGGGAGAGTGCTAGCAAGGGGACGAAGGGATGCTGTGGCTTTGCTCCTATTCTCTGTTCGGGGGACCAGGGGATGCTGTGACTTTACTCCTATTCTCTGCTCAGGGGACCAGGGGATGCTGTGGCTTTGCTCCTATTCTCTGTTTGGGGGACCAGGGGATGCTGTGACTTTACTCCTATTCTCTGCTCAGGGGACCAGGGGATGCTGTGGCTTTGCTCCTATTCTCTGCTCAGGGGACCAGGGGATGCTGTGGCTTTGCTCCTATTCTCTGCTCAGTTTCCCCAGCCGTGAAAAAGAAAAGCCAAATGCTTAGATGCTATAATACCGGCAGACGGCATCCAGATGGAGGGTGGCACTCAGCCAGTCCCAGAATCTGAGTTAAGACAACTTTGAGAAAAAGTCTTCTGACCACAGAGCAACTACTGCACATGAGATCTGTGTGTATTGCCTTGGGTGGTTTTATATGCCCACCTTATAGATAAGTACACTGAGGATCAGCAAGGTGACCCAGCTGGCAGGCTGTGTAATCTGTTCTGAACTACAGCTCTTCATCTCTGGCAGCGGAGATAATGGCTCAGCAGGCTGAGTCCAGGCCATGGGAAGGAAGCCTTCCTGTTGGCTTGCCTGAGTGGCAGCGTATTTTCCATGAGGGACCGCGAGTGCCGGCGGGGCTGGACTGCTTGACTTGTCATCTCCTTCATCCTCATCACCTGCAAACTATGGTTCAAACCAACCTCTCCCAGCATTTTCTTTGTCCTGAAGCCCTGCTCTCCATCATGTCCATCCGCATTGAGTATTAGTTTTTTTCTATACGAAATGGATGCTTGCTGACACTTTGAAAAGGTTGTGCACCTCAGGGATCTTGAGTGACAGCCACCACGCAGTAATTAACAAAACGTCTGTTTCGGCCCAGGCAGGAGCAGAGGAAGTCTGCAGGCGGGGCGGGCGTTGTCGAGGTGACATCTGGAGGGAGGGGTGGGGGTGGAGCCGTGGAGCGGGCGGGAGGGGACCCGCCAGGGCTGGGGCAGCTCTGGACTTGCACCCGAGGAACCAGCGGTTGGCGTTTCACACTCATCAGCTCCCAGAGTCATGAGCCGTGAGTCCGACCCTGATGCCTCCACCGGCCCCGGGAACCCTGTGGCCTGCAGGCGGAGCCTTTAACTCCAGGCTCAACTTGTCTCTGTCCTCTGCAGGAAGAAGTCTCTCGCTCCGGTTCCTGCTGCTGCTGCTTCTGCTGCTGCCGCCGCCGCCTCTGGTCCTGCTCGCAGATCCTGGGGTGCCCTCACCAGGTAGGCAGTCCCCTGGATAACTTTGGAGGTCCCGAGTCCTGCGCTTGGCTTGGTCTAGCTCCTTCTTCTCCCTTCCAGAGGCTCCCGACTGCCATCCCAAGCCGGCAGGGGGAGCAAGGACAGGCTCTTCTATAATGCCTCACCTGTTCTGGGCCCCAACTTTCCAAGCAGCCTCCGTACCCCCAACCCCCGCGAAGAACCCGGCGGTTTCCTGTGGGGGCCCCTTGGGGAGGAAGGAGCCCGCGCCAAGGGGAAGCCAGGCTGGACAGCGAGTTCCCTTCCTTTAGCCTCTAACTTTTGGAGGACCTACCCTGCCGTGCAGTCTCCCTCTCATGGGTAGAGACTGGGGGATGGCAGCTAAGTGGAGAGGAGGTGGGCATACATTGATGAGGAAACCGAGGCTCAATTGGTGCGATAACACACTCAAAGTGACTTAGTGCATGGTGGTACCAGGATTTGAACTCAGGACTAGCCTAGTCTTGACACTCCCAATACCTGCAAGGGGCCCCAGGCCCTTCTGGTTTCATAGTGAATGCACAGGGAGAGACAGGTCCGCTGCAATTCTGCCCCATTTCCTCCCTCTCACCAGTACAAAATTCGAGGAAAGAAAGAGTCCACTCTTCCCCAGCCCCTCTCCCTCCCTCCCTCCCTTCTGCCTTTCCTCCTCTCTCCAGGTCGGATGTTCATCTTTAAAACAGGCCAGGAAAGGTTGGCAGTGTGCGTGGGGTGGGGAGAGTGGGAGTCCTGGCTTGTTGCTGGGTACTGCAGCTCAGAGGAGAGAAGAGCAGTATCAGAGTGGACAAGAACCAGAGCAGGCTTTCTGGAGGAGAGAGTTTGAGTGAGAAGAATTGGGAAACCTGTGCAAGAATGGAGACAGTCTAGGAAAGACTTTTTGTTTAGCAAAAGTTGGGTTTGGGGGAGTGGAGGAGAGCATTCTGACCGCAGCAGTACAGTTTGCCAAGGTCAGCTCTGGGTAGCTTTTTCCTTGGTGCTCACAGCAGCCTTGCTGTGTTCAATCTATTTTATAGAACAGAACGTTGAGACCCTGAGGAAGTGGGGGCACTTGTTGGAGACCCCACAGTGAGCTGTGGCAGAGCTAAGTCTGGCCTTGCTGGTCACTGCCCTGTGTTGTCAGGATGCATCCGGCTCTCATCTGACCATCTGGCCCCATCCAGCCCCAGCAGGGCCCTGTGTACCTGGTGTCTGCTCACCTTGCCTATAACTCCTGTTGGGGAGGGAGCAGAGCTCAGCTCAAAGGGCAAGGCTCATCATGGTCAGGTACTAGGTTTGGTGTTCTCTCTTTAGCCAGGGAGTGGGCATGGCCTGGTGACCCAAGCTGTACAGTAAGCCGTGATCTGACCCACAGTGTGCCTTCTGCTTATATGCACATTGCATGTGCTGTAGTGGAATTTTCCTGTTTTGTATTTCAAGGGCTTCTTCTATGCCATTCTTTGGGTAAGGCTTGGTGACATTGCGCCTAGAGGAACTCACAGCCTAATGGTGGAGACAGATGCCAACACAGGGAGGTGAGGGCCATGGCTAAGGATGAGTGAAGCATAAGGGGTCACAGAAGGAGTATCTGCCTCTCAGTGTGAGGAATTAGGAGGGGCTTCTTAGAGGAGGTGGCATTTATTCCAACCACCTCAGGGAAGGAGGTGGCAGGAGCTGAAGTTCTGTGAGAATAGTTCTTGTAGGAGGCCGTGTCCTGTGCTGAGGTGCGACAGGGAGCGATACCACAAGCAGGTGTCGGCTGGCAGGGCTTGTGAATGCAGAACGAGGGTAGGTGGGTGATTTGGGGATGAGACTGGAGGCTGAGAAGTCTGTCGGGAGACTCCTGCAAGGGTCAGGGATAGGACAGAGGACAGGTGGGTGCCTGCCTGCTTCCAAATCTGTAATAAACTGAGTCCCAAGCTGCTTGGGGATCTGTCTGAAGCCAAACCTTTGCAGGAAGGTGGCCTCTGCCTCTTGATGGGGGTAGAGATGGTGTCCTATTTGGAACTCAAGACTGTGCTGGAGTCTACAGTGTGTGTGTGTGTGTGTGTGTGTGTGTGTGTGTGTGTGTGTAACAGGGTTTCTCTATGTAGCCTGGCTGTCCTAGAACTCACTGTGTAGACCAGGCTGGCCTTGAACTCACAGAGATCTACTTGCCTCTGCTTTCCTGGTGCTGGGATTAAAGGTGTGCGCCATCGTGCCTGGCTCATTTAGGGAGAGGTCATGACCTGGCGAGTAGAGCTGCATGCCAGGCTGAGAAGCCCGAGGCCAGCTAACTCCAGCACATGGGGCGAGACTGGAGCGCATAGCAGAGCCTCCCTCTATCTGCCTTGACTGTTCCTATCTCCGGCCCTAGCTATGTCTGTGGACCCAGAGGGGCCTTCCATTCCTGCTACAGGCTGCTGGTTTTGGCCTGGCATGGAGGTGTCTGACCTGGGTCTGCAGGCATGGGGCAGACCCAGCCTGGCTACCCAGGCCTGCTCTCTTCTTTGACTGCCAGGCTCCCAGAGCTTCTCTAAATATGATTTTTAGGGGAATCTGAATGTAGCCTCCTCTCTTCTGCCAGTTGCTGCCTCCACAGCCTGGAGGACTTGGTGCTCCCAGTTGTCCCTGTCCCCTGCCCTGCATGGCTCTGAGTTCAGAGCCCCAACTTTTGGGCTGGACGACATCTTACTCAAATCCATGGATGGGTTGTAGAGCCGGGAAATCTGTGGGAATGTGGACTGGCTTCTCTGGCCTTCAGGCCTGTGTGTCTTGCAGGGACAGTGGCTGTCCCTTGTGCTTCTTCATGATATCAGACACTAAGTTCTGTGCTGAGGGCAGGGGGATGACAGCAATGACCTAGAGGGATATGCAGGGATGGAGAGTCAGAGGGAAGGCATCCTTTGAGAGACCTCTTCTGCCTGCTGATGGGACAGACAGGAAACCCTAAGTGTGGAAGGGACTTGTTCATGGATACAGCCTGGGATGTCTTGCCTGTGTTCTTCCTTGGTGGCCAACTTGTGCTTGAGTGTGAGTCACTGGAAGTAAATTAGACTGGGTGCTTGTGCCTCCCAGTTCTCTCTCCTGATGGCTCCTTAATACCATCAAGAAAAATGGGTGGTCTCAGGAGAGCAGTCCCCTCTGCCAGGTTGGCATGCAATCATGCAGGAGTCAGACCGAAATGATGATCTTCCTGTTGAATAGCTCCTGGAGGTCTGTTTATGGCAGGAGGCAGTGATCTCAGGCTCCCAAATTCACTTGAGATTTGCAAAATTCACCTTGAAGACACAGCAACACCCTTAGCCTTTAGACCAGTGAGACTCTGCTGTGTCCTTCCCCTAAGCCAGTTCCAGACACTCTGAGGAAGAGTCAGGGAGGGAAAAGGAAGGATGTTCAAATTTTGGTTCAGCAGTCTGCAACCTGTGGGGCCTCTTGTTTTCTCTGAGCCTGGAGTTCCTCATCATGCAATGGAAGGCTCATGCATCTTCCTATAGAGTGCTAGAAGACAAATATGTCCTGGGGATGTGAGGTCATGGACTTAGTGACAGCCCCAGTTTGCCCAGCCTGGTAGTCACAGTCAGCGTGGCGAGGTGGAACCCTGTCTCCCCTCTGTACACTTTCATATCCTGGAGCTCCTGGGGCTGTTGTTCCTGCCCAAGAGGACTTTTCCTGTCTCAGGGAAGCTGGTGTTTATGGAAAGAGAGTGGGGAGGAGGGAGAGAAAGCAGGCCACAGTCTGGTTAGGAGGGAGGGCCCTCTTTTGGCTTAGGGCGGGACATGGTGTCGCAGTAGTCTTTGATCAGCTGGAGCAGAAACACTGGCTACACATAAGGAGGCTTTGCAGCTAGCCTCGGGGGCTGCTGGGAGGATGCAAACATCTCTCTGCCCAGCAGAGAATGGCTAGTCTCATCTGCTGTTTTATTAGTTCCATATACATCCGTGGAGCTCCAGTCACCAGTGGTTCCCTTAATGCATGTGAGCCAAGCCCAGGCTGTGAGCCCAGCCCAATGGGGAGATGGATGTCTGGGAAGGTGTGGCCCTCCCTCAGGGAGGAGATGAGACAGCGGAAGTGAGGATTTAAGAGTGGGGACTTGGGTAGCCTTGGGCAGGGGCAGAGCAGGATTCCTTGGGGAAGGACTGGGAGATGTGTGAAGGAATTGCTCAACCTAGGTAGGGATGCATTTTGGGTCTTTCAGGGTGAGGAGGGGTTGCTGTAGCCCCTGTGAGCTTCAACACCTTCAGAGACTCCTGCTGAGGTAGCAGTAGGAACCTGGAGCCCAGAGGAGGCCTGGGCCTTCCTCTGTGCCTTCTGAGTGGGAGAATTGTATCATTGGTACGAGAGCCCTGGGCCAGAGTTGGGGGCTAGGCTCATGGCAGGTGAGTTGCACTTGAGCAGTTGATGATCAGAGGAGCCCCAGCCCTGGCAGGCAGTGGATCCAGGCCCCTTTGGTCAGTCAGGGATTGTGGATAGCTGAGGGATATTTGGGAACATGGAGGTCTGGGGTCCTGCCAGCTCTCATCCCTGGGTCTTGCTTGCCAGGTCGGCCTGTGGCAGCTTGATAAGGCCTTTCTGTCCAGCCTTCTTCCCCTTGGCCTCTCGCTTCTAAACTCCTGCCAGAGATCACAAAAATGTCATTGTGGGGTTGCTCAAAGTCACCAGGGCTTAGGCAAAACGATTTGCATGGCCCATATGATTTTTGCTGTTTCGTGTGCGGTGAAGGTGGTTCTCGGGGATTGGAGGCCTCTGGAGGCGGAGGGTGCTGCGCTGCTCACCCTGAGCTCTGCTATTAGGTGACACAGGCTGGAGCAGCAGGCCCTGCTCTGGGTCAGGCCTTCCCATGTCAGCCTCTCTGACGAATGGCCAGTCCACACCAGGCTGCCCTGACTTTTTTTTGCCGCCCTCTTGACCCCTAATCATCAGTCACACACAGTGTCAAAGTTCTCCGTGCTGTTGGCTCTGTGCCCAGAAAGAAGTGTTTGCAGAAGGAGCCTTGGCTTTTCTGTGAAAGCCAAAGAAGGTGTCGCCTGCCAGGAGCCAGGAGACCTGGGTCTGCCTGGCTTTGCTCTAGTCTTCGGCCAAGTCTGTATCTCTTCCTGAGCCTCAGTTTTCCTGGCTGAGCAGTGTGTGAAGGACGGGGAGGACCTCGAGGAACTGAGGAACTGTCTAACTTGACTGCTGAAGACTCCCCAAGGCCGCAGAGATACAGCCTGGGGTGGCAGTCAGAAGGATGGGGCTGGACACAGGGTGGGACTTCCTTGTTGGGGGTCCTACGGGGGAAAAGTCAAAGGAGAGGGGTGCAGCGTTCACGCACCGCCACAGGAGGTTTCTTTCCAGCCTGGACTCTTGTGACCTGTCCGCACATGACTTCCTCAAGACCTGAGAATATGGATCCCACCTTTACATAGGTCAAATCTGGGCTTTTTGGGACTGCTGAGATCTTGGGATCCCCTGCCTCCCTGCCTCTTACACTTTATTCTTGGCTCTGAAAAACCTTTTTCTAGAATTGATTGCTGAGCCTGGGAGGAGGGGGAGAGAGGAAGTGAAGGAATGGACGGTTGGTTTGTTATGGCCATTTCCTGTTGACCTGTCTGTTTCCTCTTTTCTGGCCTCAGTTTCCCCATCTGCAAAGTGGGCATGACGAAACCTGTTGTTTCATCCCTTCTGAAGAAATAGAAGGCTATTGCAGATGCTGTTTTCCTAGTATTCAGATGCTCACAACATGGGGGGGAGGCTCAGCTGGGAGAAACCCTCCCACACCTTGGTCTCCTTCCAGAAACCCACAAATGCTCCCTTGTCACATGGTTCTGACTAGGCAGGAAGTAAGCCTTCAGAATCCCACAGTGGGACTTGAGTCTGGATTCTTTCCCTGACCCTTTTGGGGGCAGCAGGGAGAGAGAGTCCCAGGCATGGGCTAGGCTGGAGGTCCAGGGCAGGGGTGAGGTTTATGTCTATGGTGCAGGAGTGGGGTTGGCCAAAGAGGAGTCTGGAGGTCATTTAGGAGAGAGTTGCCTCTGCGCCCTTTCTCCACACTTTGGTGTTGGGCGGGCCCGCAGGCTACCTGAGGGGTCTCTAATGCCTGTTTCCCTCCCACAGTCAATCCCTGTTGTTACTATCCATGCCAGAACCAGGGCATCTGTGTCCGCTTCGGCCTCGACCACTACCAGTGTGACTGTACTCGCACGGGCTACTCCGGCCCCAACTGCACCACCCGTGAGCTAGGCCTCCAGCCTGCCTCTCCTGCTCCCCTGGATCTCCCTCTATCCTCCAACTCCGGCCTCCCTCTCTGGCCATGGCCTTTTTTCCCTCCTTGTCTGGCTTTGACCCCGCCCAAGCCTGGCTCCCATGCCAGCGCTTTTCCTGATCGACTCTGTGGTAGTTTTTCACGCTCCCCGTCCCCCGGCCTCATTTTGGGTTCTGGCTCTTTCGTGTGGCATCACTCCTAAGGGTGCTCCCTGTAGATTCCTGCGTGGTCCCTGTCCTCCCGCCACGGGTGGCTCTGGTCTTGTCGGAGGGAGGGACTCAGTGGCTCCCACCGTCCCTGCAGCGGACTTCTGGACCTGGCTGCGGAACTCCCTGCGGCCCAGCCCCTCGTTCGTCCACTTCCTGTTGACACATGGGCGCTGGTTCTGGGAGTTTGTGAATGCCACCTTCATCCGGGAGACACTCATGCGCATGGTGCTCACAGGTGGGTGTGGGGCTGGGCCCCTCTAACCTGGGGGACAAGGAATCACCGGGTTGTTGGGATACTTGGCATTTATAAGAGCAGTGGGTGGAGAAACCCTTGGTGCCAGATAATCAAGGCCCAGCATAAGAGGGGGCAGGGGAACGGGGTATAACTGGGATTGGGAAGCCTTGTCATTAATTTCGCTCTGCAGTGCGGTCCAACCTCATTCCCAGCCCTCCAACCTACAACTCAGCACACGACTACATCAGCTGGGAGTCCTTCTCTAATGTGAGCTACTATACCCGCATTCTGCCCTCTGTGCCCAAAGACTGCCCTACACCCATGGGGACCAAAGGTAAGGGGATGGGATAAGGATCTGCCCATTGCTGACTCATTTCATAGATGGGTGGGGTGAGGCAAGACAGTTGACCTGTCTACGACCAAGGAAGAGGACAGAAAAGTCAGCTAAGTCTCTTACCTAAAGTCAGAGGCAGAGCTGCATGAGGTGGTGCATTAATCCCAGTACTGAGGCAGGAGGATCTCAAGTTTGAGGCAGGCAGAGGTTGACTACTGTTCCCATGGTACCCCAGGACGTCTGTCTACTTCATCCTGGTCTGCGGCTGACAGGGATCCTGCTGGGTGGACTGGAAGAAGGAAGGAATAGGGTGTTATGCTCTGGGTGCTGACTCAGAACTCCATGCTTCACCACTACAGCTTCCCAGGCTTCACCGAGGCTGGGAACAAAGACCGTCACATTCTCTTTTTCTTCAGTCGCCCAAGACCCATTTGGCCTCCTGGGCAGACTTCTCATTCCACCTTAGTGGTTTCCAGTTCAGAACCAATCTGTGGTACCACAGGTACCACCGACCAGGTCAGACTTGCCAATCCAGAAGCCCTGCTGCTTTAGCTGCTGCCGCACAGTGCGCTGTTGAACGCCAGTCTCGTACAGCCTCGTGGTGCTGATCTTGCAGGCTCTGAAGCTTGAGTGTGTACTGCTGTCCCTGGTTGGGCCACCAGGGTACTCCACTGATGGGTCTCATTCACATGGTTAGCCTCTATTCCCAAAGTACGGCCAGTGCCACCGAGGGAGCTGGTTCTTTCCAATGCTGCAGGAATCAACCCTTCCCAATGCAATGACTGATGGTTCTAAAGCAAAGGGTAGAGATTGCCCCCTTGTTTTCCTCTGAGTGCTTCCTGCCAGAGAAGTCCAGTTGGCCGTGTCAATCCATGTCCACTGACCCCGAGTCTTCAACACAGGGCTTCACTTGAGGTCTGGTGAAGGGAAGCCTTTACCAGAACACAGAAAGTCCTCTCGCTTCTTCCTGAGAGGACATTAGGCGACGGCTCCTCTGACATGAACGCAATTAAGGGAGACCTTCTACTTCACAATGTCATGGCAGCCTCCTGCTTCACGGTGACTTGTCTCTATTTCCACTGAAGAAAGGCTGACGCTGTTGAAATAGGTGAATTACAGCCTTTGGTTTTGTAACTGAAGTTTCACTGGGAAGCAGCCACAACTGTGCGTGTTGCCTGTGGCTGTGTTCCTGCTACGAGAGCAAGACAGACAGATCTGAGAAAGAACTCACAGTCTGTGACAACGAACATATTGACCGTGTAGCTTGCCAGTTTGCTGTCGCCCATTCTCGGTCATGTTTGTATCCTTTCGCGCTGGTCCTCAGATCTACTGTGTCAAATACCCTGGCCCTGATGAAGACAATGAAGGTCACAGACGGGATGGTTTATCTCTGTGCACATAGTTAACAAATAGAGTTGCTGGGTGTAAAAACAGGTTATTGTGCTCCAGGACAATGGGGTGAATGATATTTAATCGTTAAAATGGGTTTTTTTACGTGCCTGAGTGTTTTCCCTGCATTTCTTGCACGATGTATATGTGGGGCCCACAGACGTCAGAGGGAGCACTAGAACCCCTGGAGCTCGAGTTACAGTTATAGATAGTTGTGATCTGCCACGCATGTGTTGGGAACCAAACCTGTATACTCCGGAAGACCAGCCAGTGCTTTTAACCACTGACTATCTCTCTAGACCCCAACTTTTATTTTTTTTAAATCATGGGAAAACTGCAAATGTACACAAAAGTTGAGAGAAAGGGATAGAGGTCAAAAGATAACCTTGTGGAGTTGATTCTTTCCTGCCACCTTTACGTGGGTTAGGAGCTGGAGCTCGGGCCAGGGCTCCTGTGTCAGCTTTATCTGCTGAGCCGTCTCTTGGCCCCTTGTTATTGTTCTGAGATGCAGTCTCTCTGTATGTTCCAGGCAGGCCTTGAACTGGAGATGTCTTGCCTCAGCCTTCCCAGTGCTGGGATTACAGGTGTGCACCACCATGCCTGGGACTTGGTAGGAGATTTTAAAACAAATTCCAAATACCAGGACATTTCCTTGGCAAACACTTGGGGGTCTTTTGGTAGAGCAGGTTACAGGCTACCTGTGAGGAGGGAGAATTAGTCCTAAGGAAGATGCTCTGGCCTTCCTGTTTGGGCTCCTTTGCCTGGGGATTTCTGGGAGCCCAGTGGTCCCCAGGGCAGGAAGATACAAGCAGGATCTAGGCAGCTACCGCTCTTTCCTACCCTTTCGATCAGGGAAGACGCAGTTGCCAGATGTTCAGCTCCTGGCCCAACGACTGCTGCTGAGGAGGAAGTTCATCCCTGCCCCACAGGGGACCAACATCTTGTTTACCTTCTTTGCACAACACTTCACTCACCAGTTCTTCAAGACCTCTGGAAAGATGGGTCCTGGCTTCACCAAGGCCTTGGGCCACGGGGTGAGTATGCAGGGGTACCTCATGTGCCACATGCAGGCTATCACTAGATTCCAGGTGATCTGAGTGGACCTTTCCCTGTCCTCAGGTAGACCTTGGCCACATTTATGGAGATAATCTGGAACGACAGTATCAGCTGCGGCTCTTCAAGGATGGGAAGCTCAAGTACCAGGTAGGGCTGGGCTTGTGGATGGGACAGTGGGAAGGGCCTTCTTTGTTTACAAAGATGGCTAAGAAGGGGAAGGGACATCGAACCAGAGTAAAGATGTGCCCAGGAGGACAGAGAGTAAAGGCTGGGAGAAGTTAACAGGGCAAAAGGCAAAGGAAGAACAGGCATGGCCTCCCATGGCCTCCTGGAGATGCTTTCATCCATTTAGCTGTTCTGCATTGTGACTGAGTGGTGTCCATCGTAGCTATGGGCCCTGCCATCATGTGACCGCAGTGGTCACATGAATGCCAGTGTATGGGCTGTAGCCATATTTCTTGTGTAAACCAGAGCTGTCCCACTGAAGTGTAGTGTGAGCCTCCTATGTAGTTCAGATTTCCTAATGGCCATGTTAACACAGTGAAAAACAGATAACATGGATCTTACACTTTACGGGCTGGTGAGTGACTCAGCTGCCAAGCCTGTGGACCAGTGTCTGATCCCTGGGACCCATGTGGAGAGAGGAGAACTGACTGCTGCAAGCTGTCTTCTGACCTCCACATGTTCGCTCCACAGTGTGCTCCTGCCTCTCGCACACATAAATAAGTAAACGTAATAAACTTTAAAAAGGTTTCCATTGAAGGTTTCCATATCTGATCTCCCTCTCAGTTTCATAAAATTGAATACGTAGATTCACGTATCAGATAGCTGAAACATCAGCTTTAAAATTTAAAATTAAAGGGCTAGAGAAATAGCTCAGCCATGAAGAGCACTTGCTGCTCTCCCAGAGGACCTGGGCCTAGTTCCTAGCCCCCACATGGAGGCTCACGACCATTTATAACTAGCTCTAAGGAATCTGATGCCCTCTTCTGGCCTTTGCAGAGGTCACACACACACACCCACACACACACACATAAATTGTAAAAAATAAAATTTAAAACAAAATCAAGTAAAATCTAAATTAAATGAAATAGAGGTCTTCACTCTTGTCAAATTTGGAGTGCTAAGGGGCCACAGGCTAGTGGCTATCATAATGGATTACACAAATCTCAACAAACTGAAGGAAAATTCTCTGGGCATCTTCAGAGCTGAGAACGGTACTTGGCATATAGCATGGCAGTGTGTGTATTTCATGAACGCATGAAGAAACCACCTAGTACCTAGCTACTCTTGTGATAACTGCTACCCCACCTGTTGGTACCATTAGAGGGCCTGGAGACTGGGACAGCTCCAGGAAGTTAGAGTTGCCACGGAAGTGAGGAAGCCAAGAAGGGGCCAGGGTTGCAGGCTCTCCGGAGGGTTTAGGTGTGAGAAGGCTTGGCGGCAGGAAGAGGCTTGTAAGATAGCTGGCTGAGGAGGGGAGCTACTGTGGTGACTCCAGACTAGGTGGAGACCTCTGGACCTCTGCAGACTAGGTGGAGACCTCTGGACCTCTGCAGGGTGTGTTGCAGACTTCTGATCCTGGAGAGAGTAGAGGATGGACTGGGGAGGTTTCAAGCTAGTGTGGGATACTCGGTGTGAGTACTTTAAAAAAAGGGGGATGCTGACTGCTGTGCACCCCTAAAGATGTCCGAAGCCAGAGTTGGTCTAGGCATTTAGGGAGCAGGTGGGTCGGGCACCTTTACTGAGGTAGTAAACCCAGACCACAGATGTAGGGCTGGACGTAGAGAGCCATGGAGAGGGATCTTGGAGGCGGGCAGGAGTCAGCTGCGGCTGCTCTGTCCGGCCCCAGGTTGCCAGGCGGCCCCTTCCCACAGGTGCTGAATGGAGAGGTGTACCCACCTTCCGTGAAACAGGCGCCAGTGTTGATGCGCTACCCGCCCCGTGTCCCACCCGAAAAGCAGATGGCCGTAGGCCAGGAGGTGTTTGGGTTACTCCCCGGGCTGATGCTCATGTCCACGATCTGGCTGCGTGAGCACAACCGTGTGTGTGATCTGCTAAAGGAGGAGCACCCCACCTGGGATGATGAGCAGCTCTTCCAGACCTCTCGCCTCATCCTTATCGGTGAGCACGTGCCTGGGGAGCGGGGAGCAGGGCAGGCTAGGACCCTGGCGTTACTGAAGCTGGGGAGTCACAGCTTGAGGCCAAGGCCAGGTTGGGCCTCCCATACTCAGAAAACCAATGAAAACAGCAACAAATAATAGTGAAAAGCAGTGAAAGGAGATTTAGTCTGTGTGGTCGCATTGGTGAGACGGGCAGTGCGGGTGGCTGAGACCTCAGGCCCGGGCTCCAGGCTGTGGCTTTAGGCCGGGAATGTGTTGATGGAAGGATCTGCTATGAGGCCTAGTGGGAAGGCTCTGAGCACATTTGCTTGGCCATCTCAAATCCCCGTTGACCCCTGTGCTGTACCCACCTTGGCACTAAGGTTCCCAGCATCCCACCCTCAGGAATCCCCCAATTTCTCTCCCTCAGTCTGTAAGCCTTTGTGGGGTTTGGTAGAGTCTAGGTGACTCAGGGACAAGATATTTTTGTGTCTCCTACGGAGGCGGGTGCACAACCTAAAATGTCAGATGGCTTCCTGCCTGGGAGCTTGGACCCTGACACCTCTGTCCTGCCCATGCTCTGTGTGAGTCACCACCTCTGGGCACCAGGTCCCAATTATAGCCTCTCATTCCCTGGCTCCTGGAAGAGTTGGGCACTGGGGATAAGCGTAGCCTGGGGGTGAAGAGCCTGATTCTCCTTCTGCAGTCTGTATCTCACAGACCTTCACCAGAGAAGGCAGGTCTGTGGCCAGAGGTTGCCCAGCACCCTGGCTAGTGAAGAAACTGAAAAGTCTGGCCAACCTGTGCAGACAGGGCTGAGGTTGCCAGTGCTATGGCAGCAACATAAACGCCTCTGTTGTCTGCTGTCACATGACCTGATACATGCAATAGCATGGAATTAATAGAGCCTACAGTTTACAGGCGAGGAAAGTGAGCCTCACTGAGACAAGTAACGTGACTCATGCTCAGATGCCTACATATTGAGAAGCTAGGATTTGAACTCAGGTCCGCTAACCCGAATTCCACGGCTCCTGGTCTGTTTATGACAAAGCCAGCTTGTCTAGATATCAGCTCCCTTTAACCCTCCAGCCAGCTGTTTTCCAGATTGGTCTGGAATGTTCGCCTTGTAGCTGCTTGCTTTGCTCCTGAGGGGTCAACGGGGTGGGGTCTTCTGCCCACGAGATTCTGATACATCACAACACACAGGAAGTATGTTACACTTAATCAAAGGCCCAGGGCTGGCTCTGGCCAAATCTGACAGGTCTGTTTTCACATACCCCTTACAAAACACGAGCTGCCCTGTTCCCTACGCAATGGACTCTGCTGACCCTGTTTCCTGTCTTGTCCCCACAGGGGAAACGATCAAAATTGTCATTGAGGAGTATGTGCAGCACTTGAGTGGCTACTTCCTGCAGCTCAAGTTCGACCCGGAGCTGCTGTTCCGAGCCCAGTTCCAGTACCGCAATCGCATTGCCCTGGAGTTCAACCACCTCTACCACTGGCACCCGCTCATGCCTGACTCCTTCAAAGTGGGCTCACAGGACTACAGCTATGAGCAGTTTTTGTTTAATACCTCCATGCTGATGGACTACGGTGTGGAGGCACTGGTGGATGCCTTCTCTCGCCAGAGGGCTGGCAGGGTAAGCTTTAGAGAAAGAGTCAGCATGGGTAGGCTCTGGAATCCAACAGATCTGGTCCAAGCCCCAGTTCCTTACCTGTGGAATGGGTGGAGTTTCACTTCTAGGTGGTTGTAAATATCCCTTTATGAATTCTCATTCAGGTGACAATAGCAGGTTTTAATGGTTACTTTCATGTTACTATGTCTCAAATACCTGACAGAAACAATGTGAGGGACAAAGGGTTTATTTTGGCTCACAGTTTCAGGGGGATTAGAGTCTGTCACAGAGAGGAAGCCATGGCAGAATAACTTTGCCTATGGGCAGCAGGAGCTCAAGGCAGAGGCTGTTCATATCACAGGTGGGAACCAGGGCTAGCTGTAACCCAAAGGCCAGCTTCTAGTGACCCATTTCCTGCACCTTCTGAAGTGCCCTGTAGTGTCACCATTTGGGAAGCAAGTGTTTAAAATACAAACCCATGGAGTACTTTTCAGATTTAAACCATAGCACAGGCATTACTCCAGATGCTTAGGGTATGGCATTGCACAAGACTGGTGAGGTTCTTGGACCCTGTCACGCTGGCACTTACACCGTAGAAAGGAAACAGTTCTGTGACAGTTAGCGTCATTCGAGCTCTTGTATAAGGCACCATGGGAGGTGCTTTCTAATGTCCTCAAAATTCTAAGAACATGTTGAGGACCATAGTACAGAAAGTCATGGCTCTGTGTCAACTCTGTGACCCAGAGTGGAGTGTTAGGGTGATGGCAAATCAGATATGGTTAAGATGGGCAGACATTTCCCATGGAGAGAGGTGGTGTTGGTGAAGGGGATGGTGGTGTTCTAGATGGGGAGGGGGGCACCATCGCAAAGACCTGAGGGTCAGAGGGTGTGGCGTCTGAGGGATAGTAGGACCCTACTAGGCTGAGGTAATGTACAAGAAAATGGATGAAATGCTCTTTGAATCATACTATTTCCTATCAACTGAATTATTGTCTTCCCAAATTAGTGTGCTACTATCCTAATTCCCAAGACCTCAGAATAACATTTGGAGATAGTACCTTTAAACAGACAAGACTAAATAGGAAATCGGGGTGGCCTAGTCAAATATGACTGCTGAGCTTATAAGACAAGATGATTAAGACAGACTCGCCCAGAAGGAAAACCACATAGGGAGAAACTGGCCATCTATAAGTCAAGGAGATAAGCTTCAGATACCCTAGCCTGCGCACTGTGAGGAAGTGTGTTTCTGTTAGTTAAGACACCTGTGTCGTGGTCCTGGCAAATGAATACATTTACTTGGTATTCCTACTCAGCCTCCTCTGAAATCCCTCCTCCCTACAGTTGGAAGCTCCCCTTTTTCACCCCAGCTCTCTGTACCCTTCACTCCTGTCTTCAACTTCTCTGTCATCTTTGTCCCTTAGCCGTGTTAGGAAGTTGTGACCCTCAGTGGATTTAGTTTTCCTCCTGGTAATTTGACTCTTAATTAGCATTTGCGGCCAAAAGCATATGCTGGCCTACTTATGCCCTCTGCTCTCTGTGGGGCCATGAGAAGGGACAGCAGCCTTTGTAGGGGGCTGCCAGTGTGAAGTGTGTGGAAGGCCTGGGCTTGAAACTGGCAGAAGATAGCCGATGTCGACTCTCAGGATATTAAAAAGCAGCAGAGAAGGGATAAAGCAGGGCTTTCTCTAATGAGCATCACGGATGGCTACTGTCTGGGGCTGTCGACATGTGACCCACACTGACAACTGCTTTGCATCTTTCCTCTCCTTTACTTTACCACAGCCATATCAGGTGGATGCTCCCACCCTCCCCATTTTTGCATCCGAGGAAACACAAACCTAGACAGTCCTTGTGTTTGTGTGCCAGGCTTTCCCAACAGAACAGTTGGGAGCGGGTGGCTTCCCATAACAGGGATGTGTTAGAAAGGCTAGAGTCTGAAGTCAAGGTGGCAGCGGGACCACACGCCTTCTGAGACTCCAGAGAGGAATCTGTCCCATGGCTTTCTCACGGGGCTCCCGCAGCAGTCCTTGGTATTTCTTGGCCTGGAGAAGTGTCACTCTACCATCTGCATCCATTACCTTGTCACATGGTGTCTTCTCTGGGTCTCATTTAAAAGGGACCACAGAGCGGGGCTCTGAGGCACACTTCCGTAATCCCAGCACCCTGGAGGTGAAAGTAGAGGACCAGGAGTTCAGAGTCATTCTAGTTCCATGGCGAGTTCCAGGCCAGCCTGGGTTACACGAGACCCTGTCTCAAAAACCAAACACACACAAACAGACTTCTTAGATTAGGATTGTCCCTAATCAAGCATGACTTTATTTTGTCTATACCAGTGAAGACTACACACACACACACACACACACACACACACACACACACACACACTTTTTCCCTATACATACACACTATGGTAAAATTTAACTTATAAATCAGGCACAGTAAGAAGCATAGTAATAATAGTCAAATTGGATATGTATAACAATTTTCTGTAATAAAAGCTTATGACACACACTCTCATCTGTGCTCATCCCTCTTGGGCTGATGTGAGGTGGCATTGTGAATGACACAGGTATATGTTTACCGCACAAGTGATACTTGGGAACAGCACTCAGATTTCATGACAGTCGGCCTGCTAGCTAGGTGATTGACAAGCAGGGAGCTTGTGCAGTATGGACATCCTAGACAGACGGATGATTCACATCCTGGGCAGGATTGAGAGTCCTCATTGGATTTTATCACGCTACTCAGAATAGCTTCCAATTTAAAACTTAGGAATTGTTTACTTCTGGAATTTTCCATTAAATATTATCAGATCGTAATTGCCCATGGGTGACTGAAAGCATGTAAAGCTAAGCCACCAACAAGGTGAGACTATTACATTTTCAATTAAGGTCACATTTGCAGGTACCGCAGGTTATACCTCAGTGCATCTTTCGGGGGCACAGTTCCAGCCACACAGCTTGGAATGGGTAGAGCCGGGGTTGGAACCACTTTCTGCATGTTGTTCCAAGTTTGCTTTGCTCCAAACCGTA
Source organism: Cricetomys ansorgei (assembly GCA_026225945.1). NCBI lineage: Eukaryota > Metazoa > Chordata > Mammalia > Rodentia > Nesomyidae > Cricetomys > Cricetomys ansorgei. The sequence continues at coordinate 5,675,951 of JAMJFZ010002981.1, forward strand.
TGATTTCAGTTCAACTATGTTTTTCTTTCCTGCTCAATTATGCTTGTTCTATCAAAACAAATCTCCATCTCAAGCATTACATGATTATTTCAAGAGAAGTAGAGCTTCCTTCAAACTGGAGTGCTTGAACTATTATGAATTTTTTGGTGGGGTCTTGTGTGTGCGTGTGTGCATTTGTGCCTCTGTGTGTGTGCATGTGTGCATTTGTGCCTCTGTGTGTGTGCATGTGTGCATTTGTGCCTCTGTGTGTGTGTGTGTGTGTGTGTGTGTGTGTGTGTGTGTGTGGCAGAGACCAACTGTGAGTGTCACTCCTCAGGCGCTGTCCACTTTGTTTTTCAGATAGGATCTCTTACTTGGCCTACAGCTCTCCAAGTAGGCGAGGCTGGCCTGTCAGCAAGTCCCAGGGATCTAGAGTCTTTTCTTACACCAGGTTACCTGAACCTTTTCTTCCTTTCCATTAACATGACACTAGCTGTTGGTTTGAGTCACTAGACAGTGGAGCTCTGCACATTTTAGTGTCGAGGAAGCAAGTACATTGTGGGCCCGAGAGAGAGGGTGGTAGGGTAGAGCGAGAGCCAGAACATCACAACCGCTGGTCGGTGTTGCATTCTCCGTCCTGCTTCAGAAAGAACTGGAACCTTGGAGTTATTTTTAGGGTCTTACCCAGGACAGTCTGGCCTGGCTCCTAGCCTGACGGCTGTGCTAATCTCTTGGCAGATTGGTGGAGGTAGGAACTTTGACCACCATGTTCTGCATGTGGCTGTGGATGTCATCAAGGAGTCCCGAGAGATGCGCATACAGCCCTTCAATGAGTACCGAAAGAGGTTTGGCTTGAAGCCCTACACCTCTTTCCAGGAGCTCACAGGTAGGCGGCTGCTTCCTGGACACAGTGTCTGACCTTGAGGTATGCACAGAAAGTGAGGGAGATCTCAAGGAGAGACTGGGACAGTTAGGTGGCCAGCACTGTGCCTGTGAGCATTGTAAGGGGAGGCAGTGAACGTGACAGAGCCTACGGGGGAGTTGGCAACCTTCCAGGTGGGAACAGAGGGAGGAGCACCTCTGTATAGCAAGTGGAGAACAAAGGCACAGAGGAGAAAGTGGGTACCCATCTGGGAGGACAGCCATGGACGAAACTGGAGCAAGGGGCATGTCTTGGTAATGAAGGGGTGAAGGGAGGTTGGCACTGAACTAGGACCTTGGGTGCTGAAGTGCTTGGGTTTCTAAATACTTACTTAGAAAGCTGATAAAAATATCTGGTTGAGGGGTGTGGTTCAGAGGTTGAGAACTTGTTCAGCTTACAAGAGGGCCTTGATTTTTAACCCCCTTGACAAAACAAAACAAAGCAAAAAGTCACACAAACACACACACACACACATACATACACACATCCCCAAGTTCTAAATGTTCCTTCTGTAGATCATGATTCTGTAGGTTTTCTTGGTACTCAAGAATCTGTATACATAGGCTGGAGTAATGGCTCAGCAGTTAAGTTAAGCAGTGATAATGATCTTGCAGAGGACCGGAGTCCCAGCAACCCTCATGGGCAGCTCACAGCTTCCTGTAACACTAGCTCGAGGGGATCCAATGCCTCTGACTGCCACAGGCACCCAACTCACATGTACATACCCACACAGAGACATACACAAGTAATTAAAAATAAAATAGATCTTAAAAGATCTCTCTCTTCTCTCTCCTTCCCTCCCACCTCCCTCTCTCTTTTCCCCAAATTCCCTGGATGTTGGGAGTCAAGTTGGAGCCCTTCTGTCATCATGGTGTGACAGATCCCTGTACTCTGTAGAGGGATGGGTTTGAGGAAATGGGTGAGGAAGTCCCATGTCTGTCTCCTAGGTCACCATCTGTGGACATACAGTTGTCATAGCGTGGAACAGATCCTGGGGTTAGTCCCCAAGGTCCTGGTACAGTAATCTTGATGACTCTCTAGTCTCTCATGACAGAGGGTTCTGAGGAAGAGATTAGACCTGCTCTGAATTCCCTGTGTGAACATACACACCACACACACACACACACACACACACACACACACACACGATTCTAGGGTAATAATAGGGTTTGGCAGAGGTGAGGCCTTGACATCTTCCTTGAGGGCATCAAGATAGGCCGTTTTCTCCATATTGTATTGGCCCCAGAATTAAGTCCAGAGAATGGGGTGAGCTGCTTGAGGTCACGGGCTGTTTGAGGACAGATCTAGGCCTCTAAACCCCTTGGTCCTCATATAGTCCAGGTTAAAACATCTATTTGTGTTTTCTTCTGACTCTTTCTTTCTGACTATTCCCAATGCCAGCAGGAACAAATTTTAGGACATTTCCCAGAGTTTCCCGAATCGTTCTTTTGGAGTCTCTGTCATCCCTAGGTCCACCCTGACTGTAGCTTCTCCCTGCAGGCGACGAGGAGATGGCCGCTGAGTTGGAGGAACTGTATGGTGACATTGATGCTTTAGAGTTCTACCCAGGGCTGCTTCTGGAAAGGTGCCAGCCCAACTCCATCTTTGGGGAGAGTATGATAGAGATGGGGGCTCCCTTTTCCCTCAAGGGTCTCCTAGGGAATCCTATCTGTTCACCGGAGTACTGGAAGCCCAGCACGTTCGGCGGTGACACGGGCTTCAACCTTGTCAACACGGCCTCACTGAAGAAACTGGTCTGCCTCAACACCAAGACCTGCCCCTATGTTTCCTTCCATGTGCCAGACCTCCCCGGAGGTGGTGGCCCTGTTGTAGAGAGACCATCCACCGAGCTCTGAGGGGGCAGAAAGCGACCTTCTGGAGGGAGGGGCTTTGTGTTATCCTCCTAGGATGCTCTAAGTCTTCAGTGCTGGTTTCCTGGCTTGGCATTGTGAGGGCTGGCACTGACATTGAGAACTTTGGATATCCCTCTTGTCTAGAATATTGTGATTTTGCGGATCTAGGATGCCGAATTCTTTGTTAACCGTTAAGAATGTTAGGAGTGGTTTTTATCTGGCTTCCCAGAACTTGGCTCCTTGTTAGCAACCCAGAATGTCAGGTTTCTGGTTGATTTGGAATACAGGCCTAAAACCTTATATTTCACGGCAGGGTGTGATGGCACAGACCTTAATCCCAACACTTGGGAGGCAGAGGTGGTTGGATCTCTGTAAGTTTGAGGCCAGCCTGGTTTATGTCGTGAGTTCTAGGCCAGCCATGGCTACATTGTGAGACTCTGTCTCAAAATAAACAAGCAACTTTAGAACGTAGAGCTCCTGAAAAAAACCCAAAACTCGTTGTACATTAGAGGGGTTCTTAATTTTCTTTTTAGAATCTGGAGGCTCCTCCAGAACGTTGGCTATCTGATTGGTGACTCAGAAGGTCGTGTTCCTGGTCAATGATCTATAACACGGGCCAGACCAATCCCAACACGAATGTCTAGAATGTGGAATTGGTTCATTTTCCTGTTCAGTGAAATGGACACAGAACAAAAGAACTCAATGTCCAACAAGGACTGCCTTGCCCAAGTCTGTGTCTACATCAAAGGGCAAGGAAGGAGGATGTTGTTCTTGGGAGCTACACTTAGACTCTTTCCAAAGATGTGGAGAGAACAGGTAGGCTCCTCCATGAGCTTGGTCAGAAGCCACCACAGCTCTGTACCCATCCAGGTCTTTGCTCTTGGCAGCTGTTTCTGATGAAGTTAATAAAATTCTCTTTCCAAAGTTGCCTCTTATGTGTCTATTGAAATCTCATCTGATGAGGCTTTTCTCCCCTGAGGGCCATGGGCTTTCCAAGGGCATCCCTGAACCATCCTTGCATGCCTGCTTTACCTTTGATGCTTCATCTCTCCCTTTGGCCATAATCTGCCTTTGCCAGTCTGTTCACTAAGATGCCTAACTCCCAAGCACTGGAGATGTAGCATCCAGTTCCTGCTAGTTGAGTAAAATGACATCTTCTTATAGAGGAGGCAGGAGAGAGCAGGAGCACCAGGAAGAAAAACACACTACTCTGTGCCAAATTTGCACACCTAATTCTTATTTGTTGTCATTGTGACAGTGTAAAGTGGGAGGTGTAACCCTCAATAGAACTACAGAATGGCCAAGTGACAGGCCAATCCCACATGACCCAGCTTCAAATGCAGCTCCTCGCCCTCCTGGTTTGGCTCTGTGCCAGCTCTAATCTTGCCTCTCTGGCCCAAGGTCAACATCAGAGGCTTGGGGATGGTAGCTTCAACTTTACATGCTGGCCACTTGTTCATGACCAATGCTTATTTCTCTAAGTGCTGACTGTGCTCTGGGTACTCTGCTGGGCTTTGGACAGTACTGACGAGGCTCCTGTTCTTTAGGGCCACATTTCACTGGAGGAGGGGACAGACAACAAGTACCACAGTGGTGATCTGGCAGTTGCTTCTCTCTCTAGCCCTGGCCTGATTCCCTTTACCTTGCCATATACATTCTGTGCCAAGGAGGGAGGAAGGGAGGGAGGGAGGCAAGGACAGACAGCTAAGGTAAGAGATCAGAAGAACCTCGGTGCTCCACTCTTCGGACCTAGCATGCCTCCAACTGTGGTCATGAAGGGAGAGGAAGTGAGTTTGGCTGGAGGCCTTCAGGGCCGGGCCCTCAGCTGGTAGTTCAGAAAGCCTGTTCCTAGTTGGCTAGACAAGGGCCGTGCTCACCTTTCCCCCTTGGCCTTTCTGTACACAAGGAATGACCCTTCACACCCTACCTTCCAACTCTTCCTCACAGGCCTGCAACTTGTTTTTGCTCACCTGACATCTGTTTCCCTTTCAATGCTTCTTTGCCCATTTCTGGCCCTTTTGAAATTAATATCAGTCTTTAAAAAACTTAATTAAAATATAATTACATCATTTCCCTCCCTGTTCCTTCCAACTTTTCCCATGTCACACATGTCCCCTCCCCCTCAAGGAGTTTTTAGGGTTATCATTTGGTATTGGATAGCCATTTAGAGGGCTCAACCCTAGGGAAGACTGACTCTCCCTCTCCCAGCAGTCATTAATTGCCTGTATTTCTTCATCTTGGCCCTGGGAAATTTCTCCCAATCACATTGGCATGTCATTTCTGGCTCTTGGTTCTTTCTTATTAATAGTGTTCTCTACCCCCTCCCCCGCCTCTTTCCAGGGTCCTTGGTTAGCCTGGAATTGGCTATGTAGCTCAGACTGGCTTTGAACTCACAGAGATCTGCCTGCTTCTGCCTCCCAAGTGCACTACATGCCTGGGTTAGTATCAGTTTTAATAATTCTATCAGGAGCATCTTCTGGCCAAAGGTGGAGATGTGAATCTATCCCAGGCAGTCAGACACCCTGACCTTTAAAATTGGCCCCTGGAGCGTGTTCCATCAGACTAAGGTGCTGATGGACTGGTCCCTGAAGCTGAGTTCTCAGGAGACTGATGGCTCCTGCTCTGATGATCCCCAGGCAGTCCTGTTTCCTCATCTTCTTCGAGCTTCGGCTTTTAAGTGGGGGTCGGGGTGGAGGCTCCTGACTTTAATCCCAGCACTCAGGAGGCAGAGGCAGTCAGATCTCTGAGAGTTCGAGGCCAGCTTGGTCTACAGAGTGAGTTCCAGGACAGCCAAGGCTACATAATGAGACCCTGTCTCAAAAAAAAACTTCAGCTTTTCCTTCCACACTGTGGCCTGTTTCAGGAGTTTCTCTTGCTTACATAGGAGTTGGTATCTATCTCTTACAACCAAACTGCAACAGGTCCAGGCTTGAGGTACAAATGGGCCAAACAGGTCTGAAATGGGGAGACTTTTTCTTTTTCCCCCGAGACAAGGTCTCTCTATTGTAAAGCCAGCTGTCCTGGAACTCACTCTGTAGACCAGGCTGGCCTCGAACTCACAGAGATCTGCCTGCCTCTGCCTCCCAAATGCTGGGACTGGGGAGATTTTTGGTCAGGGAGGCACCATCACTGCTTTGGAAATAGTTGCCTTCGGTGGGTTGTGCAGCAGAGTGGATCGGAAGGACTTCACTGCTACCGTCCAACAGACAGGTAGTGGCAGCCAGGTTAGGCCACGGTGGGGTGGGCTGCAGGGGGATTGCTCTCTTGAGTCAGCTTCCTCGATTGCTTAGTATTCGACTGTGCGCACATTTAAGGCACAAATTAAGGCAAATGCACGAAAAGGCATTTATTTACTGAGTGCATGCGTGTGCATCCACAACCCGTGGGAGCCAGTCGTCTCCTCTGGTGGAGTCAGTTCACCAGGCATTGAACTCAAACAGTCAACCTTGGAGCCTGAGCCTTTTCTCTGGCCTGGATAAAAATTTTCTCAAACCAAACGTGTTGGTCTAAGCAAGAAGTCTCAATCAGAGTGAAAGGTAACACTCTGAGCGCTCATTGCTCGGGTTTCGGGTTGGTGGGTGTGACGGTTGGTCTGGCTGGGCTGCCGGGGCCTTTAATCTAGGTGGGTCTGTGAAGATATTCTGTAGAGGCAGTTTGTATCTAGAATTAGATGATTTTAACAAAGGTTACTCTTGGTAATTTGGTGGGCCTGTTCTAATCGGCTGTAAAGCTTTAAGAACAAAGCTGGAATTTTTCTGAAAAACAAGAAAGTGTTTCATGGTCTCTAAGCTCTGTCTCCTTGTGAGTCTCTCTCTCCTGCATCTAGACTTCAAGCTGGTCAATGCCAACACCTGTGAGCCAACTTCCCCACGTAAAGATTTTCTTCTATGTTTCTCTGTGTAGCCCTGAGTGTCCTGGAACTCTCTCTGTAGATCAGGCTGGCCTCAAACGCGGAGATCCACCTGCCTGTGTCTCCTGAGTGCCAGGATTAAAAGGGCATACCACCACTGCCTGACCCCTGTGTGTACGTTATACACCAATTTGTACCTGGTTGGGTTTGGGTTTGCTTTCCTTGGGGAATGCTGTTATACTGGTAATTCATTCACGTCTCTCAGCACAAACACAGAAGCCACTCTAGCCCTTCAGAGAAGGAAAGCAGAGCTCACAGAGACATGGCAGGACCACAGTCAGGCTTGGGAACTTCTTGCCTAAGAATAGCAGCCACTGGTCTGGAGAAGATGCCTCTAAGACTGCCAGAGGATGCAGGCATCTCAGAACACATCACTATCGCCAAAGCTTATCCTTGCCAGAAAACGGGTCTGTGTGGCGCCTGCAGCTCACTTCCTCTATCACAGCCAGCTTGTTTCCCAGTTGATTGCTGGAGACTGGCTTACATATCTGTGCTCCAGCTCTAAGAGAGAAAGTGAGTTTTCTGGATGGCTTGGGTTCCAGAGAGGAAAGACTGGTCTCATGGGATGTGATGAAAAAAGTATCCAAAATACTCAGCCATTTGTCTCTGGTTCCAGAGGCCATCAGACGGTACCACAGTCGACCAGTGACAGCTCAGTAGAGCTGTAACACAGCACAGAAGACTGGGAGGTGCCTGCAGCCCGTCTTCTAGTCATGCTTGTGGAAAGTGTCAATGTATTAGACGTGTTCACTTTCCTACTTAGCCACCCTCTTCTATAAAGAGAGATTCAACTAAAAGAGCGGGTGTGAAGGGCAGTAAGAAAAACTAGAACTTGGGACAGGGAGATGATTTAATAGTAAAATGCCTGCTATGCATCTGAATTCAGTTGTTCAGAATCCATGTAAAAGCCAGGCAGAGTGGTAAATGTCTGTAATCCCAGCATTCCTGGAGACAGGAGATCCTCCTCCACACCCCATGCCCCGAAGCTTAAAGGCTGGCTAACTTGAAGTAATTTGTGTAGCAGTGGCTAGCAAGAGAGACCCTGCCCCTAAAACAAGGTGGAAGTTAAGGATTGGCCCCCAAGGATGTCCTCTAGTCTCCACACACTGTGGTATGTGAGTGCCTTCCACACAATCACAAATATGCACACACGCACACAATAAATCTCTATGTTTAAACCTTATTAGTGTGTGTGCGTGCGTGTGTGTGTGTGTGTGTGAGTGCAGATATATGAATGTTATGGCATTCCTGTGGAGGTCAGGAGACAACTTTCAGGAGTTGGTTTTCCCCTTTACCTCACCAACCACAAGCAACATTAAGAAAAAATCAAGGTGCTTTTAGTTGCAGGACTGCAAGGAGACACTTCTGCTCTATCTTCTCTCTATCTATTCTTCTGGTTTTATTCGGAGTTGATTCCATCCCCAGGCTTGGCCAAGAATTACTTTGGTTCTTTGCCTGTTTTTTAAAGAGTATATGCAAGTCATTTGTGCAATTGCAGGCTTGGTATTTTCAGTTTGGGGGCAACCTGGTAATATGCCCTTGCAGACTCCCATGGTAGGTGGCCACTTCCCGCCCCTGCCCATTGTAGTACAACATATAATACACTGAGCTTACATACAAGCTTTGAGGAATCTTCACACATGTAACCACCAAGGACAATAAGATGTAGCACAGTTTTGGAATCCTAGAGGTCTCTTCTGTGTTCCTGTGTGGTCAGGAGCATCTCCAAGCTAAGTGCTATTCTGACTCCTATCGTTATGGTTGGTTTTGATTACTTATGAACTTCATTTGAACATTGTCACATAGTATTTTCTTTTCATGTGTGCCTGGCTTCTTTTTTTCTCATGAGTGTCCGTTTGGCTGTGCAAATATTTAATGCGTATGCATGTAGTCAGCTGATGGCCATTTATAGTGTTTCCACCCCTCCATTCGTATTTACGAATACAGTCACTTATTTTAAATGTCATCTTCTACACTCGCTTATCACGTAAGATGGATCCTTCCTTCACTCAATATCTGCTTCCACATCTCCTCTTGCTCTGCAGACTGGCGGAAAGGGAAAATGGATTCCCTGGAAGGGAAGGAGTCTGTGTGTATCAGGAGTCTGCCGTGTGGCCTGCCACATGGTTCCTAATAGCGCTATGAGCGGGGCTGTTCTGTCTCATGTGGAGTAAATGGAGGTTCTGAGAAGGCTGGGGAGACAGTTCTGCGGCTAATGTGTTCATCGTCCGCGAGTTAGGGCCTGGACCCCCAGAACTCGTGTGAAGCCAGATACAGCCATAATTTCACCAGTCCACAGTGAGGCAGGAGGTGGAGGTGGAGGCAGAAGAACTCATCTACACATCCAGGCGACGAACTTGACGGACACAGTGCTGGACAAGAAACCTGTCTCTACAAGGCGGGAAGTGAGGACCACCCCTGAGGTTGTCCCTCGACCTCCACGTGTGCGTCACGAGACACAAATGACTGCACTCACACACACATTAAAAGAGAAAAAGAAAGAAAAATCAGACAGCTTGTCCAAAGCCGTACACCTCTGAAGCGGCAGTGGCGAGTCTGATGTGTGGCGGTTAAATTCCCCAGCGTGGACTTTCCCCACAGGGCCTCACTCAGGCTTCCAGGAGGAGAATCACAGTGGGGAATGGGAGAACAGATGGAGCTGAGATGTGGCAGGTGCTGGAAATGTTAGCTCATTTCCAGAGGATCCTGTCACAGACCTCAGACAGAGCTCAGGGTTCCGTATCACGCTGCCTTGCGGTTGTGCTTGCCTCGCGGGGCGGGTGAGTGGCATTTCTTTCCTCTCTCATGACTCATTTTTTCCAGGCTTGCTATCTCCTTCCTGATCTGTGACTTGTGCTCCCTACACTGCACTGAGCACAGCTGATTCCCTGAAGTCTGGAAAGTGATGCCATCTGTTTCCTTCTCCTGCTTCTGCTCCCCCTTTCACCAGCCACCATCAGTGACACCCACTGACCCAGGCTCTGCCTTCCCTTCCACAGTGCACTTAGGTACCTGCCTTCCTCTTGCCTCTCAGTTCTTGCTCTCATAGGAGGAATTCCTGGCTGGTCCTAGCCTCTTCTTCCTTCTCCTCCTCCTTACCCCATGGGAATACAGTACCATAGTTTTTCATCTCTACTGTGGTAAAGTACATGTAATATAAACTGACTGTTTTACTCTTGTTTTTGAGGTGTGAGGATCAAACCCAGGGCCTCCCACATGCTGGATAAATGCTGTATCTCTGAAACATCCTCCCCCCCCCATTTCAGTCAATTTACAATGTGTAATGATGTGTCACTCAGTACATTAATAATATTGTGTAATCATCACTAATATCTAGTCCCAGAACATTTTATCATTCCACAAGGAAGTCAGTATCCACTAAACAATCACTCCCCGGTTTTCTGTCCTTCCAGCCCCAGGTGACTATTAATGGTTCTGCTTGACTGTGTTCTGAGCACTCCCTGCATGCCAGGCTATGTGCTGAGCTCGGTGTACACACACTGTAAGGGTTTGGAAAGCAGCCCTGTGAGGCTGGGATTCTTCCACTCACGGGTGAAATTGATGGGGCTCAGATTGTGTGTGAGGTCACAAAGCCTGTAACAGGCAGGATCTGGTCCAGAACTCCAAGTCCAGTGCTGTTTCCACCCTTTGTTACATGATGACCGAGCTCTGAGAACTTTCCCAGGCTGAACATAAGTGACGCAGGTCTGGGAGACTTCTAAGCCTGCATTACTCCATTATGAAAGAATATTCCTTCCATTCCACCCCAAAGGTCAAGAAGGAACAAAAAAATGGAGCACAGACGACTATGCCCTAGGAATTTTCCAGAAGCTGGGATGCTGAGTTGAGGGGAGTAGCTGCCACAATCCCAGATAATGAGACCAAAGACATCATCAGCTGCATTTGCAAACCAGGGCGCAGTGCTCAAGGGCATCGGAGTAAGCAACAGAGGGTCTTCTTGCGTGCTTCAACTTCTATCATGATTACGGAAATAAAAGAGTGGCTGCAACAACCAATAGAGCAAATAAAATTAAATCTAAAAAGGAAGACAGAAAGAAAAGGAGAATCCGGGGAGGTGTTCACTTAACACTTACTGTGACTGTGAGGTAATCAGGGCAACATTTTCCTGACCTTGGCTACTAAGGCAAAGCTCTTTCGGATGCCTGTCCTTCATCCTTCACTAAGCATATTAAAATGTACCAGTATACCAATTTAGTGCTATTTACAAATGTATAATTTATATTTGTGCATTTATAAAGTACATACTTTACATAATCATATGTATAATTTACTTATGTAAGGCTGTTTCTAGTGGATTAACATTCCATTTTGTAGGTATCTATGATTTTGTTGTTTCACTTTATTTTAGTGTTTTGGAAAATACATCATTTATTTCAACTCTCAAACAATTTCACAAGCCTTTGAGGAGCTCTGTGGATTGGAGATCCTGAGCCCATGGGATTCTGGGACACCCTGGCTCTGTGGGTGTCTCTGGATGAGCATCCCTGGTGGGTAGCATTTTGGTTATTTTTTGGAATCTAATCATTCTTGTCACATAGCCATACCAGAGCTCAGAGGTGAGAGCCCTGTAGTTTTGGAAAAATATTGACCTCTGTTCCTCAATTAACTGTTCCAAGGAGTAGTTTCACAGGTAAACTGTTACAGGCTTGTAGCTCAGGCTTGTTTTACAGTACACACTTGCCCTAGTTTCGTCTCTATTGCTGTGCTCTGACTGTGAGCAGCTTACAGGAGAAAGGGTCTGCCTTAGCTCACAGTGCCACAGCCCATCACCACAGGGAAGCCGCAGCAACAGGAGCTGGAAACTCGGGTCCCGTCACATCAGCAGGCAAGAGGGAGAGATGAACACATGCATGCTCATTGCTTGTCTAGCTTTCTCTGCTCTTACACAGCCCAGGGCCCCAAACTGGGAATGCTACTGCCCACCTCCAGGCTGGGTCCTCACACCAGTTAACGTAAGACAACCACCAGCCCCCAACGTGTCCACCGGCCATTATGGTCTACACAATCTTCCACTGAAAGCTTCCGGATGATTTTAGATCATGCCAAGTTGACAATTCAACAGACTGTCACAATATTTGCAGTCTACTTTACACACATCAAACGGCACAAGTCTCCACTGCTCGGTGTGAACTGTAGTTAACCCACAGGGGTGGTTACTAGCTTGAGTGTTGGTTACTAGGCACACAGACCAATCAGTCTGTTCCAAACCTTTGTGTGGATGACATCACGTTATGAACGCGCTTTTGTTTCTTACTTCTCTTGCCCAATGTCATGTCTTGTGAAATTATCCATGCTCTGTTTATCAGCAGTTCTTTCAGACACCTGGGCAGTGTTCCATTGTGTAAACATACAGTAATTTGTTTATTCCTGCGCTTGTTGATGGACATTTAGATTGTTTCTTGTTTGGGCTCTTATACACGCATCAACTATGAACATCTGATACAAGGCCTTTGTGTATTTACATCTTAGTTTCTGCAGAATAAATATTTGGAGGAGAACTGCTGGATTATGTGGAAGGTGTGTGTGTAACCCTGTAAGAGACTGCTAAACAGTTTCCCCAGTTGGCTACACTGTGCTACGTTCCTCAACAGTGTGAGAATTCTGGACCTTCCTTGTCTAGTAATACTTGATAGTGTACTCTTAAAATAAAGATTTATTTTATTATTATTTTAAATTAATGTATATAGGTGTTTGGTGTACATGTATGTCTGTGTACCACATGCATGCAGTGCCTGTAGAAGCCGGAAGAGGGCATGGGATCCCTTGGAACTAGAGTAACAGACTGTTGTTCACTACCATGTGGGTGCTGGGAATTGAAACCAGACAGTGCTTTTAACCCCGAGCCATCTCTCTAGCCCTGATTTTATTCTTTTAAATTATGTGTATTTATGTGCATCTGTGCAAATGTGTGTATGTGCGTGCAGTGCCTGAAAAGGTCAGAAGAGGGCGCTGGCTGCCCTTGGGCTGGAGCCTCCAAGCCAGGATGATTATGCCTCTTTTTTTGTGCTGTGTCATTCTGAAGCTTCTGGTCACTTCTCACTGTGTTGTGTCCTTATCGCTGGTGTAAATTATAGGATTGCAAATGTTTTACACTAGTTCCTGGCTTCCTCTTTGATTTCTTTTTAAAATTTCTAAAACTCTTTAAGAGATATTCCTCTCTCTCTCTCTCTCTCTCTCTCTCTTTCTCTGTGTGTGTATAAGTCAGAGGGTACCTTGAAGGAGTCAGCTCTGTCCTTCCACCTGTGGGTTCTGGGATTGGACTCAGGAGGTCAGGCTTGGTGGCAGGGGCCTTTACCACCCGAGCCATCCAATCGTTGGTGTTTCTGACCGAGTCTTGCTATGTAGTTGAGACTGGCCTGAAACTCATCAACCTTCTGAGTCCACCTCTTCAGTGTGCCACCAGGCCTGGCTTTTGATTTCCTCAATATGACTTAAAGAACATAATCGGGAGACATTTTAATAGGGTTCAACTCTTCCTCTCCCCAGCCCTCTCCTCTTCTCTCTGCCCCCCACAGAAATTACTTATTGATTTTTTTGCCTTTATGTATTTGTGTATCATCCATCTCCTACCCCAACCTCATGTCCTCTCTTTCCCTCAAAAAAGAAAGAAAAGAAAAGGGAAACAGTAACCAATACAAAATAACAAAACAAAACAAATTAAGCACGGAGTTGTTCAACTCTTTTTTTTTTTTTTTTTTTTTTTTTGAGTTCTCCAGCTGCTCCTGGGCATGGAGCCTGCCCTGGAATGGTGCTGATATACTCAGTGCCGTGCCTTTGCAGAAAACTGATTTTCCTTTGCCGGCAGATGTCAACTGCAAACAGCTCCTTGGTGGTGGCGGTGGGGAAGACGGCTTTGCGTCCACTTCCCTTTTCCAAGCTGGTGTTTGTGTGTGTGGTTTGAACCTGTGCAGGTCATGTGCAGGCTGTCACAGTCTCTGCATCCATATGTGCATCGGTCCTGTTGTGTCGGAAGGCACTGTTTCCTTGGAGTCATCCACCGCCTCTGGCTCTTACAACCCTTCTGCCTTCTGCGTGGAATATAGAGCAGTATGTCATTAGGAGGCATTTTGTTGCTGTGTTCCTTTAGCAGAATAGTAACAGTAGGTATTCCCTGGACATACGGCCTGTCTAGTCTCAGTTTCTTGGCACTTTACCAGTGTCATGTGCGGGTTCTGTCTCATGGAGTGGGCCTTAAATCCAATCAAAAAGTGGTTGCTTACTCCCATAATATTCATGTCATTACTGCACCAGAACATCTTGTGGGCAGGTTGCGTTGTAGGTTGCAGGGTGTGTAGCTGAGTGACGTCAATGTTTACTTTTCCCTTGCAGAAGCCCACAAAGTACCTTCCAGTACCATGAACACTAGTTAGTAGGGGTGAGGTTTTTTAAGTTGGGCACCAGCTCAATTTATACATGTTCTATGCCACAAATAAATCATGTCTTCAGCAGTAGAGATTTACCATCAGGTTATGGAAAGAAACCAGTAGTTTTGGCAATGATGTTTGGAGGAAATGCAAATTAAAACTACTTTGAAATTTAATTTTACCCCAGGCAGAATGGCCAAGATCAATAAAACAAATGACAACACATACTGGCAAAGTTGTGGGGTGTGCTGGCTAGTCTTACGTCTTCTTGATACGCACACAAGAGCTATCCAAAAGGAGGGAACCATAATTGAAAAGATGTCTCCATATATTTCAGCTTCAAGGTTCTTTATTTGTTATTGATTGGGGAGGTTTCAGCCCATTGTGGATGTTTCCAGTCCTGGGCAGGTGGCCCTGAGTTCTATAAGAAAGCAGGCTGAACAAGCCATGGAAGCAAGCCAGTAAGCAACACCTCTCCATAGCATCCAAGTTCCTGCCCCGTTTGAGTTCCTGTCTTGACTTCCTTCAACGTGAACATTACTGTGGAAGTGTAAGCCAAATAAACCTTTCCTTCCCTACATGCTTTTTGGTCATGGTGTTTTATCACAGCAATAGAAGCCCTAACTAAGACAAGTTGGAACCAACATTGTGGGGTGTTGCTGTGACAGACCTGACCATATTTTGGGGAGGACTGTGGAAAGACTTTGGGACTTTGGGCTAGAAAAGCCATTGAGTTTTGAGAGCTCAATGGGATGTTCTGTTAGAGCTTTGAAGATAAGAATGTTGGGAACACTGCAGAAGTTGGAGATCTGGTTCGTGAAGTTTCAAAGGGACGTTTAAAAGACTATCAGGGTCACTTGATATTTTGAATTGAGATTCTGTCATTCTTGTGAGCTGAAACTGAAGAGTCAGCTATGACAAACGAGAGACTGGCTCCACTGAAGTGAAAAGCTTTGTGTTACTGGGACAGTTGATGCTGGTTAACTAGAGCTAAGAAATTGGTGGTGATTAAGAAGAGACCAGCATTATTGAGGTGAAATCTTCTGGAGGTGTTTCCTCAGAGTCAGGACACTGAAGCTGTGTTCTAGAGGCGGTTGAGGTTGTTCCTTGTGCTGGCAGCTAAACTTGGTAGTGTAAGAGCCACCCAGGGGTTTGAAGGCATGAAGAGGTCGTGGCGAGCAGCTGAGGCTTAGCACTGTGAGAGGCCAGGAGAGGTCAGTGGTGAAGGTGCAGCCTTGGTGGGAGTTGAAGGATTGAAGGAGTCGTGCATGGAAAGATGAGACACGGCACCATGAAGAGAGCCTATGGGACACTATGGCTAAAGTGAAGCCCTCTTTCAGCAGAAGACCCCAACACTTTGCAGATGCCAGTACCATGGGATGACCACCAAGAATAGCAGAAGCAGTGGAGTGGAGCCAGTCAGAGCCTAGAAGACAAGCTGGCAGAGTTAGAGAAGTGACCCAAGCCCTCTGGAGGAGCCAGAAAATAGAGAGTAGACCCCAGACATTGGACATTGGATTATTTAAACTATTGGAGTTTGGTTTTGCTTGTTTCGGATTGTGAGTGTGCCCTGTTCTTCCCTCTTGAGGAAGGCATTTAATTCAATTTTGATTTTTACAAGAGCCCACACATGAAACACTTTAAACATTTAAAAAGGATGTTTGGAAAGATTGGATTGTTTGCTTGGAGACAGGGTTTCTCTGTTGTAACTCTGGCTGCCCTGGAACTCACAGAGATCTGCCCGCCTCTGCCTCCCAAGTGCTGAGATTAAAAGTGTGCATCACCACCTGACTGAGACTGGATCTTTTAAAGAGACTGAAATTTTAATGAGTTTGAATATGTAACGAATGTGGGACTTTTAAAGTCATTTATGTTTTAATGTGAGATCTTGGGGGTGAATAAGAAAGAAAAGGTGGGCTTAATAGTGATGTGTTGTGTGTTAAGTTGACAAGGGGTCAGCTGAGCTGGATTGCCTTATGCCCACTTGACACACACTGGAGGTATATGAGAGGAGGGAACCTCATTTGAGAACATGCCTCCATAAGATCTGTCTATAAGGCATTTAAAAACTTAGTCATTGATGGGGAAGGGCCCAGAGCATTGTGGGCGGTGCCATCCCTGGGCTGGTGGTCCTGGATTCTATAAGAAAGCAGGCTGAGCAAACCATGAGGAGCATAACAGTAAGCAGCACCCCTCCAAGGCCTCTGCATCAGCTCCTGCCTCCAGGATCCTGTCCAGTTAGAGTTCCTGTCCTGACTTCCCTCAGTGATGAACAGTGCTGTGGAAGTGTGAGCCAAATAACCCCTTTCCTCCACAGCTTGCTTTTGGTCATGGTGTTTTGTCACAGCAACAGAAACCCTGACTGACACATGGCGGAAGGGGGACACTTATTCATTGCTGGTGGGAGTGTAAGCTGGTCCAGCCACTGTAGCAGCCAGCGTGAAGGTTCCTCAGAAAGCTGAAAACTGATAGACTACAAGATCCCCCTGCAGCACTCTTGAGCATATACCCAAAGGACGCTACATCTCACTACAGAGACACTTGCTCACACGCTCGTTGCTGTTTCATTCATAATAGCCAGAAACTGGAAACAGCCTAGGTGGCCGTCAGCTGGCGAGTGGATAATGAAAATGTGGCACATTTACTTGATTGAATATTATTCAGCTTCTGTGAAACACGAAACTATGAAATCTGTCAGTAAACGGATAGAAGCAGTCATCCTGAGTGAGGTAACCCAGACACCAAGAGACAAATATTGTGTGTATTCTCTCATATGCAGATGTTAGCCTTTAAGCTTTAATTTGTGTATTTCATCAGGAATAGCTACAGAGGTTAGGTAGCTAGTGAGGGACCAGGAGGGAGGAGAGGATCTTCCAAAGAAGGGGAAACAGAGTGTAGTGCTGTTAAGGGATAAAGGGGAGCCGGAATAGGAGGACTAGATGGGGAGGGGATGAGAGGCAGGATAAAGGAGGAACGTGGGGAGGGACCACTAACACTAAAGGCCTTTTGAAAAGCCGCATGGAAACCTGCTACTGCAGAAGTTTTCTAAAATAGATACATCTATGAAAGAGTCATATAATGGGGGAGACAATGCCCCAACTAGATATCCTATGCCACCATTAAATCCTCCAGTGCCAGGAATGGGTTATGTCCTGTTGAATCATTGGCCAAAAGGTTCCAGTAGACCACAATCCCCAAACATCACAGGCTATTGCCAAGGCTGCTGGTTGCTTTCTGTGCTTAACCATTAAAGAAGACCTAACAGCCCTGGTACTCAGCTTGTTCTACTAAATATAAGGGGAAAACCAAACCTCTTTCTGCATAGCCAGTATGGCCTGATACCGAAGGTATTAAATAAGGATGCAATTAAAACAAAACAAAACAAAAGAGCCCGAACTATAGACCAAGTTCCTTCATGAACATACGGACAAAATTCCTCAAAATTCTGAACTGAAGTCAAGAACTCGTTAAGAAGATTAAAACCATGATGAAGCTGCTTCTGTTCCTGGTATGCAAGTGTGCGGGGAAGGAAGATTGTGTGGCCTATGGCACTTTCAGAAGCGAGGTGTGGCTGATGGAGGTGGTAACGGCCAAGTGCTGGCCTTGAGTCTGTCACAGCCAAGGTGGTGGTTGAGGCAGCAAGAACAGCATGCCGGAGTACATCCGAGGGCTTGAGCCAGGCCAGACTGAAATCTGGCTCCACCAAGACCTGTGGAACAGAGAGTTGTGCTGCAGTCCCGTGGCAGCAGCAGCATTCTGGAAAGGAGAGATTAGTGCCCCAGGGAAAATTACTGGATTATATAGGGACAGAGTAGTGTCTCCCACCCAAGCTGCTAAACACAGCATTGCTCTTTTTTTTTTTTAAAGATTAGATTTATTTTGTGTGTGTGAGTGTACTGTGTGTCTGATGCCTGTGGAGGTCAGAAGAGGATGTTGAATTCCCCTGGAAGAACTAGAGTTACAGATGTTGTGAGCCACTATGAGGGTGCTGGGAACTGAACAAAGGAGTTGGAGATCTGAAGAGAGTTTGAAGTTTGCCCTGCTGGTTTTCAGTCTTGCTTTGGTCCAGCATTTCCTTACTATGCTCCCTTTCCTCCTTTTTGGATGGTAATGTATATTCTGGCCATTGTATGTTAGAAGTATGTGATCTGGTTTCTTATTTTGATTGATTGATTTATATATTTACTTATTTACTTATTTGGTTTTTTGAGACAGGGTTTCCCTGTTGTTACTCTGGCTGTCCTGGAACTCACTCTGTAGACCAGGCTGGCCTCGAACTCACAGAGATCCGCCTGCCTCTGCCTCCCACGTGCTGGGATTAAAGGCTTGTGCTACCACTGCCCAGTTTGATTTTGATTTTTACAGTGAGTTATAGTTATGATCTTGCCATGAGTCCCTGAGACTTTGAACTTTTGACTTTTAAACAGTGTTGAAACTGTGATAGGTTTTGGGGCCTTCTGAAGTTGGAGGGAGTGCATTTCTGCATTATGATATGGCTTCGCCCACGGGGCAGGGAGCAGAACGTGGTGGTCTGAATAAGAATGGCCCTCATGGACTCATGGATTTGAAGTCTTAGTCACCAGGGAGTGACACTATTTGAAAGGATTAGGAGGTACAGCTTTGTGGGAGGAAACGTGTCACTTGTGGGGCAAGCTTTGAAGTTTCGAAAGCTCATGCCTGGTCCAGTGTCTGTCTTTCTGCTTGCTGATCCAGATGTAATTCTCAGCTCCTTCTCCTCCATCTTGTCTGCCCTAGTGCTTCCATGCTTCCTGCCATGATGATGATGGACTAAGCCTCTGAACTGGAAGTCAGCCCTGATTAAATGCTTTCCTTTGTAAGATAGCCTTGGTCTTGGTTTCTCAGCTACAGAATAAATAGGTACAAGAGAGTCACTCATTTCATGCTGTATTGGATCTAGTCAATGTGTCTTTTTTTTAAAAAGTATATATCCAAGACCAATTGTCACTTGATTAGAGTAGACAGTGGTGGGCATTGAGAGTTCCTGTCCATTCTTTGTAAAAAAAAAAAAAAAAAAAAGATTTCATTGTAAAATGCTAACCATTGAATATCTTACAGATATTGAAAAGCAAGAAAAAGGAGGGTTAGAAAAAGTAGTCAAGGTCCCCCTTGTGAGTGAGAAAGGACTCTACAGGAGCCATAAAGTTGTTAGATGAAAACACTGGTGTAGAGGACTTATTTGTCGACCAGAGAGGCTCCAGATTTCCCCTCCCCCAACATTATACTGCTGTTGCTTGCATGATAAAACTTGACGGTAAATCTCCACTGCAGAAAGCACGGCAGGCTTTCAAAGTTATGTAAATATTTGAGGATATTTCCAGTATCCAGAGAGCTAGGAATTCATTTTTCCTCCTCGACCCAAGCATGGAGTATATGTGTTGGAGGACTCCACATCATTTAACAAAGGCCAGTTACTGGAGCTGCTAGGTGTCATTACTGGAACTGAAACCAGAACCCCTCAGCCTCCCTGTGGACAGACCATGAAAAAGTACTCTGACTCCAGACTGAAAAACCAAACAGAAGGCTCCCCTGACATCGTAACCATCTCTTGAAACAGAGAATTGACAATACATCATAAGTCAACACTGAAGACTAGTGGACCTCCACTGTTGATCTGTAGACTAGTGCAAATGCAGGTACACACACTACATACACATAGACACACACTGCACACACACACTACATACACATAGACACACACTGCACACACACACTACATACACATAGACACACACTGCACACACACACTACATACACATAGACACACACTGCACACACACACTACATACACATAGACACACACTGCACACACACACTACATACACACAGACACACACTGCACACACACACTACATACACATACACACACACACACACACACTAATCACACACATACGACAGACACACACACACATACCAGACACACACACACATACTAAAGACATCCACACCCACACACACTCCCTACACACACACACACACACACACACACACACACTACAGACACACACACTACAGACACACACACACTACAGACACACACTCACACATACTACAGACACACACACACATACTACAGACACACACACATACTACAGACACACACACACATACTACAGACACACACACACATACAACAGTCATACACACACATACTAAAGACATCCACACCCACACACACTCCCTACACACACACACACACTACAGACACACACTCTACAGACACACACGCACTACAGACACACACACTACAGACACACACACACACACTACAGACACACACACACACACGCACCAGAAACCCCCCACCTTCCAAAATTTCCCCTGCTATTCCTCAATCCTTGTCATCTACCAGTGGGGAAACTGATTCTCAGCTCTGAGACAGGATCAAGGAGGCCTGGGAATATTCTCAATACCAGGAAAGAGGCATCCGCATTCTCCACCCTCCTGTGGTTGTGCTTTGCTTTCCTAAGCTTGGAGAAGAGTCCCCCAGGGATGGTCAGGGACAGGCTATGCTCTACTCCATCAGTGCACAGAGGCAAAGGACCGTGGAGACAGTGTGATGTGAGAGAGGTCTCAGTAGCGCTGGTCCTCACTCTGGCAGCTCCGTACTTGTCTTCTGGAATGAGGAGTGCCACTGGGGCTAGAGGTAGATGGAGTAGGGGAGGAGGGATGAATCAGAACAGCGATGGGAAAGCCTGTTAGCTTCCCCTTTCTGTCTTCCTTGTTCTGACCATGAAAGAGGCAGCAGGGGTGGGAGGTTGGGAGGGTGGCGGAGTGTCAGGAGGCTGGAACCTTCCACAGGGTGAATGTGAAGACATGACAAGGAAAAGGCTGTTGCTCCTATGGAGTGCAGTAGAGAGGAAATATCTGTCTGCAGAAAGGTGCTTTAAGCAGCCATGTTTACAGCACGTAGCCAGCAGGTACAGCTGCCTTGTCCCCAGCCGTGGGAGAACAGAGGGCTCCAAAGTGCCCATGAATTAAACATTGTCAAGAAACATTTTGAATGTTTTGATAAGATACCAGTAAATAAGAAAAGAGTTATCTGTGTTATTGTCCAAATTAACCAAATGAAATCAAGCTCTATCCGTGTGTACAAAAAGGAGTGGGTGGCCGCTGTGACTAAGCCTCTGATTCCACATGTTTGGTTATCGTAAGCGCTCACAAGGCAAGCTTCCAAAAAGTTAACTGCAGCTGACTACTCACTGCACTGAAATACCTGCCTCACTGAGTAAGTAATGCCTGGGCTGGGGATGTCGATCACCTGCCAGGCACTGGGCTTTCTAAATGCCCTGTTCACAGATTCCTCCCAGCTACTCTCCAAGGTGGGTACTCCCGTTATCCACTCCACAGGTGGAGAGACAGTGTTGGGGTAACTTGTCCTGGGCCTCTTGATTGACAAGGAACAGGGCTGCATGGGTAAAGGTAGAGGACGGTCACACCCTCAGCATTCACACCCTCAGTGCTCACACCCTCAGTGCTCACACCCTCAGTGCTCACTCCTTCAATGTTCACACCCTCAGTGCTCACACCCTCAGTGTCCACACCCTCAGTGCTCACACCCTCAGCATTCACACCCTCAGCATTCACACCCTCAGCATTCACACCCTCAGCGTTCACACCCTCAGCGTTCACACCCTCAGTCTCCAGGCAGCATGATTTCCACAGCAGGCAAAGCACTTCCTCTTTTCAGAGAGAAGCCAAGAGGCCTGGTTACCGGTCTTGGCTCTAACAATAAAATTGATAATTGAGTTCCTTCAGTTTCTCCTCTCCTTTTCCTTAAAATACAAACACAGATAAGTTAGCACACTAGCCCGTGAGGATTGTCATAGTAAAGCATTATAAAGTGAATGGCTCAAACAGCAGAAGTTTGTTGCTTCATGATCTGAGACTGTCTCCAGCTCAGGGCCCCTAGGAGTCTGTTTCAAAGTGTAGCCGGTATGAAACCAAGAAGCAGCTTCCTGGAGGGCTGCCGCCATCCCATTCAGTGAATGGAGCGGTGGTCTAGGTGGTGGTTTGAGATCTACTGCATGTCTTCTTTGCAACCGTTCAGAATCCTCAATACCATCCAGGCATTCTTTCACTCTGAAAATATTTATCCAGGGACCATTGTGTTCCAGGCACCCTGCCAAGGCGGGTGGTGTAATAAGCAACCAGATGCAGCTTCATACTCGGGCAGCTCACAGTCTAGTGAGAAAGATAGTGTTGTAGGTACCAAGATTCAGTTCTTTACCAAACCTTTTGTGCAAGAGCATGGCAAACTGATCTGGAACTGACGGAAGAATGCCAACGCAGAGGATGTGCTGGCTAATCTGAGCCAGAGAGTGAAGATCAGACAGGGTAAATGGACATTATCAGGAAGATGGACTAGGAAGTCCCTAAGTCAAGAAGAAGCAGGCAATAGCTTACAGTTAGAGCCTGGAATGCAAGAGGCAGGGTAGGAGGAAAGGCTGAGGCTGCCAGGTCCAGGAGCTGTATCATCTGGACTCAGTGAGCTTAGGTTCACCCTGGACAAAAGAGCTGTTACAGACTGATGGTGTTTCTAGAGAAGGACAAGTGGCAGTCCCACTCTGAATATCTCAGAATGTAGTCTTGTCTAGAGACTTTACCGAGGAAATCAAATTAAAATAGGTCACAGGGGTAGGTTTTAATGCCACACGGCAGTGGCATATAACAGAAAGAAATTTGGAGATGGAGACTCACGTCCACAGAAGAAGATGATGTCCAGAGATAGTGTCATCGGATTTTATGACAGAGCCCATCCAGGAGTACTGAGAGACTGGGTTCACCCACCCTCCCAAACCACCATTTAAAGAGACACATAATGGCAAAAAGCAGAACCATGGGACTTGACCAATATGGCTCATTGAGAAAAGGAACTGTTAAAGAGGCCCAGTGACCCCCAAGTTTGTCTTCAGGGTACTGACACCAGCTATAGGTTTAAACAGAGGAAGAACAGGGGCATGGGACAGGAAGCATTTGTAACTAAACAAAAGCCAGGAACCTAAAGTGCAGCTACGTGATCACCTGTGAGCGTTGCCATAATAAAGCAAAATATACAGACTTGGCTGTGAGCCAGAACTCTGTGAAATACCTTCCTGGGAGACAAGTTCTTCCTCTGCTGCCAGGACTTTGGCTGGAACACTCTGGGGCACTCCCAACACCTAGCCCTCGGGGACTATTCTTTCAGGACTTCTGCTACACTGTTACAGCTGCACATTGTTACAGATGTCTACAAGCTGAGGTGTGAGGTCAGAAGCAGAAGACTTCATTCATAGCCAACATCTCAAGTTCAGGCCTTTAGCATGCAGCGCTGTGGCAAATCCTTGGCCAGAGGAGCTTCTTTTTGTAACAGGCAACAGTTAACACAGATACTTACAACTTATGGCTGTTAAGTGCTCACCTCCAAATGGAACTTCTCCATTACTGCCTGTGGTGGTTTGAAGGAGAAATGTGCCTCATAGGCTTGGCTATTTGACTACCTTTTCTCTAGTTGGTGGCACTGCTTGGGAAAGCCTTGCTGGAGGGAGCATGTCCCTGTGGATGAGCTTTGAGAGTTTCAGATCTCTATTTCCAGTTTGCTCTCCCTGCTTCATGCTTGCCATTGAGGACATGAGCCCCGAGCTTGCTGGACAGCTACATGCCTGCCACTTGCGGTCATGTCTCCACTCTGCCATGACAGACTCTTAATCCCTCCAGAACTGTAAGTCAAAATAAACTCTTCCCATAAGTTGCTTTTAGTCAGGGCATTTTATCAGAACAACAGAAAAGCAATGAACACACTTTCCTCTTCAAAGGCTCAGGATCATGATGGGAGAGGTTAGAGCCAGGAGAAGGAGTGCTACGAGACACTGTCTGGATATGACATGCCTGTAACACTCTCGAATTCACAACATCTGTGGTTTTCCTGCACAAAGCAGGGCCCATCAGTGCACTAGCTCAGGTGGAGGAGAGGTCCACGAGACTCCATCCTTACCTGAGGAGCTATTGGCAGTAAATGGCTGCTGGAAAGGGGAGCCATCTTTCTGCAAGACTGTAGGCACTGGTAAGTTATCCTGCTTCAGTAAATAACCCCCATGCACATGCCAGCAGCTCTAAACTCTGATTTGTATGTATATGCATGTATGTATGTATCACACATACATATCTCACACACACACATACACACACACACACACACACACACACACACACACACACACACATGAGTGGGATATGGGATATGGGTCTAAGAGGAGTTCCAGAGGGAGGGAGATGGGGTAGGTGGATAGGGCATGAATATGGTAAAAAATACATCACACACACATAGAAAATTGTCAAAGAATAAATAAAAATTCTTTAATGGTAATTAAAAAAAACAGGAACTTTTGAAAGAAAGATACAACAGATAAAATTAAAAATAAATTAAAAATAGGAGCTAGAGGGTATATCTCAGTTTTATACCATGTATTTCACATGTGTGAGGTTCTAGGATCGGTCCCTAGCACCAAAATAAAGAAGTCAGTGATAAATAAATACTAGCTGTGATGTAAGAGGCAAAAGAAAAAAAAGGAGAAAGATTACAGTGCGTGTGTAATGAGTGCGCAGAAGCAGGAGGGGATGCAGGGTCACAGGTAGGGACTAGCGGTCAAAATGATGGGCAGTCAAGCTGGTAAGACACAAGACTTCACCCAGCACTGATTTTACTTAGCATCACCGTAGGATGACTGTCAGGCGAAGGCGAGAACGGCAGGAGTTCAGCGGCTCTTTAGCCCTGGCCAGAACCCAGCTAGTTATGAAATATTCCCTGCTTCACAGAAGCGAAAGGAGCATGGCTTGGTGGGTGACTATCTCCACAGTAGCTGGGAACCTAGGGACAGGTCCATTCGCTGATAAGTGCCTTCCTCTTTGTCTTTGTCTCTACGAAGATCTTAAGGCCAGGCGCCCTGCCCTGAGTATCCAGGGGTCCACCCACTCTGGGAAAAAAGATATAAACAGGGGAAGACCCGCCATTAAAGAGAGCATCACTTCCAACAGAAAGCTCTGGGACTCTTTTTTTATTCTGCCTTGTCCGTTCGTTCTCAGTCGCGGTGGTCAGAGCCCACAACCCATCCATGAAGCCCACATCCATTTTCCTCCACGAGCTTTCCTGCCACTCCCAGCGCGAGTTTTCTGCCCCTGGCCAGGGTGGGAAATCGAGCCAAGATTCACCAGGCTGTGGGTGGGGACGAAGTGGCGGCACACGGTGGGGACAGAAACCAAGACACCATGACCATGGCAACTCCTATACAGAAAAGCATTTAACTGGGGGCTTGCTAACAGTTTCAGAGCGTTAGTCCATCATCGTCATGGTGACAGGCATGGCAGCATAGAGCTGGAGAAATAGCTGAGAGCTACATCCTGACCCACAGGTAGACACACACACACACACACACACACACACACACACACACACACACACTCAAGCATGCAGAGAGAGTGAGAGAGAGAGAGGAGAGAGGGAGAGGGAGACTGGGTGGGCCTGGCTTGGGCTTTTGAAACCTCAAAGCTCACCCCCAGAGACATACCTAACAAGGCCACACCTCCTAATCCTTCTCAAATAGTGCCACTCCCTGGTGACTAAGCATTCAAATATATGATCTTATGCTGTGTGTGTGTGTGTGTGTGTGTACTTTCTTTTTCAAACCACCATACTCTATAAACATCTAAAATAGCTCCACCTGTATGGACCATGTGTTCAAACACATGACCCTGTGGAGGACATTTCACACACATACCACAACACCTTGCAATCCCCCCCTGCCCCCCGGCCATCTTATCTTGTAGCTCAGGCTGTCCTGGAACTCACTATGTAACCCTGACTGATCTCAGTCTCACGACAATTCTGCCTCAGCCTCCTAAATGCTGGAATTACACATATGAGCCACCATACTTCCAAAATTAATTGTCAGCTAGGTAATTTCTATAATGTTTGCTTCCCCAAAAATGGACATTTTAAACTAATTATAATCTCAAAAAAAGTCAAACAAACAAACAAAGAAAACCTATGTGTCCACAAAGGTGTCTCATTTAAGATGGAGTTGGAATTCCTTCCATGAGTTCCTTGGGAACACAACTATATTCCTTTGTAAGATTTCCGTTGTTGTTGTTTTTCCAGTTGCATTTCTCTGCTTTCCTTCTCCCTCCATTGACACTGTCATTTTTAAAATAATCTTTGACAGTGGAATTGGATTGTATATCCTTCTTAAAGTTAAGTTTGTTTTTCTTTGACTGACATGTACCTGTGAAAATTACATCAGTAATCAGAGGCCACAGTTTGTCTCAAAATAACTCAGGCAAGCGTAACTTTCCAACTCCGGTTATGTCACAGGTTGAATGTATTCCCGAAAATTCCACATATTGGAAATGCAATGCTCAATAGGTTGGTGGTATTTGGAGGTGAGGCCTTTTGTAGACAGTTAGGATTAGATGAGGTAACGAGGGTGGGCCTTATTATGGGATTAGTGGTTTCATAAAGAGGAGAAGGGGTCTTCAGCTAAACATGCACGCCTTGATCTTGACCTTCACATGTCTACAACTGTGAGTCATAAATTTCTGTTCTTTATAAACTGCATAGTCTGTACTCCATTATAAAAACAGGAAATGGACTAAGACACCCTACAAATTATTTCTCCCAACATACCCTGTTAGTTAATAAAATCATGACAATTTCCTAACCTTCCTAACAAAAATGCTATTCATTTCCTATAACCAGTGATCGGTAGGAGCCACTGCTTAACAAACTCCAGGTTCCATCTAATCTAGGAGCATGACTGTGCTTCATGTTCTCAGGGACAAATATACTATATACTAGCTCAGGTACTACTGTGGAGCACAGCCCACCTGGCTTCCACAGGGATCCTTAATGAACTCAAACCTAGAGCACGACAGGGAGCCACAGATCCCTTCTGAGACCCTCTAGCTGAGGGAGTAGCATGAAATGCCATGCCTATCTGACATCCTGGCCCAACATGGCTGAGACTGGCTGAGGTCTCACAAGGGCTACCATATGCCTGAGGCTGCAGCACATCTGGCTCCTGCTGTTTAAGTAGCAGATGCTAAGGCTAGCAACACGGTGATTGTTCCTTCCTAAGGGGCATATGTTTTTTTATTCTGAGTTATTGACAAACAAGATGCTGAGTCAGTTCAATAAAGCTTCTAATCTACCCAAATATCCTTTCGTTGTATTTTTGGGCCATATGCCAAATTCAGCCAGTTTCTTGGAAAAGAACTCCCTCTAGTGGCCAGTGTGAGCACAACAGCAAGTCTTCAGGAAAGTAGTGTATTTGGCTCAAAACACGGAATTAAATTTTCAACCTCCCAAGTTCCATTTAGCATAGTGGACCAACATTAAGTATGCTTTTGTGAGTGCTGCTGCCAAGCACGCTTATGGTGCCAGTCTAATTCGAGGGAGCTGCGTGCTCCAAAACTGAACTATGCTTCCAAAAGACAGATATTTATTTCCTGTTCAAGTATCCCAATTTTTTGGAAGGTTTTTTTTTTTTTTTTTTTTTTTTTTTTTGGGTGGGGGTCATTACTGATATATGACAACTGTGTCATGCCAACATTCTTGGACACCAGATATTCTCTGAATGTCGACCTGTATTGCTTTCCATTTGTTGCAGTTGAAGGAGCAAGCTAGCCCCTGAATCTAGTCATTTCTAGAATGTTGGTGCTAATCTGCCTTATGTGTGGGTATCCGCTTGTCTCTCCAACCTTGGCTTATCTCCAGGCCATTGCATTTCCTTTAATGTTGAATTTCAAGGTCTGTGTGGTAAAATGGCCTTAATCTTAAGTAATCTCTGCTCATTTCTGTATAGACTACATTCTAAGATTCCCTGGTGGATGGCTCAAACTGAATAGTATCAAATGGTACATACAAGACTGGGATTTAGCTCAGTGGTAGGGTGTTTGTTGAGCAAACCCAAGGCCCTAGGTTCGGTCCTGAGTGCCAGAAAAAAAAAAAATAAAACAGAACAGAAAGACTATAATGCTATATATTCTTTTTATGCTTTTCTCTCCACACACACACTTGTAATAAAATCCAGAACGCCTATGTAAAAGTTAAGAACTTTTGACAACCTCTCTTTGGCCTATTGCAAACACTGCTCTTGCATATTGGGGCCATTGTTACATAAGATAAGGATTATTTGAGTACAAATAATCTCTGTGATACCACAACAGTGTATCTGATAACCAAGAGCATTACTGGGTGACTAATGGGTGGGAAATGCATACAAGGGTGGATGCACCGGACAGAGGGATGAGTCAGCCTTGGACAGGATGGAGCACAGGCAGGGGATTGCATCACTTACTTACAAAGACGTATCGTTTAAGGCATATGAACTTTATTCCTGGATTTTTTTTTTCATGAAATACTTTTGACCCTAAGCTGAGTGTGGGTACTGGAACTAGACAGTATAAATTCAGATAAAGGAGGACTCTTGATTGTGGTGATCTAACATCTGTCCATCGTGTTTCATCACGACTGAAGATTTCCTTTGGGTCCTTCTTCTCAATCAACTTCTTCAGTTCTGCTGGAGATGTGGCACGTGTCTTCATTGGCAAGAGCAGCGCCTAGGAATTTTTACACTGCTAGTACAAACCCGTCTGTAACTCTGTGTAATTGTCCCCAACTTGCAGCTTGGTGCTGCCCTTCTCAGGGGCTCCCTCAAGGCTCTGCTTTCTAGTCTGACACGTTATTTGAGGAACATTTTCTATTCCTGTCTTTCCCACCTACATGTTTACTGACTTAGTTTTGTTGTTGTTCTGCAAATGAAAGCACACTTCAGTCAACAGAGCCCCTACCTCCTCAGCCTGCAGGCTGGGCTTTCTTCATTCCACACCCTCATTTGGTCTTTTTTTTCTTTTTTGCGAGCTATTAAAATTACAAAAGTAACTGCTATAAATGATCTGTCTCTGACATATTAAAAACTGAGCCAGAGGTGTCTCAGTAGTTACCTTAAAACAAAATATCTCAGAAAAAAATACAACACAGATTTAATTTCTGCAGTATTTTCTTCATTCAAAAATACTAGTAAAATGGGCCTCTTAAAAATTAAATGGTGAAATACCAAACAAATCATACACATTGTTACAATACAGGTGAACAAGACAAAATATCCAGTTCTGTTTCCCAGATGGGGGAGGTCTTCTGTGCACAGTGTATGCTGTGTAAACTCCAAAGACACCTTCTCCTGGTGCCAGTGCCCACTGGAGCCTCACTGGACAAGCAGATGCAAAGAGTGGGCACCCAGGGAAGATGAGTGGCTTCTTCAGAGGACGGTGAGGGAGGCATCTTATTTCTTGCTGACTCTGGTCCTCTGGTCCGGTGCACCCATTCCTCTCCACACACTGCGGGTGGGTAGGTGGGGGCGGGGCAACCCAACCAGGAGAAAGCAAGAGGCTGGCTCAGAGGCTTCACCATCCAAGCAGAGTGGATTCTTGACTTTTGGACCAATCAGGTGCTCTGATGGTCCGATGACACGGTAGAAGCCCCGCTAACATCCCTGCTGGATGGCCACATTCACCCAGGGACCCCGGGGCAGGCAGCAGGGACTTGAAGCATTGGCACATCCTGTGGCCACCTGGGGCTGTTTGGCAGCATTGGGGCAGAAGGGGCTGCTGTGGCACTCAGGACCTTGTTGGGGATCTAGCTGTACTTCTGCTTCTCCACCCTGCCTTTGCACCCCAAGTCTGAGGAGTTCTTTTCCTTTCTTTTCAGTATTTTTCCAAGCTCCCTGAAGTTGCAGAAGTTGCCCCACTGTGGAGATCGCTATCTTCCGGTGTTTCCCCTTCAGTGAGCACTTTCACTCCTCAGACCTCCTGAAAGATCTCCTCCAGGACAACGCTCTCCTGCGGATTTGGGAATGGAAGAATCTCAGACTTGGCAGTGCCATATGTCATACATGGTGCGCAGATGGCTCCAGATGACCTTGGATGGAACCCAGCACCCCAAATCCTGGCCGGATTTGTCTCTCAGGTGACAAACCATGTGAACGTGTCAATTCACTCCAACGGACTTGTGGCCCAACACAAGCGTGAGGGCGGCGCACTTCCACCCCAGGCCTCCACATCGCTGTCGCTTCCGCAGGGCTCCGACCACCTCACGTGGACTTTGGCACCTGGGGTACCCGGGGTCTCCCACTTTGGCCTCCCCCATGGCCACTATCCAGCCACCTCAATCTTAACCAAGTCTTTTATCTCATACTTTACCGCAGCCTTTTCAGCTTGGGCACCACAGCCAAACTAGCAATGCTGGAGAGTTAGCTCAGTTGGCAAAGCACTTGCTTTGCAAGCATGGAAACCAGAGTTTGATGCCCAGAACCTCTGTGAAAGGTTGAACATAATGAGATATGCTTGTAATCCCAGGACTGGGGGCGGTAGAGGCAGATAGATCCTGGGGCCCTCTGACCAGCCAGCCTAGATTGCTTGATGGGTTGCAGGACAGTGGGAGACTCTGTCTTAAAAACAAGATAGACAGCTAGATAGCCTCTGAGAAATATCACCAAAGGCTGTCCTCTGACCCTGACATTCACACTGACACACGTGCACGAGACCTGTACAAGGTCAAGCCAGGCTCGACATTGTACTGAGAAGCTATTGGTAGCTGATGACTGTTGCAGGAAGGAGAGTCACTTTTCTTTGGGGAGTGACTACCAGATGGTTGCTTATGTTCTAATGGATGACCCCGTCCCCATTTACGTGTGTATGGGCAGCATGAACTGCATTCAGTGGGTTATCATAAAAGAGAGGATGTGAAATTGGAAGGGAGATGTATTGTGAGGAGGCCAGAGAGTTGGAGGGGTGTGTGGATTTGATCAAGATACACTGTATACATGTAGGAATGTTTCAAAGAATAAATACAATGTTATTTTAAAATAGGTGATTGATAAAATAGCTATGAATGAACCTAACCAAGGAAGGAAAAGACCTCTACAAATGGAGATTTTTAAAACACTGAAAAAAGAAATAGAAGAAACTACAAGATGGTAAGACCTCAGGTTTATGACTTGCAGACTTAATAACACAAAAATTAATAAGAGTAACCTATAGATTCAATTCGATTCCTACAACTTTTCCAATGACATCCTTCACAGAAATTAAAAAAAAAAATCCTAAAATTCATATGGAATCACAAAATACTTTGGGTAGACAAAGCAGTGCTGGAAAAAATGTTCAATTCTAGGAGTATTACAGTACCTGATTTCAAGTCAAACTACAAAGCCACAGTAACAAAGGCAGCAGGGAGAGGGCAGAATATAGTACAGTAGGATAGACAGAACACGTTCTTACTGTTTGACCGACACGCCAGATACAAACGGGACTGTGAATACCTGGTATCCACCTGCAGAAGACTGAGACTAGATCTCTATCTCTTACTCTGTATAAAAATCAACTCAAAATGGATCAAAGATCTTAATATATGGCCCAAAACTCTGAAATTGTTAAAAGGAAATATTTTAAGATATAGGTGTGGGCAGGGATTTTCTGGAAAGAAACCAAGACTTGGCCAATGGGACTGGATGACATGAGACACTTCTGTACAGCAGAGGGAGCAATTGGGGAAGAGACAGCCAGCACAATGTGAGAATGTCTGTTAGCTGTATTTCTGACAGGATTAATATCTAGAGTACGCAAGGACTAAAAACAACCTAAGCACCCAAACCATCAACAAATTGACTACTGAAATGAATAGAAATCTCTAAACGTAAAGTACAAACAGACAAGAATCATAAAACACGTTTACTGTTCTGAACTCTCAAGAAAATGCAAATTGAAATGATGTGGAGATTCCATCTCATCCAGGTCAGAACGGTCATCATAAAGAAGGCAAATTCTGACAAAGCTGACAAGGAGGTAGAGAAAGGAGATTCCCATACACCGCTGGTGGGAATGTAAGTCAGTCCAGCCACTGTCAAGTCAGTGTAGGTGTTCCTCAAAAAAACCGAAAGCTACCTCACTTCTGAGTATCTACCTCTAGGGTTCCACACCAACAAGCCACAGAGATGTCTGCACACCCATGCTTTTCACAGCCGGATCTACTATAACCAAGTGATGGGATCATTTTAGATGTCTATCAACAGGTAAATAAAGAAAATATGACATACACATGTAATGCTATATATATTATATTACATATTACACACACACACACACACACACACACACACACACACACACACACAGAGTAATTTATGTAGCCATAAAGGAGGAGAAAATTATGTCATTTTCTAGAAAGTGGCTCTCTAACTGGAGATCTACATCATAAGCAAAAGGAGTGAGGCAAATTCTGAATGTTTTCTGTCGTTTATGGGTCCCGGAGTTTTGGGACCCATAACCCATAATAGTTTCAACACGAAACTATTGACCTATATGAAAGCAGGAAGGAGGTGGGGAAAAGGAGACTAGTGGGAGGGGGGTGGAGAGAGACATTGATTCTGGGAATTTTTAAACTTCCCCCCTGATTTCTTCATTGACTGGGTCATTCAGTAGCGAGCTGTTCCATCTCTGAGTCTGTGGTGTTTGCAGTTTCTCTTGCCGTTGTTTTCTAGTTTTATTCATGTGATCATACAGGATATAGGAATTATTTGTGTTTCTTGAGAGTTTCTTTGTGTCCCAAAATGTGGTCTCTCTTAGAGAAAGTTCCATGGGTTGCTAGAATAATGTGCACTCTGCGGTGTTTATGTGGCGCGGATGTCTTTTGGTCTACGATGTCACTTAACTCTGGTGCCTCTTTGTTGATTTTTCTGGTCTGGATGACCTGTCGATTGATGAGACTGGGATATTAAAATCACCGTAGGACAATCTGGCCTTTACATCCAGTAGCGTTCAGTTTATTAAACGGTGTGTATATGTCTAGAAATGTGTACATGTTTAGAACTGTAATATTCTCTTTAAGGACTGTTTCTTCAACCAATACAAGTGGCTTTCTTTATTTCTTCTGACTAGTTTTTAAATTGGATACCAACATAGAGGTGTCATTTTACTTTCTGGTTTCATTTGTTGGGAATATCCTTCTCCATCCTTTCTCCCTAAGGCCATATTTGTTTTAGCCAGTGAGGTGTTATATTTATTGTAGGTAACAAGTAGATACAACTTGTTATTGATATTCAAACTGCTATTCTGTTAGTCTATGCCTTTTCATTGGAGAATCGAGACTGTTAACATGCAGAGTTATTATGGAAAAGTATTTATTAAATCCTGTCACGTGGTTGCTCTTAAAATGTTCGATCCATTTCTAATCCTCATTTGCTTATTTATTATTTTAGTGTAGTTTATTCTTTCCTGTGGTCTCACAGATGTGTTCATTTTTCTTTTCCATGTGTAGAATTCCCTTGAGTGTCTTCTGCAGTGCTAGCTAAGGGGGGGTCACAAATTCCTTTACAAAGTTGTTTTTCCTCCTTCAGCCGTGAAGGATATAGATGCCCCATTTGTGACACTGCGCTCACACTCTCTGTATTTTGATTAGTTGTGAGTTTCCGTGTCAACCATCATCCACTGCATACAGAAACACCGCTGATGTGGTCTACGAGTTTCACTAATCTATGGATAGAGAAACTAATTTAGAGTGCATTTGGATACTGTGTCCATTTAGCAAAACAATAAAAGTAGGTTCACCCACAGGGCCTGCGAGCTCCCAACCATGGGTTCTTTGGCAGATTTGCAGCACTGGGCATGTGCTTCCTCCTATGGAGAAGGCTTTAAAGGCAATCATAAGTAGCTGATTATTCCCATGATGGTTTGTGCCACTAATGCACACTAGGCACATCTAGCCACACCTGTGAGGCTGTTGATGGCTTCCTCATGCCCTCAAAGAGGCTATGTAGTACCCTCCAGTACTATGGGAGAGAGCCAGAGGCAGGAGGCTTCCTGGTCAGTACTGAGTTGATTTATGTTTTATGACCAATGTGTATGGTATCTTCAACAGTAGAGTCTTATTGTGAAGTTCTGGTGGGCAACCAAAAGCAATGATAATAGCTCATGTTGTTTTGTGTCTCTGGGACACTTCAGACTGGAAACATAAGGGAAGGTATCCCACACTTGACACTGGGCCTTTTATTTGGCAACCTATGGCTTCTATCATAAGCATAATCCCCTGTGTAGAGTAATCCAGTTAATATATATCCCAGACTAGCCTCAGACTCACCCTCCTTTTGTCTCTACCTTCCAAGTGAAGGGACTGCATTTGTTACCACACCAGGACAGCCATTTCTTTTATGAAGTATTATGAACAAATCTTCAGTTATTCACATTTGATCAATGGTCTGATAGGACGGCTTACAGAAAGGCTCTGTGACAAGAAACAGACATAGAGGCTCCAATCTGAAAATATCCCTAGGTTCCAATGTGAAATATTCCTAGGTTTTCCCCTAGTAGTTTCAAAGTTACACAGATATGGCATGCTGTTTCCATAAGCCGCTTACTACTCTTTCTCTACTGTTAGTGCCCGGTATCCTAGCAAGAAGCTAATTTGGGACTATTCACATTTATCCAGAGTTCACTAATTTCCCCGCTAGAGGGTACATAATACCAGAATTGTAGTGGCCAGCATCTTCCCAGGGTGGGATTCCTCACTGCTGGGCTAGTGCAGTCTTTGGTTTGACTCAGTCCATGGAAGACTCCACAAGAGCACCCTGGAATATGCAGGGAAGCCAGCCAGGAGTTCAAGGTTTGAAGACTCATGGTTTGCCTTTCTTTCAGTGAGGTGGTATCGCTAACGTCTCTAGTGTGCAGCTTCTCAGCTTTGGCCAGAATGTAGACAGCTGTGAGCAACCATATCCTTCTGTCTGACATTCTTACCGTTTCCACTCTATCCCGGATGGCTTCTCTCTAGTGCTGCTTTCCAAGCTACTCACAAGACAGGACAGAACAGGCCTCCTGTGAAGGGTCCCAGAAAAGCAGGGAAGCTAAATATCTGTCTTCAACTTGCCTTTTCAGTCATGGAATCCTTGAGTCCTGAGACATTCCTTGTGTGTGACACTGTGCTGGCTTGGGAGAGGACTGGTGCAGATGCAAAGATCCATTTTCCTTAGTGTTTCACCATGGCTTTCCCAGTTTTGTGGTCCAAAGTGGGTGTCTCAGCCTTAATCTCAGTTTCTAGAGTACTTATGGGGTTATCTGCGGATAAGGTAATTGGGTCTTTTGAGAGAGACACAAAGCCGGAAAACCATTCAGCCATACTGTTGATGCCATTCATTAATAATTTTGTTCTTAACATTTGTGTTAAGGATAAAACCTATTTATCTATCGCTATTACTGTGCAAAAGAATTTTGAATTGACTATGTATTCATTTATACATGGGTTTTTACTTCCACATTTTGTGTTATTAATTAGCATAGAACTTAAGCTCTTGGTCAGGGTACACAGTGAATAAGGGGCACAGCTGATAATGTTCTCGGGTCAGTCTGTATTTAATGACCTTAAGATCAATCTCACTACCCTACCGTCTCCTGAACAAGCCTGGTCCCTGCTCTGCAGAGTATCTCAGTGGAACGGGGAGATCTGCAAACTCTCAGAGAGTAGCGGGATATGGATGCTAAAGATAGAACCAGTGTTGTGGGGTATGGTGGGGAGGAAGGATGAGTTCTGCTTTGTCTGGACCAAGGTATGATTCACAGTTACTTCAGGCCATGCTTGTTTGTGTCAGAAGCGAAGGTGACTATGGCCACTGGTGCTTTTCATGACACTAGCATCAAGGTCAAGTACAGTTCTTCCTGTGTCTCTCTGTCTCAGTCCAGTTAGTCCCTTCACAGACCCTCGACCAGGGGCAATGCAGGAAACTAGGGGATTGGTCCACACTGGCCCCCTCTCTCACTCAAAGCTTGGGCTATTTCCCCCTGGGTATCAATCTTGTTGATAAATATACATCCTCTATGTTTCTGCTTGAAGACAGACATGCAACATCCAACAGATCCTTCAGTTATGAGGACTTCTTCCTGGTTTTTGGGTACTGGTCCTTATGGACAGACAGCAAGGGCTCTGGTGACAGGCTTGAACAGAAGGTGTTGGAGCCTACCAAGGGTTCAACAGTTCAGATGAAGATGAAGAACTACAATTGGCTCTAGATTTGTGCATTTATGGAGAAATATATGAGTTGTATTTTCATTAATTCTGTTATTTGGTGGGCAGTTGACTGGTATAACCACTTTTGTTGTACAGTGAAACAGGTGCAGATTATACAGGATTGAGACTCACTGCTGTCTGATAGCGTGTTTGCATGTGCTGGTTTTGTGCTCTGACTGGTTGTGTGAGTACCTATGAGCATGTAGCATACTATACTTTTTTGAGACATTTGACATTCATCGTTAGTGTGTTATACGGTGGTGTTTATCAGTTGTGTGCAAATTCTTGTGAAAGTGACACAAGGTCTTTTTCTATGTAGGCTGAATTCAGGCCATAGGACTATCAGAGAGATCTATGATTGCTTGTACGTAGTATGTATGACTATGTAACATTTATACTTTAATCTGGTGTGCAACTAAAGTTATGGTACATTATATGTCTATTTGTATACACATGCATGTTTTTATGCTGCTTTATCTTATTTTGGGCAGCTCCAGCAGAGTTCTCCTTAAGCTGAATGAGCAGCTTTTGGCCATATGACTTGAAGTCACCCAGTTTCCGTGTGGGCACTTTCCTTTGCTAGCCTTCAACAATGCCATAATCACAATATTGGGACCGAGATACTGGTTAATGCCTGTTTGGGATCTGCTCTCACACACAGCCTGGTTCAAGTCTCTGGCTTTGACTCTTCATAGCCTTATGACATTGGAGTTGAACTCTGAGGAGCTCATTAGCCCGAACTGTAAAATGTGTTGAAACCAAGGCTTTATTCCAACACAATTTAAGTCAGATTCTCAATTCATGAGTCATTCCTTAACTGTCCAAGGGAGATTGTTTTTGGCAACAACAGAGGAAGCAGTCTCCTTTAAGACCCTTTGCCAAATTCCACCTCGCTACATCCCTCTTTACTCTTGAGTGTGTCCAGCAGCCTCTTTTACACAAAAGATGATTTAAATCAAGGTCATCTTTTTGCTTATCCTACCATCAAATTTGAGTATTTGTTTGACCTCTAATCTCTGAATTTTCTTCCAGAGATGGCTGAGTTTCAAGGAGTTTGATTTAGTAAATACAGTGGGCTGTCAGATCCAAGATGGAGGTTGAAGTTACTGTGCACTTCTCCTTCTCACTGAGACCATCACCAGCCACCTCTGCTCCTCTCGGCTCTTAAAGAGGCTTGTCCACCAGGTAACAGAGTCTTGTCATGATGGTCAATTCCTGGATTCCATACTGTGTGTGATCTGTGACTTAACTCTCACTGGATAAAGCACCACGCTGTGTTCCAGGAAACTCTCAAGGTCAGGATCCCCCGAGCACTATGTGTCCTTCACCATGGGGCTTTCCACCCCCTTTCACACTAAGAACATAAAAAACAAAGCAAACAAAAACCCATACAAAGCACATTACTGTAATGTCTGCTCTATAAGCACACAGCGAATGCTTGCAGCCTGTTGGAATTGAACCACATAAATGTTCCTTGCAAATTTAATGTCCGATGTAAGTTGGTGACGGTACACTCTGGTTTTCCCGGAAAAGGCTTGGTGTAGAGCTGTTGTAGTGACACAATTGTTACACAGCTTCACCTTCCACTCTCAAACATTAGAGTAAATAATAAACTACAGGGTCATCTTAGGTACGTGTGCTGGCAGATAATTCAGTAGGTGGCACAGTGCCATTTTGAAGTTCTGAAATAGTTTCAGACTTGACTGAAGTCTCTCTTTCTCTCTCTGTCTGTCTTAGTCCCTAAAGTTTTGAGATACATAGCTGACACTAATCTCAGAATCACGATTCTCCTGCCTTGGCTTCCATAATCCCTGCATCCACCTCGGACCTGATCGTATTAATGAAGTCTGGAATTGTGACATCGGGTCTCACTTCAGTGACTTGGATCAATTGCTTAACTGCCTGAGATTTAGTTCTCTGATGCCCATCAACGCCTGTCCACTAGGTTCATTCAGCACCAATATGATCAATGTGATGGCAAATCTTGGGAAATTAGCTATAATTGGATGGTTATGAACCTATTGTGACTCTACCAGACCCTGCAAACAAGGCAGCATGACGGAGTTCTCGGATCCCGGAACGAGAAGCTTCACGGGACAAATTTTCAAGTCTGTTACTGTGAATGAGTCTTGTATTGGGACAGAGGGAGAAGTGAGGAGAGAGAGGAGAGGGGAGCGGAGGAGGGAAAGAGGGATAGGAGAGAGACAGAGAGAGACACAGAGACACAGACACAGACACACAGAGAGAGAAAGAGAGAGAGGGAGGGAGAGACGGAGGGAGAAAGAGAGATGGAGAGAGAGACTGAGGGAGGAGGGGAGAGAGAGATGGAGGCGGGAGAGAGAGAGACAGAGAGAGAGAGAGAGAGAGAGAGAGCAGGAGGGAGAGAGAGAGGGAGAGATGGAGAGAGAAAGAGGGATTTATTGTCATTGCTGCTCTCAGGGAGCCAATCCTCATAGTTCAGGACCTGGGTCCCTGCATCCCCAGGGCGTGTGTAAGTCTAGGAGGCTATTTAATTTTTGTATGTCAGTGCCTGGGTTTGGTTTGTTCTACTTTTCTGAGTTCCTGGAGTTTGTCAGTAGATTTTTGTTGTTGTTGCTGTTGTTGAAGGCGTCCTACAGTAGCAGCTGACATGGGTGAATGTGACCATGTGTAGGGGTTTGTGATAAGACTGTTACATGCATTAACACAGATTTCCCCCAATCCTCATAGTTAGGTCACATTATCTCTTTGCAGAAGGGAGGACTTAGACACACACAACAAAGCTTTCCCAAGGCCACTAAAGAAGCAAAATGCTGAGGAAAGGGCCTTCTCATGCCTCCTGGTGGCAAAGCTGTTTCCTCTCTTGGTATTCTGTGCGATGCTGACAGGATGTGGGCTCCAAGAAGGAATCTTGGTATTTGTTAGATTCCCTGTGCTGAAAGCACTGTTTGGACCATGCTTGAATAAGCGAACAAATTTGTACTGTGTCCTGAAGGAAGCTTTGTTTGCAATGAAATTCTGTCTTTGTGTTCAGAACTTAAAATTCAGACAATAAAGCAGTTTGTCTGAATTTTGATGCAGTCGGTCCCCTGAGAAAAAGTCTGTGTCTGTTATGTCAACTGGGTGAGGGGCTCAGGTCTCTGATACTTCCTTCTCTCTCGTTTCCAGCAGAGACAGAGCAGCACGAGCAGGGAGAACCAGACCACTATGTCTGAGTTCATTCTCCTGGGACTCTGCATCAGACCAGAGCAGTGGTCATCACCCTAACCCTGACCGCAGTGCTGGGGAACCTGCTCATCAGGCCGGACTCTCGCCTCCACACCCCCATGGACTTCTTCCTCAGCCACTTGGTCTTAACAGACATCTCTTTCTCATCTGTCACTGTCGCAGAGATGCTCGGGAGCGTTCGGATTCAGCACCTGAGCATTCCTTATGAGGGGATATTTCTAAATGTATTTTTCTTACTTTTTGTATATGTGGACAATTTGCTTCTTGGAGTGATGGTCTATGACAGGTATGTGGCAACCTGCCACCCACTGTACCACACCATCATGATGAGGGAACCGCTGTGTGACTTATTGGTGGTTCTTGTACACGTGCCCTGTTGCATGCTCCTTACCATCCTATCATCTCTCACCGTCTCTGTGCTCTCAGTGAACCCTCAAAGTTGTCCTGCTTACACACCCCCTGCAATGGATGAGTTAGTGATCTTCGCTGAGGGGGAGTGTTGACTCTCCCTCCACTGGGTACCACTTTGGGCTCTTCTGTCTGCACTGAGGCGACTGTCCTCGCCACCAAGGAGTTCTGTGAAGTTCCCACCCTTGGCTCCCACCTCTTCCTGCTGCTTTTGCACTCCGGGACGCTTGCAATTATTTCTTTTTCCCCTTCCTCAAATGACTCTAAAGTCAAGGATGGTATTGCTCTGGTTATGTATGTGTGGGGACACGTGTGATGAACCCCTTCATCTGTGATGAACCCCTTCATCTGTCCGATGAGCAGAGACGTGAAATAGGCTCTAGAGCTGCTTTGTGAAAAAAGGGATTAGTTTTGCCAAGTGAGAGCTATCTACTCGAGTTCTTTTTATTTTTTCTTCTCATTTCAAAAACCAGTTACTTGAGTGTTTTGTACAGTGTATTTTGATCACATTTACCCCTTCTCCTAACTCCTCACAGAGTACCCTGGAGATCATCTTGGTGGGTCATGAACTTTTCATACAATATATTCTGAATACAGTTTCCCCTCCCCAAACTCCTCCCAGGTCCTCCCCACCTCCCTCCCAGCTGGATCCATAGCCTTTCTGTCTCTCACTAGAAAACAATCAGGCTCTAAGGAATTATAATAAAACGATAAGATAAAATAAAACAAACAAGTTGAAACCGGACAAAACAAATAGAAAAAGAGCTGAAGAAAAAGCATGAGAAACGCATGTAGACACAGAGACACACTCGTTCACACACAGGAACCCATAAAAACACAAACAGAAAGTTATAGTATATACACAAGGACGTGTAAGGCTAAAAAAAAAAAAAAAACCCCGAAGACGGCACTGAGCCGTGTTGGCTTTCTACTGTTGGGCATGGGGTTGTTTCTCCCTTAAGAGTGGTTGTTTCTCCAGGGAGACTCTCTTGGAGAAAACTAAAGTTTCAGCTGCAAGTGGCTATCTGCAAGCTAGCTTCTGGGTTAGGGCTGGGGTCGTGTGTCCACATCTCCTTTCAGCTCTAGGGCACCATCTGGCACAGCCTCATGCAGTCCTGTGATGCTGCCTCAGCCTCTGTTAGTTCAAATGTGCTCCCGGCCAGATGTGTTGTGTCTGGAAGGCCTCGATTCCTTGGTGTCTTCCATCCCCTCTGGCTCTTACACTTTTTCTGCCTCCTCTTCTGCAGAGCTCCTGAGCCCTGAGGGGAGGGATTTGATGGAGACATCCCATGTAGGGCTGAGGTCTCTCACTCTCTGCTCATTGGCTGTGGGTCCCTATATTTGTTCCCATCTGTTGCAGAAGGAAGCTTCTCTGATGACGGCTGAGCAGGGCGCTGATCTACGAGTACAGCAGAATGCTGTTAGGAGTCATTTTTATTGCCACATTCCTTTAGCAGAACAGTAGTTTTTATCTTTCAGTTTGTTATTATAGTGGATTCCTTTTGTAGATTTAGGTTTGTTGACCCATCCCTGTGTCTCTTGGATGAAGCCTATTTGATCATGGCGGGTTGTCTTTTTGATGTGTTCTTGGATTTGGCTTGTGAGTATTTTATGGAGCATTTTTGCATGCTCATGCTCATAAGGGAAGTTGGTGTGTAGTTCTCCTTGTTTGTTGGGTCTTTATGTGGTTTGGGTATCAGGGTGACCGTGGTCTCATAAAGGATTGGGCAATGTCCCTTCTGTTTCTAAAGAAGATCCTTGACTCTTCTGTGAAAGTCTGGGAGAATTCTGAGCTAAATCCATCTGGCCCCGGGCTTCCTTTGAATGGGAGACTTTTAACGACCACTTCTATTTCACTGGGGTCATAGGTCTGTTCAAGTTGCTTATCTGATCTTGAATTAACTTTAGAAGGTGATATATATCAAGAAAGTTATCCATTTCCTTTAGATATTCCAATTTGGTGGAGTAGAGATTTTTAACGTATGCCCTTATGATTCTCTGAATTTCCTCAGTGTCTGTTGTTACATCTCGCTGTTTGTTTCTAATTTTGTTATTTTGGATCTTGTCTCTCAGTCTTTTAGGTAATTTGGCTAATGGTTTGTCAGTCTTATTGATTTTCTCAAAGAATCAAGTCTTCAACTGATTCTTTTTAAAAATGATTTTTTTGTTTCTATTTTATTGATCTCAGCTCTAAGTTTGATAATTTCTTGCCACCTACTCCTTCTGGATTCTAGTTTTTCTTTTTGTTTCAGATATTTCAGATGTACTGTTAAGTTATTTATATGAAGTCGCACCATTCTTTTTTTTGGAGACAGGGTTTCTCTATGTAATAGCTTTGACTGTCCTGGGACTCACTTTGCAGATCAGACTGGCCTTGAACTCACAGAGATCTGCCTGCCTCTCCCTGAGTGATAGGATTAAAGGACCAATGTTTTTATATTAGCGCTTTGTGCTATGAACTTGCCTATTAAAACCTCCTTTGTTGTGTCCCATAAGTTTGGGTATGCCGTGTATTAATTTTATTCAACTCTACAAAGTCTTTAATTTCTTTCTTAATTTCTATCTTCACCCATTTTTTGTTCAGTAGAGGGTAGTTCAGTTTCCATGAGTTTTCAAGCTTTTTGTTGTTTCTGTTGTTGTTAATAGCTAGCTTGATCTGTGGTGGTCAGATAAGGTACAGGGTGTTATTTCAATCTTCTTGTATCTGTTGAGACTTGTTTGTGTCTGAGTATGTGGTCAGTTTGGAGAAAGTTCCATGAGATGCTGAGAAGAAGGTGTATTATTTTGTGTTTGGATGAAATATTCTGTAAATATCTGTTAGGCTCATTTGTTTTATAACTTCAGTTAGCTCCAGCATTTCTCTGTTAAGTTTTTATCTGGATGACCTGTCTGTTAGGGAGAGTGGGGTGTTGAAGACTCCCACTATGAGTGTGGAAAGGTCAATATGTGGTTTAAGCTTTAGTAGTGTTTCCTTTTTGAACTTGGGTGCCCTTGTGTTTGCTTCATAGATGTTAAGAATTGCAATGTTCTCTTGGTGGATTTTTCCTTTGATGAGTATATAGTGACCTTTCCTAACTCTTCTAATTAGTTTTGGTTTGAAGTCTATTTTGTCAGATATTAAAAAAAAAAAAAAAAACTACACCGGCTTGCTTCTTAGGTCCATTTGCTTAGAACATCTTTTTCAATCTTTTTGCCCTGAGGTGATGGCTATCTTTGATGTTAAGGTGCATTTCTT
Organism: Cricetomys ansorgei; assembly: GCA_026225945.1. NCBI lineage: Eukaryota > Metazoa > Chordata > Mammalia > Rodentia > Nesomyidae > Cricetomys > Cricetomys ansorgei. The sequence goes on from JAMJFZ010002981.1 coordinate 5,718,952, forward strand.
GGATGCAGAAGAAGGTCGCATCCTGTTCTCACAGCTATTCTGCTAGCCTATGTCTTTTTATTGGGGAATTGAGACCATTGATGTTGAGAGAGATCAGCAAGCAGCGATTGTTGAACCCTAGTATTTTGTTGTTGTGGTGTGGGCTTTTTATTTCCCTCTCTTGATTTGCTGGTCTGGGATTGTTTATTCCTTGTGTTTTCTTGTGTGTGGTTATTAACCTCTTTAGGTTGAAGTTTTCCTTTTAGTGCCTTTTGTAGAGCTGGGTTTATAGACAGATGCTGCCTGGACTTGGTTTCGTCATGTCTTTCTCCTATTGTGATTAAGAGTTTTCTGGGTATAGTATAGTAGTCTGGACTGGAATCTATAGTTGGTTTTTTTTGAGTTTGTAGAATATCCGTCCAAGTCCTTCTGGTTTTTAGAATCTCCATTGAAAAGTTAGGTATTATTCTAATAGGTCTGCCTTTATATGTTGATTGGTTTTTTTTTTCCCGTGCAGCTTTTAGTATTTCTTTTTATTATGTATGTTTAATATTTTGATTATTATGCACGGTGGGGATTTCTTTCTGGTCCAGTCCATTTGCTAGTCTATAGACTTCTTGTCCCATGACAGGCACCTCCTTCTTTATTTTTATTTATTTAAAATATATTTTTTCTAGTTCCATCCATTTGCCTGAAAAAATTCATGTAGTCATTTTCTTAATAACTAGAAAAAATCATTCTGAGTGAGGTAACCCAGTTCCAGAAAGACAAACTGGGCATGCGCTCACTTATAAGCGGTTACTAACTGTCAAGCAAAGGACAAAGGCACTGCAATCCACAGACCCAGAGAGACTGAACAACAAGGAGGGGCTCCGTTGTGAAGTGGGGATCTCCCTGGTAGGGGGGAGGTGGAGCAGACCATGAGGGTGGGCTGGGGGAAGATGGGAATGGGAGAAGGGGGGACCAGGCCTGGAGAGAAGGATGGAAGGAGGAAGTGTATGGAGGGACAGCCAGGGAATGGCTGAGGGGGTTGGCAGCGAATAAACGTCCTTATTTGTTTCTTTCCCAGTACGTATGCACAGAATAAATCTGTCTGCCTCCACTATTACAAGTCCTAAATTGGTGGATTTAGAGTGGGTAGCTGAGCCTAGCCAGTTAGAACTTCAAGAGCTAGGCTTTAACCTTAAAGCCTCCTGAAACATGTTTTTGGGAATCCAAGTCAGAAGAAAAGACATGTTTTAGTCGTCCACCACTAGTAGCAAGTTAACCCAGAATGGAGAGGAAAGGTCGAATGGTCTGTAGCTGCTGGATCATTTTATTCCAGGGACTCCTTATCTTTCCTCTTTGATCCTCACCAACTGCTGTCTATTGAGATAGGAAGGTTCCAAGTGCACAGGCCCTGAGGTCTGACACTGGGTGAGTTTCTCCCTGACCAGGGCACTTCCAGCTTTGCCTTTCCTTTAGTTTGGAGGCTCTGTTGAGTGGTTTGAGTTCCTTTTGAACCATTTCTTCAACTACGGTTTGTGTGACTAGCTTTGTCCTAAATAGTTCTTCTGAGCCCTTGGTTTCCCACTGGGAAGATTATGTCCTGTATACAAAAGGCCTTGACAATTTGGAAGTTCTTTTGAGTTTTGAATTTTGTAGAAATATTTGGGTGTCCAATATATGACAGGAAAGCTTAAATTGTGTTGGTAACAAATACACCATGTAATATGAGTAATGTGTGTAACCATGGAAAACACGTTTGCACCGTCCCGGGACTCCTGGGAAGAACTCCAGCCAACCAACTTCTATAAACTGATGATTATCTAAGAGTGTAATCCTAGTAAATTAAATTGTTTGTATATGTCATTTTGTGTCTAAAGTAGCATGAGCCAAAACTTAATCTGGCCCTGAAACTCCTGAAATTATGGAGTAGCAAATCTCTGCTAGCTTCACTTTTCAGTTAAAAAAGCTTATTTTATGATAAAACTGTTATTCTTTTTTTGTAGTTTGAGAAGTTTATGCACACATAGAATGTGTTTTGGTAAAATATACCCTCCCTTCTCACCTCTCCAATTCTTCCCCTTTCCCCTGACTAATATCCCCTCCCAATTTCATGTGTCTGTCTTTAAACCCATGGAGTCCACTCAGTGATGGCAGCTTGTGCATAGGGGCCACCCTACTGGATCATAGGTAGCTTTTTAGGGACCAAATTCTTGACTAAAGCTGACTCTCTAACTCCTGAAAGTCACCAGTTGTCAGTAGCTCCTCAGGTGGGGGTGGAAATTCATGTCCACTTCCCTCATCCTTGCTGGGATTTTGTCTGGATTGATCTTGCACAGGTCTTGTACATGCTGTTTCTCTCTCTGTGATTTCATATAGGAACCTGCCATGTTGTGTTTAGAAACTGTAGCCCTCCACTGTGTTGGTTCCTACAATCTTTGTATGATGTCTTCCTCTATGATCTTGGAGCCTTTGGAAGAAAGGGTGTGATACAGATGATTCAGGTCTATCACCCTGAAGTCTCTTATTCTCTGAAAGCTGACCAGTGTGGGTCCCTGTGTTAAATGGTATCTACTGCAAACAGAAGTGTCTTCAATGAGGATTGAGAGACAAACTTATCTATGACTATAAAAGAAAGAGCTCATGGGAAATTTCCTACAGTGTCCATTTATTAGGATAACAGTAGTAGGTTCTCCTGTCAAGATTATGAACTTCTTACCCGCAAGTTCTCAGCCCTGTTACCAGTGCCAGTGATGTGGAAGTTCTATCTTGTGGAGAGGGCCTTAATCCATCAGAAGGTGGTTGGTTACTCCCACACTTGTGCACTACTACCCCTAGAATTCCTAAAGATAACTAAGTAACAAACCTCTAGCAACTTCATTTTGTATTTGAAAAAGCTTACTGTCTGATAAAATTACTATACTTTTTCATTGTTTGAGAATTTTATACATCCATGCAATTTGGGCATATCTTGCCAGGCAAGTTGTTATTGTAGTTTTTAGGGTTCATAACTGGATAAGACAGATGATTATTTTTTTTTCTCTCTGGTAGTTTTCATAGCACCTTCCAGCACTATGAAAGCTAGCCAATAGGGATGAATCTTCCAATTGAGTATCCGACTGATTTCTCCATGTTCTATGATTCAAGTATGTGGTGTCTTCAGCAATAGGGTCTCATGGTTACCCTCCAAAACTTGATAATGAGACCCAAAAATTACTATTCTTTCCATATATGTCTAACTTAAAATATGACTGTCCATCTTGTTAACTTAAAAAAAGCAACTCTTTGCTTGATTGTCCATGTATTGTTCTTCTAGTCTCTAGTTTATTTATTTATACTCTAATATTTATTATTTCTTGTTATATACTTGACTTTAGTTTAGCTTGTGCTTTGAGACACATTTTTTGAAGTCTGAGTTAAACAAATCTAGAAAGATTATTTTATTTAGTGAATGTATTGTCTGAATGTATGTCTGAGCACCACTTGTGTGTCTACTACTAATGGAGTTCAGAAGAAGACATTGGATTCCCTGGAACTGGAGTTATAAAGGCTAATGAGATGCTATGTGGGTGCTGGGAATTGAACCTGAGTCTTTTGAAAAAGGAGCCAGTGTTCTTAACTCCCTGAGTCATCTCTAGCACAATCTGTTTATTTTTACACTATTTACTCCCCCACTGTGTGTGTGTAGGTCAGAGGAGAGTCATTTCTTTCCACCACATAGGTTAAGAGATTGAGTTTAGGTCACCAGACTTGGTGGTATACAACCTCTAAGTCATTTCAATGACTCCTCTATGATTTTTTTAAATATGAGCACTTATAGCCATAAAATTTCCTCTTAGGACTGTTTTATCTGTATCCCAGAAGATCTGTGTAGCCATGCTAGCATTTTTTGTTTGTTTCTAGAAAGTTTTAAATTTCCTCCAGCTAAAAAGATGGACCGCTTACAGCATGGTAGTTTCCCGTTTTCCCAACAATGAAAGACTACTTAAAGATGACAGATGAGGTGTAAAACCCATTTTTTTTTGCACTTTCACTGACATGGGGATAGCCTTGTAACCCCATGACATACACTGTTTCGGAACAGCTCATAAGAATCCCTAAGGCTACAGGACTATGCTAGTGGATCTTCATGGGAGCGCTTGGTTGACAGTCCTCAGACGTCTAATTTTTAACTTTCTTTGACTTACAGAATTCATTGACTTGTATTCGTCTAAGTCCACAAAAAAGAAATCTCCCCACACCAAGGAATAAGCCAAGAGAAAGACATTAAAGGGGTAAAAATAAGAAAGGAAAAAAGCCAAATTACCCCCTTTCTACATGACATGATTCTCTATTTAATTGAGGCCTAGGTAAGACTCTTGGCTGGCTCTCACTCAAAGGTTCACGTTGAAGGCTTGGTCACAGAGTGGCAGTGCTGTGAGGTGAGGGGACTGTGAGAAGCGAGGTCTGTAGCGGTGGAGTCTGTTACTAGGTCCCTGGGGAGTGGGGCCTCAGTCTCGTCGGACTCCCGTTGCCTCCTGCTAATGACATGAGCAGGCCTTTCCCTTCCATCCTCTCCCACCATGCTGCACTGTTTCATCACAGGCCTAAAACAATGGAGACAACTGATCATGGCCCTGGGTATCAGGGACGTATGCTTGGGTGACTCTTGGGTGAGAAGCTCAGTACCTGCTCAGTCCCTCCTGTGAAGTCTTCTCTCCAGGGACTGGCAGGAATTGAAGTCAATTATTCTACTTGATTCTTTTCCTAACTGGGAGCACAGGGACTCCTCTGAGACTTTTGGTATCCTCCTGCTTATTTCTCTGGAGCTCAAGAATAGACAGAGAAAGGTCAGGAGGTCTTGGAATAACCTAGGATGTCCAAATATTTTTTTGTTCTTGATGGCCTTAATGGAATCCAAGGGCTCAGATAGGTGGGTTACCAGGTTCCTGAGCAGACTAAGGGCTGGCAGAGTTCAGTGGAAGCTGGGAGCTCTTGGTAGGCAAGGTGTGTCTCTATGTCTTTGCATATGTACTCTAATGTAATATATATATATAATGTTGTGTGGCATGTCATTGTTTGTAAAATGTATGTACATCTCATTTGTGTGAGATTTGCTCATGTCCTGCATGTGCGTGTGCGTGTGTGCAGATATAATTGACTAGCTTTTCCCACTAGATCAAGAACACATAAATCTGAATTAGGACAACAGGAATAGGGCGTGTATGTGTGTTTTAGAGTCTGCAATCAGTCCATTTCATCTAAAACATTTGCCAGGCTGTCATTCTGCTAACTCCTCATTTTCATCTACTAGCAGACACAGTCAAGGGGAGGAGACTGAAAGGTCTGAAGCTGCTTCTGTATTTTCTTGCTTTATATATGTGGGCATAGCGTACTATAACATGTGGGTGTATGTGAGCTTGCGTTTTGTCTAGGTCATATTTAGTGTATGATTGCCTGTACCTGAGAGTGGTGTGTGTGTGTGTGTGTGTGTGTGTGTGTGTGTGTATGCGTGTGTATGTTGCCATTTGGCTTATTTGGAGGTAGTGTTTATGTGCTATGCCCATGAGTGGAAGGGTCTCAGAGCTTCACTGACCGAACACCATTATGTATGTTAGACACAGTTCAGTGGGAACTGGAACTGTTATTCTGAGTAGAAGTTTATGTATGTTCCCTTGTATTTTTTTTTTGTTTATGTAATCAGTATATTTTTGTATGGCTTTTCCACGATGTACTTGACCTTGCATTTTGGTTGTCTTGTGTTTGTGTGTCCCCCCCTACCCCCCATGTGTCTATAGTCAGAGTATGAGCTTATTCCTCTGAGATACGATTTTTATGTACTGTTGAATGTGCTGTTTGTGTTGATTTCAAGGTGCTTGTGTGTGACTGTGAGAGTTATTCGTGTGCTGTGTGTAAAATCTTGCATCTAATTATGCATTTTGTTATTATGACTCTGTGAATGCATCCCTTCTTTTGAACAACTGTACCTGGTAAGAATTCACAAACCAGCAATTCAAGTGCCTGCATGCAAGTGTGCGCTTATAGAGCATGTCTGTTTCATCTGTGTGTTCTAGAGGCTCTGGTTGGTCTCTGGAAAGTCAAATCTCCCCTTTGTGGTCTCTCAACAGTTGTGATTCTGCATTGGGCAGAAAGGCTCATATGCATTTTATTAGCATGAAGCTCTTATCTAGTGATAAGCATCAGTAAGCCATAATTGGGTCCAGTCATCAGTGTGGCTTCTATACATTTTTGTGGCCTCAGTGAGTGAGTTCAGCCATATTAGACAGATTCCTCATTATTCAAAGACAGTAACCAGCCCAACCTTACAGAAATATTTTGATGAATAAGTGGGCCTGTTGGGGAAGTTCATTTTCAGTTATGTTTAAACCGTTTTTATGCACTTTTGGGTGAGGCACTGCCTAGGCTTTTGGCGTTTTGTGTTGTCTTCAGCTGTTGGGCTGTGGATTACGTGGGGGATGTTGATTGGTAATGATCTGCACCTGGTATCAGTAGACCTCCTAAGGCTTTCTGAGTCAATAAAAACACCTGAGCTGGGACACTAGGGGTTCCACTGTGAGTATGGCACTGGCTGTGATGGTGGTTCCCTCTGCTGGCAGGGTTTCCAACCTATGAACGCTCCCCCTCGTCTTCCCTGCTGAGCCACCACAGTAGCCTAACAACTACATGAGCCAGTACACACAAATTGTTCAGTGCCATGTTTGGCGTATGGTGGTCAGTGAAAAGAAATTATTTTTGTCTTTCCCCAAATCCAATGTTTGGATTGTGGGAGTTCATTAGTTCACTATTATATAGGGAAAGAACAGATAGAAACCAGAGAAAACTGGCCTATTCAGACTTTCTCTCATACCTTAAGGTGGCAGGCTCACTCTGTCCTGCAAGATCTTAACCTATTCTGTGGTTTCAGGGCTTATGGGTGGTTGCTTTGGCTTTCTGAGGTGATACAGAATCTGCAGTGAGCAGCCAGAGCTCTGCACTGACAGCTGGTTACCATCTTCCCTGGGAGCCATAGCACAGAGTATCCCGTGCCCTGGTAAATGTTCAGTTTCTACAGGATGACTCGCTGCTGTGCCCTTTCCAAGATGAGCAACCTCTCACAGCATCTCAGTCCAAGGTCAAGTTCCACTTGTTTATTTGTGTTTCCTCCCCGCTGGACTCTCTCTGTATATGTACATGTGGTCAATGCACGCTTGCCACAGAGTAGGGATGTAGGTCAGAGGGCAACTTGGAGTCGGTTCTCTCCTTCCACCATGTGGGTTCCAGGGATCAAACTCAGGTCATCAGTTTGGTGACAAGTGCCTTCACCCACAAACCATCTCACTGCCCCAAAATACATAACCTACTGCTTTGAAAGAAGATAAAACCCGTGGAAACCTCTTGTGATCTGCAGGACGTATAAAAATGAGCGGCACCCTTTTGTAAGGACTTTTGACGGGTAGTCGACCATGTGTAGCGTCTCTGTGTATTTGGGTGAGTGAAGAATGTGATTTCTGTCAGGAATGACTGAGAAGCAGGGGTTTTGCCAGCCAAGCATACATCGTGGTTCCACCTGGTACTTGGATGGTACTTGGAGCCTTAGATGCTCTCACTGTGAAAACGGGTATGATAATACATGTTTGTTAGACCATGGTGAGGACTGATGGGAAATGTGTGTAGAGCATTGTGATTAGTATCTGGTGCTACATTAATGTTGGTTGTAAACCTGACTTGAACACTTTTGGTGACAGGCAATTTGGAAGGACTGACAACAGTTAAGACCTACACATTATACTTCATGCCTGTGAGAAAGCTTCAGTAGTTTTGTTTTTAACTCAGAGTGTTCTTTGTTATTTTAAAAAAATTGATAATCACCACTTAATTCTCTATTTATATTAGATTATTTTTAAATCGCATATATGAGATTTTGTGATATTTCTCCAAGAGGATCCAGGTTGTGCTATAGAAAAGAAAGTAAATAATTCTTAGTAGCTTGGAAACACACACACACACACACACACAGAGAGAGAGAGAGAGAGAGAGAGAGAGAGAGAGAGAGAGAGAGAGAGAGGGAGGTAACGCCAGTGTAACAATGGACCCTGCTTCTTACTGTCTACTTCCCATTTTAGAGCAAAGCACTGAGATTTGACTCTGGCTTGAAATGAAGACTGAACTGCACAGACACTTGGCTACTTGTTCACTGCTATGTGTTCATGTGTTTGTACGTGAGTGTGTGATGGAGTCAAGACTCCTTCTAAAGAAATACAGGTTAAGCAAATCTCTGGTAGCATTAGCTTTTTTGGAGAGACATTTCTTCAATGTGAAGGTATGATGTATGGCTGGAATTAGAATAGGATGTTTTTATTTATTATTAATACACCAAAATAGTTAAAGAAATCAATAACACATAGCTGGGATTAAGAAGAGCTGGGGAGTGACTAATTGGTGAGGGTAGGGGAGTATGAAGGTGAACAGGACATACTTAAATGAAAATATCTTTATGAAATCCATCACTATGTTACAATGGATATTTGTCATAAAATTTAGAAAAAGAAAATAGGAATAAATTTCTGTTTCATAGCAAGCAAATGCAATCCCCCAAATATAAATTTAAATAAGATAACATACACACATCACATGTTATGGAGCATATGAATACAAGAATTTTTATAATTGTAGTGCAGATAATGAAGTGGCTGGCATTCAATGTCAGTTGGGTACTGCCCAAAGAAGCTAGTTTTAAGTTGAAAGTAGATAAAACCTAACTTGTAAAAATTTTCTCCAGCTATATATGCAGAATAATCACTTGCATCTAAAGCAAAGAAGAACCATACAGAAAAGATCACTGCAATGATGTGATGGCCGTGTTCACCAGTCTCATCCCTTTTCTAATTCCCAACAGAGACAAGAGCAGCATGAGGAGGGAGAACCAGAGCACCGTGTCTGAGTTCCTCCTCCTGGGACTCCCCATTCAACCAGAGCAGCAGATCGTCTTCTTCACCCTGTTCCTGGCCATGTACCTGACCACCGTGCTGGGGAACCTGCTCATCATCCTGCTCATCAGGCTGGACTCTCGCCTCCACACCCCCATGTACTTCTTCCTCAGCCACTTGGCCTTTTCTGACATCTCTCTTTCATCCGTTACAGTTCCCAAAATGCTGATGAATATTCAGGCTCAGCAGCATTCCATCTCCTACGGGGGGTGCGTCTCTCAGATGTACTTTTTTGTTCTCTTTGGCTGCCTGGACAATTTCCTTCTTGCAGTGACGGCCTATGACAGGCATGTGGCCATCTGTCTCCCACTACACTACATCACTGTGATGAGGGGGGGCTGTGTGTCTGCTTGGTTGCCGGCTCCTGGTTTTTCTGTTGTGTACATGCCCTGCTGCACACCCTTCTCTTGGTTCAACTGTCCTTCTGTGCCGACACTGCCATCCCCAACTTCTTCCGTGACCTCACTGCCCTCCTGAAGCTGAGCTGCTCAGACATCTCCCTCAATAAGCTAGCCATCTTCACCGAGGGAGGGTTACTTTTCATCCTGCCTCTGAGTAGCATCCTGGGTTCCTACGTTCGCATAGGGAGCACTGTCTTGAGAGCCCCCTCCACCAAGAGGTTCTTTAAGACCTTTTCTACCTGTGGCTCCCACCTCTTCGTTGTGTCTCTATACTACGGGACACTTGCGGGTGTTTACTTTTTCTCTTCATTTCGGAGCTCAAGTGACAAAGACATAGTTGCTTCTGTAGTTTATACGGTAGTCACACCCTTGTTGAACCCTTTCATCTACAGCCTGAGGAACAGAGACATAAAACAGGCTTTAGAAATATTTGTCACTAGGACCAACTTCTTTAAATGAGAGATATTCACTCCACTTATTACTAACACTTTGAGGTGTATTTCCTAAAATTATTGTACAGTTGATAATTCTGTGTATTCAATATAATATGAACTACATTGTTATGTGTAATGTTCTGTTGTTTGTTTGTTTGTTTGATGCAGTTCTCGGGGTTGAACTCAGGGACTCACTAATGGTAGGCTATATCCCAAGCCGGCCCAGTGTCCTCAATGTGTCAACTGGATCAAGTTGGATTCCCGAGTTGTTTGATCTTCTCTATCGTTAGTCTTTGATTGCTCACCATTCTACATAATTTAGCCTTATGATCTATCCCTGGTGGACTGACTCACATACTGTGGTGTGCTGAAGTAGGCATATACTGAGTTTATGCTGTTTGTGTGCATCTCTTCCCAACTGCACAGTTAGGCCATCACATACTAGCTTGAAATCAGACATCATGGGAGTGATTGCACTACAGAAATTGGCCAATTCTGCAAACATGTATTATTCAGTCAGCACAGGTCATAGCATTTGTAATTGGATGTTAGTTCACTTACTCTTCATGGACAGCCTCTGCCTTGTTGTCTCTACTTCTCATAGTAGCATAAGAATGCCAGCCTTTTATGGATCAGTGAATACATGGTATTTTTTTTCAATAATTTTACTTTCAACATAGATACACATGGATGTATCCATTGTAAACAACGCAAAGTTGAATTTACTCTCTCTATGTACTTTGAAGATTACATTTCTAGGGAATTCAACTATTAACATATGGTGTAACTGTGGTACACTTGGATTTATACTTCCACATTACTATTTTCTGTTTGAGACATTTATCTCAACGTTTCTTTGCACTTTGATCATGTGTTTCTATTATTTCATTTCCCCTATTAACTTGTTTTTTTTTAAGATCTATTTATTTATTTATTTATTTATTTATTTACTTACTTACTTATTTTGTGGTTGCTGCTGTTTTGAGATGGGGTCTGTCTATGTAGTCCTGGCTGGCTCCAAACTCACAGAGATCCCCCTGCCTCTGCCTCCTGAGCACTGAGATTAAGAGCACGCACCACTAGCCTTTGCTCCCTTACCAACTTGTTAATAACAGCATGTTGTTTTCTCCTTTTGGTGTGTTATGTATAGAAACTGTGATTTCTGCTTTCTGTAAGAAGTTTTTAGGTTGAGGCATCTGCATAGCACTGTATAGGGTTTATTCCGTTCGCCGTCTGAGGCGCGTGATTCAACCATCATCACTGCCTGGCTCTCATAGCTTCCAATAAAGCTATAATCTTGACTGAGGGTATTTTTAATGGTTTTAGTGTCTACACTTTTTATTTATATATATTACTTTATTGAACATGCATTCCAAGCGCTGGAGAGATTTTGTTCAGTGGTTAAAAGCACTGACTGCTCTTCCAGAAGACTTGGGTCTAATTCCCAGCACCCACACAGAGGCTCCCAACTGCCTGTCACTCCAGTTTCAGGGGATCCAATGCCCTCTTTTGGATTTCACAGACACCAAGCATGCACATTGTGCACAAACACACACACAGGCAAAACAGACACTTAGAAATCAAAAATTAAAAAGAATATAATTCTATAATGTTTCAATTCTTCCACTGATGCTGCGGTTCTAGCTACCAAGACCGAATGTTTGAAAGTAACCTATGTTATTTGCAGCTTCTGTCAAACTATTCCTTTGTCTTTGTTTTTCAATTTTTTAGAGTATGATAAGGTCCAGTCTTCTGTGTATTCATCTTGAAAGATTCTCAGAGTCTTTTGAATGGGGTATTGTTTTCGTGAACTTTGGAAAATTTTTCAGCTATTATCTCATTAAATATTATCTAATTAATGTTTCTTTTGTTCTCAATCACCAAACCACATATATTTTTACTTTTTGACTATGTTCCCATATCTTATCTCTTCTTATGAACATAAGTCAGTTTTCTTTCTCATTATAATTCAATTTATCTGTCATCTAACAATTTGTTTTTTCAGTTAGAGTATTCTTTCTTGAGCTGGGAAGATAGATGCCCCATTGGGCAAAAGTGCCTCATGTGCAAGCATAAAGACGTGAGTTCGGATCCCCAGATCACACACAAAAGTCAGGTGCAGTGGTAGCGCAAATATCTGCAATCCCAGCTCACTTATGGGAAATGGGAGGCGGAGACAGGAGAACCTCTAGAAGCTTGTGAGCCAATCACCCTGAATTACACAGCTGGGACGAGATCCTGTCTCAAATGAGGTGGAAAGATGAGGTACAGACCTCCATGACATGGACATAGCTCCTAGTGCCCATTGTTATGTCCAGATGCATCACAGCTGGTCAGGACTGTTGATAGCTTTCCTCCTTTGGCAGCTTTGCAAGAGCAACAGCACTAGCCCATATAGCCTGTGAGTCACTTGGACTACCCTGCTCAACAACTCAAATAGAGATTTCTCATCCCAGGTGCTGGGGGTTTTGTTAGTATATGATTCTTGTGGGGAACATTGTCAATTAGAGCATAACTTCATTTAAAAAATATGTATGATAATTTTAGATAAATATAAAATACTATGATTTCTTGAGGCAATATTCCTAAAGGTGCAATAGTGCTTATCATATGTTGGGTGTAACCAACAGCTGTCTAATTGGACCCGAGTCTTGCTCGACAGGAAAGAAATCACACCTGGTACTAGGAACATAGACAACACCCTGGGGACAGTTAGGTAATAGATCTTAGGGGAGAATCTACCAGTGTCACTTTAGTTGACCAGCGTCATTCCTAACTGTACTCTTAAACTTATCATTATACCTATTGATAAGTGTTGTACTCGCCATAAGCAAAGAAGCTTCTCCAGCTCTGTGTAGTTTAGGTTTCCTGTGCCGGGTACAATTTCTTTCTCTTTGAGCAGGTCTTAAGTTTAATTAGAAAGCTATTGGTTCTCTGCAGCTGCCAATTTACTAAATCAGCGTAATGCCTAACTGCATTCTAAGTACTTGTCCCTACATCCACAGATAAGTTTAGTTTGCACCCCTTATCAAGGAAATTTCTCTTTGCAACAGACAGAGATTATTACAGAAACTGCAACCAATCAAAATACAGAGTCACGGATACCAGTCCTAACTGATACATCTACAATGCAGCTCCTGTGCTCGAGGCTCAGTGAACACTGAGAAAGAGGAGGTGGAAAGATTCTAAGAACCAGTGGACCAGGAAATCTGCTGTGAGAATGTATCTCCTAGATGTGACTTCATGATACTTCAACAACAGGGCTCCCTAAATAAAAGCAGAATAATGACAACACCAAATAGATATGCAGACGTGGAAGGGAGGTATGTCATAGGGTCCCATATCTAGAAAAAGAGCTACAGGCAACTAATGACTACTGAAAGACAGAGAATTAGTCTCTTCCAGGGATAAACCTCACTGACTGGTTGTCCAATACAAAGCGGTCAGCCTTGAAGTCACATATACACAAGCAACACAAATGGACTCAGTAGGTTGTATCTATCTCTATCAATCATCGATATCTACATCTATATCTATCTCTATATGTAACAATACTAACCAAAGAAAAAGAGGCCATCAATTTGAGAGGCAGTGAGTCGGGGGACATAGGAAAGATTGGAAGGAGGAAGGAGGTTAAGTTATGTAATTATATTTCAATTACAATAAAATATAAATCTTAATAAAATATTCTCCCATTGAGTCAACAGCTAGATAGTTGTATACTAAATAATAAAGAAGTATGAAAACAATATGTGAGATCTATGGGACACCATTAAAAAACCAAATTTAGAAGCATGGGTATAGAAGGACAAGTACAAGCTAAATGAATGGAGAATATACTCAACAGAAGCATAGCAAAAATATTCCCACTAATCTAGGTAAAGAGATGACCATCACAGACACGGCATACATTAGACTGTTAAATATTCAAGACCAGAAAAGAACCTCCATTTACTATAATAGAGTTAAAACAATTAAAATATTAAGATTAAAATATTAAGTTAAAATATTAAAATATTTCCTGAATATTAAAATATTAAGGAAAAAGTTTGTTGATGGCTGCAAAAGATAAACATCAAGTCACACATAAGGACAAACCAATAAGAATAGTAGCAAATTTTCCAATGGAAAGTAGAAAAGCCAGGAGTGCTTTTGTTTCAAACTCTGGAAGACAGTAACTGCCAAACCAGATTACTGTAGCCAGCAAAACTAGTCCTTCACAACTGAAGGAGAGAAAAAAAACACTCTAAAGGAATCCATGACCACCAAGCAAACTACAGAATATATCTGAAGGGATCCTACACACTAAAGAGAAAGATAAATACATTCACGAGGTTATGTTAGGGGCAGACGGAAGGAGACCCCTGAGAAATCACCAGGACTTGAGATCGCTGAAAAAGCAAGAGGTTTATTTCCAACGCGTTGGGGTCCACCCTCACAAATGCCTCAAGCGAGGCAGGTGAGAGTGACAATTAGCACATTCTAAGTATGGTTTATATATGGTTTTCAAAGGCAGAGCTTAGCAGCAGATTATCAGGCGTGCTTCTATTGGTTGCGTCGTGATGTATTAACCTTTAAACTGATTGGTGCTGGCATAAAGCAAGGTCGCGGGCACTAGAAAATGTAAACTTAGGGTCTTAGTCAATGTGGGTGGGGGGAGATTCTCAGCCCAAGGGCGTTGGTCAGCGGTCCAGATCTTGTTTGTCTTAGAAATTGTTTTTCTTGCTTTAGTTCTGGGAACTGTTCCGAGTCACCTGGCCCCTGACTTGGGCCTACACAGTTGTGGTGCCTCTAGAAGCCTGGCTAAAGTTTGGCTGCTTTGTTCTTGTCCTTTCAGTTTCAGAAAAGAAAAGAAAGAAAAACTATGCTAGAACTGTAAGCAAACGAGCGACAGGAAAGTAACAAACACTACAGAACTTTAAAATGACAAGGATTAACATAACATATTTAAGAAATACTTTGAGGAAAAAAAAAAAAACACTTAAAGCCGGGTGGTGGCAGCACAGGCCTTTAATCCCAGCACTCGGGAGGCAGAGGCAGGAGGATCTCTGTGAGTTCGAGGCCAGCCTGGTCTACAGAGTGAGTTCCAGGACAGCAGAGTTACAACAGAGAAACCCTGTCTGGAAAAACAAAACAAACAAACAAAAAACAAAACAAGACAAAAGAAATACTTTGAATGTTAACGGTCTCAATCCTCCAATCAAAAGACATGGATTATCAGATTGGATTAAAAAGCAGGATCCATACACATATGAGAAGCACTCAGTGGACATGATATTGGGAGGGGTGTCTTAGGGGACTTGGGGAGGTAGATGGGGGAAATTCTTGAATCTGAATATGTTTTACAAGATTTGTTTACTTCAATAGCAGTTCTAGCAAAGAGTTCATTCCCAGCATAAAAATAATTAATTAATAATATTTAGAAATAGGTAAATATGCCCACATTGAATAATGATACAATGTTCATTTCCTACCAGGAATTTAAGAAATGGAACTGAAGATGTTAATTGAGAAACAACTTCCTGAGGTGTCAGTGGAAAGTATATTAAATGGTTGTTTTATGGCGTTGTGAGAACCTTGTGCTCATGGGATGCCAACACCTTCATTTTGGGGCAAGAGGGTAACATTTAGAGTAATAAAAGTCTGTTTCCCAGGGACCAGTGGTGATCATGGTGAGATGTCATTTACTTCACTCGGTCGGAGAATGAAGGTAGTCAAGATTTCTAGAGGAGCTCACTAGCTAGGGACATCAACTATCTCACTTACACTCCAGCTTGCGACATTGTAGACCCTCAACATATTTCCCAGTGTAATTTAGAAGACAACAATTTGTGAAGCACTAAGATCCTAATGGCTGTCTTGTGGTTATTATTGTTATTCTTCTGAAAATGAGCTCTCATATGTCTGTGTCAGTAAGTAGTTTCTCCCCCAAGGGAGCCAAAGGTGATGCAATAATCATACCCTGGCTGCCTCTAATGTGGATGGTAGAATTGTCTCCCAGGCTCTTTTGATGTTTGCCAAATTAGAATTAATTTGATTTATCAGGAGCTGTGACCAAAAGTATATGGATATATCTATCTCATTTGACTCTTAAATGATTAATCTGCCTATCACAAAGGAACTTTGAACACCTTGGCAACTACAGCTGTTCTACCAAACTTTGTGCCTTCTAGAAAGAAACGGGGCACCCTTCTTTCTACTTTATAGCTGAAGGTATATGGCTCATTGTCAAAAGGGCCATGTTAGAGCAAGGGTATGATGCACATGAAAGCATGCTATTGTGCTGGGGTGTGTTCTGCAGTGTGGCTGCTGAGCTCTACACTCTACTCCTCAAGCGAGAGTGTGTGTGATGCACGGCTCTGCGCGTACTGGTTTGCCTTAAGTTTGCGTCAAAATTTTGAAATGACAGGCTCAAGTCAAATGTGAAATAATGGCTCTCAACTGCATTTCATAGCGAATTTTTAAGAGACTAGTGGAGGAGTCACTTACTAAAATATTCATAAATGTAAGAAAGGAGGAGGGTATAATTATGATTTTTTCTAAACAAGGAAACTTTGTCAACCTTGATGACAGGGAGGACAGGCAACATTATCATCAGGGTATCAGACAATCAACCATGATCTACATAAATCTTTTCTGGGGTCTAAATACTTTTACAAGATTTTCTTTCACGAATTTTAACTCCCATAGGTCTTGTGTTTTTTGCTAAAAAATCTATCATAAGTATCTGCTGCCAAAACCCAGACATAACACATGTGTTACTTTGTACCTTAAGCTCCTGAAACCATCTTCTATTTGGACAGCAGCTATGGCCCTTGCCTCCTGCTGTGATCTCCACTCAGAGACTCTCAGGGAAGCCTTTCCTTCAGTGTACTATTGTTAAGGAATAGATTGGAACGTTTTATTATAGCAGGAAAGGCCTCATGAATTGTAGTGGAATATTTGAATTAGATTTCTTACACGTGTACACTGTCGTTTTGGAGCGATGCTCCTGCAGATGTGTTGTCTGTGCTGTATGGGGGAAGGGCACTTCCTCAGGCTTTGCAGCTTGCCTCACTCTGTAAGACTTGCTTCCTGCACCTGTTCACACCTCTGTACTAAAAACAATAGATGCAGCCCCCTACAATCTTCACATAAAAAGGCCATTTGTCTGTCTTAGTGCAGATGAAGGATACGTATGACCTTTGCAGCGTCTGCAGCCCGAAACTAGAGAAGACTGGTTTCCTCAGCTTGGACACCTGCCTGAGAAGGGGACAAGTCAGCTGGCAGATGCTGCTTGTATAAATAAGGCCCTTGTGTGAGTAGAAGGAAGCTTTGAATGAATAAAGGACAGAGAGGCAGAAGCAGAGTGAGCCATGAAAGATGAGACCCTTTGCCTAAACCATCCAGGTTTTACACCTAGGAGACTTGCCCTTAATCATTATTGAAACTCATAGACGTTAATGTTTCCATCTATGATCTATTCTGGTTCCTCAATGATTATCCAAGTGACCATGATCTTGAATTTTCTCCACTATTTCAACACTTTAGTTGTGTTCTTTCTAAGAACCTACATAGAGTACCAATATTTATAACCTGCAAATATTAGGCTCTTATGTTCCTTTTAG
Organism: Cricetomys ansorgei; assembly: GCA_026225945.1. NCBI lineage: Eukaryota > Metazoa > Chordata > Mammalia > Rodentia > Nesomyidae > Cricetomys > Cricetomys ansorgei. The sequence goes on from JAMJFZ010002981.1 coordinate 5,736,324, forward strand.
GAAATATTTAAAATATTTTTATTTACTTCTTTATTTTAAATCATGTGTATGTGTCTAGGTGAAGGATGTGCACATAAATGCAGGTGCCTACAGAGGCTGGAAAAGGGCACACTCTGGATCCCAGAGCTACAGGCAGATGTAAGCTGTCCAGTGTGGGTGCTGAGAAACAGACAGGCCTTCTGCAAGAGCAGGGTGTGCTTGTAATCACTGAGCCTTCTATTCAGTCCACAGGTCTCCTTTTATTTTATCATTATTACTTTATTTTTCATTGAATACTTTGAGAGTTTTGATCGTATATGCCTCCTAAGATTCACCTCCCACCTACCCAACTTTGTTTCCTTTTTTGTTTTTAAATCATTGAATACCAATTTGTGCTGCTCAAATATTCTTGGATGCATAGTCTTCTACTGGATCATGGTGGAACATATCAGGGGCTTACATTCTTAGAGAAAACTCTCTTTTCCTCTCTAGAGGCTAACAATTGCCAATAGCTCCATGGCTAGGGCTGGGACTGTGTGCCCAGATCCGTTGTCCATGCAGGGATTTGGGCTGGCTAGTGATTACACAGGTCTTGTACATATTGTTGCAACCACTGTGAGCTCCTATGTGCAGCTGCCCTGTGTCCAGGAGACACTGTTTCCTCACAATTATTTACCAATGTTTCCTTTTAAATATCACTTAAGAAACTTTCATCATTGCTTTAGACTCTTGTAGGCAACAGTCTATTAAAACAATGAATTTATTAACTTCTTTTATTCATCATGAACTTCTGGACTTATGATCACTCTGTTGGTCCAAGATTTTCCCAAAAGATTGTGAGTTCCTAGGTGGACAATGCCTTCAGTCAATACCATCAGTATCTTGAAATATTAAAGTTGAAATTCACACATCAACGAGCTCAAAACTGTTTTCATTAGGTAACAATTACAATGATTTTTCCTTCTTTCATATTTCTGGTTTTCTTTTTATCTTCAGGAAAACAAAAACAAAGAGTATGAAAAGGAATAACTAGATCAGCATGTGTGAGTTTATTCTCTTGGGGCTCCACATCAGCCAGAAGACCAATGCTTGTATTACGTCCTCTTCTTGTTCAAGTACAAACTTGACTATAGTGCCAATTACGAAACATTTACAATAGTTTATCCCTTCTCCTCTATTTTACAATCTAATTGCATCATAAATTTGCAGATATAAATGACATTTCTTATGTAGGTATTTTACTTAATATTTTTATTTGAAAATATGCACCATTAGATTACATGTTTAGAAGCTATGGATTATGTCTTAATATGGGGGAAGACAAATATAGTTAAAAATGTATATTCTATATTTCATAATTTCTACCCCTCGGTATAAAACCATTAAAACAAAGGTTTTATGTTCAAAAATATCACACATAAAAATGTACTTAAAAGGTATATTATAAATAAACATAATTACACAGATATTTGTATACATAAATATACAAAACAAGCAAATTTTTTGTCTAAACAACAGAGTTAAATTTGTTCACTATCACAGAGTAACTCAGTGTATAATTTCCATTTTATAGTAACATTTCATCAAGTGTAGTATTCAGTATTACTAGCTAGAAGCTTTATTTCTTATTGAAAAAAAACTAGAATTAACCAAGTACCTATCAGGTAGCAAATGGTGATTATATTTTTTGTGTTCATATTATGGAATAATATGGAATAAGAGAAGTATAAATTAGTGATATATATAACAATAGAGATTAGCTTGTTTTCAGATTGTTGAGGAAAAAACAATCAGAAGGTGTTTGGTTACGTCCATAACATTTGTACCACTACTGCACCAGAGGGCATATCTTGGCAGGCCGGTAGTTATTGTAGTGCCCAGGGTTCACAGCTGAGTAAAACTGAAGATTTATTTTCTCTCTTGTAGCATGCACAGCGCCTTCAAGAACTATGAAAGCTAGTATGATAATGAAATAAGAATGAAGCTGCCTGTTGAGTACTAATTTGGCTTCTCCATATTCTGTGAACCAAGTACCAGATCTTCAATAATAGGGTCTCACCGGTTAGCAATGGCAGAAGCATTTAAAGTTTATGAATCTATGGGACTTCACCAGTCAAGAATTCTAAAAGAAGTAATGTACTATACTCACTAAAAAAAACAGAAGAATCTACACCAGAAGAATAAAAAGACATCAAAGAAAATAACCTGATGGTGCAACTCAAGGAATAAGAAGAGGATGAGCAAATCAAATTCCAGATTAGTAGAAAGGAAAAGGTAGCAATGATTGAGAAGAAATAAATAAAATACACACTGCAAAATTATTAAATATCAACAAGATGAAAATTGTGTTTTCAAGGGAGTAAACTAATCTGACAAACATTTTGGTTGAATACTCCTCCCAAGACAGAGGGAAGATAAATAAGTAAAATCAGTGATGAAAGAGGAGACATTACAAATAATACATATAAACTAAAAAGACCGTCAGGGGATATTATGAATAGCTATCAATTAGAAAACCTTAAATGGATGCGTAGAGAACAAAACATTATTGTTTCTGATTTTGGTATATGCAAAATAAGTGAACCTTGTTATTAAATAATAAGATATTGTGGGGGGGAAGACACAGACAGGTAAAAGGAATAGAATGAACCTGGGTGGAAGAGAATGGAGAAAACCTAGGAATCTGGAAGTAGTAACATCAACTGTTAATTCAGAAGATACTTTTTTTCATGGTCTTAAATTAAACAGAAAGTGTTCAAACTCATGAACTTAAACATCTTTATGAATGTAGGGAAAGAGAGAGGGCTGCAATGATGTTTTCAGTCTGAGAAACACATGAAGTTCTCTGCAGCTGGGTCAAGTGTGGCATCATCTTTAGAGCAGAAGATGATCTGCCACGAATAGGGCTGTAGTAGTACGCTGCTGCTGCGTCTCACCACGGAGGACAAGGAGGCATTTTCATAGACTCAAACTCTGCCAGACTGCGGCAGAGGGGCCTCCATCATGGTCAGTGCCATACTCAATCAACTGTTGAACCCTGAACGTCTGAGCTCAGGTGTTTTATTGATTCAGAACTCCTCAGGTATTCTGCTGATACCATGTGCAGATGATAAGCAATGAAACGTCCCCCACAGAAATCCAACACCTGCAGACTATACAAAATGCCAAGACTTAGGGGAGCCCCTCACCCAACAGTACATAAAACAATTATTTTACATACAACTAAAAATAAACTTCTGCAACAAGGACCCACATCATGTTGTTGATTTTCTCCTGGACATTGAAGAAATGAAGCTGGAAATGTATGGGATAGATTTGGGATCAATTTCCTAAGAGGTAAGTATAAAAATATATTAACTGGTTATTTAATACTATTATGAGAAATATACAATAAAATGCTACCTGGATCACTCTTGGGCAAGAGAATGATATTTTATAGAAACATTTATCTTACCAAGGACCAGTGTCATGATGAGATATAGTTTTCTTTACTTTTAAAATATCAGACAATGAAGGTAAAGATTTATAGTGTTTTTGAAATAACATGGCGTTAAGAGGCTGAAGACAAAGCTCAGTAGTTAATAGTTTACACTATCCTTGCAGAGGGTCTGCGTTCAGCTCCCAGCACCACATCAGACACTGCAGAACCATCTACAACTCCAGCTTTAGGGGATACACTTCTGGCTTCTGCAGCCCCTGCACTTATAAACACATTACCCAATCCCACACACATGTAATAAATAATAAAAAAGTAAAAAGTAAAACCATAGGTTTCAGAAGAGACTTTGGTTATTCCACGGTGTATAGCTCACTTTGTTGTAGACTCTAGACCACATTTCCCCAGTGTAAATTTAGAAGGCAACAAACTTTTTGAACTGCTAAATTCCCAATGGCTGCCTTGTGGGCTATTATTGTTTCTCCTCAAAGGTGAACTCCCTTATGCCTGCTTCAATAAGTGAGTTATTCCCCAAGGGAACCGGAAGGAAATGCAGTAATTTCAGCCTGTTTGTCTCTAATACTTCATTGTTTAAATTAAAATCACTCACTAGGTTAGGGACTGCGAACACGAGTGTATGGTGTAACTATAATATCTGCGTTTGATTCTCAACTTATTATTCAATCACAATGGAACCTTGAGCATCTTAGAGATCACCAACTTCACCATGGTTTTGCCTTTTAGGGAGAAATGGGAGAGCCAGCATACACCTCCTGGATGAAGGTAAGTGTGTTGACATCTAAGGGGTCTCCTCAGAGCGGCTACAGTATTTACCTCACAGTGTGACGTTTGTTTGGGTGTGCACATGTGAGCATGACTAGTGTATGTTACTGACCTCTGACATCTCCTCTGCAAACTGGAGTATGGTAGTACTTTTATTGGAAACAGTTCATCTTGAACTAAATATGCATTAAAATCTTAAAAGGATAGGGTCAAATCAAAACTCTAGGTAAAATAATTTCTCTAGAACTGATATTTTATATCTACCTTTCCAGAGGATGGCAGGCAAGCTAAGCCTTGTTTATTTTTAACCCTCACAGTCTGACTATAAAACAGATATTTTGTACCTAACTCCTGTAACAACATCATATTCAGTGTCCTGTGTTCAGTCTTCCCTCAATGGAATCCAATCTTTACTATTTAATGGTAAGATATTTAAAATATTTTGTTACATCTTATTTAAACCACTTCTCTTTAAAAAATTAATTTTGAGGACTTATATATAAGTACTTTTTTAACATCATTTCTATTGTTACATATATGTATTCATGTGTCTACATATATATTTGCATATGTAAACACATATGCTCTTTATATCTTCATCTGTTTAGAAAAGTGGCAGTAGTAGGTTCTCCTTTAGGATCCATGAACTTAGCAGCCATAGATCACTGGCTAATTTTACAGCATCAGTAGTGAGTTTCTTCCCATCGAGTGGGTCTTCAGTCCCACTTAAGTCTTAATTAGACAGTTGGTGGTAACCATCGAGATATAAGTGCCTTTGAACCTATCTTGCCATGCTGAGCACTGTGCTTTGTAGGTGTCACATCTGGGTAGCAATATTGATTGCTTTCTCCCTTGGCAGCTTGTGTCTCTTGTTCAGGTGCTATGAGAATTAGTCCTTCGGTGAGGATTCTAGGTCAGTTCAGGTTGATTCCTCCAATTCTTGTGTTCAAAGAGTATTGTATATTCAGCATATAGGATCTCCCCTTCAAGTTCTGGGTGGCAGCCAAGGGCAGTAGCAGTAGCCTATATTAATTCATTGAAGGTTTCCATGCCTGCTACTGGGGCTTTGTTAGATAGTCTATGGCTTTGGGTTGGGGGAGCATTATTATCCCAAGTGGCATAACTTCCTTCAAAACACACATATACACACACACACACACACACACACACACACACACACACACTCATGTGCACACACACACACTTTTCTGTGGGTATAAAGATATGTATTTAGGTTAAAGTTAGAAATCTCATTGGTTTAGGATAATGACAGAGTAGGTTCTCCTCTAGGCTCTATGACCTCCCCAGGCATACAGGCATTAAATGGCTGCTGAAGAGGGAGAATCTGTTTTCTTCAGTGACAGATTCACTGATCCAGTCTCAAGTTGTCAGCCCTAAACGTATGTACATATGAGCAGCAGTTAATGCACTCAGTAGGTTGTATGGATGTGTGTGTGTGTGTGTGTGTGCATGTGTACACATACATGCACACATATGTACAATTGTTACAATAATAATTAAAAAAACAAGAAGTCATGAACCTGAGAGGCAATGGGAGCAAAGGAGGAGTTGGAGGGGAGAGAAGAGGGATAGGAAAGATGAAAATACAAGGCTCACATATGGAATTCTCAAAATATAAAAAATGGGAAGTTTAAATAAAAAGAAGTTGCCTTTCTTTGTCACATTAACTCCTGGGCGATGAGTCATTTAAAGTCACGAGCAGACAAAGCCATCCTATGGCTCCCAAGCCTTACATGTTCCTCATGGAGTCCTGGATCCTGAACTGATCCAACGATTTCCTCAGAACATGTGTTGGGCTCCTTGGTGGAAAACAACATTCTTCATCCAGACAATCTGTAGCTTATTAGAGTGACAGGAAATGTGGGGTGTTCAGGTGAAAATGCACGATGTAGTTCAAAATGGCGCTGTACGGTGTGAGAGTCACTACAGCTTCTTATTCTTTCATATTGCCGTAAGCTTTTTCATCTCCAGCAGAAGAAAGGAAGAAGAGCATGAGGAGGGATAATGAGAGCTATGTGTCTGAGTTCATCCTCCTGGGGCTCCCCATCCGGCCAGAGGACCAAGGCATGTACTCTGCCCTGTTCCTGGCCATGTACCTGACCACGGTGCTGGGGAACCTGCTCATCATCCTGCTCATCAGGCTGGACTCTCACCTCCACACCCCCATGTACTTCTTCCTCAGCCACTTGGCCTTCACTGACATCTCCCTCTCCTCAGTCACAGCTCCTAAGCTGCTCGTGAACATGCTGACGCACAGTCAGTCCATCTCTTATGCTGGGTGCATTTCACAGGTATATTTTTTCTTAAGTTTTGCAACTGTTGACAGCTTCCTTCTGACCTCCATGGCCTATGACAGGTACGTGGCCATTTGCCACCCTCTGCACTACACCACCATCATGAGACACAGCCTCTGTGTCCTGCTAGTAAGTCTGTCCTGGATCTTAGCCACTGCATGTGGTCTTCTGAACACTCTCCTCTTGGCTCGTCTGTCTCGCTTTAGAGACAATATCATCCCCCACTACTTCTGTGACCTCTCTGCCTTACTGAAGCTGTCCATCTCAGACACCTCTATCAATGAGATGGCCATACTTTCTGTAGGTACAGTGACAATTACTGTGCCATTCATATGTATTCTGGCCTCTTATGGCCGCATTGGGGCCACCATCCTGAGAACTCCCTCCATCAAGGGAATCTGCAAAGCCTTGTCCACGTGTGGCTCTCACCTCTCTGTGGTTTCTCTCTACTATGGAGCTGTTTTTGGGCTATATCTAGTCCCTTCATCAAATAACACTAATGACAAGGATGTCATTGTGGCTGTGATGTATAGTCTTGTCACGCCCATGCTGAATCCCTTTATCTACAGTCTGAGGAATCGGGATATAAAAGGAGCATTGAGAAATATCCTCAATAAGGGAATGGCATGAGATGTTTTGTGTTTTTCATTAGCTGGGTAGGATTTCTCCTTGATTGGCACATGCAACATTTTCTTACTGAATGGACAATTTTTAGAACATTTTTATCTGATATGCTTCTTTATAGTTTTTCCTCTTTAATTTTCTTGATCTTGATAATCTTGGGAAAAAACTCTTCAAAATGAATACACAATGTTTTTTTTCTATATTATTCTGTGACAGAAGTTTATTTTTAGTTATATATAAGATAATTGTTTTAGGCACTGTTGTATTAGGGGCTGTCTAGGGTGTTTTGTATTGTTTGCAGGTTTTGGATTTCTGTGGGGGTTGTTTGATTGCTTATGATCTGTACCTGAATAAAAACACCTGAGCTCAGATGCTCGGGTTTCCACTGTCAGTATGGCACTGGCCATGATGATAGTTCTCTCTGAGGTTTGGAAGAGTTTGTAGTTATGAAATATGCCTCCTTGTCTTCCTTGATGAGCCACCCCAGCAGCAGATTACAACTAAAAATGGTATATTGACATGGGGCACTGACATCAAGCCAGCTCACCCAACATGGAGACAAAAGGAGAGAAACTCCAGACTTCCCAGAGTCCTTTAAAGTACTATCAGGGAAGCTACCAGAGGATAGAGATTAAGGTATTAAGTGAAGGCTTCTGAAGGGAGAGGAGAAAGAGAAAGGAAATAAGCCTCTATGAAGATAAAAGGCTATGAAATTAATAAATAAATGAGAGAAAAAGCACTGAGGTGAGAGCCACAGAATGGAGGTCCTTAGAAATAAGGAATTCAGCTGGGAGCAGGGAAAAAGCAAGGTTCTTACTGCTTTTTCTAATCACGGAGCCGATGCTCCTTCCCGCTGCTGGTGGTAGCATACTGTTTCACACACTGAGTTTTCTGATAGCTGTGTTGAATGTGTATGAAGCTCAAAATGTTGTGTTTGAGATCTATTGAAGAGGTTGTATGTTTCTGTGTAAAGATGGTGAAAAAGAACGCGAAATCACCAGAAGGTTTCCTCCAATAATTCTTCTCAGTGCCCCAGGAGCCCCTGCTGTTGTGGAAACTAGGCTTAGAGCGAAAGAGCCCCTTAGTGAAATGGAACAACTTTTTCCCTGTAAATCTGACTAAGAGAAAGACAAGCAGTTCAGATACTGGTGACAGTGATGAGAACTCCAGCCCATGAGGAAACCTGTCCTTCAGCCAAGGTGACCAGTCATTTTTCCAGAAAACCAGACTCTATCTTAAAAGCTGTAAAGTCTTTACTCAGGACTAGCACACAGAAGCTGTCTTCTAGAACTGGCCAAAGTTGTATCTTGTGCTGGTAGCCAATATCCGGTGGACTGGTTTTGAAGGGATGAAGGGTCTTTGGAGAGCAGCTGAGCTTTGGCACTGTGAGAGACCAGGAGAGGCCATTAAAGTTAAAAGTGGCCTCAGTGACAGTTAAAGACTCAGAATAAAGGGGTCTATGTAACGAACCTGAGGCTTGGCACCATGAAGAGAGCCCAGGAGAGGCTATTGGTGAAAGTGCATCCTAGTTGCAGCGAAGGACCCCAACATCCTAAAGATGCCAGTAACATGGGACAACCACCAAGAGCAGCAGTAGCAGTGGAGAGAAGCCAGTCAGAAACTGGAGGAGAAGCTGTGTGTGCTGCAGAGGGCAGATTCAGAGAAGTGACCCCAGCCCTTTGGAGGAGCCAGAAGATTATGAGTGAATTCCTGATAACTGGACATTGATAATGTTTTTCTGCTGTTGAAGACCATTGTGAGAATCTTGATAGATGTTTGGTTTCATTCGGTCCTGTGCACATTAGCAACCCTGATGATTGTTACTCTTGTAAATAGTTTTGCTGACATAATTTTAAATTGTGCTGTAGAAATAAAAAGCAAATTTTTGATCGGTTTATACAGAAAAGGGGTATTGTTGCAGAAGTTTATTTTAGTTATATATAAAATAATTGCTTTATGCACTGTTGGGTGAGGGGCTGTCTAGGGTGTTTTGTATTATTTGTAAGAGTTAGATTTCTGTGGGAGTTGTTTAATTTGTAATGAACTCCATGTGCTATCTGTAGAATACCTGAGGAGTTCTGAAAGAATAAAAACACCTGAGCTCAGAGACTTGAGGTTCCACTGTCGAGGATGGCACTTGCCATGATGGTGGTTCCTTCTGCTGTGTTCTGCAGGGTTTGGACCTATGAATACGTCTCCTTGTCTTCTTTGCTGAGCTGCTGCAGAAGGTGTACTACTACAGTGTTTCCCTTTTTGCATGAGATCTTTCTACAGTTTAAATTGTAATGTTGTCACAAGTTTAATCTCATTTGATAGCTTGTAGCTTTTGGAGCAAAGTAATTTTTCCATTTTCAATTTAAGAGAAAAACTTCTTTGGATAGATTTTTTTCTTTTTTGTTCTTTATGAGACAATGTGGGTCTATGTGGCTCTCCATGTTGTGAAATTTGCTGTGTAGACCAGGATCACCTTGAACATGTTGAGATCCTTCTGCCTCCACCTCCCGAGGACTGGGATTAAAGGCGTGAGTCACCATGCCCAGCTTGATCTTATTTTTTTTGTATCCAATTTAATATTTTGAACCTTTTTCTGCTGTTAGTAAGCTTTGTTAGATACTGTAGCTCACATACCACATGAATGAACTGGTTATATTCACAGTAGGAATGGGGTTGTTAGCCTGAGATTCCTATGGCTTCTGGGCCACCATCCTGAGAGCTCCATCCATCAGTGCAATTTTCCAGCTCTTGTTTGTAATGTACTTTACGTTTAAGCTGATGCATGAAGTTATGCATCTCTATGATAAGATGAGTTTCAATACATATATGAGTGGTATAATGAACAAACAAAGAGACTACCTCTCAAATGTCTGTCATAGTTTGTGGTGGAAACGCTCAGGTCCTTCCTTGTACTACTTGTGAGACATACACCACATTACCATCATCTCTTGTCTCCCTGCTATTGCAGTTGACACCATACTTTCATGTGCATTGACCAACTTTTCCCCTGCTTCCCACATGGCTTGCTCAGCATTTTGTAATTTGTTATTCGTTGTTCAAATTATTTTTGGAATATACTCTTATATTGAAATTAACTATGCAGGTAACTATTTTTTCCTTGAAACTCAGTGGTCCATTGAAAGTAGGTAGGCAAAATGGGTACATGTCCTACCTCTGGGACTGGCTTCACAGACGCCTGCGTGCTGCTGTATAGGTGATAGAAATCACCTGGGTTGCTGGAGAGCAGTCAGTGCTCCTAGCCCGTGAGCCATCTTCTCTGCCCTTCGCATTTATACTTCAGGTTTTTTAGCTGACACTTAAAGGTCCCTTATATTTATGGGGTGTGATGTAATGATCCATATAAGTAAATAGTGTGTAATAAATCAATAAAAAATTATTTTCATTTTCTCAGGTACTTACTAATTGTCAGTATGATATAATTCAAACCCTTTATTCTAGGCTTTGGGGTAATATATAGTATTTATAATCGCTACACAGAGAAAGATATGAAAGGTTTATTTTTGCTACCTAGCCACAATTTAGTTAGTACCCACTGACCAACCTATGCCCATCTATCTGCCTTATTTCCCCTTTTTATTTATAATCTCACCCATTTTCCTCTAATCTTTCTTGTTTGTATTAGTGTGGTAATAAGCAGACATTCAGTTCACTGAGCTTTTCCACAAGTGGTTGGGTCTGATCATTAACGAAAATGAAACTCTTTTCTGTAAAAGAGAATGAAGATAGGATCGAGTCCAGCATAGAGCACGGAGGCCCTGGGACAGGGCGCTGCTCTGCAGCCTGGCACAGAGGTGGGACTTTGACACGATTGCCATGACCCTCCAAGTAGTGCTGTGGTTACACCTATTCCATCTTAAGAGGGAGGCTCAGCTCTTCTGAGCCTGTGATGAAGAATGGCTAGGTAGCTATCAGGAAGTCACCAACCAAACCCTGGAATTGAACTCAAGCAGGTCTCCAGAGCAGTTTGATCCAAATATATTTTATTATAAAAAGAAGAAAGACAATTCCTTGCTAAACTACAAAAACGTCAGCTCCCTTGGACAACGTTGCCTTTCTGGAGAACCTGCCCCCGCTGTTTCAGTCAATGGGAGTTGACAGGTTGGACAGATGTTTCTGTAAATTAGCCCAGAGAGTGTAACGGCCAGTCAAATGCTGTTCTCCATCCCTTAGTGGATCTCATGCTACTGAGAGTGTGTATGACTATGAGTGAGTGTGAGTGTGTGCAAGTGTGTGGGTGTGTTAAACCTCTGCTGCTTTATTATTTTTAAAACTAATATTTACCCGTTTATCAGACATTTTATTTAGTCATCACAAAAGTCAGCACAAAACCATAGAGAGAATATACACAGTTAAGTGGTGTATGCTACACATAGTTTTGATGAACGTTGTCTATTGTCCATTTGTATGTGTTGCATTCATACACCTAAAACATTTTAATAAGAGCATCAAACCAAATACACATCAGTCTGTAGACCACAATGGTAGAAAAGTGACAGTGGCAGTGATGCTCCTCTGGTCCCTCCCCAGCCGGATCATCTTTTCTCTTAAGCCAACCATTGTCTTGGTTATTTTCAATATTTTCATTTGGGGTTTAAAAGTTCCGCATGGACCCTTCAAACTCACCTGGTCTAGAGCTTTATATAAGAGAAATGATTATATTTATTCTGCTCACAGTTTGCTTTTGTTATGTTTTATTGGCTTTGAACAAACACTCATTGTTTTCCTGAGCCGCTGCAAGATAACAGAATTATCTTTGTTTTCAGTGTGTAGGGGTTTGAATGAGAATGTCCCCCAGAGGCTCCTGTATTTGAATACTGTGTCCCCAGTTGGTGGAACTATTTAGGAAGGGTTAGGAGGCATACCCTGGTTGGAGGTGGTGCATCACTGTGAGTGGGCTTTGAGGTTTCAGAAGTCCCCACCATTCACAATGTAGCTCTCTCTGTCTGTTGCTTGTGGATCAGGTATGTAAGCTCTCTGCTGCTGTGCAGGTGCCATGCCTGCCTGCCTGCTGCTATGCTTCCCACCATTATGGTCATGGAGTTTAACTCTCTCAGACCCTAAGCCCATAATAAACTTTTTCTTTTGTAAGTTTCCTTGATCTTGGTGTTTTTATCACAGCAGTAGAAAAGTAACTAAGACACAGAGGTTGATTTTTTTAAGCATTGTAATGTTGTGAACAACAATACTTCAAACATTCATGTGTGTGTCTTTAGGTTGTACATGCAGGAGATCCTGTAAACCACTTACTCAGACACGTTGTAGATTGCAGAGAACAGGAATGCTCAGATTAACCAACACTTGATAGGTTTTTCTGCAAAATAGACTAATAGAATCCTGTCTGGAAAGGGTTGTGATTCTGGCTGTATAGTATCCAAGAAAATGCAAAATAATAAAGCTAATAAAAATAACCAGTGGTTTCTAATGGTTTAGTACAGTTGGAAGGAGGGATGCATAGGTTGAGAAAGTGGACTCTAGAGAAAAAATATGCTCTATATGATGGTGGATAAAGATGACCATGCAATTTTCATGAGCAAGCTTTAGTGAAGGAGATTAAACCAATATTAGGAACAGATGTACTATACCAATACAAGCTGTTAATAGTGGCGCTTTAGTAATGTTCTATTGCTGTGAACAGACATCACAATCAAGGAAACTATTAGAAAGCAATTAATTGGGGACATGCCTACAGCTGTAGACGTAGTCCACAGTCATAATGGTAGGAAGCAGAGAGGCATGGCATTGGAGCAGTAACTGAGAGTACTACTTGCTGATCCACAGAAGGAGGGTGACACTGGGCCTGGCGTGGGCTATTACAACTCAAAAGTTGTAAGAACACTATGTATTTTTCAGAAATCTAAACCTTCTCTAAAATAATTTTTGAAAGCTGTCTGTAGTAGTTAGCCTCTGTGTGGGCTCAGCAAGAAAAACACAGACACACTTTCATACATACACATGGTTCTAGACTTCAACAGAAGGAAACACCATCATGGCCAGCTCCATCCCAGACAGTGGAACCCTGAGGTTCTGAACTCAGGTGTTTTTAATGATCCAGAACTTGTCAGTTGCTCTGTTGATAGCATGTGCATGTCATTACCAATCAAACATCCCCCACATAAATCCAACTCCGGCAGACAATACAAAACACCAGTGCCTAGGTAGCCCTTCGTCCAACAGTGCACAAAACAATTATTTTATAAATAACTAAGAATAAACTTCCACAACACTGTACTAAGTGAAAACTCTTCTGAGTGCCTGAGAATTCTCATTATGTTACTTCTTGGGCAATACTTGATAAATGACAGAACCCCCTCTTTTTTTTTTTTAACAAAAATGATAAGTTGCAAATTGCTGCCTGCTTTTCCTTACTCTATTCCTGTTCACCACTAAGGTAAAGCATCTGTTGAACATTTGTGACAGAGACGGCTGGCTATGCATCCTGATTTCTTGTATTGCTTATACAGATGTGCGCAGGAGTCAAGCTGTTTCACTTAGTAAGGCACCATTGTTTCCTGAGCTGATTATAGAGAAGCATGTGGGTTTCCTTCTCCTGTTGGAGATAATCAAGCCTGGGTCAGGCATTCCTACCTTCTCACAGGGATACACTGGACAGGCAGGAAACAAAGAGCAGGACCAGACCCTTAAGGCCTGCCCAGTGACCTATGCTAAATGCCATGTTCACAGGTTCCATAATCTCCCAAGCAGTACTGCTGGCTGGAGAACACGGGTGCACATGGAGTCTAGTCCGTGGTGACCATTCCATGTTTGATCGCAGTAGAAGCTACCAGAGTCAGATATTTAAATAGCTCTGAAATGCATTTTAATATAAACATGCAGAGGTGTTAACTGTGCTTGTATTTGCTTGATTTTCTTACTTAGAGGAGAGCATTCAAATAATGGATTCTGCAGCAGTTGGAAGGTTAAAACCACTAAGAAATGATATTGCTGTTGGATATAGCAGTTAAATGTTTAATACATGTTTGTGATGAGCCTGTCAAATCCTGGCACAGGAACTACACATGAATGAAAGCTCAAAAAGATGTGTCTGATGAAAGTATGTCAAGTATATTTAAGAAAGTCAGTCATGCCTAAATCTTTTATATAAGTGATCTCTGGGAACCTGTGAACACATTCTTTAGATGCTGTTTTAACAATTAACACACTATTAGCTTGTTCAATAGTCTATTTATAGGAAATATGAATTAGATGGCATCTCTTGTGGTGGGGAGCGCCTCCACATGGCGAGGCACTTTGTTCCATAGTGTGGTCAGCCTGTGTGTGGATTTTAATATTAGGGAAAATCATCCTGAGTAAGATACCTCAGTCCAGAAAAGACAAATATGGTATGTACTCACTTCTATGTGGACATGAACTGTTAAGCAAGGGACAAAGGTGCTGCAGTCCACAAAGCAGAGAGACTATGTAACAAGGTGGGTCCCAGTGTGGACACAGAGGTCTCCCTGTAAAGGGGAAATAGAACAGATGATGCAGAAGGGATAGGGATGGATAGAATGGGAAGAGAAAGGACCAGAGGGTGGACATTGATGGAGTGAGAGAATGTACGGAGAGACAACCAGAATTGGAGGATGCAGGGGAGAATCAGGAGACTTAGTGCAGTGACACTCACTGGAATCAACGCAGGAGACCCTAGTGAAGACCTCTAGTCATGGGGGTTAAGGAGCCTAAAAAGGCCTTCTCCTGTAACCAGGCAAGGCTTCCAGTGGTGGGACTGAAATACCATCCCAGCCACAAAACTTCAGCGTTTTGCCTATCCTCCCTGCAGGAGCCACTGGGACAATTGAAGGGTAGAAAGCCAAGCTAAATGAGGGAACTCATAATTAATATTCCATGGCCATTAACTAGAGTCTGGGATACTAGGAGAAGACTTCTAATGTTATCCTGATCTCCTCATAGATTAATGCCTAGCCCAGTCCTCAACAGAGAGGCTCCCTTGGGCAGCTGAAGGGAGCAGATGCAGATTCCCAGGGCCAGTCAAAATGCAGAAATCTGGGTATCTCAAGGAAAAAGTGTTGGAGGGATTTCTGGGACCAGAGAGTTTGAGGTCACCAGGAGAACAAACCCCATGCAGTCAACTGACCAGAACCCTGAGGGTCTCTGCGAGTCTCAAAGGCAGACATGGAACCTGCTGGGTTCCCCAAATAAGTATTGAGGATGCCTGGCCTGGTTCTCTTGCAGAACTCATACAGACTGGAATAAAGGTGTGTGGCTCCGAACCTCTTGCCTGTCCTTGAACCTTGTCCCCATAGTGGGTTGCCGAATCCAACCTTGAAGCAGGGAATTGTGCCTGACCTTGTTCTACCTTGTTGTGCCATGCTTGACCAGCATCCCTGGGAACACTCCTCTTTCTTGGGGAGAGACAGTGGTGGGAGTGGAAGGATAGGGTAGATCTGGGTAGGGGAGATGGAGGGAGCTTGGAGGAATGAAGGGAGGAGAGCAAAGACATTGGAATGTATTATATGAAAGCAGAAAAATTTTTAAAAAGAAAAAAACGATTCCAGAAGAAATTCTCTAATTTTTTGCCATATTGTTCCATTCTTTTATTTTTTGTTACATTTCACTATTAATTTTAGTATCACTAAAATTATCATTTTTATTATTATTCTTTTTGCTTTTGTTTGTACTTTACTTACATGCACTGTCTTTATTTTATATTTTAATTATTTTCTCGTATTCTGTTCTCCATCACATTTTTCCTTTTCTTTTTTCTTTTCATGCCCTCTACTTTATTCCGTCATCATCATCAGCAGCACCATTACTAATCCTTTTAATGTATTAACTTTAACGTAATAGTTTATTCCATGTTGTTCTGTTCTTCTCTTTTCTATGGTGTCAGTAGTGTGGCTTTGTTTGTGATTGGGCTGTAGTGCACTTCCATCACAGCTCTGTGCTGGTGTTACTGCTCCTACAGTCTCCCTCCAGGAATGTACTTGAATTAGCCCCCAGGAGAAGGATGCTCACTAAAAGGCCACTGAATAACAGCACAACAGGTAATGATTTCCCAAATATACAAATCATGACCTTGAAATTCAAGAAATATGAGACTCTTCCAAATGTAATTCTTCAAAGAGTTGTTACTTCACTAAACTAACTCTTCAACGAAAGATTTGAAGATAGAGAAATGTTTAAGATGTCAGATAAAGAATTTAAAAACTCGGCAATGGGCCTACATGTTCAAGACTGGCTCTAGCAACAGTCAGCTGTGGATCAGACAGGGTTATATGAGCTCCACTCCTTGCTCAATTATTGGCTACTTGCCTCCTGTTGTTTACTCCACCCAGAGACTCTCAGGGAGCCTTTCCTTCAGTGTTCTATTGCGACAGAATAGATTGGAACGTTTTATTATAGCAGGAAAGGCCTCATCTATTGTAGTGGAATATTTGAATTAGATTTCTTACACATGTACACTGTCCTTTTGGAGCGATGCTCCTGCAGATGTGTTGTCTGTGCTGTATGGGGGAAGGGTGCTTCCTCAGGCTTTGCAGCTTGCCTCACTCTGTAAGACTTGCTTCCTGCAACTGTTCACACCTCTGTACTAAAAACAGTAGATGCAGCCCCCTCCTATCTTTGCATAAAAAGGCTGTTTGTCTGTTGTAGTGCAGATGAAGGATACGTATAACCTTTGCAGCTTCTGTAGCCAGAAACTAGAGAAGACTGGTTTCCTCAGCTTGGACACCTGCCTGAGTAGGGGACAAGTCAGCTGGCAGATGCTGCTTATGTAAACAAGGCCCTTGTGTGAGTAGAAGGAAGCTTTGATTGAATAAAGGACAGAGAGGCAGAAGCAGAGTGAGCCATGAAAGATGAGACCCTTTGCCTAAACCATCCAGGTTTTACACCTAGGAGACTTGCCCTTAATCATTATTGAAATTCATAGACATTAATGTTTCCATCTATGATCTATTCTGGTTCCTCAATAATTATCCAAGTGACCATGATCTTGAATTTTATCCATCCACTATTTCAGCATTTTAGTTGTGTTCTTTCTAAGCACCTACATAGAGTACCAATATTTATAAACGCAAATATTAGGCTCTTATGTTCCTTTTAGGAAATATTTAAAATATTTTTATTTACTTCTTTATTTTAAATCATGTGTATATGTCTAGGTGAAGGATGTGCACATAAATGCAGGTGCCTACAGAGGCTGGAAAAGGGCACACTCTGGATCCCAGAGTTACAGGAAGATGTAAGCTGTCCAGTGTGGGTGCTGAGAAACAGACAGGCCTTCTGCAAGAGCAGGGTGTGCTTGTAATCACTGAGCCTTCTATTAAGTCCACAGGTCTCCTTTTATTTTATCATTATTACTTTATTTTTCATTGAATACTTTGAGAGTTTTGATCATATATGCCTCCTAAGATTCACCTCCCACCTACCCAACTTTGGGCCCTTTTTTGTTTTTAAATCATTGAATACCAATTTGTGTTGCTCAAATATTCTTGGATACGTAGTCTTCTACTGGATCATGGTAGAACATATCAGGGGCTTACATTCTTAGAGAAAACTCTCTTTTCCTCTCCCAGAGGCTAACAATTGCCAATAGCTCCATGGCTAGGGCTGGGACTGCGTGCCCAGATCTGTTGTCCATGCAGGGATTTGGGCTGGCTTGTGCTTACACAGGTCTTGTGCATATTGTTGCAATCACTGTGAGCTCATATATGCAGCTGCCCATGTCCAGGAGACACTGTTTTCTATAATTATTTACCAAGGTTTCCTTTCAAATATCACTTAAGAAACTTTCATCATTGCTTTAGACTCTTGTAGGCAACAGTCTATTAAAACAATGAGTTTATTAAGTTCATGTATTCATCATGAACTTCTGGACTTATGATCACTCTGTTGGTCCAAGATTTTCCCAAAAGTGTGTTAGTTCCTAGGTGGACAATGCCTTCAGTCAATACCATCAGTATCTTGAAATATTAAAATTGAAATTCACACATCAACTAGCTCAAGACTGTTTTCATTAGGTAACAGTTACAATGATCTTTCCTTCTTTCATATTTCTTGTTTTCTTTTTATCTTCAGGAAAACAAAAACAAAGAGTATGAAAATGAATAACTAGATCAGCATGTGTGAGTTTATTCTCTTGGGGCTCCCCATCAGCCAGAAGACCAATGCTTGTATTATGTCCTCTTCTTGTTCAAGTACAAACTTGACTACAGTGTCAATTATGAAACATTTACAATAGTTTATCCCTTCTCCTCTATTTTACAATCTAATTGCATCATAAATTTGCAGATATAAATGACATTTTCTATGTAGATATTATACTTAATACTTTTATTTGAAAATATGTACCATTAGACTATATGTTTAGAAGCTGTGGATTATGCCTTAATATGGGGGAAGACAAACATAGTTACAAATGTATATTCTATATTTCACAATTTCCATTCCTTGGTATAAAACAAAGGTTTTGTGTTCAACAAATATCACACATAAAAATGTACTTAAAAAGTATATTATAGTAAAACATAATTACACAGATATTTGTATACATTAATATACAAAACAAGCAAATTTCTTAGTCTAAACAACAGAGTTAAATTTGATCACTATCACACAGTAACTCAGTGTATTATTTCCTTTTTATAGTAACATTTTTCAAGTGTAGTATTGAGTATTACTAGCTAGAAGCTTTATTTCTCATTTAAAAAACAGTAGAATTATCCAAGAACCTATCAGGTAGCAAATGGTGATTATATTGTTTTCTGTTCATATTATGGAATAATATGGAATAAGAGAAGTATAAATTAGTGATATATATAACAATAGAGATTAGCTTGTTTTCAGATTGTTGAGGAAAAAAAAATCAGAAGGTGTTTGGTTACGTCCATAACATTTGTACCACTACTGCACCAGAGGGCATATCTTGGCAGGCCGGTAGTTATTGTAGTGCACAGGGTTCACAGCTGAGTAAAACTGAAGATTTATTTTCTCTCTTGTAGCATGCACAGCGCCTTCCAGAACTATGAAAGCTAGCACGGTAATGAAATAAGGATGAAGCTGCCTGTTGAGTACCAGTTTGGCTTCTCCATATTCTGTGAACCAAGTACCAGACCTTCAATAATAGGGTCTCACCAGTTAGCAATGGCAGTAGCCTTTAAAGTTTATGAATCTATGGGACTTCACCAGTCAAGAATTCTAAAAGAAGTAATGTACTATAATCACTAACAAAAAGAGAAGAATCTACACCAGAAGAATAAAAAGTCATCAAAGAAATTGACCTGATGGTGCAACTCAAGGAATGAGAAGAGGATGAGCAAATCAAATTCCAGATTAGTAGAAAGGAAAAAGTAGCAACAATTGAGAAGAAATAAATAAAATACACACTGCAAAATTATTAAATATCAACAAGATGAAAATTGTGTTTTCAAGGGAGTAAACTAATCTGACAAACATTTTGGTTGAATACCCCCTCCCAAGAAAGAGGGATGATAAATAACTAAAATCAGTGATGAAAGAGGAGACATTACAAATAATACATACAAACTAAAAAGACCATCAGGGGATATTATGAATAGCCATCAATTAGAAAACCTTAAATGGATGCGTAGAGAACAAAACATTATTTTTTATGATTTTTGTATATGCCAAATGAGTGAACTTTGTTTTAAATTAGAAGCTACTGTGGGGGAAAGACACAGACAGATCTAAAAGGAATAGAATGAACCTGGATGGAAGAGAATGGAGAAAACCTTGGTATCTGGAAGTAGTAACATCAATTGTTAATTCAGAAGATACTTTTCTTCATGGTCTTAAATTAAACAGAAAGTGTTCAAACTCATGAACTTGTGGTAAGCAGACCCCTGGATGCTGGCTTGAAACACAAAGCATCCCACCTTTTAAAAAGATCCTTTTCTGCTCTGGTCTTAATGGACAGAGTACGGACAAGGCCTGATAGCCTGAAGTTGCTCAGTTCTGGGAAACTGCCTGCCAACTAACTTCCTTATTGCTTCCTCGTTTCACGTTTCCACCCTTATAGATTACACGGGAAAAATCTCACAGTGCTTCCTTATTGCTCTGGGATACCTTGACTCTGCAGTTCATTGACCCAGCGACCCCCCAATAAACTAGACCAGCCTGCCTGACCATAGCAACCTGCTTACGCATTCCCCTCTCCAATCCCCACCTGAGAACTTCTTATAAATACTGGTACTTGTGTTCAATAAATCGAAGGCTGGACCAGACAGATTGTCTGCCTTTCACTCCTTGCGCCCCTGCCCATATCCCATTCCCACGCCTGCTCCTGGGGTCTTGGTTGAAGATCCCGGGGCCGGGATATGAACGTAAAAATCTTCATGAATGTAGGGAAAGAGAGAGGGCTGCAATGATATTCTTCAGTCTGAGAAAAACATGAAGTTCTCTGCAGCTGGGTCAAATGAGGCATCATCTTTAGAGCAGAAGATGATCTGCCACGAATAGGCTGTAGTAGTACGCTGCTGCTGCGTCTCACCACGGAGGACAAGGAGGCATTTTCATAGACTCAAACTCTGCCAGACTGCAGCAGAGGGGCCTCCATCATGGTCAGTGCCACACTCAATCAACAGTGGAACCCCGAACGTCTGAGCTCAGGTGTTTTATTGATTCAGAACTCCTCAGGTGTTCTGCTGATACCACGTGCAGATGATAAGCAATGAAACGTCCCCCACAGAAATCCAACACCTGCAGACTATACAAAATGCCAAGACCTAGGGGAGCCCCTCACCCAACAGTACATAAAACAATTATTTTACATACAACTAAAAATAAACTTCTGCAACAAGGACCCACATCATGTTATTGATTTTCTCCTGGACATTGAAGAAATGAAGCTGGAAATGTATGGGATAGATTTGGGATCAATTTCCTAAGAGGTAAGTATAAAAATATATTAACTGGTTATTTAATACTATTATGAGAAATATACAATAAAATGCTACCTGGATCACTCTTGGGCAAGAGAATGATATTTTATAGAAACATTTATCTTACCAGGGACCAGTGTCATGATGAGATATAGTTTTCTTTACTTTTAAAATATCAGACATATGAAGGTAAAGATTTATAGTGTTTTTGAAATAACATGGTGTTAAGAGGCTGAAGACAAAGCTCAGTAGTTAATAGTTTACAGTATCCTTGCAGAGGGTCTGAGTTCAGCTCCCAGCACCACATCAGACACTGCAGAACCATCTACAACTCCAGCTTTAGGGGATACACTTCTGGCTTCTGTAGCCCCTGCACTTATAAACACATTACCCAACCCCACACACATTTAATAAATAATAAAAAAGTAAAAAGTAAAAACATAGGTTTCAGAGGAGACTTTGGTTATTCCACGGTCTATAGCTCACTTTGTTGTAGACTCTAGACCACATTTCCCCAGTGTAAATTTAGAAGGCAACAAACTTTTTGAACTGCTAAATTCCCAATGGCTGCCTTGTGGGCTATTATTGTTTCTCCTCAAAGGTGAACTCCCTTATGCCCGCTTCAATAAGTGAGTAATTCCCCAAGGGAACCAGAGGAAATGCAGTAATTTGAGCCTGTTTGTCTCTAATACTTCATTGTTTAAATTAAAATCACTCACTAAGTTAGGGACTGCGAACACGAGTGTATGGTGTAACTATAATATCTGGGTTTGAGTCTAAACTTATTATTCAATCACAATGGAACCTTGAGCATCTTAGAGATTACCCACTTCACCATGGTTTTGTCTTTTAGGGAGAAATGGGAGAGCCAGCATACACTCCTGGATGAAGGTAAGTGTGTTGACATCTAAGGGTCTCCTCAGAGCGGCTACAGTATTTACCTCACAGTGTGACGTTTGTTTGCGTGTGCGTATGTGAGCATGACTAGTGTATGTTACTGATCTCTGACATCTCCTCTGCAAACTGGAGTATGGTAGTACTTTTATTGGAAACAGTTCATCTTGAACTGAATATGCATTAAAAGCTTGAAAGGATAGGGTCAAATCCAAACTCTAGGTAAAATAATTTCTCTAGAATTGATATTTTATATCTACCTTTCCAGAGGATGGCAGGCAAGCTAAGCCTTATTTATTTTTAACCCTCACAGTCTGTGTATAAAACAGATATTTTTTACCTAACTCCTGTAACAACATCATATTCAGAGTCCTGTGTTCAGTCTTCCCTCAATGTAATCCAATCTTTAGTATTTAATGGTAAGATATTTAAAATATTTTGTTACTTCTTATTTAAACCACTTTTCTTTTAAAAAATTAATTTGAGGACTGTATATATGAGTACTATATTTAACATCATTTCTATTCTTACATGTATGTATACACGTGTCTACGTATATATTTGCATATGTAAACACATATGCTCCTTATGTGTACCTGTGTTTAGGAAAGTGGCAGTAGTAGGTTCTCCTTTAGGGTCCATGATCTTAGCAGCCATGGATCACTGGCTAATTTTACAGCATCAATAGTGAGTTTCTTCCCATCGAGTGGGTCTTAAGTCCAATTAGACAGTTGGTGGTAACCATCGAGATATAAGTACCTTTGAACCTATCTTACCATGCTGAGCATTGTGCTTTGTAAGTGTCACATCTGGGTAGGAGTATTGATTGCTTTCTCCCTTGGCAGCTTGTGTCTCTTGTTCTGGTGCTATGAGAGTTAGTCCTTAGGGGAAGATTCTACGTCAGTTTAGATTGATTCCTCCAATTCTTGTGTTCAAAGAGTATTGTATATTCAGCATATAGGATCTCCCCTTCAAGTTCTGGGTGGCAGCCAAGGGCAGTAGCAATAGCCTATATTAATTCAATGAAGGTTTCCATGCCTGCTACTGGGGCTTTGTTAGATAGTCTATGGCTTTGGGTTGGGGGAGCATTATTATCCCAAGTGGCATAACTTCCTTCAAAACACACACACACAAACCCACACATACACACACACACACACACACACACACACACACACACTCATGTGCACACACACATTTTTCTGTGGCTATAAAGATATGTATTTAGGTTAAAGTTAGAAATCACATTGGTTTAGGATAATGACAGAGTAGGTTCTCCTCTAGGCTCTATGACCTCCCCAGGCATACAGGCATTAAATGGCTGCTGAGAGAGGGAGAATCTGTTTTCTTCAGTGATAGATTCACTGACCCAGTCCCAAGTAGACAGCCATAAACATTGTACATATGAGCAACACATAATGTACTCACTAGGTTGTATGGATGTGTGTGTGTGCACGTGCACACATATGTACATATGTAACAATAATAATAAAAATAACAAGAAGTCATGAACCTGAGAGGGAGTGGGAGCAAAGGAGGAATTGAGGGGGGCAAGAAGAGATAGGAAAGATGAAAATACAGGACTCACATATGATATTCTTGAAGTATAAAAAATGAGAAGTTTAAATAAAAAGAAACTTCTATTCTTTGTCACATTAACTCCTGTGAGATGAGTCATTTAAAGTCATGAGCAGACAAAGCCATCCTATGGCTCCCAAGCCTTACATGTTCCTCATGGACTCCTGGATCCTGAACTGATCCAGCGATTTCCTCAAAGATGCATTGGGCGCCTTGGTGGAAAACAACATTCTTCATCCAGACAATCTGTAGCTTATTAGAGTGACAGGAAATGTGGGGTGTTCAGGTGAAAATGCACGATGTAGTTCAAAATGGCGCTGTGCGGTGTGAGAGTCACTACAGCTTCTTATTCTTTCATATTGCTGTAAGCTTTTTCATCTCCAGCAGAAGAAAGGAAGAAGAGCATGAGGAGGGATAATGAGAGCTATGTGTCTGAGTTCATCCTCCTGGGGCTCCCCATCCGGCCAGAGGACCAAGGCATGTACTCAGCCCTGTTCCTGGCCATGTACCTGACCACGGTGCTGGGGAACCTGCTCATCATCCTGCTCATCAGGCTGGACTCTCACCTCCACACCCCCATGTACTTCTTCCTCAGCCACTTGGCCTTCACAGACATCTCCTTCTCCTCAGTCACCGCTCCTAAGCTGCTCGTGAACATGCTGACGCACAGTCAGTCCATCTCATATGCTGGGTGCATTTCACAGGTATATTTTTTCTTAAGTTTTGCAACCGTTGACAGCTTCCTTCTGACCTCCATGGCCTATGACAGGTACGTGGCCATTTGCCACCCTCTGCACTATACCACCATCATGAGTCAAAGCCTCTGTGTCCTGCTAGTAAGTCTGTCCTGGGTCTTAGCCACGGCGTGTGGTCTTGTGCACACTCTCCTCTTGGCTCGTCTGTCTCGCTTTAGAGACAATACCATCCCCCACTACTTCTGTGACCTCTCTGCCTTACTGAAGCTGTCCATCTCAGACACGTCCATCAATGAGATGGTCATACTTTCTGTAGGTACAGTGATAATTACCTTGCCATTCATATGTATTCTGGCCTCTTATGGCCGAATTGGGGCCACCATCCTGAGAACTCCCTCCATCAAGGGAATCTGCAAAGCCTTGTCCACGTGTGGCTCTCACCTCTCTGTGGTTTCTCTCTACTATGGAGCCATTTTTGGACTATACCTAGTCCCTTCATCAAATAACACTAATGCCAAGGATGTCATTGTGGCTGTGATGTATAGTCTTGTCACGCCCATGCTGAATCCCTTTATCTACAGTCTGAGGAATCAGGATATAAAAGGAGCATTGAGAAATATCCTCAATAGGGGAATGGCATGAGGTGTTTTGTGTTTTCCATTAACTGGATAGAATTTCTCTTTGATTGGCACGTGCGACATTATCTTACTGAATGGACAATTTTTTAGAAGATTTTTATCGGATACGCTTCTTTATAGCTTGGATATTGCTCTTACCTCTGTTTAATTTTCTTGATGTTGATAACCTTGGGACAAAAGCTTTTCAAAATGAATACACAATGTTTTTTTCTATATTATTCTATGGCAGATGTTTATTTTTAGTTTTATATAAGATAATTGTTTTATGCACTGTTGTATTAGGGGCTGTCTAGGGTGTTTTGTATTGTTTGCAGGTGCTGGATTTCTGTGGGAGATGTTTGATTGCTTATGATCTGTACCTGAATAAAAACACCTGAGCTCATATACTAGAGTTTCCACTGTCAGTATGGCACTGGCCATGATGATAGTTCTCTCTGCTGAGGTTTGAGAGTTTGCAGTAATGATATATGCCTCCTTGTCTTCCTTGCTGAGCCACCCCAGCAGCAGATTACAACTAAAAATGGCATATTGACATGGGGCACTGACATCAAGCCAGCTCACCCAACATGGAAACAAGAAAGAAGAGAACCTTCAGACCTCCCACAGTCCGGTAAATTGCTATCAGGGAAGCTACCAGAGGATAGAGATTAAAGTATTAAGTGAATGCTCCTTAAGGAAAAGGAGAAAGAGAAAGGAAATAAGCCTCTACGAAGATAAAAGGCTATGAAATTAATACATAAATGAGGAAGAAAAGCACTGAGGTGAGAGCCACAGAATGGAGGCCCTTAGAGATAAAGAATTCATCTGGGAACAGGGAAAAAGCAAGGTTCTTACTGCTTTTCGTAATCACGGAGCTGATGCTCCTTCCCACTGATGGTGGTAGCATACTGTTTCACAAACTGAGTTTTCTGATAGCTGTGTTGAATGTGTGTGAAGCTCAAAATATGGTGTTTGAGATGTATGGAAGACGCTGTATATTTCTCTTTAAAGATGGTGAAAAAGAACACGAAACCCCCAGAAGGTTTCAAACAATAATTCTTCTCACTGCCACAGGAGCTCCTGTTGTTGTGGAAGCTAGGCTTAGAGCCAAAGAGCCCCTTAGTTAAACTGAACAGTTTTTTTCCTGAACATCTGACTAAGAGAAAGACAAGCAGTTCAGATACTGGTGACAGTGATGAGAACTCCAGCCCATGAGGGAACCTGTGCTTCAGACAAGATGACCAGTCATTTTTCCAGAAAACCAGATTCTATCTTAAAAGCTGTAAAGTCTTTACTCAGAAGTAGCACACAGAAGCTGTCTTCTAGAACTGGCCAAGGTTGTATCTTGTGCTGGTAGCCAATATCCGGTGGACTGGTTTTGAAGGCATGAAGGGTCTTTGGAAAGCAGCTGAGCTTTGGCACTGTGAGAGACCAGGAGAGGCCATTAAAGTTAAAAGTGGCCTCAGTGGCAGTTAAAGACTCAGAATAAAGGGGTCATGTAAAGAACCTGAGACTTGGCACCATGAAGAGAGCCCAGGAGAGGCTATTGGTGAAAGTGCATCCTAGCTGCAGCGAAGGACCACAACATCCTGAAGATGCCAGTACTGTGGGACAACCACCAAGAACAGCAGTAGCAGTGGAGCGAAGCCAGTCAGAAACTGGACGACAAACTGTGTGTGCTGCAGAGGACAGAGTCAGAGAAGTGACCCCAGTCCTTTGGAGGAGCCCAGAAGATTATGAGTGAATTCCCGATAACTGGACATTGATAATGTTGTTCTGCTGTTGAAGACCATTGTGAGAATCTTGATAGATGTTTGGTTTCATTCGGTCCTGTGTACATTAGCAACCCTGATGATTGTTACTCTTGTAAATAGTTTTGCTGGTGTAATTTTAAATTGTGTTGTAGAGATAAAAAGCAAATTTTTGATTGGTTTATACAAAAAAGGGGAATGTTGAAGAAGTTTATTTTAGTTATATATCAAATGATTGTTTTATGCACTGTTGGGTGAGGGGCTGTCTAGGGCGTTTTGTATTATTTGCAAGAGTTAGATTTCTGTGGGAGTTGTTTAATTGCCTATGATCTGCATGTGCTATCTGTAGAATATCTGAGGAGTTCTGAAGGAATAAAAACACCTGAGCTCAGAGACTTGAGGTTCCACTGTCGAGGATGGCACTTGCCATGATGGTGGTTCCCTCTGCTGTGGTCTTGCAGGGTTTGGACCTATGAATACGTCTCATTGTCTTCTTTGCTGAGCTGCCGCAGTAGGTGTACTACTACAGTGTTTCCCTTTTCCGCATGAGATCTTTCTACAAACAGTTTAAATTGTAATGTTGTCACAAGTTTAATCTCATTTGATTGCTTGTAGCTTTTGGAGCAAAGTAATTTTTCCTTTTTCAGTAAAAGAGAAAAACTTCTTTGGATAGATTTTTTTCTTTTCTTTCCTCTTTTTGAGACAATGTCTCTCTATGTGGCTCTGCATGTTGTGAAATTTGCTGTGTAGACCGGGATCACCTTGAACCTGTAGAGATCCTTCTGCCTCCACCTCCCGAGGACTGGGATTAAAGGTTTGAGTCACCATTCCCAACCTGAACTTATTTTTTTTGTGTTCAATTTAATAATATTTTGAATCTTTTTCTGCTGTTAGTAAGCTTTGTTAGATACTGTAGCTCACATACCACATGAATGAACTGGTTATGTTCACAGTAGAAGTGGGGTTGTTAGCCTGAGATTCCTACATCTTCTGGGCCACCATTCTGAGAGCTCCATCCATCAATGGAATTTTCCAGCTCTTGTTTGTAATGTACTTTTCATTTAAGCTGATGCATGAAGTTATGCATGTCTATGATCAGATGAGTTTCAATACATATGTGAGTGGTGTAATGTACAAACAAGAGAGACTACCCTCAAATGTCTGTCATAGTTTGTGGTGGAAACTCTCAGGTCCTTCCTTGTACTACTTGTGAGACATACACCACATTATCATCATCTCTTGTCTCCCTGCTATTGCAGTTCACACCATACTTTCATGTGCATTGACCAAGTTTTCCCCTGCTTCCCACATGGCTTGCTCAGCATTTTGTAATTTCTTATTCATTTTTCAAATTTTACTTAGAATATATTCTTAAATTGAAATTAACTATGCAGGTAACTATTTTTTCCTTGAAACTCAGTGGTCCATTGAAAGTAGGTAGGCAAAATGGGTACATGTCCTAGGTAGTGAACAGGGCTTTGATTGGTAACCTCTAGGTTTAGGAAGATCAAGTTTACATGAAGTAGAGAAGTGAGAAGATAGATCTTAAAAATGCCTTTCAGATGGTGCTGTAATTATTTGTAATCAGTGTGTTCCCATCAGGGGTTGGGTGCTCAAGGGTGTGGGCTAGAGAATGGGTATGGGCAATGAAAAGTCTAGGCAATCTGGACAGAGTTCAAGCAGCGCTGTGAGATAAATTAATCTAAGAGCAACAGGCAATTAATGGCTTTTGTCCAATCCCAATTGGTCACCCCTAGAACACATGTGTATATGAACAAGACTAAATAGACTCAGCAGCTTTTGTATGTGTGTTTGTGTGTGTGTGTGGGTGTATGTGTGTATATGTATGTATGTATATATGTGTGCATTTGTGTGTGTATGTGTATATATTTGTGTATGTGTATATATATTTGTGTGTGTATGCTAATGTATATGTAAGTTTGTGCGTATATATGTCTGTTTGTGTGTGTGTGCATATGTGTGTGTGTGTATGTATATGTGTATATATGTATGTGTGCATATATGTGTATAACTGTGTATGTATATATGTGTGTTTGTGTGTGTGTATGTATGTGTGTGTGTGTGTGTGTGTGTGTATGTTTATGTGTAAGTGTATGTGTGTATCAATAGTAATTAATGATGTGAACATGAGATTTAGAAGGAATGGGGACACAGAGGAGAAGTAGGAAGGGGGAAGAGGGAAGGGTAGAAATGTTGAAAATATAATGTTCTTGTATGGAATTCTGAAAAACAGTTAAATTCAAAAATTTAATCCAAGTATACTATGTTATAGAATGAAAAGGCCTCCACACCTAATTTCATAAATGCATTGTCCCGTATTTCCATATGAAATGATGAACATGTGTGTTCAGTGGTTCTTAACCTTTGGGGTTTGAACAAGCCTTGGACAGGGGTTGCCTAAAACTGCCTGCATATCAGATATGTACATTGCAATTCATAACAGTAGCTAAATTAAAGGTATGAAATAGCAATGAAAGTAATTTTGTGATTGGTGGTCACATGAGCTGTATTTAAGGGTCACATCAATAGGAAGGTTGAGAACCACTGGGTTGGTTCGTGGAAAACCTCTTCTACTGAAACAAAGGTATTTAACTTCATTAATGGCAGCCATTTCCTGCGAGAGATGCTTCCATATCTAGTGACTATTATGAAGAAGGACATTCAGGCTAAGAGAACTCATGTGCTGCTATGCTAGCAATATTTGATGGACAGTCTTCTCAGACTCGTGTGTGTGAGGCCCATCCTCAGACTGACGTGCTGTTTGAAAACTTTTGACATCTCATCCGCTTTTTCTCGTTTTCACTGATATTTAATTTATACTTACAAGATTGAAATAACTCTCAGGAAAAATAAAATATACACGTACCATTCACAGTTAAAATACGAATGCATATAATCTTGTGTTATGCACATGTATGTCCATACAGGTAACATTTGAATGCATTTTAATTAATACTATTAATTTATGCATTTATATCCATTTAAAAATCACTGGATTTCAATGACAGAAAACAATACTAAAGGTGCTGAACTTCCTTGGGTCCCTCATCAATTATATTTTCTTTATCCTTAAAGGTAGTGTCTCGACTGCTTCTTTTTTTTAATTATACAAACTGTAATTATATAATAATTATACACAGTGATATTTTTGTTCTTTTGTTTTTGAGACAGCGTCTCCCTGTGTGACCTTGGCTGGTTTGGAACTAGCTATGTAGACCAGGCTTTAGTTCATAGAAACCTGCCTGCCTTGGTCTCTTGAGTGCTGGGATTAAAGACGTCAGTCACCATGTCTGGCTCAAAGTGACTAGCGTTAAGTTGTTTCTGCAGTAACTTGTGCATCTAATGAGCTCTGATGAAACCCACCTCCTCCTGCTGCCCTCTCTCGCTTTTCCTCATCACATCCCTAAAGTCCTCTTTCCACCTCCCTGTCCTCCCTCTCTTAACCCCATAGGAGAGAAAATGTGTGAAGCTTGTCTTTGGGAGTCTAGGCCATCCTGGCTACCACAATGATCCCCAGTTCTGTCCATTTTCCTTCAAATGACATAATTTCATTATATATTGATGAATTATTCTCCACTATTTTCTCTTCTATTGAATACGATTTTAAATTTATTCTTTGAAGACCTCATGTTTACAATGTATTTTGATCACACCCACCCCAACTCCCTTCCTCTAGCTCCTGCATCGAGGAAGATAACAGGTCAACCTCACACCTTCACGCCCTCTTTGTTGTTGTTAATAACTCTCTGAGTCCGTTCTTACTGCCCATATGCTCAAGGGCTTTGGGCCATCCACCTGGGGAATTTATCAGTGGCAAGACTTGCAAAGGAACATGTCCCTCCCTCATTACCCATCAACTGCCATAGCTACTGTGACAGGAGTAGGACCTTGGGGAGCGCCATACCCTCCATCCGTGCTGGAATCTTAACTGGCCTGATGTTGTGTGAGACTTCTGCAGGTAAGGTAACCACAGCTACTGTGCATTCATGTGTGCATGGCCATGTAAAGTCTAGAAGACAGCGTTTTATAGCTCTCTTCATCCTCCTTTGGCTCTCCATAACTCCTGCCTTCTCTTCTGTGCTATGCTCTGAGCCTAGGGTGAGGAGAGAGTTTCTAGATGAGTCATGTAATGGCTGAGCTCTCAGAGTCATTTATTTGCACAATTCTGGCCTGTTATGAGTCTCCGCATTTACCACTATCCTCTAAAGAAAGCTTCTCTGCTCAAGAGTGTGAGAAGCATCCATCTATGGGTCTAAACACACATATTTAGAAAGCAGTCTGACAACATGGCCACTTGAAAAATAATAACAATGATTCCCCCTTAAAGTCTACGAGCTCCTTAAACGTGTGTTTTAGGGTAGGTCAGTGTGGAGTCTTGCCCAGAAGAGACACTTCTCTTTTTTCCAGTGCAAATCAGGCCTCTCCTTAATGACACCAGTCCCCTTAGAGTTCCAGCATCTCTAACAGCACAAGCCTTAGCTGTAACACTATGCTTTTCAGGATCCTTCCCTCTCCACACTGCATGTTTTGTGTTTCTTTCTGCCCCATTTATTCTTTTTTTCATTGCAAACCTGTGTAAGATGACTACTAACCATTGCACCACAGAGTCGGTCTTAGGCTATTTTGAACTCTTGTCTGTAAAAGAAATTATTCCATTACTTTTGAATTTAGCCTCAGGCAAGCTCTTAGGACAAGGGCAGAAAGCAGCCATAGTTTTGCCAAAATATCACATGAATGGCTTCTATCCCAATCGCGAATATTATTCTCTGCTAAACCTCTTGGGCAGCACCTCCACGGTCTGCGCAGCTCCTGGCTTTACTGTCTTCTAAGATCTCCTAGGTCGTCCCATGAAGCTCTGCGTAGAGCACTCAAGCACTTTTCTAGTCCAAAGTTCAAGTCTTCCACATTTCACCAAAACAACGTGGTAATGGCCGTCATAGAAATAGCCCGCTCCTGGTACCAATATCTGTCTTAGTTACTTTTCTATTGCTGTGAGAAAACACCAAGACCAAAGAAACTTATTCAAGGAAGCGGGAATTTGGAACTTATGGGTCCAGAGGCTTTTAAACCTTGAACCCAGCCCCTAATGACAGAACTCCCTCAGCAGATGGTACAACTCCTAAACCTATCCAAACAGCATGACCAGCGGGGACCAGGTATTCAAACTTCTGAGCCTATGGAAGGGGGCATTCTCCTCAAACCACCTAATTGTAAATAAATAAAATACTTTAATATATGTATTTTAAAATATTTAAAATAAAATAAAGAGAAACCATGTGGAGGAGAGGGACTAGGGGGTAGTCATTATAAAGTAAGATGCTACATTTTCTATTTACTTTATATTTCCATATACTTTATATAGAAACTTTAAGTGGATCCAATATTGTAAAAATGAATTAGATCAAAAGATGCTACAAAACCATACTAATCATAACTGTGTGCCACCAACATAGAAACAGACCCAATGAACTCTAGTATAGAATTAAGGACCCCGAGGAAATCCCAATAGAAACATGTTCTGAAGTCCACACAGATGGCAGAGTGCTGTGGTCTCACCTAGATCTCAGCAGATGTACTGAGAAAGACCCTGCAGACTCTGCCTGGGTCATCACGTCTGTGCCCAGCTGCATGTGGAGCTGGAGTAGGGCATGCCATTGCCGTGCTCTAAGGAATCATTACATGGAAGGAAGGGTGCCATATGAAGGATAAATCTGTTCATTGTACACTCCCGCTTTGTGAAGACTGAGCTGAAAGCATCCACTGAGGCTTAGTGCCCCCAGTATTCTTACCTACCAAGTCCCAGTGAACCAGAGAGAACAGGACAAGCAGAATGCTTTCTTGTTTCATGGGGCTTATGTTTAAATAAAGAGGAAATGAAAGACAGAAGAGAACATCACCTTCAGTAACAAGGGATATGTTGGGCATATTATTCAAGGCACCAACCAATGGAAGCACTTTGTCAGTGTGTGCTCAGTGATCA
The DNA here is from genome assembly GCA_026225945.1 of Cricetomys ansorgei. Classification (NCBI taxonomy): domain Eukaryota; kingdom Metazoa; phylum Chordata; class Mammalia; order Rodentia; family Nesomyidae; genus Cricetomys; species Cricetomys ansorgei. Next base: position 5,768,871 of record JAMJFZ010002981.1, read on the forward strand.
GCTTGCTGATATCAGAGCAAAAAGGGTAAGTAAGTACAGTGGAGGGTGAAGAAGTCCCATGGATGTCTGGGAAGGTACAGAAACCCAGCACCCCTTGGAGCTTTCATAAGAGCAATACAGAAGGAAATTCCAGGATGCTGACTGCTGTCATCCTCATTGTGCCCTCTGCTCTGTCCTCTGTCTTGGGCACCTGACGAGGCCAGCATCTACAGTACTCCCATGAGCTGCAACACATTGCTGCACTGAAGTAGTTGGCAGCCTTGATCCAGTTCAGCCTGCTTGGCTCAGACCTGCTGTACCATGCTCAATTTCTCCTGTCTAACCCGGAGTCCCTGGAGTCCACTGCAACAGAGGATAAAGATAGGTATGTAAGAGAGGACAGACCAGGCTGCATTAGGGGGAAACTGTCTCAAGGGATACATTTAGATGGGCTGCTGTCTGTACCAGGAAGGGGAATTCCTGACTAAGGGGTCTCCAGAATGCAGTCCAATATGTCACTTACAGCTCTAAAGCTACTGTTAGACGTGAAGCCAGCAGCTCCAGGTGGAGTTGCAGCTTTAGCCCTAGAACTGGAGGCTGGTCTAGGGATGGGGACAATCTGAATATTAGCTCTATCACCAGCCCTCTCCCTAGATACAGACCCAGTACTGATGGCTTGCTAGCAGCTGCAGCTGAGGCTGTTGGCAGAATGGAAGCAGAACCAACCCCATCACCATAACACCATTAGCTGTGGAGTTAGAGACACTACTGCAAGTGGTGCAACTTCTGTGCCCATGGCTAGAGTTACCTCTGGAGCTGAATTAATATATTGTCAAAAAGTACATCAGCAGTTGCCTCTGGATCATATTGGTAGGGATGGTGTGTTAGGAACTTCACTGGAAATGATGAAATCCTTTTGTTTTGGTGTGTATTTGCATAAGCAACTAAGGGGTCCATTAGTATTTAATTCTATTGCTGCACAATGAATAATTCCAAGAATTAAATGTTTATTCTGATCTATATTTATTAAGTGAAATCCAGTCAATAGTAGCTATGGTGGCCTGTGGGTTTGGGCAGCGAGGCCCAACTTTGGGTGAAACTGCTTCATGCTTGGTGTTGGGCTATCTGGGCCAGGTGAATGCCCATGAGCAGAGCAGCCCGCTGCCCCCAAAAGACCGTGGTGCTGCTGTGATCCATGCCGCTGCCACACACCCTGGGGTTAGTTTTGTTATTTATTTATTTATTTATTTATTTATTTATTTATTATTTATTTATTTTATAGCACAGAGTGGGAGGGTGGAACAGAGAGAAATTGGAAGAGAGTGAGTATCTACATTGTATGATACTCAAATTAAAAGTATTAAAAATAACTATGGTGATAGAATTAGAATATAATTTACACGTACAAAAACTCAGTAGACATGTCATTCGTTGGCTAGAAGATTGTCTCTTCGTTCAACTGTTTGTTCAGTACGCGTATTTCTTTTCCCTAATTCACCAAGTAGCACATTTACTCTTTCTTGTTTGTCAATAAGTCTATTAAAACATGATCTTTGAAAAGTTTGCCTTTGAGGATTTCATATCTAAGTATTGCTTTTACATCATTTCCCCTTTCCTGTCCTTTTCAGACTCCTGCTGTGGGACCCGCACCCCTTCTCGAATTCATGGCTTCTTGTTCTTCAATTATTATTGAGATATATATACACAGGTTTATAAACACAACTTGCCGAGGTCATTTAGTGTCACTCATCTGTCTGTATTCAGAGCTGACCACTTGGGATTAGATAGCTTTAGAGAGCTCAGCCCTGGAGAAGTCTCCCTATCCTAGTCTCTCTCAGCAGCAGCCTGAAGCTCTTCAACTTCAAGGGTTGACCTTGTGAGACTCCCCATCCGCAGGGCATGCCAGTTGGTAAATCGTATTCTTTTGAAACACACTCTCCTAGTCTCTTCTTCAGCTGTCCACACACTCCTTCCTCTCCCCTCTCAGGAGGAACGACTATCTTGGACTGTGCACGTGATTGCAGTGATTTTTGTAGTTTATTTTTATTTTTACTTTTCTCTAAATTATATAATTTATATTTATAAGTACAAACTCACATCACTTAACTTTCACGGGCTGTCATAACAATGTGGCGTAGACAGAGTGGCTCAATGTAAGTTCATTTTCCACTGTTCTGGAGACCGGAAGTTTGAAATTAAAGGGACAACACAGTGTTTTTCTCTGTCGCCACCTGGTGGAGGGATCCTGGCACTCTCTTACTGACTTCAGCCTGCTGTCTTCTGCTATGTCCTCATTTGGGGTATGGGAGGGGCATCCTGGTTTCTCTTCTTAGCTAGACACTAATCTCACTGGGTCAGAGACCTACCTTCATCATTTCCTCTAATATTAATTAGTTTATTAAAAGTTTCATTTTCATGTACTTTTAAGTTAGGGCTTCAACATTTAAATTTACAGGGCAGTTATTAGCATTCAGTGCTTAATAACATGCACATATACAAAATTTTCTTTTCTTTTCCTTTTTTTTTCTTTTCTTTCTTTTTTTTTCCAGACAGGGTTTCTCTGTTGTAACTCTTTGCTGTCCTGGAACTCACTCTGTAGACCAGACTGGCCTGGAACTCACAGGGTCTGCCTGCCTCTGCCTCCTGAGTGCTGGGATTAAAGGTGTGCACCACCACCACCAGGCATAAAAGTTTTTTTTTACACTTTCAATATTGTTGAGGCTTTTTTTTCCCTCATGATAGCTTTCCTTTTATCTGTTATTTTGTCACTGATCTAGAATATTCCTTATGTAAAAATACCAAGTTTATTTGTTGTTGAACTTGTTTCTGCTCTTATGACAAACTTTTATTTGCTGCAAACTTTAATATGCCTCTAATTGTACCTGTGCAAATATCACTGGCCGTGAATTTGAGAATTCAATCCTTGCCCTAGACAATGCATTTTTCAATGGCACATAATACCATTGGTTAAAAAGAAAAATCGTGGTAAAAAAATAAATACCACTTTGTTAAAAGTGGCTAAGATTTCCAATTGATGAAGATCAAAATTTTAAAAGAACTTATTGAAGAGTAAGTTTCCAATTACTTGATGTGCAATGGAAGAACTCCACAGAGATTTCTGAAAGTCTTTTCCCTATTAAGGAGGCTGACCTGCTTTGGATGTAATAATAGAATGACTATACCTGAAATTATATTAGAGTCTGTTTCCGACTATTTCTGTATGTGTGTATGTGAGTGTATTTTGTAATTAAGTGGAAAAACATCACAGGGGTCATGCTTTAAACAAGATGAAATGATGGGGAAACTTGTTATGGTTACTACTGTTGTTTCTCCAGAGAGAACAGACTCTCGTGCTCCAGAAAAGTTCTTTTCCTAAGGGAGTCAATGACCATGAAGCAATTTTATCCTGTTTGCCTTTAATTTGGAGCTGGGGACAGGGATTGCACCCCAGTCCCTCTACAGGATTTTTAAAATCAGAGCTCACACGGACTTCTCAGGAGACGTGGACAATGTATATATTCATGTGTCTATCATATTGATTTTGAACCAATTACTCTTCTGTCTGTTGCAATGGTGATTGAATGCTTCAGATGATCCAGCTGTTTTCCTATATCCTGTGCCTTCTGGAGAGAAATGGAAGAGCCTTCTGATGCTTTTTAGCTGAAGGTATCTGTGCTCATCATTAAAGGGAGCCTGTCGGAGCAGGGCATGGAATTTATATTCATCTGTGTGACTGCATATGTTTCGCTCTCTCTCTTTCTCTGTTCCTATCTCTCTGTCTCCCTCTCTCTTTCTCACTGTTTCTCTCTCTCCAGCACACATTTTAAATATCAAGGATCACACCATCAAATAGCAAACAGCTCCCTATAGAGTAATTTCCCTTGCACTGAGAACCTGCCCAAACTTTGAGATAAAAGGGCAAAAAAAAAAACTCTCCATAGAATATTTTCAAAAATTCGTCTTATATCTATTTTTTAAAGAAAGCAGGAAAAAAACTTGTTTGATAACATTTAACATCAACTCATAATTTTTGCTGTGTTTTCTCCAATTTCTCCCAAATCTCTGTGGTTTTGCTGCAATAGTCACTCGTGGTCAGACTGTGGCTAGCTTTCTTGGCTGGCCACAATCTGCTTTCTACCTGGCAGCCAGCCAGCCATTTCCTACTTTCTGCCACTTTGTTTCCTTGAGTGTTTCTGTTTTTGAACAGATAGAAACTTTCTATCACAGCAGAATTGGACATTATATCTTCATGCTCCTCAAATATTCTCCATCCTACACATGTCTGTGATTGGCCATTTTCTTGAGTTTTCCTTGTACCCAATGCTCCAAAACACTGACCTTTCCCAACACTTACCCAGAGTCCCATTTCACAGTATTCATATGTAGGTTCTTCCATTAAGGACTCTTCACAGAACTTACACCAGTTGCTTCATCACCTTAGCCTCTTGTGGCTTAACATTTCCACAAAACCATGAATGCATATTTCTATAAACTCATTTCTGAACATATCATATATAGTGTATGAAAATCATAAGGATGATATTGCTTATTGTAATACTGCTCAAAATAAAATATTAGAGACAAGCTACCCATGCACAGATGAATAATTAGCATTTTTCATTGTGATGAAGTAACTGCTATTAACACAGAAATTAGTAAGAATGAATTCTAATCAATCTCAGGCAATATCACATTAACTATGTATTTCAACACAATGAGATGGATGATATAGGCATTTCAAAGATTGTTTGACTAAGGTTGAAGAATTGATTTACATTAACTGTAGTTAAACCCCAGACAGATGAAGTAAATTGTGAACCCCCCTTCTCCCCAGAGACAAACTCGGCCATGATCACAAGTCTTCCCATAGAATACATCCACTGAACTCTCTCAGCTGCTAGGACATCCACTCTAATTATCAGGTTCCTCTTGGTATTGTATAGTGATTGTTCACATTGACAGGGAATGATTAAAGTAAAAGAGAGAAAGAGAGAGAGAGAGGATTGCCAGTTTAGTAACAGAAAAAGCACGTAGGAATAGAGGTAAGAATAAAGCAGGTGACATTTGCTTTTGCTAGGAAAAGACAAGGAATTTTCTTGGCTGGTCTAAGACATGGCAGAAAAGTCAAGTGTTTGCAGGTGCTCTGTGGGTCTTGAATGACATATTTTGCTTTGAGCCAAAGTGTTAACATGGAATCAGGGTCATTTTATCCAGCCCCTAGCACAGGGATGGAAGAGTAAACACATAGACTGAGAAGCAGTGTTATTATGGGAAGAACTATAGCTGCATTGCAAGCTGTCATTGGTACTTTATACATTGGTACAGACTCAGCACTCAGTGTTTGAGCTTCTGCACATGCTGATTCCACCAATTCCTAGATCCTGGGATCTCATAGATCCAAAGAATCTTCCTGATTCTACTCTCTGGATTTAATTCATGGAAAGAGAGCAGCAGGCAAGTGCATTCAAGAGATACTGAAAAGATGCAGAGAGATCAACAACCATTGAAATCATATGTTAGCTTTTCTATTTGCTGGATACCAATTTACACACTAATCCCTTAATCTAAAATTGTCCTTGTGAAATACCGACACCATGAGCTGGAACTGGATCGGATATGATAATTGTTCTGATGTTTCAGTGTTTCTCTCCGAAAGACATTCCATTGCTTTCTAGGTGGGCAAATTATATCCTTTCAAAACCATCATTAGCCCATTACTGTGACAAAACTCTTCATATTAAGGTTAAAATGGACATGCCAGTGGTTCAAACTAATGTTATTTTCTGTATTGGTGATTCATAAAATGTTTCTACAGTGTAACAGTCAAAATCACTCCTCTTTCCCATTCCTGCTTTCATGTATTCAGAAGAGGGAAAGCATGAGGAGGAACAATGAGAGCAGCGCGTCTGAGTTCATCCTCCTGGGGCTCCCCATCCGGCCAGAGGACCAAGGCATGTACTCTGCCCTGTTCCTGGCCATGTACCTGACCACGGTGCTGGGGAACCTGCTCATCATCCTGCTCATCAGGCTGGACTCTCACCTCCACACACCCATGTACTTCTTCCTCAGCCACTTGGCCTTCACAGACATCTCCTTCTCCTCAGTCACGTCCTAAGTTGCTCATGAACATGCTGATTCACAGTCAGTCCATCTCATATGTTGGATGTGTTTCCCAGGTGTATTTTTTTGTTCTTTGCTGCTCTTGACAGCTTCCTTCTGACCTCCATGGCCTATGACAGGTATGTGGCCATCTGCCACCCTCTGCACTACACCACCAAATCATGAGTCAGAGTGTCTGTGTCTTACTAGTTCTTGCATCCTGGTTCTTATCTTTTGCAGGTGCCCTTGTGCACGCTCTCCTGCTTGCCCGCCTCTATTTCTCTAGAGGACAATATCTCCACCATTTCTTCTGTGACCTGTCTGCCCTAATTAAGCTGTCCAGCTCAGACACCTCCATCAATGAACTGGCCATCCTCATTGTGGGATCCATTTAGTCATTACCATGCCATTCATATGCATCCTGGTCTCCTATGGTGCATTGGGGCCACCATCCTGAGAACTCCCTCCATCAAGGGAATCTGCAAAGCCTTGTCCACGTGTGGCTCTCACCTCTCTGTGGTTTCTCTCTACTATGGAGCATTATTGGGATATACCTAGTCCCTTCATCAAAGAACACTAATGACAAGAATGTCATTGTGTCTGTGCTGTACACTGTGGTCACGCCCATGCTGAATCCCTTTATCTACAGTCTGAGGAACCGGGACATGAAAGGAGCGCTGAGACGTGTCCTCAGCAGGAGAGTGTGCTCCCAGTGATGGGCGTGGTCCTCCATGTCAGCATCCCTGTTCAATTCTCTTTCATCCTTCCTCTGTTCTCTGTCTTAGAGAATCTTCACGTGGCTTTTCCTTCACTCTCTTCCCCTCACACAGCTTTCCTGTTTGACTCTCTTGCTGACATTGAGCATCTTGGGAAGGTTTTTATAAATTTCCCTACACATTTTTCCTTGTCTTGCAAACATTTTAATATAATTTCACCACTATTTTTTTATTAGATAGCTTTTTAGCCTTCATAACAAAGATCTTTCCCTTTATGAAGATTACAGAAATATTTTCTCTGTTAGATTATGATTTTTATGCTTTAATAATTCTTATAATATGTGCTTTAACTTATAATATAATCTGAATTATTTTGTCAGTAACTCTAATTAAGAACCTCATTTAACATTTATTTATTTATATGTATTTTGTGAATGGGTGTGTGGCCTGCATCTATGTCTGCAACACGTGTGTGCCTACTGCCCTGGAAGGTCAGAGGAGGGTACCAGATCCTCTGGGACTGGGTTTACAGACGCCTGCGTGCCGCTGTATAGGTGATAGAAATCACCTGGGTCGCTGGAGAGCAGTCAGTGCTCTGAGCCCGTGAGCCATCTTCTCTGCCCTTCGCATTTATACTTCAGGTTTTTTAGCTGACACTCAAAGGTGCCAGTATTTATGGGGTGTGATGTAATGTTTCCATATAAGTAATAGTGTGTAATAAATAAATAAAAAAGTATTTTCATTTTCTCAGGTACTTACTATGTGTCAGTATGATGTCATTCAAACCCTTTATTCTAGGCTTTGGGGTAATATATAGTATTTATAATCGCTACACAGAGAAAGATATGAAAGGTTTATTTTTGCTACCTAACCACAATTTAGTTAGTACCCACTGACCAACCTATGCCCATCTATCTGCCTTATTTCCCATTTTATTTATAATCTCACCCATTTTCCTCTAATCTTTCTTGTTTGCATTAGTGTGGTAATAACCAGGCACTCAGTTCACTGTGCTTTTCCACAAGTGGTTGGGCCTGGTCATTAACGAAAATGAAACTCTTCTCTGTAAAAGAGAGTGAAGATAGGATCGAGTCCAGCATAGAGCACGGAGGCCCTGGGACAGGGCGCTGCTCTGCGGCCTGGCACAGAGGTGGGACTTTGACACGATTGACGTGACCCTCCAAGTAGCGCTGTGGTTACACCTAATCCATCTTAAGAGGGAGGCTCAGCTCTTCTGAGCCTGTGATGAAGAATGGCTAGGTAGCTATCAGGAAGTCACAAAGCAAACCCTGGAATTGAACTCAAGCAGGTCTCCAGAGCAGTTTGATCCAAATATATTTTATTATAAAAAGAAGAAAGACAATTCCTTGCTAAACTACAAAAACGTCATCTCCCTTGAACAACATTGCCTTTCTGGAGAACCTGCCCTCGCTGTTTCAGTCGATGGGAGTTGACAGGTTTGACAGATGTTTCTGTAAATTAGCACAGAGAGTGTAACAGCCAGTCAAATGCTGTTCTCCAGCCCTTAGTGGATCTCATGCTACTGTGAGTGTGTGTGAGTATGAGTGAGTGTGAGTGTGTGCATGTGTGTGGGTGTGTTAAACCTCTGCTGCTCTATTATTTTTAAAACTAATATTTACACGTTTATCATACATTTTATTTAGTCATTACAAAAGTCAGCACAAAACCATAGAGAGAATATACACAGTTTAGTGGTGTATGCTACACATAGTTTTGAGGAACGTTGTCTATTGTACATTTGTATGTGTTTGCATTCATACACCTAAAACATTTTAATAAGAGCATCAAACCAAATACACATCAGTCTGTAGACCACAATGGTAGAAAAGTGACAGTTGCAGTGATGCTCCTCTGGTCCCCCCCAGCCTGATCATCTTTTCTCTTGAAGCTAAGCATTTCTTGGCTATTTTCAATATTTTCATTTGGGGTTTAAAATTTCCGCATGGATCCTTCAAACTCACCTGGTCTAGAGCTTTATATAAGAGAAATGATTATATTTATTCTGCTCACAGTTTGCTTTTGTTGTGTTTTATTGGCTTTGAACAAACACTCATTGTTTTCCTGAGCCTCTGTTAGATAACACAATTATCTTTGTTTTCAGTGTGTAGGGGTTTGAATGAGAATGTCCCCCAGAGGCTCCTGTATTTGAATACTGTGTCCCCAGTTGGTGGAACTATTTAGGAAGGGTTAGGAGGCATACCCTGGTTGGAGGTGTGCATCACTGTGAGTGGGCTTTGAGGTTTCAGAAGTCCCCACCATTCACAATGTAGCTCTCTGTGTCTCTTGCTTGTGGATCAGGTATGTAAGCTCTCAGCTGCTGTGCAGGTGCCATGCCTGCCTGCCTGCTGCCATGCTTCCCACCATTACGGTCATGGAGTTTAACTCTCTCAGACTCTAAGCCCATAATAAACTTTTTCTTTTGTAAGTCGCCTTGTTCTTGGTGTTTTTATCACAGCAGTAGAAAAGTAACTGAGACACAGAGGTTGATTTTTTTAAGCATTGTATTGTTATGAACAACAATACTTTAAACATTCATGTGTGTGTATTTAGCATGTACATGCAGGAGATCCTGTAAACCGCACACCAGGTGCTTTCTGGATTGCAGAGCCAAGTACACTCAGATTAACCAACACTTGATAGGTTTTTCTGCAAAATAGACTAATAGAATCCTGTCTGGAAAGGGTTGTGATTCTAGCTGTATAGTATCCAAGAAAATGCAAAATAATAAAGCTAATAAAAATAACCGGTGGTTTCTAATGGTTTAGTACAGTTGGAAGGAGGGATGCATAGGTTGAGAAAGTGGACTCTAGAGAAAAAATATGCTCTATATGATGGTGGATAAAGATTACCATGCAATTTTCATGAGCAAGCTTTAGTGAAGGAGATTAAACCAATATTAGGAACAGATGTACTATACCAATACAAGCTGTTAATAGTGGTGCTTTAGTAATGTTCTATTGCTGTGAAGAGACATCACAATCAAGGAAACTATTAGAAAGCAGTTAATTGGGGACATGCCTACAGCTGTAGACGTAGTCCACAGTCATAATGGTAGGAAGCAGAGAGGCATGGCATTGGAGCAGTAACTGAGAGGACTACCTGCTGATCCACAGAAGGAGGGTGACACTGGGCCTGGCATGGCCTCTTACAACTCAAAAGTTGTAAGAACACTATGTATTTTTCAGAAATCTTTACCTTCTCTAAAATAATGTTTGAATGCTGTACTGTAGTAGTTAGCCACTGTGTGGGCTCACCAAGAAAGGCATTGAGGCTTTTTCATACATGCACATGATTGCAGACTTCAACAGAAGGAACCACCATCATGGCCAGCTGTATCCCAGACAGTGAAACCCTGAGCTTCTGAACTCAGGTGTTTTTAATGTTCCAGAACTTGTCAGTTGCTCTGTTGATAGCATGTGCATATCATTACCAATTAAACATCCCCCACATAAATCCAACACCTGCAGACAATACAAAACACCAGTGCCTAGGTAGCCCTTCGTCCAACAGTGCACAAAACAATTATTTTATGAATAACTAAGAATAAATTTCCACAACACTGTACTAAGTGAAAACTCTTCTGAGTGCCTGAGAATTCTTATTATGTATCTTCTTTGGCAATACTTGATAAATGACAGAACCCCCTCTTTTATTTTTTAACAAAAATGATAAGTTGTAAATTTCTGCCTGCTTTTCTTTACTCTATTCCTGTTCACCACTAAGGTAAAGCATCTGTTGAACATTTGTGACAGAGACGGCTGGCTATGCATCCTGATTTCCTACACTGCTTATACAGATGTGTGCAGGGGTCAAGCTCTTTCACTTAGTAAGTCACCATTGCTTCCTGAGCTGATTATAGAGAAGCATGTGGGTTTTCTTCTCCTGCTGGAGATAATGAAGCCTGGGTCAGGCATTCCTACCTTCTCACAAGGATACACTGGACAGGCAGGAAACAAAGAGCAGGACCAGACCCTTAAGGCCTGCCCAGTGACCTATGCTAAATGCCATGTTCACAGGTTCCATAATCTCCCAAGCAGTACTGCTGGCTGGAGAACACGGGTGCACATGGAGTCTAGTCCGTGGTGACCATTCCATGTTTGATCGCAGTATTTGCTAGCAGAGTCAGATATTTAAATAGCTCTGAAATGCATTTTAATATGAACATGCAGGGATGTTAACAGTGCTCATAATTGCTTCATTTTCTTACTTAGAGGAGGAGAGATTCAAATAATGGGTTCAGCAGCAGTTGGAATGTTAAAACCACTAAGAAATGGTATTGCTGTTGGATACAGCAGTTAAACAGTTTGATACATGTTTGTGATCAGTCTGTCAAATCCTGGCACAGGAACTACACATGAATGAAAGCTCAAAAAGATGTGTATAAAAGTATGTCAGGTATATGTGTAAGAGAGTCAGTCATGCCTAAGATCTTTTATATAAGAGATCTCTGGGAACCTGTGAACATATTCTTTAGATGCTGTTTTAACAATTAACACACTATTAGCTTGTTCAATAGTCTATTTATAGGAAATATGAATTAGATGGCATCTCTTGTGGTGGGGAGCGCCGCCACGAGGCGAGGCACTTTGTTCCATTTTGTGGTCAGCCTGTGTGTGGATTTTAATATTAGGGAAAATCATCCTGAGTAAGATACCTCAGTCCAGAAAGGACAAATATGGTATGTACTCACTTGTATGTGGACATGAACTGTTAAGCAAGGGACAAAGGTGCTGGAGTCCACAAACCAGAGAGACTATGTAACAAGGTGGGTCCCAGTGTGGACACAGAGGTCTCCCTGTAAAGGGGAAATAGAACAGAAGATGCAGAAGGGGTGGGGAAGGATAGAAATGGGAAGAGAAAGGACCAGAGGGTGGACATTGATGGAGTGAGAGAATGTACAGAGAGACAACCAGAATTGTAGGCATGCAGGGGAGAATTGGGTGCCATGGAAGTCACTGGAATCAATGAAGAAGACCCTAGTGAAGAGCTCTAATCATGGGGGTTAAGGAGCTTAAAAAGGCCTTCTCCTGTAACCAGGCAAGGCTTCCAGTGGTGGGACTGAGACATCCTCCCAGCCACAAAACTTCACCCTTTGGCCTATCCTCCCTGCAGGAGCCACTGGGACAATTGAAGAGTAGAAAGCCAAGCTAATTGAGGGAATTCATAATTAATATTCCATGGCCATTACCTAGAGTCTGGGAAACTAGGAGAAGACTTCTAATGTTATCCTGATCTCCTCATAGATTAATGCCTAGCCCAGTCCTCAACAGAGAGGCTCCCTTGGGCAGCTGAAGGGAGCAGATGCAGATTCCAAGGGCTAATCAAAATGCAGAAATCTGGGAACCCAAGGAAAAAGTGGAGGAGGGATTTCTGGGACCAGAGAGTTTGAGGTCACCAGGAGAACAAACCCCATGCAGTCAACTGACCAGAACACCGAGGGTCTCTGCTAGTGTCAATGGCAGACATGGAACCTGCTGGGTTCCCCAAATAAGTATTGAGGATGCCTGGCCTGGTTCTCTTGCAGAACTCATACAGACTGGAATAAAGGTGTGTGGCTCCGAACCACTTGCCTGTCCTTGAACCTTGTCCCCGTAGTGGGTTGCCGAATCCAACCTTGAAGTAGGGAATTGTGCCTGACCTTGTTCTACCTTGTTGTGCCATGCTTGACCAGCATCCCTGGGAACACTCCTCTTTCTTGGGGAGAGACAGAGGTGGGAGTGGATGGATAGGGTAGATCTGGGTAGGGGAAATGGAGGGAGCTTGGAGGAATGAAGGGAGGAGAGCAAAGACATTGGAATGTATTATATGAAAGCAGAAAAATTTTTAAAAAAGAAAAAAACGATTCCATAAGAAATTCTCTAATTTTAGCCATATTGTTCCATTCTTTTATTTTTTGTTACTTTTCACTATTAATTTTAGTATCACTAAAATTATCATTTTTATCATTATTCTTTTTATTTACTTACATGCACATTCTTTATTTTATATTTCAATTATTTTCTCGTATTCTGTTCTCCATCACATTTTTCCTTTTCTTTTTTCTTTTCATGCCCTCTACTTTATTCCATCAGCAGCAGCAGCAGCACCATTACTAGTACTTTTAATGTATTAACTTTAACGTAATAGTTTATTCCATGTTGTTCTGCTCTTCTCTTTTCTATGGTGTCAGTAGTGTGGCTTTGTTTGTGACTGGGCTGTAGTGCACTTCCATCACAGCTCTGTGCTGGTGTTACTGCTCCTACAGTCTCCCTCCAGGAATGTACTTGAATTAGCCCCCAGGAGAAGGATGCTCACTAAAAGGGCCACTGAATAACAGCACAACAGGTAAAGATTTCCCAAATGTGCAAGTTATGACCTGGAAATTCAAGAAATATGAGACTCTTCCAAATGTAATTCTTCAAAGAGCTGTTACTTCACTGAACTAAATCTCAACGAAAGATTTGAAGATAGAGAAATGTTTAAATGTCAGATAAAGAATTTAAAAACTCAGCAATGGGCCTACATGTTCAAGACTGGCTCCAGCAACAGTCAATTGTGGATCAGACAGTCTATTAGAGGCTCCACTCCTTGCTCAATTATTGGCTACTTGCCTCCTGCTGTGAACTCCACCCAGAGACTCTCAGGGAGCCTTTCCTTCAGTGTTCTATTGCGACAGAATAGATTGGAACTTTTTATTATAGCAGGAAAGGCCTCATGAATTGTAGTGGAATATTTGAATTAGATATCTTACACTTGTACACTGTCCTTTTGGAGCGATGCTCCTGCAGATGTGTTGTCTGTGCTGTATGGGGAAAGGGCGCTTCCTCAGGCTTTGCAGCTTGCCTCACTCTGTAAGACTTGCTTCCTGCACAAGTTCACACCTCTGTATTAAAAACAATAGATGCAGCCCCCTACAATCTTCACATAAAAAGTCCGTTTGTCTGTCTTAGTGCAGATGAAGGATACGTATGACTTTTGCAGCTTCTGCAGCCAGAAACTAGAGAAGACTGGTTTCCTCAGCGTGGCCACCGGCCTGAGAAGGGGACAAGTCAGCTGGCAGATGCTGCTTGTGTAAATAAGGCCCTTGTGTGAGTCGAAGGAAGCTTTGAATGAATAAAGGTCAGAGAGGCAGAAGCAGAGTGAGCCATGAAAGATGAGACCCTTTGCCTAAACCATCCAGGTTTTAAACCTAGGAGACTTGCCCTTAATCATTATTGAAACTCATAGACATTAATGTTTCCATCTATGATCTATTCTGGTTTCTCAATAATTATCCAAGTGACCATGATCTTGAATTTTCTCCAGTATTTCAGCATTTTAGTTGTGTTCTTTCTAAGCACTTACCTAGAGTTTCCAATATTTATAACCTGCAAATATTAGGCTCTTATGTTACTTTTAGGAAATATTTAAAATATTTTTATTTACTTCTTTATTTTAAAACATGTGTATGTGTCTAGGTGAAGGATGTGCTCATAAATGCAGGTGCCTACAGAGGCCGGAAAAGGGCACACTCTGGATCCCAGAGTTACAGGCTGATGTAAGCTGTCCAGTGTAGGTGCTGAGAAACAGACAGGCCTTCTGCAAGAGCAGGGTGTGCTTGTAATCACTGAGCCTTCTATTCAGTCCACAGGTCTCCTTTTATTTTATCATTATTACTTTACTTTTCATTGAATACTTTGAGAGTTTTGATCATACATGCCTCCTAAGATTCACCTCCCACCTACCCAACTTTGGGCCCTTTTTTGTTTTTAAATCATTGAATACCAATTTGTGTAGCTCAAATATTCTTGGATACGTAGTCTTCTACTGGATCATGGTAGAACAAATCAGGGGTTACATTTTTATAGAAAACTCTCTTTTCCCCTCCCAGAGGCTAACAATTGCCAATAGCTCCATGGCTAGGGCTGGGACTGCGTGCCCAGATCCGCTGTCCATGCAGGGATTTTGGCTGGCTAGTGCTTACACAGGTCTTGTGCATATTGTTGCAATCACTGTGAGCTCATATATGCAGCTGTCCTGTGTCCAGGAGACACTGTTTCCTCATAATTATTTACCAAGGTTTCCTTTTAAATATCACTTAAGAAACTTTCATCATTGCTTTAGACTCTTGTAGGCAACAGTCTATTAAAACAATGAATTTATTAACTTCATGTACTCATCATGAACTTCTGGACTTATGATCACTCTGTTGGTCCAAGATTTTCCCAAAAGTGTGTTAGTCCCTAGGTGGACAATGCCTTTAGTCAATACCATCAGTATCTTGAAATATTAAAGTTGAAATTCACACATCAACTAGCTCAAGACTGCTTTCATTAGGTAACAGTTACAATGATTCTTCCTTCTTTCATATTTCTGGTTTTCTATTTACCTTCAGGAAAACAAAAACAAAGAGTATGAAAAGGAATAACTAGATCAGCATGTCTGAGTTTATTCTCTTGGGGCTTCCCATCAGCCCGAAGACCAATGCTTGTATTATGTCCTCTTCTTGTTCAAGTACAAACGACTATAGTGTTGCTTAAGAAACATTTACAATAGTTTATCCCTTTTCCTCTATTTTACATCATAATTGCATCATAAATTTGCAGATATAAATGACATTTCTTATATAGATATTTTACTTAATACTTTTATTTGACAATATGCACCATTAGACTATATGTTTAGAAGCTATGGATTATGTCTTAATATGGGGGAAGACAAACATAGTTAAAAATTTATATTCTATATTTCATAATTTCCACCCTTCTGTATAAAACCATTAAAACAAAGGTTTAGTGTTCAAAAATACCAAACATAAAAATGTACGTAAAAGGTATATTATAGATAAACATAATTACACAGATATTTGTATACATAAATATACAAAACAAGCAAATTTCTTAGTCTAAACGATAGAGTTAAATTTGTTCACTATCACAGAGTAACCCAGTGTATTATTTCCACTAACATTTCGTCAAGTGTAGTATTCAGTATTACTAGCTAGAAGCTTTATTTCTTATTGAAAAAAAAAACTAGAATTAACCAAGAACCTGTCAGGTTGCAAATGGAGATTATATTGTTTTGTGTTCATATTATGGAATAATGTGGAATAAGAGAAGTGTAAATTAGTGATATATATAACAATAGAGATGAGCTTGTTTTCAGATTGTTGAGGAAAAAGCAATCAGAAGGTGTTTGGTTACGTCCATAACACTTGTACCACTACTGCACCAGAGGGCACGTCTTGGCAGGCCGGGAGTTATTGTAGTGCACAGGGTTCACAGCTGAGTAAAACTGAAGGTTTATTTTCTCTCTTGTTTGGTTACGTCCATAACACTTGTACCACTACTGCACCAGAGGGCACGTCTTGGCAAGGCCGGGAGTTATTGTAGTGCACAGGGTTCACAGCTGAGTAAAACTGAAGGTTTATTTTCTCTCTTGCAGCATGCACAGCGCCTTCCAGAACTATGAAAGCTAGCACGGTAATGAAATAAGAATGAAGCTGCCTGTTGAGTACCAGTTTGGCTTCTGCATATTCTGTGAACCAAGTACCAGATCTTCAATAATAGGGTCTCACCAGTTAGCAATGGCAGTAGCCTTTAAAGTTGATGAATCTATGGGACTTCACCAGTCAAGAATTCTAAAAGAAGTAATGTACTATAATCACTAACAAAAAGAGAAGAATCTACACCAGAAGAATAAAAAGTCATCAAAGAAAATAACCTGATGGTGCAACTCAAGGAATGAGAAGAGGATGAGCAAATCAAATTTCACATTAGTAGAAAGGAAAAAGTAGCAATGATTGAGAAGAAATAAAAAACACACTGCAAAATTATTAAATATCAACAAGATGAAAATTGTGTTTTCAAGGGAGTAAACTAATCTGACAAACATTTTGGTTGAATACTCCTCCCAAGACAGAGGGAAGATAAATGAGTAAAATCAGTGATGAAAGAGGAGACATTACAAGTAATACATATAAACTAATAACCCCTCAGGGGATATTATGAATAGCCATCAATTAGAAAACTTTAAATGGATCCGTAGAGAAAAAACATTATTTTTTCTGATTTTGGTATATGCAAAATAAGTGAACTTTGTTATTAAATAATAAGATATTGTGGGGGGAAGACACAGACAGGTAAAAGGAATAGAATGAACCTGGTTGGAAGAGAATGGAGAAAACCTAGGTATCTGGAAGTAGTAACATCAACTGTTAATTCATAAGATACTTTTTTTCATGGTATTAAATTAAACACAAAGTGTTCAAACTCATGAACTTAAACATCTTCATGAATGTAGGGAAAGAGAGAGGGCTGCAATGATATTCTTCAGTCTGAGAAAAACATGAAGTTCTCTGCAGCTGAGTCAAATGAGGCATCATCTTTAGAGCAGAAGATGATCTGCCACGAATAGGACTGTAGTAGTACGCTGCTGCTGCGTCTCACCACGGAGGACAAGGAGGCATTTTCATAGACTCAAACTCTGCCAGACTGCAGCAGAGGGGCCTCCATCATGGTCAGTGCCATACTCAATCAACAGTGGAACCCGAAGGTCTGAGCTCAGGTGTTTTATTGATTCAGAACTCCTCAGGTGTTCTGCTGCTACCACGTGCAGATGATAAGCAATGAAATGTCCCCCACAGAAATCCAACACCTGCAGACTATACAAAATGCCAAGACCTAGGGGAGCCCCTCACCCAACAGTACATAAAACAATTATTTTACATACAACTAAAAATAAACTTCTGCAACAAGGACCCACATCATGTTATTGATTTTCTCCTGGACATTGAAGAAATGAAGCTGGAAATGTATGGGATAGATTTGGGATCAATTTCCTAAGAGGTAAGTATAAAAATATATTAACTGATTATTTAATACTATTATGAGAAATATACAATAAAATGCTACCTGGATCATGCTTGGGCAAGAGAATGGCATTGTATACAAACATTTATCTTACCAGGGACCAGTGTCATGATGAGATATAGCTTTCTTTACTTTTAAAATATCAGACAATGAAGGTGAAGATTTATAGTGTTTTTGAAATAACATGGTGTTAAGCGGCTGAAGACACAGCTCAGTAGTTAATAGTTTACAGTATCCTTGCAGAGGGTCTGAGTTCAGCTCCCAGCACCACATCAGACACTGCAGAACCATCTACAACTCCAGCTTTAGGGGATACACTTCTGGCTTCTGCAGCACCTGCACTTATAAACACATTACCCAACCCCACACACATGTAATAAATAATAAAAAAGTAAAAAGTAAAAAACATAGGTTTCAGAAGAGACTATGGTTTTTCCACGGTCTATAGCTCACTTTGTTGTAGACTCTAGACCACATTTCCCCAGTGTAAATTTAGAAGGCAACAAAATTTTTGAACTGCTAATTTCCCAATTGCTGCCTTGTGGGTTATTATTGTTATTCCTCAAAGGTGAATTCCCTTATGCCCGCTTCAATAAGCGAGTTATTCCCCATGGGAACCAGAGGAAATGCAATAATTTGAGCCTGTTTGTCTCTAATACTTCATTGTTTAAATTAAAATCACTCACTAGGTTAGGGACTGCGAACACGAGTGTATGGTGTAACTATAAGATCTGCGTTTGATTCTCAACTTATTATTCAATCACAATGGAACCTTGAGCATCTTAGAGACTACCCACTTCACCATGGTTTTGCCTTTTAGGGAGAAATGGGAGAGCCAGCATACACCTCCTGGATGAAGGTAAGTGTGTTGACATCTAAGGGGTCTCCTCAGAGCGGCTACAGTATTTACCTCACAGTGTGACGTTTGTTTGCGTGTGCGTATGTGAGCATGACTAGTGTATGTTACTGATCTCTGACATCTCCTCTGCAAACCGGAGTATGGTAGTACTTTTATTGGAAACAGTTCATCTTGAACTGAATATGCATTAAAATCTTGAAAGGATAGGGTCAAATCAAAACTCTAGGTAAAATAATTTCTCTATAACTGATATTTTATATCTACCTTTCCAGAGGATGGCAGGCAAGCTAAGCCTTTTTTATTTTTAACTCTCACAGTCTGACTATAAAACAGATATTTCGTACCTAACTCCTGTAACAACATTATATTCAGAGTCCTGTGTTCAGTCTTCCCTCAATGTAATCCAATCTTTAGTATTAAATGGTAAGATATTTAAAATATTTTTTTACATCTTATTTAAACCACTTCTCTTTAAAAAATTAATTTTGAGGACTTTATATATAAGTACTATATTTAACATCATTTCTATTGTTACATATATGTATGCATGTGTCTACATATATATTTGCATATGTAAACACATATGCTCTTTATATGTACATGTATTTAGAAAAGTGGCAGTAGTAGGTTCTCCTTTAGGGTCCATGATCTTAGCAGCCATGGATCACTGGCTAATTTTACAGCATCAGTAGTGAGTTTCTTCCCATTGAGTGGGTCTTAAGTCCCACTTAAGTCTTAATTAGACAGTTGGTGGTAACCATCGAGATATAAGTGCCTTTGAACCTATCCTGCCATGTTGAGCATTGTGCTTTGTAGGTGTCACATCTGGGTAGGAATATTGATTGCTTTCTCCTTTGGCAGCTTGTGTATCTTGTTCTGGTGCTATGAGAATTAGTCCTTAGGGGAGGATTCTAGGTCAGTTCAGGTTGATTCCTCCAACTCTTGTGTTCAAAGAGTATTGTGTATTCAGCATGTAGGATCTCCCCTCCAAGTCCTCGGTGGCCCCCTCGGGCAGTAGCAGTAGCCTATATTAATTCAATGAAGGTTTCCATGCCTGCTACTGGTGCTTTGTTAGATAGTCTATGGCTTTGAGTTGGGGGAACATTATTATCGCAAGTGGCATAACTTCCTTCAAACACACACACGCGCACACACACACACACACGCACACTCATGTGCACACACACACACTTTTCTGTGGGTATAAAGATATGTATTTAGGTTAATGTTAGAAATAACTTTGGTTTAGGATAATGACAGAGTAGGTTCTCCTCTAGGCTCTATGACCTCCCCAGGCATACAGGCATTAAATTGCTGCTGAGAGAGGGAGAATCTGTTTTCTTCAGTGATAGATTCACTGATCAAGTCTCAAGTGGTCAGACCTAAACATTGTACATATGAGCAGCACGTAATGTACTCAGTAGGTTGTATGGATATGTGTGTGTGTGTGTGTGTGTGCCTGCATACACATGCATGCACATGTATGTATGTATGTAACAATAATAATTAAAAAAACAATAGCTCATGTACCTGAGAAGGAAAGGGACCAAAGGAGGAGTTTGGGGGGGCAAGAAGACATACAACAGAAGAAAACACAGGGCTCTCATATGAAATTCTCAAAATTTAAAAAATGAGAAGTTTAAATAAAAAAAAGTTGCATTCTTTGTCACATTAACTCCTGTGAGATGAGTCATTTAAAGTCACGAGCAGACAAAGCCATCCTATGGCTCCCAAGCCTTACATATTCCTCATGAACTCCTGGATCCTGAACTGATCCAATCATTTCCTCAAAGATGTGTTGGGCTCCTTGGTGGAAAACAACATTCTTCATCCAGACAATCTGTAGCTTATTAGAGTGACAGGAAATGTGGGGTGTTCAAGTGAAAATGCACGATGTAGTTTAAAATGGCGCTGTACGGTGTGAGAGTCACCACAGCTTCTCATTCTTTCATATTGCCGTAAGCTTTTTCATCTCCAGCAGAAGAAAGAAAGAAGAGCATGAGGAGGGATAATGAGAGCTGTGTGTGCGAGTTCATCCTCCTGGGGCTCCCCATCCGGCCAGAGGACCAAGGCATGTACTCTGCCCTGTTCCTGATCATGTACCTGACCACGGTGCTGGGGAACCTTCTCATCATCCTTCTCATCAGGCTGGACTCTCACCTCCACACCCCCATGTACTTCTTCCTCAGCCACTTGGCCTTCACTGACATCTCCCTCTCCTCAGTCACAGCTCCTAAGCTGCTCGTGAACATGCTGACACACAGTCAGTCCATCTCTTATGCTGGGTGCATTTCACAGGTATATTTTTTCTTAAGTTTTGGAAGCATTGACAGCTTCCTTCTGACCTCCATGGCCTATGACAGGTATGTGGCCATCTGCCACCCTCTGCACTACACCACCATCATGAGACACAGCCTCTGTGTCCTGTTAGTAAGTCTGTCCTGGGTCTTAGCCACCGCATGTGGTCTTGTGCACGCTCTCCTCTTGGCTCGTCTGTCTAGCTTTAGAGACAATACCATCGCCCACTACTTCTGTGACCTCTCTGCCTTACTGAAGCTGTCCATCTCAGACACCTCTATCAATGAGATGGCCATACTTTCTGTAGGTACAGTGACAATTACTGTGCCATTCATATGTATTCTGGCCTCTTATGGCCGCATTGGGGCCACCATCCTGAGAACTCCCTCCATCAAGGGAATCTGCAAAGCCTTGTCCACGTGTGGCTCTCACCTCTCTGTGGTTTCTCTCTACTATGGAGCCATTTTTGGACTATACCTTGTCCCTTCATCAAATAACATTAATGACAAGGATGTCATTGTGGCTGTGATGTATAGTCTTGTCACGCCCATGCTGAATCCCTTTATCTACAGTCTGAGGAATCGGGATATAAAAGGAGCATTGAGAAATATCCTCAATAGGGGAATGGCATGAGGTGTTATGTGTTTTACGTTAGCTGGGTAGGATTTCTCCTTGATTGGCACATGCAACATTTTCTCTCTGAATGGACAATTTTTAGAACATTTTTATCTACACTCTTCTTTATAGCTTGGACATTGCTCTTACATCTGATTAATTATCTTGATCTTGATAATCGTGGGAAAGGCCTTTTCAAAATGAAAACACGAGAGTTTTTTTCTATATTATTCTGTGACAGAAATTTATTTTTAGTTATATATAAGATAATTGCTTTAGGCACTGTTGTATTAGGGGCTGTCTAGGGTGTTTTGTATTGTTTGCAGGTGTTGGATTTCTGTGGGAGATGTTTGATTTCTCATGATCTGTACCTGAATAAAACACCTGAGCTCAGATGCTCTGGTTTCCCTTGTCAGTATGGCACTGGCCATGATGATATTTCTCTCTGCTGAGGTTTGGAAGAGTTTGCAGTTATAAAATATGCCTCCTTGTCTTCCTTACTGAGCCACCCCAGCAGCAGATTACAACTAAAAATGGCATATTGACATGGGGCACTGACATCAAGCCAGCTCACCCAACCCAGAGACAAGAAAGAAGAGAAACTCCAGACCTCTCAGAGTCCCTTAAAGTACTATCAGGGAAGCCACCAGAGGACAGAGATTAAGGTATTAAGTGAAGGCTCCTGAAGGAAGAGGAGAAAGAGAAAGGAAATAAACCTCTATGAAGATAAAAGGCTATTAAATTAATAAATAAATGAGGAAAAAAAGCACTGAGGTAAAAGCCACAGAATGGAGGCCCTTAGAAATAAGGAATTCAGCTGGGAGCAGGAAAAAGCAAGGTTCTTACTGATTTTCCTAATCACGGAGCCGATGCTCCTTCCCGCTGCTGGTGGTAGTATAGCGTTTCACAAACTGAGTTTTCTGATAGCTGTGTTGAATGTGTGTGAAGCTCAAAATGTTGTGTTTGAGATCTCTGGAAGAGGTTGTATGTTTCTCTGTAAAGATGGTGAAAAAGAACGCCAAACCACCAAAAGTTTTCCACCAATAACTCTTCTCACTGCCACAGGAGCTCCTGTTGTTGTGGAAGCTAGGCTTACAGCCAAAGAGCCCCTTAGTTAAACTGAACAATTTTTTTCCTGAAATCTGACTAAGAGAAAGACAAGCAGTTCAGATACTGGTGATAGTGATGAGAACTCCATCCCAAGAGGGAACCTGTGCTTCAGAGAAGGTGACCAGTCATTTTTCGAGAAAACCAGACTCTATCATAAAAGCTGTAAAGTCTTTACTCAGGACTAGCACACAGAAGCTGTCTTCTAGAACTGGCCAAGGTTGTATCTTGTGCTGGTAGCCAATATCCCGTGGACTGGTTTGAAGGCATGAAGGTTCTTTGGAAAGCAGCTGAGCTTTGGCACTGTGAGAGACCAGGAGAGGCCATTGGTAAAAGTGGCCTCAGTGGCAGTTAAAGACTCAGAATAAAGGGGTCTATGTAATGAACCTGAGGCTTGGCATCATGAAGAGAGCCCAGGAGAGGCCTTTGGTGAAGTGCATCCTAGTTGCAGCGAAGGATCCCAACATCCTGAAGATGCCAGTGCTATGGGAAGACCATCAAGAGCAGCAGTAGCAGTGGAGCGAAGCCAGTCAGAAACTGGAGGACAAGCTGTGCGTGCTGCAGAGGGCAGAGTCAGAGAAGTGACCCCAGCCCTTTGGAGGAGCCCAGAAGATTATGAGTGAATTCCAGATAATTGGACATTGATAATGTTTTTCTGGTGTTGAAGAGCATTGTGAGAATCTTGATAGATGTTTGGTTTTATTCTGTCCTGTGCACATTGGCAACCCTGATGATTGTTCCTCTTTAAATAGTTTTGCTGGTGTAATTTTAAATTGTGTTGTAGAGATAAAAAGCAAATTTTTGATTGGCTTATACAGAAAAGAGGAATTGTTGCAGAAGTTTATCTTAGTTATATATAAAATAATTGTTTTATGCACTGTTGGGTGAGGGGCTGTCCAGGGCATTTTGTATTATTTGCAAGTATTTGATTTCTGTGGGAGTTGTTTAATTGCCTATGATCTGCATGTGCTATCTGCATAATACCTGAGGAGTTCTGAAAGAATAAAAACACCTGAGCTCAGAGACTTGAGGTTCCACTGTCGAGGATGGCACTTGCCATGATGGTGGTTCCCTCTGCTGTGGTCTGCAGGGTTTGGACCTATGAATATGTCTCCTTGTCTTCTTTCCTGAGCTAACTCAGTAGGTATACTACTACAGTGTTTCCCTTTTTGCATGAGATCTCTCTACAAACAATTTAAATTGCAATGTTGTCACAAGTTTAATCTCATTTGATAGCTTGTACCTTTTGGAGCAAAGTAATATTTTCTGTTTTCAATTAAAGAGAAAAACTTCGTTGGATAGATTTTTTTCTTTTTTTTTCTTTATGAGTCAATGTGGGTCTATGTGGCTCTCCATGTTGTGAAATTTGCTGTGTAGACTGGGATCACCTTGAACATGTTGAGATCCTTCTGCCTCCACCTCCCAAAGACTGTAATTAAAGGCGTGAGTCACCATGCCCTGCTTGATCTTATTTTTTTTCGTGTTCAATTTAATAATATTTTGAATCTTTTCTGCTGTTAGTAAGCTTTGTTAGATACTGTAGCTCACATACCACATGAATGAACTGGTTATGTTCGCAGTAGAAGTGGGGTTGTTAGCCTGAGATTCCTACATCTTCTGGGCCACCATCCTGAGAGCTCCATCCGTCAATGGAATTTTCCAGCTCTTGTTTGTAATGTACTTGTCATTTAAGCTGATGCATGAAGTTATGCATCTCTATGATCAGATGAGTTTCAATGCATATGTGAGTGGTGTAATGTACAAACAAGGGAGACTACCTCTCAAATGTCTGTCATAGTTTGTGGTGGAAACTCTCAGGTCCTTCCTTGTACTACTTGTGAGACATACACCACCTTATCATCATCTCTTGTCTCCCTGCTATTGCAGTTTACACCATACTTTCATGTGCATTGGCCAAATTTTCCCCTGCTTCCCACATGGCTTGCTTGGCATTTTGTAATTTGTTATTCGTTGTTCAAATTATTTTTGGAATATATTCTTATATTCAAATTAACTATGCAGGTACCTATTTTTTCCTTGAAACTCAGTGGTCCATTGAAACTAGGTGGGAAAAATGGGTACATGTCCTAGGTATTGAACAGGGCTTTGATTGGTAACCTCTAGGTTTAGGAAGATCAAGTTTACATAAAGTAGAGAAGTGAGAAGATAGATCTTAAAAATGCCTTTCAGATGGTGCTGTAATTATGTGTAACCAGTCTGTTCCCATCAGGGGTTGGGTGCACAAGGGTGTGGGCTAGAGAATGGGTATGGACAATAAAAAGCCTAGACAATCTGGACAGGGTTCAAGCAGAGCTGTGAGATAATTTAATCTAGCTAAGAACAAGAGGCAATCAATAGCTTCTGAGAGGAGAATCAGTGTTCTCCAGGGGGTAGCCCCGAAAGCTTATCCAATCCCAAGTGGTCAGCCCTAGAACACATGTGTATATGAGCAAGACTAAACCGACTCAGCAGCTTTTATATGAGTGTTTGTGTTTGTGTGTGGGTATATGAGTGTATATGTGTCTATGTGTATATATGTGTACGCATATGTGTGTGTGCATATGTGTGTAAAAGTGTGTGTGTATGTATATATGTGTGTTTGTGTGTGTGGGTATATGTGTGTGTGTATCTGTGTGTGTATATATTTGTGTGTGTATGTGTGTGTGTATATATGTGTATATGTGTGTATATGTGTGTATGTTCATGTGTAGTAAGTGTATGTGTGTATCAATAGTAATTAAATATGTGATCATGAGTTTGAGAAGGAATGCGGGCACAGAGAAGTAGGAAGTGGGAAGAGGGAAGGGCAGAAATGATGTAAATATAATGTTCTTGTATGGAATTCTGAAAAAAAGTTAAATTCAAAAATTTAATCCAAGTATACTATGTTATAGTATGAAAAGGCCTCCACACCTAATTTCATAAATGCATTGTCCTGTATTTTCATATGAAATAATGAACATGTGTGTTCAGTGGTTCTTAACCTTTGGGGTTTGATCAACCATTGGACAGGGGTTGCCTAAAACTGCCTGCATTTTAGATATGTACATTGCAATTCATAACAGTAGTGAAATTAAAGGTATGAAATAGCAATGAAAATAATTTTGTGATTGGTGGTCACATGAGCTGTATTTAAAAGGGTCACATCAATAGGAAGGTTGAGAATTACTGGCTATGTTGACCAGGCTTTAGTTCATAGAAACCTGCCTGCCTTGGTAGCTTGAGTGCTGGGATTAAAGACATCAGTCACCATGCCTGGCTCAAAGTGACTAGTCTTAAGTTGTTTTTGCAGTAACTTGTGCATCTAATGAGCTCTGATGAAACCCACCTCCTCCTGCTGCCCTCTCTTGCTTTTCCTCATCACATCTCTAAAGTCCTCTTTCCACCTCCCTGTCCTCCCTCTCTTAACTCCATAGGAGAGAAACTGTGTGAAGCTTGTCATTGGGAGTCTAGGCCAACCTGGCTACCACAATGATCCCCAGTTCTGTCTATTTTCTTACAAATGACATAATTTCATTTTTTATGATGAATTACTCTCCACTATTTTCTCTTCTATTGAATATGATTTTAAATTTATTCTTTGAAGATCTCATGTTTACAATGTATTTTGATCACACCCACCCCCAACTCCCTTCCTCTAGCTCCTGCATCGAGGACGATAACAGGTCTCCCTCACACCTTCACGCCCTCTTTGTTGTTGTTAATAACTCTCTGAGTCCGTTCTTACTGCCCATATGCTCAAGGGCTTTGGGCCATCCACCTGGGGAATTTATCAGTGGCAAGACTTGCAAAGGAACATGTCCCTTCCTCATTACCCATCAACTGCTATAGCTACTGTGACAGGAGTAGGACCTTGGGGAACGCCACCCCCTCCATCTGTGCTGGAATCTTAGCTGGCCTGATGTTGTGTGAGACTTCTGCAGGTAAGGTGACCACAGCTCCTGTGCGTTCATGTGTGCATGGCCATGTAAAGTCTAGAAGACAGCATTTTATAGCTCTCTTCATCCTCCTTTGTCTCTTCCATAACTCCTGCCTTCTCTTCTGTGCTATGCTCTGAGCCTAGGGTGAGGAGAGCGTTTCTAGATGAGTCATGTATGGCTGAGCTCTCAGAGTCATTTATTTGCCACAATTCTGGCCTGTTATGAGTCTCCGCATTTACCACTATCCTCTAAAGAAAAGCTTGTCCGCTCAAGAGTGAGAGAAGCATCCATCTATGGGTCTAAACACACATATTTAGAAAGCAGTTGACAACATGGCCATTTGAAAAATAATAGCAGTGATTCCCCCTTAAAGTCTATGAGCTCCTTAAACGTGTGTTTTAGGGTAGGTCAGTGTGGAGTCTTGCCCAGAAGAGACACTTCCCTTTTATCCATTGCAAATCAGGCCTCTCCTTAATGACACCAGTCCCCTTAGAGTTCCAGCATCTCTAACAGCACAAGCCTTAGCTGTAACACTATGCTTTTCAGGATGCTTCCCTCTCCACACTGCATGTTTTGTGTTTCTTTCTGCCCCATTTATTCTTTTTTTCATTGCAAACCTGTGTAAGATGACTACTAACCATTGCACCACAGAGTCGGTCTTAGGCTATTTTGAACTCTTGTCTGCCAAAGAAATTATTCCATTACTTTTGAATTTAGCCTCAGGCAAGCTCTTAGGACAAGGGCAGAAAGCAGCCATAGTTTTGCCAAAATATCACATGAATGGCTTCTATCCCAATCGCCAGTATTATTCTCTGCTAAACCTCTTGGGCGGGGCCTCCACAGTCTGCGCAGCTCCTGGCTTTACTGTCTTCTAAGATCTCCTAGGTCGTCCCATGAAGCTCTGCTTACAGCACTCAAGCACTTTTCTAGTCCAAAGTTCAAGTCTTCCACATTTCACCAAAACAACGTGGTAATGGCCGTCATAGAAATAGCCCGCTCCTGGTACCAATATCTGTCTTAGTTACTTTTCTATTGCTGTGGTAAAACACCAAGGCCAAAGAAACTTATTCAAGGAAGCAGGAATTTGGAACTTATGGGTCCAGAGGCTTTTAAACCTTGAACCCAGCCCCTAGTGATAGAGCTCCCTCAGCAAATTGTACAACTCCTAAACCTATCCAAACAGCATGACCAGCTGAGGACCAGGTATTCAAACATCTGAGCCTATGGAAGGGGGCATTCTACTCAAACCATCTAATGTAAAATAAATAAAAGACCTGCTGTACCATGCTCATGTTCTCCTGTTCCACCTGGACTCTCTGGAGTCCACTGCAACAGAGGATAAAGGTAGGTATGGAAGAGAGGACAGACAAGGCTTCACTAGTGGGAAACTGTCTCAAGGGATACATTTAGATGGGCTGCTGTCTGTCCCAGGAAGGGGAATTCCTGACTAAGGGGTCTCCAGAATGCAGTCCAATATGTCACTTACAGCTCTATAGCTACTGTCATATGTGGAGCCAGCAGCTCCAGGTGGAGTTGCAAGTTTAGCCCTAGAACTGGAGGCTGTTCTACGGCTGGGAACAATCTGACTATTAGCTCTATCAGCAACCCTCTACCTAGATACAGACCCAGTACTTATGGCTTGCTAGCAGCTGCAGCTGAGGCTACTGGCAGAATCAAAGCAGAACCAACCCCATCACCATAACACCACTAGCTGTGGAATTAGAGACACTACTGCAAGAGGTGCAACTTCTGTGCCATGGCTAGTGTTACCTCTGGAGCTGAATTAATATATTGTCAAAAAGGACATCAGCAGTTGCCTCTGGATCATATTGGCAGGGATGGTGTTTTAGGAACCTCACTGGAAATGATGAATAGTTTTTGTTTTGGTGTGTATTTGCATAAGTAACTAATGGGTCCATTAGTATTTAATTCTTGCTGCACAATGAATAATTCCAAGAATAAAATGTTTATTTCGGTCTATATTTATTAAGTGAAATCCAGTTAATAGTAGCTACGGTGGCCTGTGGGTTTGGGCATTGAGGCCCAACTTTGGGTCAAACTGTTTCATGCATGGTCTTGGGCTATCTGGGCCAGGTGAATGTCCATGATCAGAGCAGCCCACTGCCCCCAAAGACCGTGGTGCTGCTGTGATCCATGCTGCTGCCACACACCCTGGGGTTAGTTTTGCTATTTATGTATGTATGTATGTATGTATTTATTTATTTATTTTATAGCAGAGTGGGAGGGTGGAGCAGAGAGAAATTGGAATAGGGTGCTATCGAAATACATTGTATGAAACTCAAATTAAAAGTATTAAAAATAACTATGGTGATAGAATTAGAATATAATTTACACGTACAAAAACTCAGTAGATTTGTCATTTGTTGGGTAGAAGATTGTTTCTTCATTCAACTGTTTGTTCAGTACGTGTATTTCTTTTCCCTAATTCACCAAGTAGCACATTTACTCTTTCTTGTTTATCAATAAGTCTATTAAAATATGATCTTTGAAAAGTTTGCCTTTGAGGATTTCATATCTAAGTATTGCTTTTACATCATTTCCCCTTTCCTGTCCTTTTCAGACTCCTGCTGTGGGTACCCGCACCCCTTCTCGAATTCATGGCTTCTTATTCTTCAATTATTATTGAGATATATATACACAGGTTTATAAACACAACTTGCCGAGTTCATTTAGTGTCACTCATCTGTCTGTATTCAGAGCTGACCACTTGGGATTAGATAGCTTTAGAGAGCTCAGCCCTGGAGAAGTCTCCCTATCCTAGTCTCTCTCAGCAGCAGCCTGAAGCTCTTCAACTTCAAGGGTTGGACCTTGTGAGACTCCCCATCCGCAGGGCATGCCAGTTGGTAAATCGTATTCTTTTGAAACACACTGTCCTAGTCTCTTCTTCAGCTGTCCACACACTCCTTCCTGTCCCCTTTCAGGAGGAACGATTAGCCTGGACTGTGCACGTGATTGCAGTGATTTTTGTAGTTTATTTTTATTTTTACTTTTCTCTAAATTATATAATTTATATTTATAAGTACAAACTCACATCACTTAACTTTCACGGGCTGTCATAACAATGTGGCCTAGACACAGTGGCTCAATGTAAGTTCATTTTCCAACTGTTCTGGAGACCGGAAGTTTGAAATTAAAGGGACAACACAGTGTTTTTCTCTGTCGCCACCTGGTGGAGGGATCCTGGCGCTCTCTTACTGACTTCAGCCTGCTGTCTTCCTGCTGTGTCCTCATTTGAGGGTATGGGAGGGGCATCCTGGTTTCTCTTCTTAGCTAGACACTAATCTCATTGGGTCAGAGACCTACCTTCATCATTTCCTCTAATATTAATTAGTTTATTATAAGTTTCATTTTCATGTACTTTTAAGTTAGGGCTTCAACATTTACATTTACAGGGCAGTTATTAGTATTCGGTGCTTAATAACATGCACATATGTCAACTTTTCTTCCTTTTCTTTTCTTTTTCTTTTTTTCCAGACAGAGTTTGTCTGTTGGAACTCTTTGCTGTCCTGGAACTCACTCTGTAGACCAGTCTGGCCTGGAACTCACAGGGATCTGCCTGCCTCTGCCTCCTGAAGCTGGGATTATTGGTGTGCACCACCACCACCTGGTATAAAGTTTTTTTTTTGTTTTCTAATATTGTTGAGGCCTTATTTTTCCCTCATGATTAGCTTTCCTTTTATCTGTTATTTTGTCACTAATCTGCAATATTCCTTACGTTAAAATACCAAGTTTATTTGTTGTTGAACTTGCTTCTGCTCTTATGAACAAGGGTGCTCCAAACTATAATCTGCCTCTAACTGTACCTGCCCAAATAACACTGGGTGTGAATTTGATATCTCAACGCATGCCCCTGGATAATGCATTTTCAATGGTAAATGATACCATTGAAAATACAATTTTTATATAATATTTAATAAATTTAAATAATTTTTTAATTTAAATTTTATTTAAATAATTTTAAATAATTTTGAAAATAACACCATTTTACCATTCAATGGTAAAAAATATGCTAAAAATACCACTTTGTTAAAAGTGGCTAAGATTTCCAACGGACATAGATCAAAATTTTCAAAGACCTTATTGAAGAGTAAGTTTCCAATTTCTTGATGTGCAGTGGAAGAACTCCACAGAGATTTCTGAAAGTCTTTTTCCTATTAAGGAGGCTGACCTGCCTTGGATGTAATAATAAGCCCATTTAGAATTACTATACCTGAAATTGTATTACAGTCTGTTTCCGACTATTTCTGTATGTGTGTATGTGAGTGTATTTTGTAATTAAGTGGAAAAAATCACAGGGGTCATGCTTTAAACAAGATGAAACGATGGGGACACTTGTTATGGTTACTCCTGTTGTTTCTCCAGGGAGAACAAACTCTGGTGCTCCAGAAAAGTTCTTCTCCTAAGGGAGTCAATGACCATGAAGCAATTTTATCCTGTATGCCTTTAATTTGGAGCTGGGGAAAGGGATTGCACCCCAGTCCCTCTACATGATTTTTAAAATCAGAGCTCACACGGACTTCTCTGGAGACGTGGACAATGTATATATTCATGTGTCTCTCATATTGATTTTGAACCAATTACTCTTCTTGCTGTTGCAATGGGTGAATGAATGCTTCAGATGATCCAGCTGTTTTCCTATATCCTGTGCCTTCTGGAGAGAAATGGAAGAGCCTTCTGATGCTTTTTAGCTGAAGGTATGTGTGCTCATCATTAAAGGGAGCCTGTTGGAGCAGGGCATGGAATTTCTATTCATCTGTGTGACTGCATATGTTTCTCTCTCTCTTTCTCTGTTCCTATCTCTCTGTCTCCCTCTCTCTTTCTCACTGTTTCTCTCTCTCCAGCACACATTTTAAATATCAAGGATCACACCATCAAATAGCAAACAGCTCCCTAAATAGTAATTTCCCTTGCACTGAGAACCTGCCCAAACTTTGAGATAAAAGGGCAAAATAAAAAACTATCCATAGAATATTTTCAAAAATTCGTCTTATATCTATTTTTTAAAGAAAGCAGGAAAAAAACTTGTTTGATAACATTTAACATCAACTCATAATTTTTGCTGTGTTTTCTCCCAATTTCTCCTCAAATCTCTGTGGTTTTGCTGCAATAGTCACTGGTGGTCAGACTGCAGCTAGCTTTCTTGGCTGGCCACAATCTGCTTTCTACCTGGCAGCCAGCCAGCCATTTCCTACTTTCTGCCACTTTGTTTCCTTGAGTGTTTCTGTTTTTGAACAGATAGAAACCTTATATCACAGCAGAATTGGACTTTATATCTTCATGCTCCTCAAATATTCTCCATCCTACACATGTCTGTGATTGGCCATTTTCCTGAGTTTTCCTTGTACCCAATGCTCCAAAACACTGACCTTTCCCAACACTTACCCAGAGTCCCATTTCACAGTATTCATATGTAGGTTCTTCCATTAAGGACTCTTCACAGAACTTACACCAGTTGCTTCATCACCTTAGCCTCTTGTGGCTTAACATTTCCACAAAACCATGAACGCATATTTCTATGAACTCATTTCTGAACATATCATATATAGTGTATAAAACATCATGAGGATGATATTGCTTATTGTAATACTGCTCAAAATAACAAAAGATTAGAGACAAGCTACCCATGCACAGATGAATAATTAGCATTTTTCATTTTGATAAAGTATCTGCTATTAACACAGAAATTAGTAAGAATGAATTCTAATCAATCTCAGGCCATATCACATTAACTATGTATTTCAACACAATGAGATGGATGATATAGGCATTTCAAAGATTGTTTGCTCTAAGGTAGAAGAATTGATACATTAACTGTAGTTAAACCCCAGACGGGAAGTAAATTGTGAGACACCCCCTCTCCCACAGAGACAAACTCGGCCATGATCACAAGTCTTCCCATAGAATACATCCACTGAACTCTCTCAGCTGCTAGGACATCCACTCTAATTATCAGGTTCCTCTTGGTATTGTATAGTGATTGCTCACATTGACAGGGAATGATTAAAGTAAAAGAGAGAAAGAGAGAGAGACAGAGGAGGTTTGCAAGTTTAGTAACAGAAAAAAAAAACATGTAGGAATAGAGGTGAAGAATAAAGCAGGTGACATTTGCTTTTGCTTGGAAAAGACAAGGAATTTTCTTGGCTGGTCTAAGACGTGGCAGAAAAGTACAGTGTTTGCAGGTGCTCTGTGGGCTTGAATGACATATTTTAGTTTGAGCCAAAGGTGTTAACATGGGATCAGGGTCATTTTATCCAGCCCCTAGCACAGAGATGGAAGAGTAAACACATAGACTGAGAAGCAGTGTTATTATGGGAAGAACTATAGCTGCATTGCAAGCTGTCATAGGTACTTTATACATTGGTACAGACTCAGGCACTCAGTGTTTGAGCTTCTGCACATGCTGATTCCACCAACTCCTAGATCCTGGGATCTCATAGATCCAAAGAATCTTCCTTGATTCTACTCTCTGGATTTAATTCATGGAAAGAGAGCAGCAGGCAAGTGCATTCAAGAGATACTGAAAAGATGCAGAGAGATCAACAACCATTGAAATCATATGTTAGCTTTTCTATTTGCTGGATACCAATTTACACACTAATCTCTTAATCTAAAATTGTCCTTGTGAAATACCGACACCATGAGCTGGAACTGGATCAGATATGATAATTGTTCTGGTGTTTCAGTGTTTCTCTCCAAAAGACATTCCATTGCTTTCTAGGTGGGCAAATTATATCCTATCAAATCCATCATTAGCCCATTACTGTGACAAAACTCTTCATATTAAGGTTAAAATGGACATGCCAGTGGTTCAACCTAATGTTATTTTCTGTATTGGTGATTCATAAAATGTTTCTACAGTGTAACAGTCAAAATCACTCCTCTTTCCCATTCCTGCTTTCATGTATTCAGAAGAGGGAAAGCATGAGGAGGTACAATGAGAGCAGCGCGTCTGAGTTCATCCTCCTGGGGCTCCCCATCCGGCCAGAGGACCAAGGCATGTACTCTGCCCTGTTCCTGGCCATGTACCTGATCACGGTGCTGGGGAACCTGCTCATCATCCTGCTCATCAGGCTGGACTCTCACCTCCACACACCCATGTACTTCTTCCTCAGCCACTTGGCCTTCACAGACATCTCCTTCTCCTCAGTCACCGCTCCTAAGTTGCTCGTGAACATGCTGACACACACAGTCAGTCCATCTCTTATGCCGGATGTGTTTCCCAGGTGTATTTTTTTGCATTCTTTGGAACCGTTGACAGCTTCCTTCTGACCTCCATGGCCTATGACAGGTATGTGGCCATCTGCCACCCTCTGCACTACACCACCATCATGAGTCAGAGTGTCTGTATCTTACTAGTCCTTGCATCCTGGTTCTTATCTTTTGCAGGTGCCCTTGTGCACGCTCTCCTGCTTGCCCGCCTCTATTTCTCTAGAGGTACCACTCTCCACCATTTCTTCTGTGACCTGTCTGCCCTAATTAAGCTCTCCAGCTCAGACACCTCCATCAATGAACTGGGCATCCTCATTGTGGGATCCATAGTCATTACCGTGCCATTCATATGCATCCTGGTCTCCTATGGCCGCATTGGGGCCACCATCCTGAGAACTCCCTCCATCAAGGGAATCTGCAAAGCCTTGTCCACGTGTGGCTCTCACCTCTCTGTGGTTTCTCTCTACTATGGAGCTATTATTGGGATATACCTAGTC
This sequence comes from Cricetomys ansorgei, assembly GCA_026225945.1. Lineage (NCBI taxonomy): Eukaryota > Metazoa > Chordata > Mammalia > Rodentia > Nesomyidae > Cricetomys > Cricetomys ansorgei. The sequence continues at coordinate 5,803,041 of JAMJFZ010002981.1, forward strand.
CCTTCATCAAAGAACACTAATGACAAGAATGTCATTTTGTCTGTGCTGTACACTGTGGTCACGCCCATGCTGAATCCCTTTATCTACAGTTTGAGGAACCGGGACATGAAAGGAGCACTGAGACGTGTCCTCAGCAGGAGAGGATGCTTCCAGTGATGGGCGTGGTCCTCCATGTCAGCATCCCTGTTCAATTCTCTTTCATCCTTCCTCTGTTCTCTGTCTTAGAGAATCTTCATGTGGCTTTTCCTTCACTCTCTTCCCCTCACACAGCTTTCCTGTTTGACTTTCTTGCTGACATTGAGCATCTTGGGAAGGTTTTTTATAAATTTCCCTACACATTTTTCCTTGTCTTGCAAACATTTTAATATAATTTCACCACTAATTTTTTATTAGATAGCTTTTTAGCCTTCATAACAAAGTTCTTTTCCCTTTATGAAGATTACAGAAATATAATCTCTGTTAGATTTATGATTTAATTTTTGTGCTTTACCTTATAATATATTCTGAATTATTTTGTCAGTAACTATAATTAAGAACCTCATTTAACATTTATTTATTTATATGTATTTTTGGAATGGGTGTGTGGCCTGCATCTATGTCTGCAACACGTGTGTGCCTACTGCCCTGGAAGGTCAGAGGAGGGTACCAGATCCTCTGGGACTGGGTTTACAGACGCCTGCGTGCCGCTGTATAGGTGATAGAAATCACCTGGGTCGCTGGAGAGCAGTCAGTGCTCTGAGCCCGTGAGCCATCTTCTCTGCCCTTCGCATTTATACTTCAGGTTTTTTAGCTGACACTCAAAGGTGCCAGGTATTTATGGGGTGTGATGTAATGTTTCCATATAAGTAATGGTGTGTAATGAATAAATAAAAAGTATTTTCATTTTCTCAGGTACTTACTACGTGTCAGTATGATGTCATTCAAACCCTGTATTCTAGGCTTTGGGGTAATATATAGTATTTATAATCGCTACACAGAGGAAGAAATGAAAGGTTTATTTTTACTACCTAATCACAATTTAGTTAGTACCCACTGACCAATCTATGCCCATCTATCTGCCTTATTTCCCCATTTTATTTATAATCTCACCCATTTTCCTCTAATCTTTCTTGTTTGCATTAGTGTGGTAATAACCAGGCACTCAGTTCACTGTGCTTTTCCACAAGTGGTTGGGCCTGGTCACTAACGAAAATGAAACTCTTCTCTGTAAAAGAGAGTGAAGATAGGATCGAGTCCAGCATAGAGCACGGAGGCCGTGGGACAGGGCGCTGCTCTGCGGCCTGGCACAGAGGTGGGACTTTGACACGATTGGCGTGACCCTCCAAGTAGCGCTGTGGTTACACCTATTCCATCTTAAGAGGGAGGCTCAGCTCTTCTGAGCCTGTGATGAAGAATGGCTAGGTAGCTATCAGGAAGTCTCAAACCAATCCCTGGAATTGAACTCAAGCAGGTCTCCAGAGCAGTTTGATCCAAATATATTTTATTATAAAAAGAGGAAAGACAATTCCTTGCTAAACTACAAAAACGTCATCTCCCTTGAACAACATTGCCTTTCTGGAGAACCTGCGCCTGCTCTTTCGGTCGATGGGAGTTGACAGCTATTTCTGTAAAGTAGCACCGGAGAGTGTAACGGGCAGTCAAATGCTGTTCTCCAGCCCTTAGTGGATCTCATGCTACTGTGAGTGTGTGTGAGTATGAGTGAGTGTGAGTGTGTGCAAGTGTGTGGGTGTGTTAAACCTCTGCTGCTCTATTATTTTTAAAACAAATGTTTACATGTTTAGCATACATTTTATTGAGTCATTACAAAAGTCAGGACAAAACCATAGAGACAATATACAAACAGTTCAGTGGTGTATGCTACACATAGTTTTGAGGAACGTTGTCTATTGTACATTTGTATGTGTTTGCATTCATACACCTAAAACTTTTTAATAAGAGCATCAGACCAAATACACATCAGTCTGTAGACCACAATGGTAGAAAAGTGACAGTGGCCCTCATGCTCCTCTGGTCCCTCCTCAGCCTGATCATCTTTTCTCTTGAAGCTAAGCAGTTTCTTGGTTATTTTCAATATTTCATTTGGGGTTTAAAATTTCCGCATGGAATCTTCATACTCACCTGGTCTAGAGCTATATATAAGAGAAATGATTATATTTATTTTGCTCACAATTTGTTTTTGTTGTGTTTTATTGGCTTTGAACAAACACTCTATGTGTTCCAGAGCCTCTGTTAGATAACACAATTATCTTTGTTTTCAGTGTGTAGGGGTTTGAATGAGAATGTCCCCCAGAGGCTCCTGTATTTGAATACTGGGTCCCCAGTTGGTGGAACTATTTAGGAAGGGTTAGGACGCATACCCTGGTTGGAGGTGGTGTGTCACTGTGAGTGGGCTTTGAGGTTTCAGAAGTTCCCACCATTCACAATGTAGCTCTCTCTGTCTCTTGCTTGTGGATCAGGTATGTAAGCTCTCAGCTGCTGTGCAGGTGCCACGCCTGCCTGCCTGCTGCCATGCTTCCCACCATTACGGTCACGGAGTTTAACTCTCTCAGACTCTAAGCCCATAATAAACTTTTTCTTTTGTAAGTCACCTTGTTCTTGGTGTTTTTATCACAGCAGTAGAAAAGTAACTGAGACACAGAGGTTGATTTTTTTAAGCATTGTATTGTTATGAACAACAATACTTCAAACATTCATGTGTGTCTATTTAGCGTGTACATGCAGGAGATCCTGTAAACCGCACACCAGGTGCTTTCTGGATTGCAGAGCACAAGTACACTCAGATTAACCAACATTGATAAGCTTTTCTCCAAAATAGACTAATAGAATCCTGTCTGGAAAGCGTTGTGATTCTAGCTGTATAGTATCCAACAAAATGCAAAATAATAAAGCTAATAAAAATAACCGGTGGTTTCTAATGGTTTAGTACAGTTGGAAGGAGGGATGCATAGGTTGAGCAAAGTGGACTCTAGAGAAAAAATATGCTCTATATGATGGTGGATAAAGATTACCATGCAATTTTCATGAGCAAGCTTTAGTGAAGGAGATTAAACCAATATTAGGAACAGATGTACTATACCAATACAAGCTGTTAACAGTGGCGCTTTAGTAATGTTCTATTGCTGTGAAGAGACGTCACAATCAAGGAAACTATTAGAAAGCAATTAATTGGGGACATGCCTACAGCTGTAGACGTAGTCCACAGTCATAATGGTAGGAAGCAGAGAGGCATGGCATTGGAGCAGTAACTGAGAGGACTACCTGCTGATCCACAGAACGAGGGTGACACTGGGCCTGGCGTGGGCTATTACAACTCAAAAGTTGTAAGAACACTATCTATTTTTCAGAAATCTAAACCTTCTCTAAAATAATTTTTGAAAGCTGTCTGTAGTAGTTAGCCTCTGTGTGGGCTCAGCAAGAAAGACACAGAGGCACTTTCATACATACACATTGTTCCAGACTTCAACAAAAGGAACCACCATCATGGCCAGCTGTATCCCAGACAGTGGAACCCTGAGCTTCTGAACTCAGGTGTTTTTAATGATCCAGAACTTGTCAGTTGCTCTGTTGATAGCATGTGCATGTCATTACCAATCAAACATCCCCCACATAAATCCAACACCGGCAGACAATACAAAACACCAGTGCCTAGGTAGCCCTTCGTCCAACAGTGCACAAAACAATTATTTTATAAATAACTAAGAATAAACTTCCACAACACTGTACTAAGTGAAAACTCTTCTGAGTGCCTGAGAATTCTCATTATGTTACTTCTTGGGCAATACTTGAAAAATGACAGAACCCCCTCTTTTTTTTTTTTAACCAAAAATGATAAGTTGCAAATTGCTGCCTGCTTTTCCTTACTCTATTCTTGTTCACCACTAAGGTAAAGGATCTGTTGAACATTTGTGACAGAGACGGCTGGCTATGCATCCTGATTTCTTATATTGCTTATACAGATGTGCGCAGGAGTCAAGCTGTTTCACTTAGTAAGGCACGATTGTTTCCTGAGATGATTATAGAGAAGCATGTGGGTTTCCTTCTCCTGTTGGAGATAATCAAGCCTGGGTCAGGCATTCCTACCTTCTCACAGGGATACACTGGACAGGCAGGAAACAAAGAGCAGTACCAGACCCTTAAGGCCTGCCCAGTGACCTATGCTAAATGCCGTGTTCACAGGTTCCATAATCTCCCAAGCAGTACTGCTGGCTGGAGAACATGGGTGCACATGGAGTCTAGTCCGTGGTGACCATTCCATGTTTGATCGCAGTAGAAGCTACCAGAGTCAGATATTTAAATAGCTCTGGAATGCATTTTAATATAAACATGCAGAGGTGTTAACTGTGCTTGTATATGCTTGATTTTCTTACTTAGAGGAGGAGAGATTCAAATAATGGATTCTGCAGCAGCTGGAATGTTAAAACCACTAAGAAATGATATTGCTGTTGGATATAGCAGTTAAATAGTTTGATACATGTTTGTGATCAGCCTGTCAAATCCTGGCACAGGACCTACACATGAATGAAAGCTCAAAAAGATGTGTGATGAAAGTATGTCAAGTATATTTAAGAGAGTCAGTCATGCCTACGATCTTTTATATAAGTGATCTCTGGGAACCTGTGAACACATTCTTTAGATGCTGTTTTAACAATTAACACACTATTAGCTTGTTCAATAGTCTATTTATAGGAAATGTGAATTAGATGGCATGTCTTGTGGTGGGGAGCGCCTCCACATGGCGAGGCAGTTTGTTCCATAGTGTGGTCAGCCTGTGTGTGGATTTTAATATTAGGGAAAATCATCCTGAGTAAGATACCTCAGTCCAGAAAAGACAAATATGGTGTGTGCTCACTTCTATGTGGACATGAACTGTTAAGCAAGGGACAAAGGTGCTGCAGTCCACAAACCAGAGAGACCATGTAACAAGGTGGGTCCCAGTGTGGACACAGAAGTCTCCCTGTAAAGGGGAAATAGAACAGATGATGAAGAAGGGATGGGGATGGATAGAATGGGAAGAGACAGGACCAGAGGGTGGACATTGATGGAGTGAGAGAATGTACGGAGAGACAACCAGAATTGGAGGATGCAGGGGAGAATCGGGAGACTTAGTGCAGTGACACTCACTGGAATCAACGGAGGAGACCCTAGTGAAGACCTCTAGTCATGGGGGTTAAGGAGCCTGAAAAGGCCTTCTCCTGTAACCAGGCAAGGGCTTCCAGTGGTGGGACCTGGACATCCTTTCTGCCACAAAACTTCAGCCTTTAGCCTATCCTTCCTGCAGAAGCCACTGGGACAATTGAAGGGTAGAAAGCCAAGCTAAATGAGGGAACTCATAATTAATATTCCATGGCCATCAAATAGTCTGGGATACCTGGAGAAGACTTCTAATGTTATCCTGATCTCCTCATAGATTAATGCCTAGCCCAGTCCTCAACAGAGAGACTCCCTTGGGCAGCTGAAGGGAGCAGATGCATAGGCCCAGAGGGCCAGTCAAAATGCAGAAATCTGGGTATCTCAAGGAAAAAGTGTTGGAGGGATTTCTGGGACCAGAGAGTTTGAGGTCACCAGGAGAACAAACCCCATGCAGTCAACTGACCAGAACCCTGAGGGTCTCTGCGAGTCTCAAAGGCAGACATGGAACCTGCTGGGTCCCCAAATAAGTATTGAGGATGCCTGGCCTGGTTCTCTTGCAGAACTCATACAGACTGGAATAAAGGTGTGTGGCTCCGAACCTCTTGCCTGTCCTTGAACCTTGTCCCCGTAGTGGGTTGCCGAATCCAACCTTGAAGCAGGGAATTGTGCCTGACCCTGTTCTACCTTGTTGTGCCATGCTTGACCAGCATCCCTGGGAACACTCCTCTTTCTTGGGAAGACACAGAGGTGGGAGTGGAAGGATAGGGTAGATCTGGGTAGGGGAGATGGAGGGAGCTTGGAGGAATGAAGGGAGGAGAGCAAAGACATTGGAATGTATTATATGAAAGCAGAAAAATTTTTAAAAAGAAAAAAACGATTCCAGAAGAAATTCTCTAGTTTTTTGCCATATTGTTCCATTCTTTTATTTTTTGTTACTTTTCACTATTAATTTTAGTATCACTATAAAGCATCATTTTTATGTTTATTCTTTTTGCTTTTATTTATACCTTACTTACATGCACATTCTTTATTTTATATTTTAATTGTTTTCTCTTATTCTATTCTCTATCACATTTTTCCTTTTCTTTTTTCTTTTCATGCCCTCTACTTTATTCCATCAGCAGCAGCAGCAGCATCATTACTAATCCTTTTAATGTATTACCTTTAACATAATAGTTTATTCCATGTTGTTCTGCTCTTCTCTTTTCTATGGTGTCAGTAGTGTGGCTTTGTTTGTGACTGGGCTGTAGTGCACTTCCATCACAGCTCTGTGCTGGTGTTACTGCTCCTACAGTCTCCCTCCAGGAATGTACTTGAATTAGCCCCCAGGAGAAGGATGCTCACTAAAAGGCCACTGAATAACAGCACAACAGGTAATGATTTCCCAAATATACAAATCATGACCTTGAAATTCAAGAAATATGAGACTCTTCCAAATGTAATTCTTCAAAGAGTTGTTACTTCACTGAACTAACTCTCAACGAAAGATTTGAAGATAGAGAAATGTTTAAAATGTCAGATAAAGAATTTAAAAACTCGGAAATGGGCCTACATGTTCAAGACTGGCTCTAGCAACAGTCAGCTGTGGATCAGACAGGGTTATATGAGCTCCACTCCTTGCTCAATTATTGGCTACTTGCCTCCTGTTGTTTACTCCACCCAGAGACTCTCAGGGAGCCTTTCCTTCAGTGTTCTATTGCGACAGAATAGATTGGAACGTTTTATTATAGCAGGAAAGGCCTCATCTATTGTAGTGGAATATTTGAATTAGATTTCTTACACATGTACACTGTCCTTTTGGAGCGATGCTCCTGCAGATGTGTTGTCTGTGCTGTATGGGGGAAGGGTGCTTCCTCAGGCTTTGCAGCTTGCCTCACTCTGTAAGACTTGCTTCCTGCAACTGTTCACACCTCTGTACTAAAAACAGTAGATGCAGCCCCCTCCTATCTTTGCATAAAAAGGCTGTTTGTCTGTTGTAGTGCAGATGAAGGATACGTATAACCTTTGCAGCTTCTGTAGCCAAAAACTAGAGAAGACTGGTTTCCTCAGCTTAGACACCTGCCTGAGTAGGGGACAAGTCAGCTGGCAGATGCTGCTTATGTAAACAAGGCCCTTGTGTGAGTAGAAGGAAGCTTTGATTGAATAAAGGACAGAGAGGCAGAAGCAGAGTGAGCCATGAAAGATGAGACCCTTTGCCTAAACCATCCAGGTTTTACACCTAGGAGACTTGCCCTTAATCATTATTGAAATTCATAGACATTAATGTTTCCATCTATGATCTATTCTGGTTCCTCAATAATTATCCAAGTGACCATGATCTTGAATTTTATCCATCCACTATTTCAGCATTTTAGTTGTGTTCTTTCTAAGCACCTACACAGAGTACCAATATTTATAAACGCAAATATTAGGCTCTTATGTTCCTTTTAGGAAATATTTAAAATATTTTTATTTACTTCTTTATTTTAAATCATGTGTATATGTCTAGGTGAAGGATGTGCACATAAATGCAGGTGCCTACAGAGGCTGGAAAAGGGCACACTCTGGATCCCAGAGTTACAGGAAGATGTAAGCTGTCCAGTGTGGGTGCTGAGAAACAGACAGGCCTTCTGCAAGAGCAGGGTGTGCTTGTAATCACTGAGCCTTCTATTAAGTCCACAGGTCTCCTTTTATTTTATCATTATTACTTTATTTTTCATTGAATACTTTGAGAGTTTTGATCATATATGCCTCCTAAGATTCACCTCCCACCTACCCAACTTTGGGCCCTTTTTTGTTTTTAAATCATTGAATACCAATTTGTGTTGCTCAAATATTCTTGGATACGTAGTCTTCTACAGGATCATGGTAGAACATATCAGGGGCTTACATTCTTAGAGAAAACTCTCTTTTCCTCTCCCAGAGGCTAACAATTGCCAATAGCTCCATGGCTAGGGCTGGGACTGCGTGCCCAGATCTGTTGTCCATGCAGGGATTTGGGCTGGCTTGTGCTTACACAGGTCTTGTGCATATTGTTGCAATCACTGTGAGCTCATATATGCAGCTGCCCATGTCCAGGAGACACTGTTTTCTATAATTATTTACCAAGGTTTCCTTTCAAATATCACTTAAGAAACTTTCATCATTGCTTTAGACTCTTGTAGGCAACAGTCTATTAAAACAATGAGTTTATGAAGTTCATGTATTCATCATGAACTTCTGGACTTATGATCACTCTGTTGGTCCAAGATTTTCCCAAAAGTGTGTTAGTTCCTAGGTGGACAATGCCTTCAGTAAATACCATCAGTATCTTGAAATATTAAAATTGAAATTCACACATCAACTAGCTCAAGACTGTTTTCATTAGGTAACAGTTGCAATGATCTTTCCTTCTTTCATATTTCTTGTTTTCTTTTTATCTTCAGGAAAACAAAAACAAAGAGTATGAAAATGAATAACTAGATCAGCATGTGTGAGTTTATTCTCTTGGGGCTCCCCATCAGCCAGAAGACCAATGCTTGTATTATGTCCTCTTCTTGTTCAAGTACAAACTTGACTACAGTGTCAATTATGAAACATTTACAATAGTTTATCCCTTCTCCTCTATTTTACAATCTAATTGCATCATAAATTTGCAGATATAAATGACATTTTCTATGTAGATATTATACTTAATACTTTTATTTGAAAATATGTACCATTAGACTATATGTTTAGAAGCTGTGGATTATGCCTTAATATGGGGGAAGACAAACATAGTTACAAATGTATATTCTATGTTTCACAATTTCCATTCCTTGGTATAAAACAAAGGTTTTGTGTTCAACAAATATCACACATAAAATGTACTTAAAAAGTATATTATAGTAAAACATAATTACACAGATATTTGTATACATTAATATACAAAACAAGCAAATTTCTTAGTCTAAACAACAGAGTTAAATTTGATCACTATCACACAGTAACTCAGTGTATTATTTCCTTTTTATAGTAACATTTTTCAAGTGTAGTATTGAGTATTACTAGCTAGAAGCTTTATTTCTCATTTAAAAAACAGTAGAATTATCCAAGAACCTATCAGGTAGCAAATGGTGATTATATTGTTTTCTGTTCATATTATGGAATAATATGGAATAAGAGAAGTATAAATTAGTGATATATATAACAATAGAGATTAGCTTGTTTTCAGATTGTTGAGGAAAAAAAAATCAGAAGGTGTTTGGTTACGTCCATAACATTTGTACCACTACTGCACCAGAGGGCATATCTTGGAAGGCCAGTAGTTATTGTAGTGCAGAGGGTTCACAGCTGAGTAAAACTGAAGATTTATTTTCTCTCTTGTAGCATGCACAGCGCCTTCCAGAACTATGAAAGCTAGCACGGTAATGAAATAAGGATGAAGCTGCCTGTTGAGTACCAGTTTGGCTTCTCCATATTCTGTGAACCAAGTACCAGACCTTCAATAATAGGGTCTCACCAGTTAGCAATGGCAGTAGCCTTTAAAGTTTATGAATCTATGGGACTTCACCAGTCAAGAATTCTAAAAGAAGTAATGTACTATAATCACTAACAAAAAGAGAAGAATCTACACCAGAAGAATAAAAAGTCATCAAAGAAATTGACCTGATGGTGCAACTCAAGGAATGAGAAGAGGATGAGCAAATCAAATTCCAGATTAGTAGAAAGGAAAAAGTAGCAACAATTGAGAAGAAATAAATAAAATACACACTGCAAAATTATTAAATATCAACAAGATGAAAATTGTGTTTTCAAGGGAGTAAACTAATCTGACAAACATTTTGGTTGAATACCCCCTCCCAAGAAAGAGGGATGATAAATAACTAAAATCAGTGATGAAAGAGGAGACATTACAAATAATACATACAAACTAAAAAGACCATCAGGGGATATTATGAATAGCCATCAATTAGAAAACCTTAAATGGATGCGTAGAGAACAAAACATTATTTTTTATGATTTTTGTATATGCCAAATGAGTGAACTTTGTTTTTAAATTAGAAGCTACTGTGGGGGAAAGACACAGACAGATCTAAAAGGAATAGAATGAACCTGGATGGAAGAGAATGGAGAAAACCTTGGTATCTGGAAGTAGTAACATCAATTGTTAATTCAGAAGATACTTTTCTTCATGGTCTTAAATTAAACAGAAAGTGTTCAAACTCATGAACTTGTGGTAAGCAGACCCCTGGATGCTGGCTTGAAACACAAAGCATCCCACCTTTTAAAAAGATCCTTTTCTGCTCTGGTCTTAATGGACAGAGTACGGACAAGGCCTGATAGCCTGAAGTTGCTCAGTTCTGGGAAACTGCCTGCCAACTAACTTCCTTATTGCTTCCTCGTTTCACGTTTCCACCCTTATAGATTACACGGGAAAAATCTCACAGTGCTTCCTTATTGCTCTGGGATACCTTGACTCTGCAGTTCATTGACCCAGCGACCCCCCAATAAACTAGACCAGCCTGCCTGACCATAGCAACCTGCTTACGCATTCCCCTCTCCAATCCCCACCTGAGAACTTCTTATAAATACTGGTACTTGTGTTCAATAAATCGAAGGCTGGACCAGACAGATTGTCTGCCTTTCACTCCTTGCGCCCCTGCCCATATCCCATTCCCACGCCTGCTCCTGGGGTCTTGGTTGAAGATCCCGGGGCCGGGATATGAACGTAAAAATCTTCATGAATGTAGGGAAAGAGAGAGGGCTGCAATGATATTCTTCAGTCTGCGAAAAACATGAAGTTCTCTGCAGCTGGGTCAAATGAGGCATCCTCTTTAGAGCAGAAGACGATCTGCCACGAATAGGCTGTAGTAGTACGCTGCTGCTGCGTCTCACCACGGAGGACAAGGAGGCATTTTCATAGACTCAAACTCTGCCAGACTGCAGCAGAGGGGCCTCCATCATGGTCAGTGCCACATTCAATCAACAGTGGAACCCGAACGTCTGAGCTCAGGTGTTTTATTGATTCAGAACTCCTCAGGTGTTCTGCTGATACCACGTGCAGATGATAAGCAATGAAACGTCCCCCACAGAAATCCAACACCTGCAGACTATACAAAATGCCAAGACCTAGGGGAGCCCCTCACCCAACAGTACATAAAACAATTATTTTACATACAACTAAAAATAAACTTCTGCAACAAGGACCCACATCATGTTATTGATTTTCTCCTGGACATTGAAGAAATGAAGCTGGAAATGTATGGGATAGATTTGGGATCAATTTCCTAAGAGGTAAGTATAAAAATATATTAACTGGTTATTTAATACTATTATGAGAAATATACAATAAAATGCTACCTGGATCACTCTTGGGCAAGAGAATGATATTTTATAGAAACATTTATCTTACCAGGGACCAGTGTCATGATGAGATATAGTTTTCTTTACTTTTAAAATATCAGACAATGAAGGTAAAGATTTATAGTGTTTTTGAAATAACATGGTGTTAAGAGGCTGAAGACAAAGCTCAGTAGTTAATAGTTTACAGTATCCTTGCAGAGGGTCTGAGTTCAGCTCCCAGCACCACATCAGACACTGCAGAACCATCTACAACTCCAGCTTTAGGGGATACACTTCTGGCTTCTGTAGCCCCTGCACTTATAAACACATTACCCAATCCCACACACATTTAATAAATAATAAAAAAGTAAAAAGTACAAAACATAGGTTTCAGAGGAGACTTTGGTTATTCCACGGTCTATAGCTCACTTTGTTGTAGACTCTAGACCACATTTCCCCAGTGTAAATTTAGAAGGCAACAAACTTTTTGAACTGCTAAATTCCCAATGGCTGCCTTGTGGGCTATTATTGTTTCTCCTCAAAGGTGAACTCCCTTATGCCCGCTTCAATAAGTGAGTAATTCCCCAAGGGAACCAGAGGAAATGCAGTAATTTGAGCCTGTTTGTCTCTAATACTTCATTGTTTAAATTAAAATCACTCACTAAGTTAGGGACTGCGAACATGAGTGTATGGTGTAACTATAATATCTGGGTTTGAGTCTAAACTTATTATTCAATCACAATGGAACCTTGAGCATCTTAGAGATTACCCACTTCACCATGGTTTTGTCTTTTAGGGAGAAATGGGAGAGCCAGCATACACCTCCTGGATGAAGGTAAGTGTGTTGACATCTAAGGGTCTCCTCAGAGCGGCTACAGTATTTACCTCACAGTGTGACGTTTGTTTGCGTGTGCGTATGTGAGCATGACTAGTGTATGTTACTGATCTCTGACATCTCCTCTGCAAACTGGAGTATGGTAGTACTTTTATTGGAAACAGTTCATCTTGAACTGAATATGCATTAAAAGCTTGAAAGGATAGGGTCAAATCCAAACTCTAGGTAAAATAATTTCTCTAGAATTGATATTTTATATCTACCTTTCCAGAGGATGGCAGGCAAGCTAAGCCTTATTTATTTTTAACCCTCACAGTCTGTGTATAAAACAGATATTTTTTACCTAACTTCTGTAACAACATCATATTCAGAGTCCTGTGTTCAGTCTTCCCTCAATGTAATCCAATCTTTAGTATTTAATGGTAAGATATTTAAAATATTTTGTTACTTCTAATTTAAACCACTTTTCTTTTAAAAAATTAATTGGAGGACTGTATATATGAGTACTATATTTAACATCATTTCTATTCTTACATGTATGTATACACGTGTCTACGTATATATTTGCATATGTAAACACATATGCTCCTTATGTGTACCTGTGTTTAGGAAAGTGGCAGTAGTAGGTTCTCCTTTAGGGTCCATGATCTTAGCAGCCATGGATCACTGGCTAATTTTACAGCATCAATAGTGAGTTTCTTCCCATCGAGTGGGTCTTAAGTCCAATTAGACAGTTGGTGGTAACCATCGAGATATAAGTACCTTTGAACCTATCTTACCATGCTGAGCATTGTGCTTTGTAAGTGTCACATCTGGGTAGGAGTATTGATTGCTTTCTCCCTTGGCAGCTTGTGTCTCTTGTTCTGGTGCTATGAGAGTTAGTCCTTAGGGGAAGATTCTACGTCAGTTTAGATTGATTCCTCCAATTCTTGTGTTCAAAGAGTATTGTATATTCAGCATATAGGATCTCCCCTTCAAGTTCTGGGTGGCAGCCAAGGGCAGTAGCAATAGCCTATATTAATTCAATGAAGGTTTCCATGCCTGCTACTGGGGCTTTGTTAGATAGTCTATGGCTTTGGGTTGGGGGAGCATTATTATCCCAAGTGGCATAACTTCCTTCAAAACACACACACACAAACCCACACATACACACACACACACACACACACACACACACACACACTCATGTGCACACACACATTTTTCTGTGGCTATAAAGATATGTATTTAGGTTAAAGTTAGAAATCACATTGGTTTAGGATAATGACAGAGTAGGTTCTCCTCTAGGCTCTATGACCTCCCCAGGCATACAGGCATTAAATGGCTGCTGAGAGAGGGAGAATCTGTTTTCTTCAGTGATAGATTCACTGACCCAGTCCCAAGTAGACAGCCATAAACATTGTACATATGAGCAACACATAATGTACTCACTAGGTTGTATGGATGTGTGTGTGTGCACGTGCACACATATGTACATATGTAACAATAATAATAAAAATAACAAGAAGTCGTGAACCTGAGAGGGAGTGGGAGCAAAGGAGGAATTGAGGGGGGCAAGAAGAGATAGGAAAGATGAAAATACAGGACTCACATATGATATTCTTGAAGTATAAAAAATGAGAAGTTTAAATAAAAAGAAACTTCTATTCTTTGTCACATTAACTCCTGTGAGATGAGTCATTTAAAGTCATGAGCAGACAAAGCCATCCTATGGCTCCCAAGCCTTACATGTTCCTCATGGACTCCTGGATCCTGAACTGATCCAGCGATTTCCTCAAAGATGCATTGGGCGCCTTGGTGGAAAACAACATTCTTCATCCAGACAATCTGTAGCTTATTAGAGTGACAGGAAATGTGGGGTGTTCAGGTGAAAATGCACGATGTAGTTCAAAATGGCGCTGTGCGGTGTGAGAGTCACTACAGCTTCTTATTCTTTCATATTGCTGTAAGCTTTTTCATCTCCAGCAGAAGAAAGGAAGAAGAGCATGAGGAGGGATAATGAGAGCTATGTGTCTGAGTTCATCCTCCTGGGGCTCCCCATCCGGCCAGAGGACCAAGGCATGTACTCAGCCCTGTTCCTGGCCATGTACCTGACCACGGTGCTGGGGAACCTGCTCATCATCCTGCTCATCAGGCTGGACTCTCACCTCCACACCCCCATGTACTTCTTCCTCAGCCACTTGGCCTTCACAGACATCTCCTTCTCCTCAGTCACCGCTCCTAAGCTGCTCGTGAACATGCTGACGCACAGTCAGTCCATCTCATATGCTGGGTGCATTTCACAGGTATATTTTTTCTTAAGTTTTGCAACCGTTGACAGCTTCCTTCTGACCTCCATGGCCTATGACAGGTACGTGGCCATTTGCCACCCTCTGCACTATACCACCATCATGAGTCAAAGCCTCTGTGTCCTGCTAGTAAGTCTGTCCTGGGTCTTAGCCACGGCGTGTGGTCTTGTGCACACTCTCCTCTTGGCTCGTCTGTCTCGCTTTAGAGACAATACCATCCCCCACTACTTCTGTGACCTCTCTGCCTTACTGAAGCTGTCCATCTCAGACACGTCCATCAATGAGATGGTCATACTTTCTGTAGGTACAGTGATAATTACCTTGCCATTCATATGTATTCTGGCCTCTTATGGCCGAATTGGGGCCACCATCCTGAGAACTCCCTCCATCAAGGGAATCTGCAAAGCCTTGTCCACGTGTGGCTCTCACCTCTCTGTGGTTTCTCTCTACTATGGAGCCATTTTTGGACTATACCTAGTCCCTTCATCAAATAACACTAATGCCAAGGATGTCATTGTGGCTGTGATGTATAGTCTTGTCACGCCCATGCTGAATCCCTTTATCTACAGTCTGAGGAATCAGGATATAAAAGGAGCATTGAGAAATATCCTCAATAGGGGAATGGCATGAGGTGTTTTGTGTTTTCCATTAACTGGATAGAATTTCTCTTTGATTGGCACGTGTGACATTATCTTACTGAATGGACAATTTTTTAGAAGATTTTTATCGGATACGCTTCTTTATAGCTTGGATATTGCTCTTACCTCTGTTTAATTTTCTTGATGTTGATAACCTTGGGACAAAAGCTTTTCAAAATGAATACACAATGTTTTTTTCTATATTATTCTATGGCAGATGTTTATTTTTAGTTTTATATAAGATAATTGTTTTATGCACTGTTGTATTAGGGGCTGTCTAGGGTGTTTTGTATTGTTTGCAGGTGCTGGATTTCTGTGGGAGATGTTTGATTGCTTATGATCTGTACCTGAATAAAAACACCTGAGCTCATATACTAGAGTTTCCACTGTCAGTATGGCACTGGCCATGATGATAGTTCTCTCTGCTGAGGTTTGAGAGTTTGCAGTAATGATATATGCCTCCTTGTCTTCCTTGCTGAGCCACCCCAGCAGCAGATTACAACTAAAAATGGCATATTGACATGGGGCACTGACATCAAGCCAGCTCACCCAACATGGAAACAAGAAAGAAGAGAACCTTCAGACCTCCCACAGTCCGGTAAATTGCTATCAGGGAAGCTACCAGAGGATAGAGATTAAAGTATTAAGTGAATGCTCCTTAAGGAAAAGGAGAAAGAGAAAGGAAATAAGCCTCTACGAAGATAAAAGGCTATGAAATTAATACATAAATGAGGAAGAAAAGCACTGAGGTGAGAGCCACAGAATGGAGGCCCTTAGAGATAAAGAATTCATCTGGGAACAGGGAAAAAGCAAGGTTCTTACTGCTTTTCGTAATCACGGAGCTGATGCTCCTTCCCACTGATGGTGGTAGCATACTGTTTCACAAACTGAGTTTTCTGATAGCTGTGTTGAATGTGTGTGAAGCTCAAAATATGGTGTTTGAGATGTATGGAAGACGCTGTATATTTCTCTTTAAAGATGGTGAAAAAGAACACGAAACCCCCAGAAGGTTTCAAACAATAATTCTTCTCACTGCCACAGGAGCTCCTGTTGTTGTGGAAGCTAGGCTTAGAGCCAAAGAGCCCCTTAGTTAAACTGAACAGTTTTTTTCCTGAACATCTGACTAAGAGAAAGACAAGCAGTTCAGATACTGGTGACAGTGATGAGAACTCCAGCCCATGAGGGAACCTGTGCTTCAGACAAGATGACCAGTCATTTTTCCAGAAAACCAGATTCTATCTTAAAAGCTGTAAAGTCTTTACTCAGAAGTAGCACACAGAAGCTGTCTTCTAGAACTGGCCAAGGTTGTATCTTGTGCTGGTAGCCAATATCCGGTGGACTGGTTTTGAAGGCATGAAGGGTCTTTGGAAAGCAGCTGAGCTTTGGCACTGTGAGAGACCAGGAGAGGCCATTAAAGTTAAAAGTGGCCTCAGTGGCAGTTAAAGACTCAGAATAAAGGGGTCATGTAAAGAACCTGAGACTTGGCACCATGAAGAGAGCCCAGGAGAGGCTATTGGTGAAAGTGCATCCTAGCTGCAGCGAAGGACCACAACATCCTGAAGATGCCAGTACTGTGGGACAACCACCAAGAACAGCAGTAGCAGTGGAGCGAAGCCAGTCAGAAACTGGACGACAAACTGTGTGTGCTGCAGAGGACAGAGTCAGAGAAGTGACCCAGTCCTTTGGAGGAGCCCAGAAGATTATGAGTGAATTCCCGATAACTGGACATTGATAATGTTGTTCTGCTGTTGAAGACCATTGTGAGAATCTTGATAGATGTTTGGTTTCATTCGGTCCTGTGTACATTAGCAACCCTGATGATTGTTACTCTTGTAAATAGTTTTGCTGGTGTAATTTTAAATTGTGTTGTAGAGATAAAAAGCAAATTTTTGATTGGTTTATACAAAAAAGGGGAATGTTGAAGAAGTTTATTTTAGTTATATATCAAATGATTGTTTTATGCACTGTTGGGTGAGGGGCTGTCTAGGGCGTTTTGTATTATTTGCAAGAGTTAGATTTCTGTGGGAGTTGTTTAATTGCCTATGATCTGCATGTGCTATCTGTAGAATATCTGAGGAGTTCTGAAGGAATAAAAACACCTGAGCTCAGAGACTTGAGGTTCCACTGTCGAGGATGGCACTTGCCATGATGGTGGTTCCCTCTGCTGTGGTCTTGCAGGGTTTGGACCTATGAATACGTCTCATTGTCTTCTTTGCTGAGCTGCCGCAGTAGGTGTACTACTACAGTGTTTCCCTTTTCCGCATGAGATCTTTCTACAAACAGTTTAAATTGTAATGTTGTCACAAGTTTAATCTCATTTGATTGCTTGTAGCTTTTGGAGCAAAGTAATTTTTCCTTTTTCAGTAAAAGAGAAAAACTTCTTTGGATAGATTTTTTTCTTTTCTTTCCTCTTTTTGAGACAATGTCTCTCTATGTGGCTCTGCATGTTGTGAAATTTGCTGTGTAGACCGGGATCACCTTGAACCTGTAGAGATCCTTCTGCCTCCACCTCCCGAGGACTGGGATTAAAGGTTTGAGTCACCATTCCCAACCTGAACTTATTTTTTTTGTGTTCAATTTAATAATATTTTGAATCTTTTTCTGCTGTTAGTAAGCTTTGTTAGATACTGTAGCTCACATACCACATGAATGAACTGGTTATGTTCACAGTAGAAGTGGGGTTGTTAGCCTGAGATTCCTACATCTTCTGGGCCACCATTCTGAGAGCTCCATCCATCAATGGAATTTTCCAGCTCTTGTTTGTAATGTACTTTTCATTTAAGCTGATGCATGAAGTTATGCATGTCTATGATCAGATGAGTTTCAATACATATGTGAGTGGTGTAATGTACAAACAAGAGAGACTACCCCTCAAATGTCTGTCATAGTTTGTGGTGGAAACTCTCAGGTCCTTCCTTGTACTACTTGTGAGACATACACCACATTACCATCATCTCTTGTCTCCCTGCTATTGCAGTTCACACCATACTTTCATGTGCATTGACCAAGTTTTCCCCTGCTTCCCACATGGCTTGCTCAGCATTTTGTAATTTCTTATTCATTTTTCAAATTTTACTTAGAATATATTCTTAAATTGAAATTAACTATGCAGGTAACTATTTTTTCCTTGAAACTCAGTGGTCCATTGAAAGTAGGTAGGCAAAATGGGTACATGTCCTAGGTAGTGAACAGGGCTTTGATTGGTAACCTCTAGGTTTAGGAAGATCAAGTTTACATGAAGTAGAGAAGTGAGAAGATAGATCTTAAAAATGCCTTTCAGATGGTGCTGTAATTATTTGTAATCAGTGTGTTCCCATCAGGGGTTGGGTGCTCAAGGGTGTGGGCTAGAGAATGGGTATGGGCAATGAAAAGTCTAGGCAATCTGGACAGAGTTCAAGCAGCGCTGTGAGATAAATTAATCTAAGAGCAACAGGCAATTAATGGCTTTTGTCCAATCCCAATTGGTCACCCCTAGAACACATGTGTATATGAACAAGACTAAATAGACTCAGCAGCTTTTGTATGTGTGTTTGTGTGTGTGTGTGGGTGTATGTGTGTATATGTATGTATGTATATATGTGTGCATTTGTGTGTGTATGTGTATATATTTGTGTATGTGTATATATATTTGTGTGTGTATGCTAATGTATATGTAAGTTTGTGCGTATATATGTCTGTTTGTGTGTGTGTGCATATGTGTGTGTGTGTATGTATATGTGTATATATGTATGTGTGCATATATGTGTATAACTGTGTATGTATATATGTGTGTTTGTGTGTGTGTATGTATGTGTGTGTGTGTGTGTGTGTGTGTATGTTTATGTGTAAGTGTATGTGTGTATCAATAGTAATTAATGATGTGAACATGAGATTTAGAAGGAATGGGGACACAGAGGAGAAGTAGGAAGGGGGAAGAGGGAAGGGTAGAAATGTTGAAAATATAATGTTCTTGTATGGAATTCTGAAAAACAGTTAAATTCAAAAATTTAATCCAAGTATACTATGTTATAGAATGAAAAGGCCTCCACACCTAATTTCATAAATGCATTGTCCCGTATTTCCATATGAAATGATGAACATGTGTGTTCAGTGGTTCTTAACCTTTGGGGTTTGAACAAGCCTTGGACAGGGGTTGCCTAAAACTGCCTGCATATCAGATATGTACATTGCAATTCATAACAGTAGCTAAATTAAAGGTATGAAATAGCAATGAAAGTAATTTTGTGATTGGTGGTCACATGAGCTGTATTTAAGGGTCACATCAATAGGAAGGTTGAGAACCACTGGGTTGGTTCGTGGAAAACCTCTTCTACTGAAACAAAGGTATTTAACTTCATTAATGGCAGCCATTTCCTGCGAGAGATGCTTCCATATCTAGTGACTATTATGAAGAAGGACATTCAGGCTAAGAGAACTCATGTGCTGCTATGCTAGCAATATTTGATGGACAGTCTTCTCAGACTCGTGTGTGTGAGGCCCATCCTCAGACTGACGTGCTGTTTGAAAACTTTTGACATCTCATCCGCTTTTTCTCGTTTTCACTGATATTTAATTTATACTTACAAGATTGAAATAACTCTCAGGAAAAATAAAATATACACGTACCATTCACAGTTAAAATACGAATGCATATAATCTTGTGTTATGCACATGTATGTCCATACAGGTAACATTTGAATGCATTTTAATTAATACTATTAATTTATGCATTTATATCCATTTAAAAATCACTGGATTTCAATGACAGAAAACAATACTAAAGGTGCTGAACTTCCTTGGGTCCCTCATCAATTATATTTCCTTTATCCTTAAAGGTAGTGTCTCGACTGCTTCTTTTTTTTAATTATACAAACTGTAATTATATAATAATTATACACAGTGATATTTTTGTTCTTTTGTTTTTGAGACAGCGTCTCCCTGTGTGACCTTGGCTGGTTTGGAACTAGCTATGTAGACCAGGCTTTAGTTCATAGAAACCTGCCTGCCTTGGTCTCTTGAGTGCTGGGATTAAAGACATCAGTCACCATGTCTGGCTCAAAGTGACTAGCGTTAAGTTGTTTCTGCAGTAACTTGTGCATCTAATGAGCACTGATGAAACCCACCTCCTCCTGCTGCCCTCTCTCGCTTTTCCTCATCACATCCCTAAAGTCCTCTTTCCACCTCCCTGTCCTCCCTCTCTTAACCCCATAGGAGAGAAAATGTGTGAAGCTTGTCTTTGGGAGTCTAAGCCATCCTGGCTATGACAATGATCCCCAGTTCTGTCCATTTTCCTTCAAATGACATAATTTCATTATATATTGATGAATTATTCTCCACTATTTTCTCTTCTATTGAATACGATTTTAAATTTATTCTTTGAAGACCTCATGTTTACAATGTATTTTGATCACACCCACCCCAACTCCCTTCCTCTAGCTCCTGCATCGAGGAAGATAACAGGTCAACCTCACACCTTCACGCCCTCTTTGTTGTTGTTAATAACTCTCTGAGTCCGTTCTTACTGCCCATATGCTCAAGGGCTTTGGGCCATCCACCTGGGGAATTTATCAGTGGCAAGACTTGCAAAGGAACATGTCCCTCCCTCATTACCCATCAACTGCCATAGCTACTGTGACAGGAGTAGGACCTTGGGGAGCGCCATACCCTCCATCCGTGCTGGAATCTTAACTGGCCTGATGTTGTGTGAGACTTCTGCAGGTAAGGTAACCACAGCTACTGTGCATTCATGTGTGCATGGCCATGTAAAGTCTAGAAGACAGCGTTTTATAGCTCTCTTCATCCTCCTTTGGCTCTCCATAACTCCTGCCTTCTCTTCTGTGCTATGCTCTGAGCCTAGGGTGAGGAGAGAGTTTCTAGATGAGTCATGTATGGCTGAGCTCTCAGAGTCATTTATTTGCACAATTCTGGCCTGTTATGAGTCTCCGCATTTACCACTATCCTCTAAAGAAAGCTTCTCTGCTCAAGAGTGTGAGAAGCATCCAAAGAAAGCTTCTCTGCTCAAGAGTGAGAGAAGCATCCATCTATGGGTCTAAACACACATATTTAGAAAGCAGTCTGACAACATGGCCACTTGAAAAATAATAACAATGATTCCCCCTTAAAGTCTACGAGCTCCTTAAACGTGTGTTTTAGGGTAGGTCAGTGTGGAGTCTTGCCCAGAAGAGACACTTCTCTTTTTTCCAGTGCAAATCAGGCCTCTCCTTAATGACACCAGTCCCCTTAGAGTTCCAGCATCTCTAACAGCACAAGCCTTAGCTGTAACACTATGCTTTTCAGGATCCTTCCCTCTCCACTCTGCATGTTTTGTGTTTCTTTCTGCCCCATTTATTCTTTTTTTCATTGCAAACCTGTGTAAGATGACTACTAACCATTGCACCACAGAGTCGGTCTTAGGCTATTTTGAACTCTTGTCTGTAAAAGAAATTATTCCATTACTTTTGAATTTAGCCTCAGGCAAGCTCTTAGGACAAGGGCAGAAAGCAGCCATAGTTTTGCCAAAATATCACATGAATGGCTTCTATCCCAATCGCGAATATTATTCTCTGCTAAACCTCTTGGGCAGCACCTCCACGGTCTGCGCAGCTCCTGGCTTTACTGTCTTCTAAGATCTCCTAGGTCGTCCCATGAAGCTCTGCGTAGAGCACTCAAGCACTTTTCTAGTCCAAAGTTCAAGTCTTCCACATTTCACCAAAACAACGTGGTAATGGCCGTCATAGAAATAGCCCGCTCCTGGTACCAATATCTGTCTTAGTTACTTTTCTATTGCTGTGAGAAAACACCAAGACCAAAGAAACTTATTCAAGGAAGCGGGAATTTGGAACTTATGGGTCCAGAGGCTTTTAAACCTTGAACCCAGCCCCTAATGACAGAACTCCCTCAGCAGATGGTACAACTCCTAAACCTATCCAAACAGCATGACCAGCGGGGACCAGGTATTCAAACTTCTGAGCCTATGGAAGGGGGCATTCTCCTCAAACCACCTAATTGTAACTAAATAAAATACTTTAATATATGTATTTTAAAATATTTAAAATAAAATAAAGAGAAACCATGTGGAGGAGAGGGACTAGGGGGTAGTCATTATAAAGTAAGATGCTACATTTTCTATTTACTTTATATTTCCATATACTTTATATAGAAACTTTAAGTGGATCCAATATTGTAAAAATGAATTAGATCAAAAGATGCTACAAAACCATACTAATCATAACTGTGTGCCACCAACATAGAAACAGACCCAATGAACTCTAGTATAGAATTAAGGACCCCGAGGAAATCCCAATAGAAACATGTTCTGAAGTCCACACAGATGGCAGAGTGCTGTGGTCTCACCTAGATCTCAGCAGATGTACTGAGAAAGACCCTGCAGACTCTGCCTGGGTCATCACGTCTGTGCCCAGCTGCACGTGGAGCTGGAGTAGGGCATGCCATTGCCGTGCTCTAAGGAATCATTACATGGAAGGAAGGGTGCCATATGAAGGATAAATCTGTTCATTGTACACTCCCGCTTTGTGAAGACTGAGCTGAAAGCATCCACTGAGGCTTAGTGCCCCCAGTATTCTTACCTACCAAGTCCCAGTGAACCAGAGAGAACAGGACAAGCAGAATGCTTTCTTGTTTCATGGGGCTTATGTTTAAATAAAGAGGAAATGAAAGACAGAAGAGAACATCACCTTCAGTAACAAGGGATATGTTGGGCATATTATTCAAGGCACCAACCAATGGAAGCACTTTGTCAGTGTGTGCTCAGTGATCAGCTTGCTGATATCAGAGCAAAAAGGGTAAGTAAGTACAGTGGAGGGTGAAGAAGTCCCATGGATGTCTGCGAAGGTACAGAAACCCAGCACCCCTTGGAGCTTTCATAAGAGCAATACAGAAGGAAATTCCAGGATGCTGACTGCTGTCATCCTCATTGTGCCCTCTGCTCTGTCCTCTGTCTTGGGCACCTGACGAGGCCAGCATCTACAGTACTCCCATGAGCTGCAACACATTGCTGCACTGAAGTAGTTGGCAGCCTTGATCCAGTTCAGCCTGCTTGGCTCAGACCTGCTGTACCATGCTCAATTTCTCCTGTCTAACCCGGAGTCCCTGGAGTCCACTGCAACAGAGGATAAAGATAGGTATGTAAGAGAGGACAGACCAGGCTGCATTAGGGGGAAACTGTCTCAAGGGATACATTTAGATGGGCTGCTGTCTGTACCAGGAAGGGGAATTCCTGACTAAGGGGTCTCCAGAATGCAGTCCAATATGTCACTTACAGCTCTAAAGCTACTGTTAGACGTGAAGCCAGCAGCTCCAGGTGGAGTTGCAGCTTTAGCCCTAGAACTGGAGGCTGGTCTAGGGATGGGGACAATCTGAATATTAGCTCTATCACCAGCCCTCTCCCTAGATACAGACCCAGTACTGATGGCTTGCTAGCAGCTGCAGCTGAGGCTGTTGGCAGAATGGAAGCAGAACCAACCCCATCACCATAACACCATTAGCTGTGGAGTTAGAGACACTACTGCAAGTGGTGCAACTTCTGTGCCCATGGCTAGAGTTACCTCTGGAGCTGAATTAATATATTGTCAAAAAGTACATCAGCAATTGCCTCTGGATCATATTGGTAGGGATGGTGTGTTAGGAACTTCACTGGAAATGATGAAATCCTTTTGTTTTGGTGTGTATTTGCATAAGCAACTAAGGGGTCCATTAGTATTTAATTCTATTGCTGCACAATGAATAATTCCAAGAATTAAATGTTTATTCTGATCTATATTTATTAAGTGAAATCCAGTCAATAGTAGCTATGGTGGCCTGTGGGTTTGGGCAGCGAGGCCCAACTTTGGGTGAAACTGCTTCATGCTTGGTGTTGGGCTATCTGGGCCAGGTGAATGCCCATGAGCAGAGCAGCCCGCTGCCCCCAAAGACCGTGGTGCTGCTGTGATCCATGCCGCTGCCACACACCCTGGGGTTAGTTTTGTTATTTATTTATTTATTTATTTATTTATTTATTTATTTATTTATTTATTTATTTATTTTATAGCACAGAGTGGGAGGGTGGAACAGAGAGAAATTGGAAGAGAGTGAGTATCTACATTGTATGATACTCAAATTAAAACTATTAAAATAACTATGGTGATAGAATTAGAATATAATTTACACGTACAAAAACTCAGTAGACATGTCATTCGTTGGCTAGAAGATTGTCTCTTCGTTCAACTGCTTGTTCAGTACGCGTATTTCTTTTCCCTAATTCACCAAGTAGCACATTTACTCTTTCTTGTTTGTCAATAAGTCTATTAAAACATGATCTTTGAAAAGTTTGCCTTTGAGGATTTCATATCTAAGTATTGCTTTTACATCATTTCCCCTTTCCTGTCCTTTTCAGACTCCTGCTGTGGGCACCCGCACCCCTTCTCGAATTCATGGCTTCTTGTTCTTCAATTATTATTGAGATATATATACACAGGTTTATAAACACAACTTGCCGAGGTCATTTCGTGTCACTCATCTGTCTGTATTCAGAGCTGACCACTTGGGATTAGATAGCTTTAGAGAGCTCAGCCCTGGAGAAGTCTCCCTATCCTAGTCTCTCTCAGCAGCAGCCTGAAGCTCTTCAACTTCAGGGGTTGACCTTGTGAGACTCCCCATCCGCAGGGCATGCCAGTTGGTAAATCGTATTCTTTTGAAACACACTCTCCTAGTCTCTTCTTCAGCTGTGCACACACTCCTTCCTCTCTCCTCTCAGGAGGAACGACTATCTTGGACTGTGCACGTGATTGCAGTGACTTTTGTAGTTTATTTTTATTTTTACTTTTCTCTAAATTATATAATTTATATTTATAAGTACAAACTCACATCACTTAACTTTCACGGGCTGTCATAACAATGTGGCGTAGACAGAGTGGCTCAATGTAAGTTCATTTTCCACTGTTCTGGAGACCGGAAGTTTGAAATTAAAGGGACAACACCGTGTTTTTCTCTGTCGCCACCTGGTGGAGGGATCCTGGCGCTCTCTTACTGACTTCAGCCTGCTGTCTTCCTGCTGTGTCCTCATTTGAGGGTATGGGAGGGGCATCCTGGTTTCTCTTCTTAGCTAGACACTAATCTCACTGGGTCAGAGACCTACCTTCATCATTTCCTCTAATATTAATTAGTTTATTGTAAGTTTCATTTTCATGTACTTTTAAGTTAGGGCTTCAACATTTACATTTACAGGGCAGTTATTACCATTCAGTGCTTAATAACATGCACATATGTCAACTTTTCTTCCTTTTCTTTTCTTTTCTTTCCTTTTTTTCCAGACAGGGTTTCTCTGTTGTAACTCTTTGCTGTCCTGGAACTCACTCTGTAGAACAGACTGGCCTGGAACTCACAGGGATCTGCCTGCCTCTGCCTCTGCCTCCTGAAGCTGGGAGTAAAGGTGTGCACCACCACCACCGGGTATAAAGTTTTTTTTTTATTCTTTCAAATATTGTTGAGGCTTTATTTTTCCCTCATGATGAGCTTTCCTTTTATCTGTTATTTTGTCACTAATCTGTAATATTCCTTATGTTAAAATACCAAGTTTATTTGTTGTTGAACTTGTTTCTGCTCTTATGAACAAGGTGCTCCAAACTATATTCTGCCTCTAACTGTACCTGCCCAAATAACACTGGGTGTGAATTTGATATCTCAACGCATGCCCCTGGATAATGCATTTTCAATGGTAAATGATACCGTTGAAAATACAATTTTTATATAATATTTAATAATTTTAAATAATTTTTTAATTTAAATTTAATATAAATAATTTTAAATAATTTTGAAAATAACACCATTTTACCATTCAATGGTAAAAAATATGCTAAAAAATACCACTTTGGTAAAAGTGGCTAAGATTTCCAATGGATATAGATCAAAATTTTCAAAGACCTTATTGAAGAGTAAGTTTCCAATTTCTTGATGTGCAGTGGAAGAACTCCACAGAGATTTCTGAAAGTCTTTTACCTATTAAGGAGGCTGACCTGCTTTGGATGTAATAATAAGCCCATTTAGAATATCTATACCTGAAATTATATTCGAGTCTCTTTCTGACTATTTCTGTATCTGTGTATGTGAGTGTATTTTGTAATTAAGTTGAAAAAAATCACAGGGGTCATGCTTTACACAAGATGAAACGATGGGGACACTTGTTATGGTTACTACTGTTGTTTCTCCAGAGAGAACAGACTCTCGTGTTCCAGAAAAGTTCTTCTCCTAAGGGAGTCAATGACCATGAAGCAATTTTATCCTGTTTGCCTTTAATGTGGAGCTGGGGACAGGGATTGCACCCCAGTTCCTTTACATAATTCTTAAAATCAGAGCTCACACGGACTTCTCAGGAGACGTGGACAATGTATATATTCATGTGTCTATCATATTGATTTTGAACCAATTACTCTTCTGTCTTTTGCAATGGTTGATTGAATGCTTCAGATGATCCAGCTGTTTTCCTATATCCTGTGCCTTCTGGAGAGAAATGAAAGAGTCTTCCGATGCTTTTTAGCTGAAGGTATCTGTGCTCATCATTAAAGGGAGCCTGTCGGAGCGGGGCATGGAATGTATATTCATCTGTGTGACTGCATATGTTTCGCTCTCTCTCTTTCTCTGTTCCTATCTCTCTGTCTCCCTCTCTCTTTCTCACTGTCTGTTTCTCTCTCTCCAGCACACATTTTAAATATCAAGGATCACACCATCAAATAGCAAACAGCTCCCTATAGAGTAATTTCCCTTGCACTGATAACCTGCCCAAACTTTGAGATAAAATTGCAAAAAAAAAAACTCTCCATAGAATATTTTCAAAAATTCGTCTTATATCTATTTTTTAAAGAAAGCAGGAAAAAAACTTGTTTGGTAACGTTTAACATCAACTCATAATTTCTGCTGTGTTTTCTCCCAATTTCTCCTCAAATCTCTGTGGTTTTGCTGCAATAGTCACTCGTGGTCAGACTGCGGCTAGCTTTCTAGGCGGGCCACAATCTGCTTTCTCCCTGGCACCCAGCCAGCCATTTCTTACTTTCTGCCACTTTGTTTCCTTGAGTGTTGCTGTTTTTCAACAGATAGAAACTTTATATCACAGCAGAATTGGACATTATATCTTCATGCTCCTCAAATATTCTCCATCCTACACATGTCTGTGATTGGCCATTTTCTTGAGTTTTCCTTGTACCCAATGCTCCAAAACACTGACCTTTCCCAACACTTACCCAGAGCCCCATTTCACAGTATTCATATGTAGGTTCTTCCATTAAGGACTCTTCACAGAACTTACACCAGTTGCTTCATCACCTTAGCCTCTTGTGGCTTAACATTTCCACAAAACCATGAATGCATATTTCTATAAACTCATTTCTGAACATATCATATATAGTGTATGAAACATCATAAGGATGATATTGCTTATTGTAACACTGCTCAAAATAACAAAATACTAGAGACAAACTACCCATGCACAGATGAATAATTAGCATTTTTCATTGTGATGAAGTAATTGCTATTAACACAGAAATTAGTAAGAATGAATTCTAATCAATCTCAGGCAATATCACATTAACTATGTATTTCAACACAATGAGATTGATGATATAGCCATTTCAAAGATTGTTTGCTCTAAGGTTGAAGAATTGGTACATTAACTGTAGTTAAACCCCAGATAGGAAGTAAATTGTGAGACACCCCTTCTCCTCCAGAGAAAAACTCGGCCATGATCACAAGTCTTCCCATAGAATACATCCACTGAACTCTCTCAGCTGCTAGGACATCCACTCTAATTATCAGGTTCCTCTTGGTATTGTATAGTGATTGTTCACACTGACAGGGAATGATTAAAGTAAAAGAGAGAAAGAGAGAGAGACAGAGGGGTGTCTTCAGGTTTAGTAACAGAAAAAAGCATGTAGGAATAGAGGTGAAGAATAAAGCAGGTGACATTTGCTTTTGCTAGAAAAAGACAAGGAATTTTCTTGGCTGGTCTAAGACATGGCAGAAAAGTAAAGTGTTTGCAGGTGCTCTGTGGGTTTGAATGACATATTTTATTTTGAGCCAAAGTGTTAACATGGAATCAGGGTCATTTTATCCAGCCCCTAGCACAGGGATGGAAGAGTAAACACATAGACTGAGAAGCAGTGTTATTATGGGAAGAACTATAGCTGCATTGCAAGCTGTCATTGGTACTTTATACATTGGTACAGACTCAAGCACTCAGTGTTTGAGCTTCTGCACATGCTGATTCCACCAATTCCTAGATCCTGGGATCTCATAGATCCAAAGAATCTTCCCTGATTCTACTCTCTGGATTTAATTCATGGAAAGAGAGCAGCAGGCAAGTGCATTCAAGAGACACTGAAAAGATGCAGAGAGATCAACAACCATTGAAATCATATGTTAGCTTTTCTATTTGCTGGATACCAATTTACACACTAATCCCTTAATCTAAAATTGTCCTTGTGAAATACCGACACCATGAGCTGGAACTGGATCGAATATGATAATTGTTCTGATGTTTCAGTGTTTCTCTCCGAAAGACATTCCATTGCTTTCTAGGTGGGCCAATTATATCCTTTCAAACCCATCATTAACCCATTGCTGTGACAAAACTCTTTATATTAAGGTAAAAATGGACATGCCAGTGGTTCAAACTAATGTTATTTTCAGTATTGGTGATTCATAAAATGTTTCCACAGTGTAACAGTCAAAATCACTCCTCTTTCCCATTCCTGCTTTCATGTATTCAGAAGAGGGAAAGCATGAGGAGGAACAATGAGAGCAGCGCGTCTGAGTTCATCCTCCTGGGGCTCCCCATCCGGCCAGAGGACCAAGGCATGTACTCTACCCTGTTCCTGGCCATGTACCTGACCACGGTGCTGGGGAACCTGCTCATCATCCTGCTCATCAGGCTGGACTCTCACCTCCACACACCCATGTACTTCTTCCTCAGCCACTTGGCCTTCACAGACATCTCCTTCTCCTCAGTCACCGCTCCTAAGTTGCTCATGAACATGCTGACGCACAGTCAGTCCATCTGTTATGCAGGATGTGTTTCCCAGGTGTATTTTTTTGCCTTCTTTGCTACTCTTGACAGCTTCCTTCTGACCTCCATGGCCTATGACAGGTATGTGGCCATCTGCCACCCTCTACACTACACCACCATCATGAGTCAGAGTGTCTGTGTCTTACTAGTTCTTGCATCCTGGTTCTTATCTTTTGCAGGTGCCCTTGTGCACGCTCTCCTGCTTGCCCGCCTCTATTTCTCTAGAGGTACCACTCTCCACCATTTCTTCTGTGACCTGTCTGCCCTAATTAAGCTGTCCAGCTCAGACACCTCCATCAATGAACTGGCCATCCTCATTGTGGGATCCATAGTCATTACCATGCCATTCATATGCATCCTGGTCTCCTATGGCTGCATTGGGGCCACCATCCTGAGAACTCCCTCCATCAAGGGAATCTGCAAAGCCTTGTCCACGTGTGGCTCTCACCTCTCCGTGGTTTCTCTCTACTATGGAGCGATTATTGGGATATACCTAGTCCCTTCATCAAAGAACACTAATGACAAGAATGTCATTGTGTCTGTGCTGTACACTGTGGTCACGCCCATGCTGAATCCCTTTATCTACAGTCTGAGGAACCAGGACATGAAAGGAGCGCTGAGACGTGTCCTCAGCAGGAGATTGTTCTCCCAGTGATGGGCGTGGTCCTCCATGTCAGCATCCCTGTTCAATTCTCTTTCATCCTTCCTTTGTTCTCTGTCTTAGAGAATCTTCACGTGGCTATGCATTCACTCTCTTCCCCTCACACAGCTTTCCTGTTTGACTCTCTTGCTGACATTGAGCATATTGGGAAGGGTTTTTATAAATTTCCCTACACATTTTTCCTTGTCTTGCAAACATTTTAATATAATTTCACCACTATTTCTTTTATTAGATAGCTTTTTAGCCTCCATAACAAAGATCTTTTCCCTTTATGAAGATTACAGAAATATGTTCTCTGTTAGATTCATGATTATTAAATCATGTGCTTTAACTTATAATATAATCTGAATTATTTTGTCAGTAACTATAATTAAGAACCTCATTTAACATTTTTTATTTATATGTATTTTGGGAATGGGTGTGTGGCCTGCATCTATGTCTGCAACACGTGTGTGCCTACTGCCCTGGAAGGTCAGAGGAGGGTACCAGATCCTCTGGGACTGGGTTTACAGACGCCTGCGTGCCGCTGTATAGGTGATAGAAATCACCTGGGTCGCTGGAGAGCAGTCAGTGCTCTGAGCCCGTGAGCCATCTTCTCTGCCCTTCGCATTTATACTTCAGGTTTTTTAGCTGACACTCAAAGGTGCCAGGTATTTATGGGGTGTGATGTAATGTTTCCATATAAGTAATGGTGTGTAATGAATAAATAAAAAGTATTTTCATTTTCTCAGGTACTTACTACGTGTCAGTATGATGTCATTCAAACCCTTTATTCTAGCCTTTGGGGTAATATATAGTATTTATAATCGCTACACAGAGAAAGAATTGAAAGGATTATTTTTGCTACCTAACCACAATTTAGTTAGTACCCACTGACCAACCTATGCCCATCTATCTGCCTTACTTTCCCATTTTATTTATAATCTCACCCATTTTCCTCTAATCTTTCTTGTTTGTATTAGTGTGGTAATAACCAGGCACTCAGTTCACTGTGCTTTTCCACAAGTGGTTGGGCCTGGTCACTAACGAAAATGAAACTCTTCTCTGTAAAAGAGAGTGAAGATAGGATCGAGTCCAGCATAGAGCACGGAGGCCGTGGGACAGGGCGCTGCTCTGCGGCCTGGCACAGAGGTGGGACTTTGACACGATTGACGTGACCCTCCAAGTAGCGCTGTGGTTACACCTAATCCATCCTAAGGGGGAGGCTCAGCTCTTCTGAGCATGTGATGAAGAATGGCTAGGTAGCTATCAGGAAGTCTCAAACCAAACCCTGGAATTGAACTCCAGCAGGTCTCCAGAGCAGTTTGATCCAAATATATTTTATTATAAAAAGAAGAAAAACAATTCCTTGCTAAACTACAAAAATGTCATCTCCCTTGAACAAGGTTGCCTTTCTGGAGAACCTGCCCCCGCTGTTTCAGTCGATGGGAGTTGAGTGGTTGGACAGATGTTTCTGTAAAGTAGCCCAGAGAGTGTAACGGGCAGTCACATGCTGTTCTCCAGCCCTTAGTGGATCTCATGCTACTGTGAGTGTGTGTGAGTATGAGTGGTGTGAGTGTGTGCATGTGTGTGTGGGTGTGTTAAACCTCTGCTGCTTTATTATTTTTAAAACTAATATTTACACGTTTATCATACATTTTATTTAGTCATTACAAAAGTCAGCACAAAACCATAGAGAGAATATACAGTTAAGTGGTGTATGCTACACATAGTTTTGAGGAACGTTGTCTATTGTACATTTGTATGTGTTTGCATTCATACACCTAAAACATTTTAATAAGAGCATCAAACCAAATACACATCAGTCTGTAGACCACAATGATAGAAAAGTGACAGTTGCAGTGATGCTCCTCTGGTCCCTCCCCAGCCTGATCATCTTTTCTCTTGAAGCTAAGCAGTTTCTTGGCTATTTTCAATAATTTCCTTTGGGGTTTAAAATTTCCGCATGGATCCTTCACACTCACCTGGTCTAGAGCTATATATAAGAGAAATGATTATATTTATTCTGCTCACAGTTTGCTTTTGTTGTGTTTTATTGGCTTTGAACAAACACGCATTGTTTTCCTGAGCCTCTGTTAGATAACACAATTATCTTTGTTTTCAGTGTGTAGGGGTTTGAATGAGAATGTCCCCCAGAGGCTCCTGTATTTGAATACTGTGTCCCCAGTTGGTGGAACTATTTAGGAAGGGTTAGGAGGCATAACCCTGGTTGGAGGTGGTACGTCACTGTGAGTGGGCTTTGAGGTTTCAGAAGTCCCCACCATTCACAATGTAGCTCTCTCTGTCTCTTGCTTGTGGATCAGGTATGTAAGCTCTCAGCTGCTGTGCAGGTGCCATGCCTGCCTGCCTGCTGCCATGCTTCCCACCATTACGGTCACGGAGTTTAACTCTCTCAGACTCTAAGCCTATAATAAACTTTTTCTTTTGTAAGTCGCTTTGTTCTTGGTGTTTTTATCACAGCAGTAGAAAAGTAACTAAGACACAGAGGTTGATATTTTAAGCTTTATATGGTTATGAACAAGAATACTTTAAACATTCATGTGTGTGTATTTAGCATGTACATGCAGGAGATCCTGTAAACCGCACACCAGGTGCTTTCTGGATTGCAGAGCCCAAGTACACTCAGATTAACCAACACTTGATAGGTTTTTCTGCAAAATAGACTAATAGAATCCTGTCTGGAAAGGGTTTTGATTCTGGCTGTATAGTATTCAAGAAAATGCAAAATAATAAAGCTAATAAAAATACCCAGTGTTTTCTAACGGTTTAGTACAGTTGGAAGGAGGGATGCATAGATTGAGCAAAGTGGACTCTAGAGAAAAAATATGCTCTATATGATGGTGGATAAAGATTACCATGCCATTTTCATGAGCAAGCTTAGTGAAGGAGATTAAACCAATATTAGGAACAGATGTACTATACCAATACAAGCTGTTAACAGTGGTGTTTTAGTAATGTTCTATTGCTGTGAAGAGACGTCACAATCAAGGAAACTATTAGAAAGCAGTTAATTGGGGACATGCCTACAGCTGTAGACGTAGTCCACAGTCATAATGGTAGGAAGCAGAGAGGCATGGCATTGGAGCAGTAACTGAGAGGACTACCTGCTGATCCACAGAAGGAGGGTGACACTTGGCCTGGCGTGGGCTCTTACAACTCAAAGGTTGTAAGAACACTATGTATTTTTCAGAAATCTATACCTTCTCTAAAATAAATTTTGAAAGCTGTACTGTAGTAGTTAGCCACTGTGTGGGCTCACCAAGAAAGGCACTGAGGCATTTTCATACATGCACATGGTTCCAGACTTCAACAGAAGGAACCACCATCATGGCCAGCTGTATCCCAGACAGTGGAACCCTGAGCTTCTGAACTCAGGTGTTTTTAATGATCCAGAACTTGTCAGTTGCTCTGTTGATAGCATGTGCATGTCATTACCAATCAAACATCCCCCACATAAATCCAACACCTGCAGACAATACAAAACACCAGTGCCTAGGTAGCCCTTCGTCCAACAGTGCACAAAACAATTATTTTATAAATAACTAAGAATAAACTTCCACAACACTGTACTAAGTGAAAACTCTTCTGAGTGCCTGAGAATTCTCATTATGTTACTTCTTGGGCAATACTTGATAAATGACAGAACCCCCTCTTTTTTTTTTTTTAACAAAAATGATAAGTTGCAAATTGCTGCCTGCTTTTCCTTACTCTATTCCTGTTCACCCTAAGGTAAAGCATCTGTTGACATTTGTGGCGGATACAGCTCTCTATGCATCCGTATTTCTTGTACAGCTTATACAGATGTGTGCAGGGGTCAAGCTGTTTCACTTAGTAAGGCACCTTTGTTTCCTGAGCTGATTATAGAGAAGCATGTTTCCTTCTCCTGTTGGAGATAATTAAGGCTGGCATTACTACCTTCTCACAAGGATACACTGGACAGGCAGGAAACAAAGAGCAGGACCAGACACTTAAGGTCTTCCCAGTGACCTATGCTAATGCCATGTTCACAGGTTCCATAATATCCGAAGCAGTACTACTGGCTGGAGAACACGGGTGCACATGGTGTCTAGTCCGGTGACCATTCCATGTTTGATCACACACAACCAGAATTGGAGGCATGCAGGGGAGAATTGGGAGACTTAGTGCAGTGGCAGTCACTGGTATCAACGAAGGAGACCCTAGTGAAGAGCTCTAGACATGGGAGTTAAGGAGACTAAAAAGGCCTTGTCCTGTAACCAGGCAAGGCTTCCAATGGTGGGACTGATACACCATCCCAGCCACAAAACTTCAGCCTTTGGCCTATCCTCCCTGCAGGATCCACTGGGACAATTGAAGGGTAGAAAGCCATGCTAAAGGAGGGAACCCATAATCAATACTCCATGGCCAGGAACTAGAGTCTGGGAAATCAGGAGAAGACTTCTAATGTTATCCTGATCTCCTCATAGATTAATGCCTAGCCCAGTCCTCAACAGAGAGACTCCCTTGGGCAGCTGAAGGGAGCAGATGCAGAGGCCCAGGGCCAATCAAAATGCAGAAATCTGGGAATCCCAAGGAAAAAGTGGAGGAGGGATTTCTGGGACCAGAGAGTTTGAGGTCACCAGGAGAACAAACCCCATGCAGTCAACTGACCAGAACCCTGAGGGTCTCTGTGAGTCTCAATGGCAGACATGGAACCTGCTGGGTTCCCAAATAAGTATTGAGGATGCCTGGCCTGGTTCTCTTGCAGAACTCATACAGACTGGAATAAAGGTGTGTGCCTCCGAACCTCTTGCCTGTCCTTGAACCTTGTCCCCGTAGTGGGTTGCCGAATCCAACCTTGAAGTAGGGAATTGTGCCTGACCTTGTTCTACCTTGTTGTGCCATGCTTGACCAGCATCCCTGGGAACACTCCTCTTTCTTGGGGAGAGACAGAGGTGGGAGTGGAAGGATAGGGTAGATCTGGGTAGGGGAGATGGAGGGAGCTTGGAGGAATGAAGGGAGGAGAGCAAAGACATTGGAATGTATTATATGAAAGCAGAAAAATTTTTAAAAAGAAAAAAAGATTCCAGAAGAAATTCTCTAATTTTTTGCCATATTTTCCATTCTTTTATTTTTGTTACATTTCACTATTAATTTTAGTATCACTAAAATTATCATTTTTATTATTATTCTTTTTACTTTTGTTTGTTCTTTACTTACATGCACATTCTTTATTTTATATTTCAATTATTTTCTCGTATTCTGTTCTCCATCACATTTTTCCTTTTCTTTTTTCTTTTCATGCCCTCTACTTTATTCCATCAGCAGCAGCAGCAGCACCATTACTAGTACTTTTAATGTATTAACTTTAACGTAATAGTTTATTCCATGTTGTTCTGCTCTTCTCTTTTCTATGGTGTCAGTAGTGTGGCTTTGTTTGTGACTGGGCTGTAGTGCACTTCCATCACAGCTCTGTGCTGGTGTTACTGCTCCTACAGTCTCCCTCCAGGAATGTACTTGAATTAGCCCCCAGGAGAAGGATGCTCACTAAAAGGGCCACTATATAACAGCACAACAGGTAATGATTTCCCAAATGTGCAAGTCATGACCTGGAAATTCAAGAAATATGAGACTCTTCCAAATGTAATTCTTCAAAGAGCTGTTACTTCACTGAACTAACTCTCAACGAAAGATTTGAAGATAGAGAAATGTTTAAAATGTCAGATAAAGAATTTAAAAACTCGGAAATGGGCCTACATGTTCAAGACTGGCTCTAGCAACAGTCAATTGTGGATCAGACAGTCTATAGAGGCTCCACTCCTTGCTCAATTATTGGCTACTTGCCTCCTGCTGTGAACTCCACCCAGAGACTCTCAGGGAGCCTTTCCTTCAGTGTTCTATTGCGACAGAATAGATTGGAACTTTTTATTATAGCAGGAAAGGCCTCATCTATAGTAGTGGAATATTTGAATTAGATATCTTACACTTGTACACTGTCCTTTTGGAGCGATGCTCCTGCAGATGTGTTGTCTGTGCTGTATGGGGAAAGGGTGCTTCCTCAGGCTTTGCAGCTTGCCTCACTCTGTAAGACTTGCTTCCTGCACAAGTTCACACCTCTGTACTAAAAACAATAGATGCAGCCCCCTACAATCTTCACATAAAAAGTCCGTTTGTCTGTCTTAGTGCAGATGAAGGATACGTATGACCTTTGCAGCTTCTGCAGCCAGAAACTAGAGAAGACTGGTTTCCTCAGCTTGGACACCTGCCTGAGAAGGGGACAAGTCAGCTGGCAGATGCTGCTTGTGTAAATAAGGCCCTTGTGTGAGTAGAAGGAAGCTTTGAATGAATAAAGGACAGAGAGGCAGAAGCAGAGTGAGCCATGAAAGATGAGACCCTTTGCCTAAACCATCCAGGTTTTACACCTAGGAGACTTGCCCTTAATCATTATTGAAATTCATAGACATTAATGTTTCCATCTATGATCTATTCTGGTTCCTCAATAATTATCCAAGTGACCATGATCTTGAATTTTATCCACTATTTCAGCATTTTAGTTGTGTTCTTTCTAAGCACTTACCTAGAGTTCCAATATTTATAACCTGCAAATATTAGGCTCTTATGTTACTTTTAGGAAATATTTAAAATATTTTTATTTACTTCTTTATTTTAAAACATGTGTATGTGTCTAGGTGAAGGATGTGCACATAAATGCAGGTGCCTACAGAGGCTGGAAAAGGGCACACTCTGGATCCCAGAGTTACAGGCGATGTAAGCTGTCCAGTGTAGGTGCTGAGAAACAGACAGGCCTTCTGCAAGAGCAGGGTGTGCTTGTAATCACTGAGCCTTCTATTCAGTCCACAGGTCTCCTTTTATTTTATCATTATTACTTTACTTTTCATTGAATACTTTGAGAGTTTTGATCGTACATGCCTCCTAAGATTCACCTCCCACCTACCCAACTTTGGGCCCTTTTTTGTTTTTAAATCATTGAATACCAATTTGTGTAGCTCAAATATTCTTGGATACGTAGTCTTCTACTGGATCATGGTAGAACAAATCAGGGGTTACATTTTTATAGAAAACTCTCTTTTCCCCTCCCAGAGGCTAACAATTGCCAATAGCTCCATGGCTAGGGCTGGGACTGCGTGCTTACACAGGTCTTGTGCATATTGTTGCAATCACTGTGAGCTCATATGTGCAGCTGCCCTGTGTCCAGGAGACACTGTTTCCTCATAATTATTTACCAAGGTTTCCTTTTAAATATCACTTAAGAAACTTTCATCATTGCTTTAGACTCTTGTAGGCAACAGTCTATTAAAACAATGAGTTTATTAACTTCATGTATTCATCATGAACTTCTGGACTTA
Organism: Cricetomys ansorgei; assembly: GCA_026225945.1. Taxonomy (NCBI): domain Eukaryota; kingdom Metazoa; phylum Chordata; class Mammalia; order Rodentia; family Nesomyidae; genus Cricetomys; species Cricetomys ansorgei. The sequence goes on from JAMJFZ010002981.1 coordinate 5,840,229, forward strand.
TGATCACTCTGTTGGTCCAAGATTTTCCCAAAAGTTTGTTAGTCCCTAGGTGGACAATGCCTTTAGTCAATACCATCAGTATCTTGAAATATTAAAGTTGAAATTCACACATCAACTAGCTCAAGACTGTTTTCATTAGGTAACAGTTACAATGATTTTTCCTTCTTTCATATTTCTGGTTTTCTATTTACCTTCAGGAAAACAAAAACAAAGAGTATGAAAAGGAATAACTAGATCAGCATGTGTGAGTTTATTCTCTTGGGGCTCCCCATCAGCCAGAAGACCAATGCTTGTATTATGTCCTCTTCTTGTTCAAGTACAAACGACTATAGTGTTGCTTAAGAAACATTTACAATAGTTTATCCCTTTTCCTCTATTTTACATCTAATTGCATCATAAATTTGCAGATATAAATGACATTTCTTATATAGATATTTTACTTAATACTTTTATTTGAAAATATGCACCATTAGACTATATGTTTAGAAGCTATGGATTATGTCTTAATATGGGGGAAGACAAACATAGTTAAAAATGTATATTCTATATTTCATAATTTCCACTCTTCTGTATAAAACCATTAAAACAAAGGTTTAGTGTTCAAAAATACCAAACATAAAAATGTACTTAAAAGGTATATTATAGATAAACATAATTACACAGATATTTGTATACATAAATATACAAAACAAGCAAATTTCTTTGTCTAAACAACAGAGTTAAATTTGTTCACTATCACAGAGTAACTCAGTGTATTATTTCCATTTTATAGTAACATTTCGTCAAGTGTAGTATTCAGTATTACTAGCTAGAAGCTTTATTTCTTATTGAAAAAAAAACTAGAATTATCCAAGAACCTTTCAGGTAGCAAATGGTGATTATATTGTTTTGTGTTCATATTATGGAATAATGTGGAATAAGAGAAGTATAAATTAGTGATATATATAACAATAGAGATGAGCTTGTTTTCAGATTGTTGAGGAAAAAAAAATCAGAAGGTGTTTGGTTACGTCCATAACATTTGTACCACTACTGCACCAGAGGGCATATCTTGGCAGGCCGGTAGTTATTGTAGTGCACAGGGTTCACAGCTGAGTAAAACTGAAGGTTTATTTTCTCTCTTGTAGCATGCACAGCGCCTTCAAGAACTATGAAAGCTAGCACGGTAATGAAATAAGGATGAAGCTGCCTGTTGAGTACCAATTTGGCTTCTCCATATTCTGTGAACCAAGTACCAGATCTTCAATAATAGGGTCTCACCAGTTAGCAATGGCAGTAGCCTTTAAAGTTTATGAATCTATGGGACTTCACCAGTCAAGAATTCTAAAAGAAGTAATGTACTATAATCACTAACAAAAAGAGAAGAATCTACACCAGAAGAATAAAAAGTCATCAAAGAAAATAACCTGATGGTGCAACTCAAGGAATGAGAAGAGGATGAGCAAATCAAATTCCAGATTAGTAGAAAGGAAAAAGTAGCAATGATTGAGAAGAAATAAATAAAATACACACTGCAAAATTATTAAATATCAACAAGATGAAAATTGTGTTTTCAAGGGAGTAAACTAATCTGACAAACATTTTGGTTGAATACTCCCTCCCAAGAAGAGGGAAGATAAATAAGTAAAATCAGTGATGAAAGAGGAGACATTACAAATAATACATATAAACTAAAAAGACCATCAGGGGATATTATGAATAGCCATCAATTAGAAAACCTTAAATGGATGCGTAGAGAACAAAACATTATTTTTTCTGATTTTCGTATATGCAAAATAAGTGAACCTTTTTATTAAATAATAAGATATTGTGAGGGAAAACACAGACAGGTCTAAAAGGAATAGAATGAACCTGGGTGGAAGAGAATGGAGAAAACCTAGGAATCTGGAAGTAGTAACATCAACTGTTAATTCATAAGATACTTTTTTTCATTGTCTTAAATTAAACAGAAGTGTTCAAACTCATGAACTTAAAAATCTTCATGAATGTAGGGAAAGAGAGAGGGCTGCAATGATATTCTTCAGTCTGAGAAAAACATGAAGTTCTCTGCAGCTGGGTCAAATGTGGCATCATCTTTAGAGCAGAAGATGATCTGCCACGAATAGGCCTGTAGTAGTACGCTGCTGCTGCGTCTCACCACGGAGGACAAGGAGGCATTTTCATAGACTCAAACTCTGCCAGACTGCAGCAGAGGGGCCTCCATCATGGTCAGTGCCATACTCAATCAACAGTGGAAACCCTGAAGTCTGAGCTCAGGTGTTTTATTGATTCAGAACTCCTCAGGTGTTCTGCTGATACCACGTGCAGATGATAAGCAATGAAATGTCCCCCACAGAAATCCAACACCTGCAGACTATACAAAATGCCAAGACCTAGGGGAGCCCCTCACCCAACAGTACATAAAACAATTATTTTACATACAACTAAAAATAAACTTCTGCAACAAGGACCCACATCATGTTATTGATTTTCTCCTGGACATTGAAGAAATGAAGCTGGAAATGTATGGGATAGATTTGGGATCAATTTCCTAAGAGGTAAGTATAAAAATATATTAACTGGTTATTTAATACTATTATGAGAAATATACAATAAAATGCTACCTGGATCACTCTTGGGCAAGAGAATGATATTTTATAGAAACATTTATCTTACCAGGGACCAGTGTCATGATGAGATATAGCTTTCTTTACTTTTAAAATATCAGACAATGAAGGTAAAGATTTATAGTGTTTTTGAAATAACATGGCGTTAAGAGGCTGAAGACACAGCTCAGTAGTTAATAGTTTACACTATCCTTGCAGAGGGTCTGAGTTCAGCTCCCAGCACCACATCAGACACTGCAGAACCATCTACAACTCCAGCTTTAGGGGATACACTTCTGGCTTCTGTAGCCCCTGCACTTATAAACACATTACCCAACCCCACACACATGTAATAAATAATAAAAAAGTAAAAAGTAAAAAACATAGGTTTCAGAAGAGACCTTGGTTATTCCACGGTCTATAGCTCACTTTGTTGTAGACTCTAGACCACATTTCCCCAGTGTAAATTTAGAAGGCAACAAACTTTTTGAACTGCTAAATTCCCAATGGCTGCCTTGTGGGCTATTATTGTTTCTCCTCAAAGGTGAACTCCCTTATGCCCGCTTCAATAAGTGAGTAATTCCCCAAGGGAACCAGAGGAAATGCAGTAATTTGAGCCTGTTTGTCTCTAATACTTCATTGTTTAAATTAAAATCACTCACTAAGTTAGGGACTGCGAACACGAGTGTATGGTGTAACTATAAGATCTGGGTTTGAGTCTAAACTTATTATTCAATCACAATGGAACCTTGAGCATCTTAGAGATTACCCACTTCACCATGGTTTTGCCTTTTAGGGAGAAATGGGAGAGCCAGCATACACCTCCTGGATGAAGGTAAGTGTGTTGACATCTAAGGGTCTCCTCAGAGCGGCTACAGTATTTACCTCACAGTGTGACGTTTGTTTGCGTGTGCATATGTGAGCATGACTAGTGTATGTTACTGATCTCTGACATCTCCTCTGCAAACCGGAGTATGGTAGTACTTTTATTGGAAACAGTTCATCTTGAACTGAATATGCATTAAAAGCTTGAAAGGATAGGGTCAAATCCAAACTCTAGGTAAAATAATTTCTCTAGAATTGATATTTTATATCTACCTTTCCAGAGGATGGCAGGCAAGCTAAGCCTTGTTTATTTTTAACCCTCACAGTCTGACTATAAAACAGATATTTCGTACCTAACTCCTGTAACAACATCATATTCAGAGTCCTGTGTTCAGTCTTCCCTCAATATAATCCAATCTTTAGTATTAAATGGTAAGATATTTAAAATATTTTGTTACTTCTTATTTAAACCACTTTTCTTTAAAAAATTAAATTTGAGGACTTTATATATGAGTACTATATTTAACATCATTTCTATTCTTACATATATGTATACACGTGTCTACATATATATTTGCATATGTAAACACATATGCTCCTTATATGTACATGTGTTTAGAAAAGTGGCAGTAGTAGGTTCTCCTTTAGGGTCCATGATCTTAGCAGCCATGGATCACTGGCTAATTTTACAGCATCAGTAGTGAGTTTCTTCCCATCGAGTGGGTCTTAAGTCCAATTAGACAGTTGGTGGTAACCATCGAGATATAAGTGCCTTTGAACCTATCTTACCATGCTGAGCATTGTGCTTTGTAGGTGTCACATCTGGGTAGGAATATTGATTGCTTTCTCCCTTGGCAGCTTGTGTCTCTTGTTCTGGTGCTATGAGAATTAGTCCTTAGGGGAGGATTCTAGGTCAGTTCAGGTTGATTCCTCCAACTCTTGTGTTCAAAGAGTATTGTGTATTCAGCATATAGGATCTCCCCTTCAAGTTCTGGGTGGCAGCCAAGGGCAGTAGCAATAGCCTATATTAATTCAATGAAGGTTTCCATGCCTGCTACTGGGGCTTTGTTAGATAGTCTATGGCTTTGAGTTGGGGGAGCATTATTATTCCAAGTGGCATAACTTCCTTCAACACACACACACACAAACACCACACACACACACACACACACACACACACACACACACACACACACACACTCATGTGCACACACACACACTTTTCTGTGGGTATAAAGATATGTATTTAGGTTAAAGTTAGAAATCACATTGGTTTAGGATAATGACAGAGTAGGTTCTCCTCTAGGCTCTATGACCTCCCCAGGCATACAGGCATTAAATGGCTGCTGAGAGAGGGAGAATCTGTTTTCTTCAGTGATAGATTCACTGATCAAGTCTCAAGTGGTCAGCCCTAAACATATGTACATATGAGCAACACTTAATGTACTCAGTAGGTTGTATGGATCTGTGTGTGTGTGTGTGTGTGTGTGTGTGTGTGTGTGTGTGCACGCATACACATGCATGCACATGTATATATATACATATGTAAAAATAATAATTAAAAAAACAAGAAGTCATGAACCTGAGAGGGAATGGGAGCAAAGGAGGAGTTGGAGGGGAGAGAAGAGGGATAGGAAAGATGAAAATACAAGGCTCACATATGGAATTCTCAAAATATAAAAAATGAGAAGTTTAAATAAAAAGAAGTTGCATTCTTTGTCACATTAACTCCTGGGCGATGAGTCATTTAAAGTCACGAGCAGACAAAGCCATCCTATGGCTCCCAAGCCTTACATGTTCCTCATGGACTCCTGGATCCTGAACTGATCCAGCGATTTCCTCAGAAGATGTGTTGGGCTCCTTGGTGGAAAACAACATTCTTCATCCAGACAATCTGTAGCTTATTAGAGTGACAGGAAATGTGGGGTGTTCAGGTGAAAATGCACGATGTAGTTCAAAATGGCGCTGTACGGTGTGAGAGTCACCACAGCTTCTCATTCTTTCATATTGCCGTAAGCTTTTTCATCTCCAGCAGAAGAAAGAAAGAAGAGCATGAGGAGGGATAATGAGAGCTGTGTGTGCGAGTTCATCCTCCTGGGGCTCCCCATCCGGCCAGAGGACCAAGGCATGTACTCTGCCCTGTTCCTGGCCATGTACCTGACCACGGTGCTGGGGAACCTGCTCATCATCCTGCTCATCAGGCTGGACTCTCACCTCCACACCCCCATGTACTTCTTCCTCAGCCACTTGGCCTTCACAGACATCTCCTTCTCCTCAGTCACCGCTCCTAAGCTGCTCGTGAACATGCTGACGCACAGTCAGTCCATCTCATATGCTGGGTGCATTTCACAGGTATATTTTTTCTTAAGTTTTGCAACCGTTGACAGCTTCCTTCTGACCTCCATGGCCTATGACAGGTACGTGGCCATTTGCCACCCTCTGCACTACACCACCATCATGAGACACAGCCTCTGTGTCCTGCTAGTAAGTCTGTCCTGGGTCTTAGCCACTGCATGTGGTCTTCTGAACACTCTCCTCTTGGCTCGTCTGTCTCGCTTTAGAGACAATATCATCCCCCACTACTTCTGTGACCTCTCTGCCTTACTGAAGCTGTCCATCTCAGACACCTCTATCAATGAGATGGCCATACTTTCTGTAGGTACAGTGACAATTACTGTGCCATTCATATGTATTCTGGCCTCTTATGGCCGCATTGGGGCCACCATCCTGAGAACTCCCTCCATCAAGGGAATCTGCAAAGCCTTGTCCACGTGTGGCTCTCACCTCTCTGTGGTTTCTCTCTACTATGGAGCCATTTTTGGGCTATACCTAGTCCCTTCATCAAATAACACTAATGACAAGGATGTCATTGTGGCTGTGATGTATAGTCTTGTCACGCCCATGCTGAATCCCTTTATCTACAGTCTGAGGAATCGGGATATAAAAGGAGCATTGAGAAATATCCTCAATAGGGGAATGGCATGAGATGTTTTGTGTTTTTCATTAGCTGGGTAGGATTTCTCCTTGATTGGCACATGCAACATTTTCTTACTGAATGGACAATTTTTAGAACATTTTTATCTGACATCTTCTTTATAGTTTTTCCTCTTTAATTTTCTTGATCTTGATAATCTTGGGAAAAAACTTTTCAAAATGAATACACAATGTTTTTTTTCTATATTATTCTGTGGCAGAAGTTTATTTTTAGTTATATATAAGATAATTGTTTTATGCACTGTTGTATTAGGGGCTGTCTAGGGTGTTTTGTATTGTTTGCAGGTTTTGGATTTCTGTGGGGATGTTTGATTGCTTATGATCTGTACCTGAATAAAAACACCTGAGCTCAGATGCTCGGGTTTCCACTGTCAGTATGGCACTTGCCATGATGATAGTTCTCTCTGAGGTTTGGAAGAGTTTGCAGTTATGAAATATGCCTCCTTGTCTTCCTTGCTGAGCCACCCCAGCAGCAGATTACAACTAAAAATGGCATATTGACATGGGGCACTGACATCAAGCCAGCTCACCCAACATGGAGACAAAAGGAGAGAAACTCCAGACCTCCCAGAGTCCTTTAAAGTACTATCAGGGAAGCTACCAGAGGATAGAGATTAAGGTATTAAGTGAAGGCTTCTGAAGGAAGAGGAGAAAGAGAAAGGAAATAAGCCTCTATGAAGATAAAAGGCTATGAAATTAATAAATAAATGAGAGAAAAAGCACTGAGGTGAGAGCCACAGAATGGAGGCCCTTAGAAATAAGGAATTCAGCTGGGAGCAGGGAAAAAGCAAGGTTCTTACTGCTTTTTCTAATCACGGAGCCGATGCTCCTTCCCGCTGCTGGTGGTAGCATACTGTTTCACACACTGAGTTTTCTGATAGCTGTGTTGAATGTGTGTGAAGCTCAAAATGTTGTGTTTGAGATCTATGGAAGAGGTTGTATGTTTCTCTGTAAAGATGGTGAAAAAGAATGTGAAACCACCAGAAGGTTTCCTCCAATAATTCTTCACACTGCCCCAGGAGCCCCTGCTGTTGTGGAAGCTAGGCTTAGAGCCAAAGAGCCCTTTAGTTAAACTGAACAGTTTTTTTCCTGAACATCTGACTAAGAGAAAGACAAGCAGTTCAGATACTGGTGACAGTGATGAGAACTCCAGCCCATGAGGGAACCTGTCCTTCAGAGAACGGGACCAGCCATTTTTCCAGAAAACCAGACTCTATCTTAAAAGCTGTAAAGTCTTTACTCAGAAGTAGCACACAGAAGCTGTCTTCTAGAACTGGCCAAGGTTGTATCTTGTGCTGGTAGCCAATATCCGGTGGACTGGTTTTGAAGGCATGAAGGGTCTTTGGAGAGCAGCTGAGCTTCGGCACTGTGAGAGACCAGGAGAGGCCCATTGGTAAAAGTGGCCTCAGTGGCAGTTAAAGACTCAGAATAAAGGGGTCATGTAAAGAACCTGAGGCTTGGCACCATGAAGAGAGCCCAGGAGAGGCTATTGGTGAAAGTGCATCCTAGCTGCAGCGAAGGACAACAACATCCTGAAGATGCCAGTAACATGGGACAACCACCAAGAACAGCAGTAGCAGTGGAGCGAAGCCAGTCAGAAACTGGACGACAAACTGTGTGTGCTGCAGAGGGCAGAGTCAGGGATGTGACCCCAGTCATTTGGAGGAGCCCAGAAGATTATGAGTGAATTCCCAATAACTGGACATTGATAATGTTGTTCTCCTGTTCAAGAACATTGTGAGAATCTTGATAGATGTTTGGTTTCATTCGGTCCTGTGTACATTAGCAACCCTGATGATTGTTACTCTTGTAAATAGTTTTGCTGACATAATTTTAAATTGTGCTGTAGAAATAAAAAGCAAATTTTTGATCGGTTTATACAGAAAAGGGGAATTGTTGAAGAAGTTTATTTTAGTTATATATAAAATAATTGCTTTATGCACTGTTGGGTGAGGGGCTGTCTAGGGTGTTTTGTATTATTTGTAAGAGTTAGATTTCTGTGGGAGTTGTTTAATTGCTGATGATCTGCATGTGCTATCTGTAGAATACCTGAGGAGTTCTGAAAGAATAAAAACACCTGAGCTCAGAGACTTGAGGTTCCACTGTCGAGGATGGCACTTGCCATGATGGTGGTTCCTTCTGCTGTGTTCTGCAGGGTTTGGACCTATGAATACGTCTCCTTGTCTTCTTTGCTGAGCTGCTGCAGAAGGTGTACTACTACAGTGTTTCTCTTTTTGCATGAGATCTTTCTACAGTTTAAATTGTAATGTTGTCACAAGTTTAATCTCATTTGGTAGCTTGTAGCTTTTGGAGCAAAGTAATTTTTCCATTTTCAATTTAAGAGAAAAACTTCTTTGGATAGATTTTTTTTCTTTTTTATTCTTTATGAGACAATGTGGGTCTATTTGGCTCTCCATGTTGTGAAATTTGCTGTGTAGACCAGGATCACCTTGAACATGTTGAGATCCTTCTGCCTCCACCTCCCGAGGACTGGGATTAAAGGCGTGAGTCACCATGCCCAGCTTGATCTTATTTTTTTTGTATCCAATTTAATATTTTGAATCTTTTTCTGCTGTTAGTAAGCTTTGTTAGATACTGTAGCTCACATACCACATGAATGAACTGGTTATGTTCGCAGTAGAAGTGGGGTTGTTAGCCTGAGATTCCTATGGCTTCTGGGCCACCATCCTGAGAGCTCCATCCATCAATGGAGTTTTCCAGCTCTTGTTTGTAATGTACTTTACGTTTAAGCTGATGCATGAAGTTATGCATCTCTATGATCAGATGAGTTTCAATACATATATGAGTGGTATAATGAACAAACAAAGAGACTACCTCTCAAATGTCTGTCATAGTTTGTGGTGTAAACTCTCAGGTCCTTCCTTGTACTACTCTTGAGACATACACCACATTATCATCATCTCTTGTCTCCCTGCTATTGCAGTTGACACCATACTTTCATGTGCATTGACCAACTTTTCCCCTGCTTCCCACATGGCTTGCTCAGCATTTTGTAATTTGTTATTCGTTGTTCAAATTATTTTTGGAATATATTCTTATATTCAAATTAACTATGCAGGTAACTCTTTTTTTCCTTGAAACTCAGTAGTCCATTGAAAGTAGGTAGGCAAAATGGGTACATGTCCTACCTCTGGGACTGGCTTCACAGACGCCTGCGTGCTGCTGTATAGGTGATAGAAATCACCTGGGTCGCTGGAGAGCAGTCAGTGCTCCTAGCCCGTGAGCCATCTTCTCTGCCCTTCGCATTTATACTTCAGGTTTTTTAGCTGACACTTAAAGGTCCCTTATATTTATGGGGTGTGATGTAATGATCCATATAAGTAAATAGTGTGTAATAAATCAATAAAAAAGTATTTTCATTTTCTCAGGTACTTACTAATTGTCAGTATGATATCATTCAAACCCTTTATTCTAGGCTTTGGGGTAATATATAGTATTTATAATCGCTACACAGAGAAAGATATGAAAGGTTTATTTTTGCTACCTAACCACAATTTAGTTAGTACCCACTGACCAACCTATGCCCATCTATCTGCCTTATTTCCCCTTTTTATTTATAATCTCACCCATTTTCCTCTAATCTTTCTTGCTTGTATTAGTGTGGTAATAAGCAGGCATTCAGTTCACTGAGCTTTTCCACAAGTGGTTGGGTCTGATCATTAACGAAAATGAAACTCTTCTCTGTAAAAGAGAGTGAAGATAGGATCGAGTCCAGCATAGAGCACGGAGGCCCTGGGACGGGGCGCTGCTCTGCGGCCTGGCACAGAGGTGGAACTTTGACACGATTGGCATGACCCTCCAAGTAGTGCTGTGGTTACACCTAATCCATCCTAGAAAGAGGCTCAGCTCTTCTGAGCCTGTGATGAAGAATGGCTAGGTAGCTATCAGGAAGTCACAAACCAAACCCTGGAATTGAACTCAAGCAGGTCTCCAGAGCAGTTTGATCCAAATATATTTTATTATAAAAAGAAGAAAGACAATTCCTTGCTAAACTACAAAAACGTCATCTCCCTTGAACAACGTTGCCTTTCTGGAGAACCTGCCCTCGCTGTTTCAGTCGATGGGAGTTGACAGGTTGGACAGATGTTTCTGTAAATTAGCCCAGAGAGTGTAACGGGCAGTCACATGCTGTTCTCCAGCCCTTAGTGGATCTCATGCTACTGAGAGTGTGTATGACTATGAGTGAGTGTGAGTGTGTGCATGTGTGTGGGTGTGTTAAACCTCTGCTGCTCTATTATTTTAAAACTAATATTTACACATTTATCATACATTTTATTTAGTCATTACAAAAGTCAGCACAAAACCATAGAGAGAATATACACAGTTTAGTGGTGTATGCTACACATAGTTTTGATGAACATTGTCTATTGTCCATTTGTATGTGTTTGCATTCATACACCTAAAACATTTTAATAAGAGCATCAAACCAAATACACATTAGTCTGTAGACCACAATGGTAGAAAAGTGACAGTGGCAGTGATGCTCCTCTGGTCCCCCCCAGCCTGATCATCTTTTCTCTTAAGCCAACCATTGTCTTGGTTATTTTCAATATTTTCATTTGGGATTTAAAAGTTCCGCATGGACCCTTCAAACTCACCTGGTCTAGAGTTTTATATAAGAGAAATGATTATATTTATTCTGCTCACAGTTTGCTTTTGTTGTGTTTTATTGGCTTTGAACAAACACTCTGTTTTCCTGAGCCACTGCAAGATAACAGAATTATCTTTGTTTTCAGTGTGTAGGGGTTTGAATGAGAATGTCCCCCAGAGGCTCCTGTATTTGAATACTGTGTCCCCATTTGGTGGAACTATTTAGGAAGGGTTAGGAGGCATAACCCGGTTGGAGGTGGTGCGTCACTGTGAGTGGGCTTTGAGGTTTCAGAAGTCCCCACCATTCACAATGTAGCTCTCTCTGTCTGTTGCTTGTGGATCAGGTATGTAAGCTCTCAGCTGCTGTGCCTGCTGCTATGCTTCCCACCACTATGGTCATGGAGTTTAACTCTCTCAGACCCTAAGCCCATAATAAACTTTTTCTTTTGTAAGTTGCCTTGATCTTGGTGTTTTTATCACAGCAGTAGAAAAGTAACTAAGACACAGAGGTTGATTTTTTTAAGCATTGTAATGTTGTGAACAACAATACTTCAAACATTCATGTGTGTGTCTTTAGGGTGTACATGCAGGAGATCCTGTAAACCACTTACTCAGACACGTTGTAGATTGCAGAGAACAGGAATGCTCAGATTAACCAACACTTGATAGGTTTTTCTGCAAAATAGAGTAATAGAATCCTGTCTGGAAAGCATTGTGATTCTAGCTGTATAGTATCCAAGAAAATGCAAAATAATAAAGCTAATAAAAATAACCAGTGGTTTCTAATGGTTTAGTACAGTTGGAAGGAGGGATGCATAGGTTGAGAAAGTGGACTCTAGAGAAAAAATATGCTCTATATGATGGTGGATAAAGATGACCATGCAATTTTCATGAGCAAGCTTTAGTGAAGGAGATTAAACCAATATTAGGAACAGATGTACTATACCAATACAAGCTGTTAATTGTGGCGCTTTAGTAATGTTCTATTGCTGTGAAGAGACATCACAATCAAGGAAACTATTAGAAAGCAATTAATTGGGGACATGCCTACAGCTGTAGACGTAGTCCACAGTCATAATGGTAGGAAGCAGAGAGGCATGGCATTGGAGCAGTAACTGAGAGGATTACCTGCTGATCCACAGAACGAGGGTGACACTGGGCCTGGCGTGGGCTATTACAACTCAAAGTTGTAAGAACACTATGTATTTTTCAGAAATCTAAACCTTCTCTAAAATAATTTTTGAAAGCTGTACTGTAGTAGTTAGCCTCTGTGTGGGCTCAGCAAGAAAGACACAGAGGCATTTTCATACATACACATGGTTCCAGACCTCAACAGAAGGAACCACCATCATGGCCAGCTCCATCCCAGACAGAAGCTCAGGAACCCTGGGGTTCTGAACTCAGGTGTTTTTAATGATCCAGAACTTGTCAGTTGCTCTGTTGATAGCATGTGCATATCATTACCAATCAAACATCCCCCACATAAATCCAACACCGGCAGACAATACAAAACACCAGTGCCTAGGTAGCCCTTCGTCCAACAGTGCACAAAACAATTATTTTATAAATAACTAAGAATAAACTTCCACAACACTGTACTAAGTGAAAACTCTTCTGAGTGCCTGAGAATTCTCATTATGTTACTTCTTGGGCAATACTTGATAAATGACAGCACCCCCTCTTTTTTTTTTTAACAAAAATGATAAGTTGCAAATTGCTGCCTGCTTTTCCTTACTCTATTCCTGTTCACCACTAAGGTAAAGCATCTGTTGAACATTTGTGACAGAGACGGCTGGCTATGCATCCTGATTTCCTACACTGCTTATACAGATGTGTGCAGGAGTCAAGCTGTTTCACTTAGTACGGCACCATTGTTTCCTGAGCTGATTATAGAGAAGCATGTGGGTTTCCTTCTCCTGTTGGAGATAATCAAGCCTGGGTCAGGCATTCCTACCTTCTCACAAGGGATACACTGGACAGGCAGGAAACAAAGAGCAGGACCAGACCCTTAAGGCCTGCCCAGTGACCTATGCTAAATGCCATGTTCACAGGTTCCATAATCTCCCAAGCAGTACTGCTGGCTGGAGAACACGGGTGCACATGGAGTCTAGTCCGTGGTGACCATTCCATGTTTGATCGCAGTAGAAGCTACCAGAGTCAGATATTTAAATAGCTCTGAAATGCATTTTGATATAAACATGCAGAGGTGTTAACTGTGCTTGTATTTGCTTGATTTTCTTACTTAGAGGAGAGCATTCAAATAATGGATTCTGCAGCAGTTGGAAGGTTAAAACCACTAAGAAATGATATTTCTGTTGGAAATAGCAGTTAAATGTTTAATACATGTTTGTGATGAGCCTGTCAAATCCTGGCACAGGAACTACACATGAATGAAAGCTCAAAAAGATGTCTGATGAAAGTATGTCAAGTATATTTAAGAAAGTCAGTCATGCCTAAATCTTTTATATAAGTGATCTCTGGGAACTTGTGAACACATTCTTCAGATGCTGTTTTAACAATTAACACACTATTAGCTTGTTCAATAGTCTATTTATAGGAAATATGAATTAGATGGCATCTCTTGTGGTGGGGAGCACCTCCACATGGCGAGGCACTTTGTTCCATAGTATGGTCAGCCTGTGTATGGATTTTAATATTAGGGAAAATCATTCTGAGTAAGATACCTCAGTCCAGAAAAGACAAATATGGTATGTACTCACTTCTATGTGGACATGAACTGTTAAGCAAGGGACAAAGGTGCTGCAGTCCACAAAGCAGAGAGACTATGTAACAAGGTGGGTCCCAGTGTGGACACAGAGCTCTCCCTGTAATGGGGAAATAGAACAGATGATGCAGAAGGGATAGGGATGGATAGAATGGGAAGAGAAAGGACCAGAGGGTGGACATTGATGGAGTGAGAGAATGTACGGAGAGACAACCAGAATTGGAGGATGCAGGGGAGAATCAGGAGACTTAGTGCAGTGACACTCACTGGAATCAATGCAGGAGACCCTAGTGAAGACCTCTAGTCATGGGGGTTAAGGAGCCTAAAAAGGCCTTCTCCTGTAACCAGGCAAGGCTTCCAGTGGTGGGACTGAAATACCATCCCAGCCACAAAACTTCAGCGTTTTGCCTATCCTCCCTGCAGGAGCCACTGGGACAATTGAAGGGTAGAAAGCCAAGCTAAATGAGGGAACTCATAATTAATATTCTATGGCCATTAACTAGAGTCTGGGATACTAGGAGAAGACTTCTAATGTTATCCTGATCTCCTCATAGATTAATGCCTAGCCCAGTCCTCAACAGAGAGGCTCCCTTGGGCAGCTGAAGGGAGCAGATGCAGATTCCCAGGGCCAATCAAAATGCAGAAATCTGGGAATCCCAAGGAAGAAGTGGAGGAGGGGTTTCTGGGACCAGAGAGTTTGAGGTCACCAGGAGAACAAACCCCATGCAGTCAACTGACCAGAACCCTGAGGGTCTCTGCGAGTCTCAGTGGCAGACATGGAACCTGCTGGGTTCCCCAAATAAGTATTGAGGATGCCTGGCCTGGTACTCTTGCAGAACTCCTACAGACTGGAATAAAGGTGTGTGGCTGGCTCCGAACCACTTGCCTGTCCTTGAACCTTGTCCCCATAGTGGGTTGCCGAATCCAACCTTGAAGTAGGGAATTGTGCCTGACCTTGTTCTACCTTGTTGTGCCATGCTTGACCAGCATCCCTGGGAACACTCCTCTTTCTTGGGGAGAGACAGTGGTGGCAGTGGAAGGATAGGGTAGATCTGGGTAGGGGAGATGGAGGGAGCTTGGAGGAATCAAGGGAGGAGAGCAAAGACATTGGAATGTATTATATGAAAGCAGAAAAATTTTTAAAAAGAAAAAAATGATTCCAGAAGAAATTCTCTAATTTTTTGCCATATTGTTCCATTCTTTTATTTTTTGTTACATTTCACTATTAATTTTAGTATCACTAAAATTATCATTTTTATTATTATTCTTTTTGCTTTTGTTTGTACTTTACTTACATGCACTGTCTTTATTTTATATTTTAATTATTTTCTTGTATTCTGTTCTCCATCACATTTTTCCTTTTCTTTTTTCTTTTCATGCCCTCTACTTTATTCCGTCATCATCATCAGCACCATTACTAATCCTTTTAATGTATTAACTTTAACGTAATAGTTTATTCCATGTTGTTCTGCTCTTCTCTTTTCTATGGTGTCAGTAGTGTGGCTTTGTTTGTGATTGGGCTGTAGTGCACTTCCATAACAGCTGTGTGCTGGTGTTACTGCTCCTACAGTCTCCCTCCAGGAATGTACTTGAATTAGCCCCCAGGAGAAGGATGCTCACTAAAAGGGCCACTGAATAACAGCACAACAGGTAAAGATTTCCCAAATGTGCAAGTCATGACCTTGAAATTCAAGAAATATGAGACTCTTCCAAATGTAATTCTTCAAAGAGTTGTTACTTCACTGAACTAACTCTTCATCGAAAAGATTTGAAGATAGAGAAATGTTTAAGATGTCAGATAAAGAATTTAAAAACTCTACACTGGGTACATGTTCAAGACTGGCTCTAGCAACAGTCAGCTGTGGATCAGGCAGGCTTATAGAGCCTCCACTCTTTCTCAATTATTGGCTACTTGCCTTCTGCTGTGATCTCTACCCAGAGACTCTCAGGGAGCCTTTCCTTCAGTGTTCTATTGCGACAGAATAGATTGGAACTTTTTATTATAGCAGGAAAGGCCTCATCTATTGTAGTGGAATATTTGAATTAGATTTCTTACACTTGTACACTGTCCTTTTGAAGCGATGTTCCTGTAGATGTGTTGTCTGTGCTGTATGGGGGAAGGGCGCTTCCTCAGGCTTTGCAGCTTGCCTCACTCTGTAAGACTTGCTTCCTGCACCTGTTCACACCTCTGTACTAAAAACAGTAGATGCAGCCCCCTACAATCTTCACATAAAAAGGCCATTTGTCTTAGTGCAGATAAAGGATACTTATGACCTTTGCAGCTTCTGTAGCCAGAAACTAGAGAAGACTGGTTTCCTCAGCTTGGACACCTGCTTGAGTAGGGGACAAGTCAGCTGGCAGATGCTGCTTGTGTAAATAAGGCCCTTGTGTGAGTAGAAGGAAGATTTGAATGAATAAAGGTCAGAGAGGCAGAAGCAGAATGATCCATGAAAGATGAGACCTTTGCCTAAACCATCCAGGTTTTACACCTAGGAGACTTGCCCTTAATCATTATTGAAACTCATAGACATTAATGTTTCCGTCTATGATCTATTCTGGTTCCTCAATGATTATCCAACTGACCATGATCTTGAATTTTCTACACTGTTTCGGCATTTTAGTTGTGTTCTTTCTAAGAACCTATATAGAGTAGCAATATTTATAACATGCAAATATTAGGCTCTTATGTTACTTTTAGGAAATTTAAAATATTTTTTTACTTCTTTATTTTAAATCATGTGTATATGTCTAGGTGAAGGATGTGCTCATAAATGCAGGTGCCTACAGAGGCTGGAAAAGGGCACACTTGTTGGGAGCCGATATTATTCGCCATTAGAAGATGGCGCCGGCTTCCTGCTTCCTGGTTCCTCACGGGAGCGTTGTTTGCTTTTGCGCATGCACTGGCTGTGTAATCTGCTCAAGTTAACCATATGCTAATTGGGATCGTAAAAGCTGCCGATCGAAGGCAGCATACTAATTAGGTTCTACAAGAGCACCAATTGGCAGGGAAAAACATTCCCCAGAGCTCTATATAAGGCCGGGGGTTTTCTAGACTCGGGGTCCTTCCCCATCTGTTGTCTAAAAGAGCTGTTCAATAAACTGTTGTCAGAAGAATTCTGTTTTGCCGCGTCTCCTTTATCGGCGAAGGTAGCGCGCGACAAATTGGTGCTGAAACCCGGGAAGCTGCCGACTCCTGGGCAGAGGAACGATACGAGGGACCCCGACTGCTCGTCGGAGAGGAATTCAGAACTGACGGCGCGTGAAGCCTAGGCGCTCTTCTGCAAGGTATGATCTATCTTGCTCTCGCGGTGTTCGTGCTTGTTGCTTTCTTTTTTGTATTGGTGTGCTGTCTGTGTCTCAACTGTGGGAAAAGTGGTAAAGAGTGCACGTATCCTTTCTGTACCACCACATAATTCGCTGTCAGTCTCAGGTAAATAACTGAGCAAGCGCTCCCGCTCCTGTAGATAAAGGAAGCATGGGAAATCAACAGATAAAGCCGATTCTGGATGCAATGCAGGCGTTGCTTAAGCAGAGAGGCTTGAAGATACCAGAAAGGGTGCTGAGAAATTTTTTAAAAGAAATAGATCGCATAGCACCGTGGTTTGTTGGTACAGGGTCCCTAACTAAGGGCTCCTGGGACAAACTCGGAATAGATCTAGCTAACGAAAAGGAGAAATCTAGGTTGAGACCGGGGACATGGCCTGTTTTTAAATTAATTAGGGCCTGTCTAGAAGATGAGAAATGTAAAGAACAAGTAAAGGAAGGACAACGAGCATTAGCCGACCACCAAGATAGTCTATCAGAAGCAGAAGAGAAGAGAGGTATAAATACAAAAAAGAAGCCTCTAATTAAGACTCTAGTGAGTAAGGAAAAGAAAGAAAACCCAAAAGAAAAGGGAAAAAGTTTATACCCAGTGTTAAAAGAGTTTCAAAAACTCAAGGTTAGTTTCTCTTCCTCAGAGGAGATGTCCTCGGAGGGAGAAGAACAAGATGACTCATTTAGCTCAAAACAGGAACAGAAAGAGCTAGACCCTGAAGAGCAGGTCGAACTAGAGGAGGAAGCTGCAAGATATGAGCCTGATCCTCCTTATGCGCCTGGATTTAACCCTTCTGCTCCCCCTTTAGAGGAGGAAGTGGTAGTAGTCCGGCGAAAGACTAAAACTGTGCCAGAAAAGAAAAAGGTATCTAGCTCTATGATCCCAGAAAAGGAAAGAAAGAAGATTAGGGCAGCTTTTCCAGTGTGGGAGGATAATCAAGAGAGACAGTATTCTCCTTTGGATATTAAGCAGTTAAAGGCCCTAGCAGAGTCAGTACAAACATACGGCATTAATGCCTCTTTTACTCAGGCGCTAGTGGAACGCTTGACGTCCATGGCCCTGACTCCTGAGGATTGGTATAACACTGTTAAGGCATGTCTTACTATGGGACAATATTTGGATTGGAAATCTATTTTTCAAGACTTATGTGCAGGGCAGGCAAGACAGAATGCGGCTAATCAACACCCGCACTGGACTTATGACATGCTTACGGGACAAGGCCAGTGGGCTGCTAATCAAACAGTTTATCCGCCTGAGGTTTATGAGCAAATCAATAAAGCAGCAGTAAAAGCTTGGAAGAGTTTGCCAAACAAAGGACAGGTTACAGGGAATTTAACAAAAATTATTCAGGGATCTAATGAGCCGTTTTCAGACTTCGTTGCTAGAATGATGGAAGCAGCAGGAAGGATTTTTGGAGACCCTGATACGGCTATGCCTCTGATAGAACAGCTGATTTTTGAGCAATGTACAAAGGAATGTAAACAGGCAATTACCCCATGGAAAGGAAAAGGATTGAGTGCTTGGATGAAAGCATGTAGAGAGATAGGGGGACCCTTAACAAACTCAGGATTAGCTGCTGCAATTTTATCCGCACAAAAGGGTAATGCTATAAAGTGCTACAAGTGCGGTAAAGCTGGTCATGTCCAGAGACAATGTCGAGGTAATGTCAAAGACAATCAAAATGAAGGAAGAAAACAGCCAGGAATGTGCCCTAGATGTAATAAAGGAAAACATTGGGCAAATGAATGCAGATCAGTCAAAGACATCAAAGGGAGACCTCTTACTGAACAGTCAAAAAACGGGCAGAGGGGCCCCCGTCCCCAGGGCCCTCAAATGTATGGGGCAGTAGAGGAGACACCACTCCGCGGGTCTGTGAAAGCGGCATCATCAGGAGGGTCACCTCCGGATCAGCAGGATTGGACTTGCACTCCACCACCAGAGCGGTACTAACTCCTACCATGGGGTGTCAGCCTATCCCCTCGGATCTGCACGGTCCGTTACCTCCTGACACCGTAGGATTGGTTATTGGCAGATCATCCGCTACCTTGAGAGGATTAGTAGTGCATCCAGGAGTCATTGATCAGGACTATGAAGGATGCATAAAGATCATGTGCTCTTCCCCCCGAGGAATAAGTTCTATCTCTCCTGGGGATAGAATAGCTCAGCTTCTTGTTCTCCCCAGTCTACATAACATGTTTCCAAGCAAAGATCAGGTCAGAGGAAACCGGGGATTTGGGTCCTCAGGAGGAGGCCATACCTTTTTATCATTAGAGCTAGATAGGAGGCCAACTCTGGAGCTAACAATTGAAGGAAGAATGTTCACAGGGTTGTTAGATACTGGAGCAGATACCACCATTATTTCAACTACTTGGTGGCCTCCGGAATGGCCTGTAAATCAGTCAGAGCAGTCTCTACAGGGTTTAGGGTATGAAGCTGCTCCCAATGTCAGTGCTAAAACGCTGCATTGGGAAGATCCAGAAGGAAGAAAAGGCATTGTTATCCCATAGTCCTGTCACTTCCTATTAACTTATGGGGAAGAGATGTTCTTAAGCAAATGGACTTTAGACTTACGAATGATTATTCCCCCCAAAGTCAAAACATGATGAAAAAGATGGGATGTGTGCCAGGAAGAGGTTTAGGGAAGGCTTTACAGGGGCGTACCAGTCCAATACCTATAAAAAATAAACAAGACAAGACAGGACTGGGTTTTTCCTAGAGGCCATTGAGGAGGCAATTCCTATACCTTGGCAGTCAGAGGAACCGGTGTGGGTTCCTCAATGGCCGCTTACCTCTGAAAAATAACAAGCAGCAAAAGAATTAGTCCAAGAACAAGTAACATTGGGACACTTAGAGATCTCCCATTCCCCATGGAATACTCCAATATTTGTAATAAAAAAGAAGTCAGGAAAATGGAGGCTTCTCCATGATTTAAGAGCCATCAATAGACAAATGCAAATCATGGGCCCTATACAGAGAGGGCTACCTCTCCTTTCTACATTGCCAAGACACTGGGATGTGATCATTATTGATATTAAAGATTGTTTTTTCTCAATTCCTTTACATAATAAAGATAAAGTTAGATTTGCTTTTACTTTGCCCAGTGTTAATCATGAAGAACCTGATAATAGATATCAGTGGAAAGTACTGCCACAAGGTATGGCTAATAGTCCTACCATGTGTCAAATCTATGTGGCAGCGGCAATTCAACCTGTAAGAGATAAGTATAAAAAAAATTAGAATTTGTCATTACATGGATGATATCTTGCTTTGCTTTAATAATCTAAAAGTATTGCATCAAGCATTTGCCATGTTGATGGAAAATCTAAAAGATAAGGGGTTGTTTGTAGCACCAGAAAAAATACAAGAAGGAGACGTGAATAAATTTCTAGGATCTATAATAACCTCTACTACTATTAAGCCACAGAAGGTGACAATAAGGAGAGATTCATTAAAGACTTTGAATGACTTTCAAAAATTGTTAGGAGATATTAACTGGATAAGACCTTACCTGAAGTTAACAACTGCTGAACTACAACCCTTATTTAAAATTCTGGAAGGAGATTCGGCAATAACCTCTCATAGAGAATTAACACTTGAAGCTTCTCAGACACTTGAGAAGGTGGAAGAATGCTTGAAGGAAGCATTATTGACACTTGTTGATCCCTCCTTGTCATTTCTATTATGCATCATCCCGTCGCCTAAACAACCAACAGCAGTGCTATGGCAACAGGGGCCTTTGTTATGGGTTCATTCTCATACCTCACCAGGACATGTATTAGGACATTATCCTACCTTGGTGGCTGATTTGGCTATGAGAGGCATTCAACTAGCGTTGACACACTTTGGCAAAGAACCAGAGAAAATTATCAGCCCATATACTAAATTTCAGGTGCAAACACTTTGTGCCACTATTGATAATTGGGCTGTCTTGAGATGTATTTTCTCAGGACAAATTGACAATCATTTTCCTAAACATCCACTCTTACATTTTGCTCATACAAATGCTTTTATATTTCCTAAAGTCACTAAAAAAGACCCGATCCTTAACGCCACGGACATCTATACTGATGGCTCTAAAACTGGCATCGGAAGTTATGTTGTAAATAATCAGCCTACACAAATCAAATATGATTTTAACTCTCCACAACTTGTGGAATGTGCTGTTATAGCTACAGTCTTGAGAAAATTTCACGAACCTGTTAATATCATTTCTGATTCTCATTATGTAGTGAGAGCTGTTCAAATTTTAGAAGTGGTTGATTTAATAAACTCTAAAAGCACAGTGGCTACTGTATTTTTGGATATACAGACATCAATAAGAAACAGAACTAATCCTTTCTTCATTCAACATATTAGAGCTCATACTCTGTTACCTGGCCCCATGGCTACTGCTAATGCCATGGCGGATAAAGCTACAAAAGGGATTTATTTGGCTACCTCTCCTATTCAATTGGCTTCTGAATTCCATACCCTATATCATGTCCCAGCTAATACATTGAGACAAAAATTTCATATATCTCGTGCTGAAGCTCGAGATATTGTGCTTAAGTGTAACAACTGTGCAGAGTTTCGCTCTGTGCCATCCTTTGGTGTTAACCCTAGAGGGTTACAGCCATTACATATTTGGCAAATGGACGTGACTCATTATAATGGCTTTGGAAAAATGAAATATATTCATGTATCTGTGGATACCTGTTCTGGCATTATCCATGCAACCCCCTTGGCGGGAGAGAAGGTGATTCATGTAATCACTCATTGCCTAGAGGCATGGGCAGCCTGGGGCAAACCATTACAACTAAAAACTGACAATGGTCCGGCGTATACATCTAAGCCATTTCAACAATTCTGTCAGAGAATGGGAGTTCATCACGTGACTGGGCTACCCTATAATCCACAAGCTCAAGGCATTGTGGAACGTGCTAACGGCACTTTAAAAGTCTACCTACAAAAACAAAGGGGAGGAATAGGCCCCGCCATGGGACCTAAGACATCTATTTCCCTATCCCTATTTACTCTAAATTTTTTAAATTTGGACTCAGAAGGACGGTCTGCTGCGGACAGACATGCTTCCTCATACTGTTCCGAAAGAACAAGTCAAATGGAAAGATGTGATCAATAATCAATGGAAAGGCCCGGATCCAATATTAATAAGATCCAGGGGAGCTGTTTGTGTTTTTTCCACAGGACCAAGAAAACCCAATCTGGGTACCTGCAAGGCTAACCAGAATTATCAAAAAAGAAGATGTGGAACCCAGAACTATGGATCATGATAGGGCTACTCCTGAGCCAACAGACACAAGCTGAAGAACTACGTTGGGGTATAATGTCAACACTCCCAAAACCCATGCCGGTGATGCATGATGCACAGGTATTCCCCCGGTTTTTTACAACTAACGAATCCTTGGGTATGCCCTTTTTGCCCATGGACCAGAATTTAGCAGCTATAAGTACTAATGAGACTTGGAGGGTGAATGGTAGCCTATGCTTTACAATCTTATCTAATAATACTAATGATCAACCATGCATTGAGCTAGGAAATTTCTCCTATGCACTTAAGGAAAAAAACGTTAGGAAAGATAAGATTATTATATCAAATGCCACTGTCCTTTACGGCTGGTGGCCTAGGCGAAAAACTAGTGATGAGGAACGCTCCAATAGAAAAATACAACCACAATATGCCCCTTTTTGCATAGGCAGGATGGCAGATAGAGCAACTCTCCTCCCATGGACTGGATGTCAGAGTCGTAGGGCTCACAGTCTCCAAGGAAAATTTTTTACATTTTCACCATTAGAAGGCTATGGTAATTTCACCGAAATGGATCCATTTAGATATGATATTAATCCTTTCGATGCATGGCTGCTTTGTGGCTCAGGAGGAAGTTGCTCAGATATAACACCTATGTCAATGATTCTAGGAGGAGGTATAGTTCAGGCGGAGTTGTCAAGTAATATAATATCTGATGAAACGATAGGAAAGATCAGTAGTGATAAAAAGGAAATTGGAGCCACCCCAGTTTGTGTGTGGCCGCCATTTATTTGGGTTGTTTGTAACTATAACAACTGTTCCTATACCTTATGCTGGAACGCAAACTTACATCAAACAGCCACTGTGGCTCGTATGCCTCGATTTGTCCCAATTCCTGTGAGAACAGCCAACACATTAACTTTATTCAGACAAAAGCGGGATTTTGGTATAACTGCGGCCATAGTCAGCATTGTTGCAACTGTGGCAGTAACTGCATCTCTCACTACTTCTGCACTGGCCCTGTCTGGTCAGGTAGAAACTGCCGCTACTTTAAATAATCTCTCAGCCTCGGTCAGCCAAGCCATTGATGTCCAAGCCTCTGTAAACACTCAGATTCGAGGTGGACTAATGATTGTGAATCAACGTATAGACCTGGTTCAGGAACAAGTTGATATTTTGTGGCAGATGGCACAGTTGGGCTGCGAGGTAAAAATGCCCGGGTTATGTGTGACATCCATACAATATGAAAATCTTACCCGAGCGGCTAATCTGTCTAAAGAATTGTCTCAACAGTTACAGTACAATTGGTCTGCTGGGTTTGATGCAACAATGAGAAGATTACGGATGGCCATTATACAGATCAACTCCACTCGACTCGACCTTTCCCTTACCCGGGGGCTCTCCACTTGGCTTTCTTCTGCTTTCTCCTATTTCAAGGAATGGGTGGGAGTTGGGATTTTTGGCATCCTATTTGCTGGGGGACTGTTTCTTTGTCTTTGGTTGCTCTGCAAATTCATTCAACAACAAAAAAGAGACAAAGTGGTGATCGCACAGGCATTGCTTGCTGTGGAACAGGGGACATCTCCCCAAGCTTGGTTGAATATGCTCAAACAATGAGACACTGTCTTGAATACTGGTACTCCTGAGGGCTCAGGATCCCATTGCACCAGGATACCACAAGGCAGACCTGTGTTACCTCCCAGGGCTCGTGTTCCCATTGCACGGGATAAAGGTACACAGGGCCCTCCTCCATGTAACCTCCTTGATCGCTCAAAGCTGTTGGATCAGCGGGCTAGATCGGTAAATACATGGTTGCAGTTTGACATATTAATTAAAGTAAAAGGGGGAGATGTTGGGAGCCGATATTATTCGCCATTAGAAGATGGCGCCGGCTTCCTGCTTCCTGGTTCCTCACGGGAGCGTTGTTTGCTTTTGCGCATGCACTGGCTGTGTAATCTGCTCAAGTTAACCATATGCTAATTGGGATCGTAAAAGCTGCCGATCGAAGGCAGCATACTAATTAGGTTCTACAAGAGCACCAATTGGCAGGGAAAAACGTTCCCCAGAGCTCTATATAAGCCGGGGGTTTTCTAGACTCGGGGTCCTTCCCCATCTGTTGTCTAAAAGAGCTGTTCAATAAACTGTTGTCAGAAGAATTCTGTTTTGCCGCGTCTCCTTTATCGGCGAAGGTAGCGCACGACACACACTCTGGATCCCAGAGTTACAGGCGGATGTAAGCTGTCCAGTGTAGGTGCTGAGAAACAGATAGGCCTTCTGCTAGAGCAGGGTGTGCTTGTAATCACTGAGCCTTCTAATCAGTCAACAGGTCTCCTTTTATTTTATCATTATTACTTTATTTTTCATTGAATACTTTGAGAGTTTTGATCGTATATGCCTCCTAAGATTCACCTCCCACCTACCCAACTTTGGGCCCTTTTTTGTTTTTAAATCATTGAATACCAATTTGTGTTGCTCAAATATTCTTGGATACACAGTCTTCTACTGGATCATGGTAGAACATATCAGGGGCTTACATTCTTAGAGAAAACTCTCTTTTCCTCTCCCAGAGGCTAACAATTGCCAATAGCTCCATGGCTAGGGCTGGGACTGTGTGCCCAGATCTGTTGTCCATGCAGGGATTTGGGCTGGCTTGTGCTTACACAGGTCTTGTGCATATTGTTGCAATCACTGTGAGCTCATATATGCAGCTGCCCATGTCCAGGAGACACTGTTTTCTATAATTATTTACCAAGGTTTCCTTTTAAATATCACTTAACAAACTTTCATCATTGCTTTAGACTCTTGTAGGCAACAGTCTATTAAAACAATGAGTTTATTAAGTTCATGTACTCATCATGAACTTCTGAACTTATGATCACTCTGTTGGTTGAAGATTTTCCCAAAAGTTTGTTAGTTCCTAGGTGGACAATGCCTTCAGTCAATACCATCAGTATCTTGAAATATTAAAGTTGAAATTCACACATCAACTAGCTCAAGACTGTTTTCATTAGGTAACAGTTACAATGATTTTTCCTTGTTTCATATTTCTTGTTTTCTTTTTATCTTCAGGAAAACAAAAGCAAAGAGTATGAAAAGGAATAACTAGATCAGCATGTGTGAGTTTATTCTCTTGGGGCTCCCCATCAGCCAGAAGACCATGCTTGTATTATGTCCTCTTCTTGTTCAAGTACAAACTTGACTACAGTGTCAATTATGAAACATTTACAATAGTTTATCCCTTCTCCTCTATTTTACAATCTAATTGCATCATAAATTTGTAGATATAAATGACATTTCTTATGTAGATATTATACTTAATACTTTTATTTGAATATATGCACCATTAGACTATATGTTCAGAAGCTGTGGATTATGTCTTAATATGGGGGAAGACAAACATAGTTAAAAATGTATATTCTATATTTCACAATTTCCATCCCTCGGTATAAAACCATTAAAACAAAGGTTTTGTGTTCAACAAATTCAAACATAAAAATGTACGTAAAAGGTATATTATAGTGAAACATAATTACACAGATATTTGTATACATAAATATACAAAACAAGCAAATTTCTTAGTCTAAACAATAGAGTTAAATTTGTTCACTATCACAGAGTAACCCAGTGTATTATTTCCATTTTATAGTAACATTTCATCAAGTGTAGTATTCAGTATTACTAGCTAGAAGCTTTATTTATTATTGAAAAAAAACTAGAATTATCCAAGATCCTATCAGGTAGCAAATGGTGATTATATTGTTTTGTGTTCATATTATGGAATAATGTGGAATAAGAGAAGTATAAATTAGTGATGTATATAACAATAGAGATGAGCTTGTTTTCAGATTGTTGAGGAAAAAACAATCAGAAGGTGTTTGGTTACGTCCATAACATTTGTACCACTACTGCACCAGAGGGCATGTCTTGGCAGGCCGGGAGTTATTGTAGTGCAGAGGGTTCACAGCAGAGTAAACTGAAGGTTTATTTTCTCTCTTGCAGCATGCACAGGGCCTTCCAGAACTATGAAAGCTAGCATGGTAATGAAATAAGAATGAAGCTGCCTGTTGAGTACCAATATGGCTTCTCCATATTCTGTGAACCCAGTACCAGATCTTCAATAATCGAGTCTCACCAGTTAGCAATGTCAGTAACCTTTCAAGTTTATGAATTTATGGGACTTCACTACTCAAGAATTCTAAAAGAAGTAATGTACTATAATCACTAACAAAAAGAGAAGAATCTACACCAGAAGAATAAAAAGTCATCAAAGAAAATAACCTGATAGTGCAACTCAAGGAATGAGAAGAGGATGAGCAAATCAAATTCCAGATTAGTAGAAAGGAAAAAGTAGCAATGATTGAGAAGAAATAAATAAAATACACACTGCAAAATTATTAAATATCAACAAGATGAAAATTGTGTTTTCAAGGGAGTAAACTAATCTGACAAACATTTTGGATGAATACTCCTCCCAAGAAAGAGGGAAGATAAATAAGTAAATTCAGTGATGAAAGAGGAGACATTACAAAGTAATACATATAAACTAAAAACCCCTCAGGGGATATTATGAATAGCCATCAATTAGAAAACCTTAATGGATGCGTAGAGAACAAAACATTATTTTTTCTGACTTTGGTATATGCAAAATAAGTGAACCTTGTTATTAAATAATAAGATATTGTGGGGGGAAAGACACAGACAGGTAAAAGGAATAGAATGAACCTGGGTGGAAGAGAATGGAGAAAACCTAGGAATCTGGAAGTAGTAACATCAATTGTTAATTCATAAGATATTATTTTTCATGGTCTTAAATTAAACAGAAAGTGTTCAAACTCATGAACTTAAAAATCTTCATGAATGTAGGGAAAGAGAGAGGGCTGCAATGATGTTCTTCAGTCTGAGAAAAACATGAAGTTCTCTGCAGCTGGGTCAAATGAGGCATCATCTTTAGAGCAGAAGATGATCTGCCACGAATAGGACTGTAGTAGTACGCTGCTGCTGCGTCTCACCACGGAGGACAAGGAGGCATTTTCATAGACTCAAACTCTGCCAGACTGCAGCAGAGGGACCTCCATCATGGTCAGTGCCATACTCAATCAACAGTGGAACCCGAACGTCTGAGCTCATGTGTTTTATTGATTCAGAACTCCTCAGGTATTCTGCTGATACCACGTGCAGATTACAAGCAATGAAACGTCCCCCACAGAAATCCAACACCTGCAGACTATACAAAATGCCAAGACCTAGGTGAGCCCTTCACCCAACAGTACATAAAACAATTATTTTACATACAACTAAAAATAAACTTCTGCAACAAGGACCCACATCATGTTATTGATTTTCTCCTGGACATTGAAGAAATGAAGCTGGAAATGTATGGGATAGATTTGGGATCAATTTCCTAAGAGGTAAGTATAAAAATATATTAACTGGTTATTTAATACTATTATGAGAAATATACAATAAAATGCTACCTGGATCACTCTTGGGCAAGAGAATGGCATTTTATAGAAACATTTATCTTACCAGGGACCAGTGTCATGATGAGATATAGCTTTCTTTACTTTTAAAATATCAGACAATGAAGGTAAAGATTTGTAGTGTTTTTGAAATAACATGGTGTTAAGAGGCTGAAGACACAGCTCAGTAGTTAATAGTTTACAGTATCCTTGCAGAGGGTCTGAGTTCAGCTCCCAGCACCACATCAGACACTGCAGAACCATCTACAACTCCAGCTTTAGGGGATACACTTCTGGCTTCTGCAGCCCCTGCACTTATAAACACATTACCCAACCCCACACACATGTAATAAATAATAAAAAAGTAAAAAGTAAAACACATAGGTTTCAGAAGAGACTTTGGTTTATTCCACGGTCTATAGCTCACTTTGTTGTAGACTCTAGACCACATTTCCCCAGTGTAAATTTAGAAGGCAACAAAATTTTGAACTGCTAAATTCCCAATGGCTGCCTTGTGGGTTATTATTGTTTCTCCTCAAAGGTGAACTCCCTTATGCCCGCTTCAATAAGTGAGTTATTCCCCATGGGAACCAGAGGAAATGCAGTAATTTGAGCCTGTTTGTCTCTAATACTTCATTGTTTAAATTAAAATCACTCACTAAGTTAGGGACTGCGAACACGAGTGTATGGTGTAACTATAATATCTAAGTTTGAGTCTAAACTTATTATTCAATCACAATGGAACCTTGAGCATCTTAGAGATTACCCACTTCACCATGGTTTTGCCTTTTAGGGAAAAATGGGAGAGCCAGCATACAGCTCCTGGATGAAGGTAAGTGTGTGGACATCTAAGGGTCTCCTCAGAGCGGCTACAGTATTTACCTCACAGTGTGACGTTTGTTTGCGTGTGCACATGTGAGCATGACTAGTGTATGTTACTGATCTCTGACATCTCCTCTGCAAACCGGAGTATGGTAGTACTTTTATTGGAAACAGTTCATCTTGAACTAAATATGCATTAAAATCTTAAAAGGATAGGGTCAAATCAAAACTCTAGGTAAAATAATTTCTCTAGAACTGATATTTTATATCTACCTTTCCAGAGGATGGCAGGCAAGCTAAGCCTTGTTTATTTTTAACCCTCACAGTCTGACTATAAAACAGATATTTCGTACCTAACTCCTGTAACAACATCATATTCAGTGTCCTGTGTTCAGTCTTCCCTCAATGTAATCCAATCTTTACTATTACATGGTAAGATATTTAAAATATTTTGTTACATCTTATTTAAACCACTTTTCTTTTAAAAAATTAATTTTGAGGACTTTATATATGAGTACTATATTTAACATCATGTCTATTGTTACATATATGTATACACGTGTCTACATATATATTTGCATATGTAAACACATATGCTCTTTATATGTACATGTGTTTAAAAAATTGGCAGTAGTCGGTTCTCCTTTAGGGTCCATGATCTTAGCAGCCATGGATCACTGGCTAATTTTACAGCATCAGTAGTGAGTTTCTTCCCATTGAGTGGGTCTTAAGTCCCACTTAAGTCTTAATTAGACAGTTGGTGGTAACCATCGAGATATAAGTGCCTTTGAACCTATCTTATCATGCTGAGCACTGTGCTTTGTAGGTGTCACATCTGGGTAGGAATATTGATTGCTTTCTCCCTTGGCAGCTTGTGTATCTCGTTCTGGTGCTATGAGAATTAGTCCTTAGGGGAGGATTCTAGGTCAGTTCAGGTTGATTCCTCCAATTCTTGTGTTCAAAGAGTATTGTGTATTCAGCATGTAGGATCTCCCCTTCAAGTCCTGGGTGGAAGCCAAGGGCAGTAGCAATAGTCTATATTAATTCAATGAAGATTTCCATGCCTGCTCCTGGGGCTTTGTTAGATAGTCTATGGCTTTGGGTTGGGGGAGCATTATTATTCCAAGTGGCATAACTTCCTTCAACACACACACATGCACACACACACACCAATGTGCACACACACTCATGTGCACACACACACACTTTTTTGTGGGTATAAAGACATGTATTTATGTTAAAGTTAGAAATAACTTTGGTTTAGGATAATGACAGAGTAGGTTCTCCTCTAGGCTCTATGACCTCCCCAGGCATACAGGCATTAAATGGCTGCTGAGAGAGGGAGAATCTGTTTTCTTCAGTGATAGATTCACTGACCGAGTCTCAAGTGGTCAGCCCTAAACATTGTACGTATGAGCAACACTTAATGTACTCAGTAGGTTGTATGGATGTGTGTGTGTGTGTGTGTGTGTGTGTGTGTGTGTGTGTGTGTGTGTGTGTGTGTGTGTGCATGCCTACACATGCATGCACATGTATGTAGGTATGTAACAATAATAATTAAAAAATTAGAGCTCATGTACCCGAGAAGGAATGGGAGCAAAGGAGGAGTTTGGGGGGGCAAGAAGACATACGAAAGAGGAAAATACAGGGCTCTCATATGAAATTCTCAAAATATGAAAAATGAGAAGTTTAAATAAAAAGAAGTTGCATTCTTTGTCACATTAACTCCTGTGAGATGAGTCATTTAAAGTCACGAGCAGACAAAGCCATCCTATGGCTCCCAAGCCTTACATATTCCTCATGGACTCCTGGATCCTGAACTGATCCAACGATTTCCTCAGAAGATGCATTGGGCTCCTTGGTGGAAAACAACATTCTTCATCCAGACAATCTGTAGCTTATTAGAGTGACAGGAAATGTGGGGTGTTCAGGTGAAAATGCACGATGTAGTTCAAAATGGCGCTGTACGGTGTGAGAGTCACCACAGCTTCTCATTCTTTCATATTGCCGTAAGCTTTTTCATCTCCAGCAGAAGAAAGAAAGAAGAGCATGAGGAGGGATAATGAGAGCTGTGTGTGCGAGTTCATCCTCCTGGGGCTCCCCATCCGGCCAGAGGACCAAGGCATGTACTCTGCCCTGTTCCTGGCCATGTACCTGACCACGGTGCTGGGGAACCTGCTCATCATCCTGCTCATCAGGCTGGACTCTCACCTCCACACCCCCATGTACTTCTTCCTCAGCCACTTGGCCTTCACAGACATCTCCTTCTCCTCAGTCACCGCTCCTAAGCTGCTCGTGAACATGCTGACGCACAGTCAGTCCATCTCTTATGCTGGGTGCATTTCACAGGTATATTTTTTCTTAAGTTTTGGAAGCATTGACAGCTTCCTTCTGACCTCCATGGCCTATGACAGGTATGTGGCCATCTGCCACCCTCTGCACTACACCACCATCATGAGACACAGCCTCTGTGTCCTGTTAGTAAGTCTGTCCTGGGTCTTAGCCACTGCATGTGGTCTTGTGCACGCTCTCCTCTTGGCTCGTCTGTCTAGCTTTAGAGACAATACCATCCCCCACTACTTCTGTGACCTCTCTGCCTTACTGAAGCTGTCTAGCTCAGACACCTCTATCAATGAGATGGCCATACTTTCTGTAGGTACAGTGACAATTACTGTGCCATTCATATGTATTCTGGCCTCTTATGGCCGCATTGGGGCCACCATCCTGAGAACTCCCTCCATCAAGGGAATCTGCAAAGCCTTGTCCACGTGTGGCTCTCACCTCTCTGTGGTTTCTCTCTACTATGGAGCCATTTTTGGACTATACCTTGTCCCTTCATCAAATAACATTAATGACAAGGATGTCATTGTGGCTGTGATGTATAGTCTTGTCACGCCCATGCTGAATCCCTTTATCTACAGTCTGAGGAATCGGGATATAAAAGGAGCATTGAGAAATATCCTCAATAGGGGAATGGCATGAGGTGTTTTGTGTTTTATGTTAGCTGGGTAGGATTTCTCCTTGATTGGCACATGCAACATTTTCTCTCTGAATGGACAATTTTTAGAACATTTTTATCTACACTCTTCTTTATAGCTTGGACATTGCTCTTACATCTGATTAATTTTCTTGATCTTGATAATCGTGGGAAAGGGCTTTTCAAAATGAAAACACGAGAGTTTTTTTCTATATTATTCTGTGACAGAAAGTTTATTTTTAGTTATATATAAGATAATTGTTTTAGGCACTGTTGTATTAGGGGCTGTCTAGGGTGTTTTGTATTGTTTGCAGGTGTTGGATTTCTGTGGGAGATGTTTGATTGCTCATGATCTGTACCTGAATAAAACACCTGAGCTCAGATGCTCTGGTTTCCCCTGTCAGTATGGCACTGGCCATGATGATATTTCTCTCTGCTGAGGTTTGGAAGAGTTTGCAGTTATAAAATATGCCTCCTTGTCTTCCTTACTGAGCCACCCCAGCAGCAGATTACAACTAAAAATGGCATATTGACATGGGGCACTGACATCAAGCCAGCTCACCCAACCCAGAGACAAGAAAGAAGAGAAACTCCAGACCTCTCAGAGTCCCTTAAAGTACTATCAGGGAAGCCACCAGAGGACAGAGATTAAGGTATTAAGTGAAGGCTCCTGAAGGAAGAGGAGAAAGAGAAAGGAAATAAACCTCTATGAAGATAAAAGGCTATGAAATTAATAAATAAATGAGGAAAAAAAGCACTGAGGTGAAAGCCACAGAATGGAGGCCCTTAGAAATAAGGAATTCAGCTGGGAGCAGGAAAAAGCAAGGTTCTTACTGATTTTCCTAATCACGGAGCCGATGCTCCTTCCCGCTGCTGGTGGTAGTATAGCGTTTCACAAACTGAGTTTTCTGATAGCTGTGTTGAATGTGTGTGAAGCTCAAAATGTTGTGTTTGAGATCTCTGGAAGAGGTTGTATGTTTCTCTGTAAAGATGGTGAAAAAGAACGCCAAACCACCAAAAGTTTTCCACCAATAACTCTTCTCACTGCCACAGGAGCTCCTGTTGTTGTGGAAGCTAGGCTTACAGCCAAAGAGCCCCTTAGTTAAACTGAACAATTTTTTTCCTGAAATCTGACTAAGAGAAAGACAAGCAGTTCAGATACTGGTGACAGTGATGAGAACTCCATCCCAAGAGGGAACCTGTGCTTCAGAGAAGGTGACCAGTCATTTTTCGAGAAAACCAGACTCTATCATAAAAGCTGTAAAGTCTTTACTCAGGACTAGCACACAGAAGCTGTCTTCTAGAACTGGCCAAGGTTGTATCTTGTGCTGGTAGCCAATATCCCGTGGACTGGTTTGAAGGCATGAAGGTTCTTTGGAAAGCAGCTGAGCTTTGGCACTGTGAGAGACCAGGAGAGGCCATTGGTAAAAGTGGCCTCAGTGGCAGTTAAAGACTCAGAATAAAGGGGTCATGTAATGAACCTGAGGCTTGGCATCATGAAGAGAGCCCAGGAGAGGCTTTGGTGAAGTGCATCCTAGTTGCAGCGAAGGATCCCAACATCCTGAAGATGCCAGTGCTATGGGACAACCATCAAGAGCAGCAGTAGCAGTGGAGCGAAGCCAGTCAGAAACTGGAGGACAAGCTGTGCGTGCTGCAGAGGGCAGAGTCAGAGAAGTGACCCCAGCCCTTTGGAGGAGCCCAGAAGATTATGAGTGAATTCCAGATAATTGGACATTGATAATGTTTTTCTGGTGTTGAAGAGCATTGTGAGAATCTTGATAGATGTTTGGTTTTATTCTGTCCTGTGCACATTGGCAACCCTGATGATTGTTCCTCTTTAAATAGTTTTGCTGGTGTAATTTTAAATTGTGTTGTAGAGATAAAAAGCAAATTTTTGATTGGCTTATACAGAAAAGAGGAATTGTTGCAGAAGTTTATCTTAGTTATATATAAAATAATTGTTTTATGCACTGTTGGGTGAGGGGCTGTCCAGGGCATTTTGTATTATTTGCAAGTATTTGATTTCTGTGGGAGTTGTTTAATTGCCTATGATCTGCATGTGCTATCTGCATAATACCTGAGGAGTTCTGAAAGAATAAAAACACCTGAGCTCAGAGACTTGAGGTTCCACTGTCGAGGATGGCACTTGCCATGATGGTGGTTCCCTCTGCTGTGGTCTGCAGGGTTTGGACCTATGAATATGTCTCCTTGTCTTCTTTCCTGAGCTAACTCAGTAGGTATACTACTACAGTGTTTCCCTTTTTGCATGAGATCTCTCTACAAACAATTTAAATTGCAATGTTGTCACAAGTTTAATCTCATTTGATAGCTTGTACCTTTTGGAGCAAAGTAATATTTTCTGTTTTCAATTAAAGAGAAAAACTTCGTTGGATAGATTTTTTTCTTTTTTTTTCTTTATGAGTCAATGTGGGTCTATGTGGCTCTCCATGTTGTGAAATTTGCTGTGTAGACTGGGATCACCTTGAACATGTTGAGATCCTTCTGCCTCCACCTCCCAAAGACTGTAATTAAAGGCGTGAGTCACCATGCCCTGCTTGATCTTATTTTTTTTCGTGTTCAATTTAATAATATTTTGAATCTTTTCTGCTGTTAGTAAGCTTTGTTAGATACTGTAGCTCACATACCACATGAATGAACTGGTTATGTTCGCAGTAGAAGTGGGGTTGTTAGCCTGAGATTCCTACATCTTCTGGGCCACCATCCTGAGAGCTCCATCCGTCAATGGAATTTTCCAGCTCTTGTTTGTAATGTACTTGTCATTTAAGCTGATGCATGAAGTTATGCATCTCTATGATCAGATGAGTTTCAATGCATATGTGAGTGGTGTAATGTACAAACAAGGGAGACTACCTCTCAAATGTCTGTCATAGTTTGTGGTGGAAACTCTCAGGTCCTTCCTTGTACTACTTGTGAGACATACACCACCTTATCATCATCTCTTGTCTCCCTGCTATTGCAGTTTACACCATACTTTCATGTGCATTGGCCAAATTTTCCCCTGCTTCCCACATGGCTTGCTTGGCATTTTGTAATTTGTTATTCGTTGTTCAAATTATTTTTGGAATATATTCTTATATTCAAATTAACTATGCAGGTACCTATTTTTTCCTTGAAACTCAGTGGTCCATTGAAACTAGGTAGGGAAAAATGGGTACATGTCCTAGGTATTGAACAGGGCTTTGATTGGTAACCTCTAGGTTTAGGAAGATCAAGTTTACATAAAGTAGAGAAGTGAGAAGATAGATCTTAAAAATGCCTTTCAGATGGTGCTGTAATTATGTGTAATCAGTCTGTTCCCATCAGGGGTTGGGTGCACAAGGGTGTGGGCTAGAGAATGGGTATGGACAATAAAAAGCCTAGACAATCTGGACAGGGTTCAAGCAGAGCTGTGAGATAATTTAATCTAGCTAAGAACAAGAGGCAATCAATAGCTTCTGAGAGGAGAATCAGTGTTCTCCAGGGGGTAGCCCCGAAAGCTTATCCAATCCCAAGTGGTCAGCCCTAGAACACATGTGTATATGAGCAAGACTAAACCGACTCAGCAGCTTTTATATGAGTGTTTGTGTTTGTGTGTGGGTATATGAGTGTATATGTGTCTATGTGTATATATGTGTACGCATATGTGTGTGTGCATATGTGTGTAAAAGTGTGTGTGTATGTATATATGTGTGTTTGTGTGTGTGGGTATATGTGTGTGTGTATCTGTGTGTGTATATATTTGTGTGTGTATGTGTGTGTGTATATATGTGTATATGTGTGTATATGTGTGTATGTTCATGTGTGTAAGTGTATGTGTGTATCAATAGTAATTAAATATGTGATCATGAGTTTGAGAAGGAATGCGGGCACAGAGAAGTAGGAAGTGGGAAGAGGGAAGGGCAGAAATGATGTAAATATAATGTTCTTGTATGGAATTCTGAAAAAAAGTTAAATTCAAAAATTTAATCCAAGTATACTATGTTATAGTATGAAAAGGCCTCCACACCTAATTTCATAAATGCATTGTCCTGTATTTTCATATGAAATAATGAACATGTGTGTTCAGTGGTTCTTAACCTTTGGGGTTTGATCAACCATTGGACAGGGGTTGCCTAAAACTGCCTGCATTTTAGATATGTACATTGCAATTCATAACAGTAGTGAAATTAAAGGTATGAAATAGCAATGAAAATAATTTTGTGATTGGTGGTCACATGAGCTGTATTTAAAAGGGTCACATCAATAGGAAGGTTGAGAATTACTGGCTATGTTGACCAGGCTTTAGTTCATAGAAACCTGCCTGCCTTGGTAGCTTGAGTGCTGGGATTAAAGACATCAGTCACCATGCCTGGCTCAAAGTGACTAGTCTTAAGTTGTTTTTGCAGTAACTTGTGCATCTAATGAGCTCTGATGAAACCCACCTCCTCCTGCTGCCCTCTCTTGCTTTTCCTCATCACATCTCTAAAGTCCTCTTTCCACCTCCCTGTCCTCCCTCTCTTAACTCCATAGGAGAGAAACTGTGTGAAGCTTGTCATTGGGAGTCTAGGCCAACCTGGCTACCACAATGATCCCCAGTTCTGTCTATTTTCTTACAAATGACATAATTTCATTTTTTATGATGAATTACTCTCCACTATTTTCTCTTCTATTGAATATGATTTTAAATTTATTCTTTGAAGATCTCATGTTTACAATGTATTTTGATCACACCCACCCCAACTCCCTTCCTCTAGCTCCTGCATCGAGGACGATAACAGGTCTCCCTCACACCTTCACGCCCTCTTTGTTGTTGTTAATAACTCTCTGAGTCCGTTCTTACTGCCCATATGCTCAAGGGCTTTGGGCCATCCACCTGGGGAATTTATCAGTGGCAAGACTTGCAAAGGAACATGTCCCTTCCTCATTACCCATCAACTGCTATAGCTACTGTGACAGGAGTAGGACCTTGGGGAACGCCACCCCCTCCATCTGTGCTGGAATCTTAGCTGGCCTGATGTTGTGTGAGACTTCTGCAGGTAAGGTGACCACAGCTCCTGTGCGTTCATGTGTGCATGGCCATGTAAAGTCTAGAAGACAGCATTTTATAGCTCTCTTCATCCTCCTTTGTCTCTTCCATAACTCCTGCCTTCTCTTCTGTGCTATGCTCTGAGCCTAGGGTGAGGAGAGCGTTTCTAGATGAGTCATGTATGGCTGAGCTCTCAGAGTCATTTATTTGCACAATTCTGGCCTGTTATGAGTCTCCGCATTTACCACTATCCTCTAAAGAAAAGCTTGTCCGCTCAAGAGTGAGAGAAGCATCCATCTATGGGTCTAAACACACATATTTAGAAAGCAGTTGACAACATGGCCATTTGAAAAATAATAGCAGTGATTCCCCCTTAAAGTCTATGAGCTCCTTAAACGTGTGTTTTAGGGTAGGTCAGTGTGGAGTCTTGCCCAGAAGAGACACTTCCCTTTTATCCATTGCAAATCAGGCCTCTCCTTAATGACACCAGTCCCCTTAGAGTTCCAGCATCTCTAACAGCACAAGCCTTAGCTGTAACACTATGCTTTTCAGGATGCTTCCCTCTCCACACTGCATGTTTTGTGTTTCTTTCTGCCCCATTTATTCTTTTTTTCATTGCAAACCTGTGTAAGATGACTACTAACCATTGCACCACAGAGTCGGTCTTAGGCTATTTTGAACTCTTGTCTGCCAAAGAAATTATTCCATTACTTTTGAATTTAGCCTCAGGCAAGCTCTTAGGACAAGGGCAGAAAGCAGCCATAGTTTTGCCAAAATATCACATGAATGGCTTCTATCCCAATCGCCAGTATTATTCTCTGCTAAACCTCTTGGGCGGGGCCTCCACAGTCTGCGCAGCTCCTGGCTTTACTGTCTTCTAAGATCTCCTAGGTCGTCCCATGAAGCTCTGCTTACAGCACTCAAGCACTTTTCTAGTCCAAAGTTCAAGTCTTCCACATTTCACCAAAACAACGTGGTAATGGCCGTCATAGAAATAGCCCGCTCCTGGTACCAATATCTGTCTTAGTTACTTTTCTATTGCTGTGGTAAAACACCAAGGCCAAAGAAACTTATTCAAGGAAGCAGGAATTTGGAACTTATGGGTCCAGAGGCTTTTAAACCTTGAACCCAGCCCCTAGTGATAGAGCTCCCTCAGCAAATTGTACAACTCCTAAACCTATCCAAACAGCATGACCAGCTGAGGACCAGGTATTCAAACATCTGAGCCTATGGAAGGGGGCATTCTACTCAAACCATCTAATGTAAAATAAATAAAAGACCTGCTGTACCATGCTCATGTTCTCCTGTTCCACCTGGACTCTCTGGAGTCCACTGCAACAGAGGATAAAGGTAGGTATGGAAGAGAGGACAGACAAGGCTTCACTAGTGGGAAACTGTCTCAAGGGATACATTTAGATGGGCTGCTGTCTGTCCCAGGAAGGGGAATTCCTGACTAAGGGGTCTCCAGAATGCAGTCCAATATGTCACTTACAGCTCTATAGCTACTGTCATATGTGGAGCCAGCAGCTCCAGGTGGAGTTGCAAGTTTAGCCCTAGAACTGGAGGCTGTTCTACGGCTGGGAACAATCTGACTATTAGCTCTATCAGCAACCCTCTACCTAGATACAGACCCAGTACTTATGGCTTGCTAGCAGCTGCAGCTGAGGCTACTGGCAGAATCAAAGCAGAACCAACCCCATCACCATAACACCACTAGCTGTGGAATTAGAGACACTACTGCAAGAGGTGCAACTTCTGTGCCATGGCTAGTGTTACCTCTGGAGCTGAATTAATATATTGTCAAAAAGGACATCAGCAGTTGCCTCTGGATCATATTGGCAGGGATGGTGTTTTAGGAACCTCACTGGAAATGATGAATAGTTTTTGTTTTGGTGTGTATTTGCATAAGTAACTAATGGGTCCATTAGTATTTAATTCTTGCTGCACAATGAATAATTCCAAGAATAAAATGTTTATTTCGGTCTATATTTATTAAGTGAAATCCAGTTAATAGTAGCTACGGTGGCCTGTGGGTTTGGGCATTGAGGCCCAACTTTGGGTCAAACTGTTTCATGCATGGTCTTGGGCTATCTGGGCCAGGTGAATGTCCATGATCAGAGCAGCCCACTGCCCCCAAAGACCGTGGTGCTGCTGTGATCCATGCTGCTGCCACACACCCTGGGGTTAGTTTTGCTATTTATGTATGTATGTATGTATGTATTTATTTATTTATTTTATAGCAGAGTGGGAGGGTGGAGCAGAGAGAAATTGGAATAGGGTGCTATCGAAATACATTGTATGAAACTCAAATTAAAAGTATTAAAAATAACTATGGTGATAGAATTAGAATATAATTTACACGTACAAAAACTCAGTAGATTTGTCATTTGTTGGGTAGAAGATTGTTTCTTCATTCAACTGTTTGTTCAGTACGTGTATTTCTTTTCCCTAATTCACCAAGTAGCACATTTACTCTTTCTTGTTTATCAATAAGTCTATTAAAATATGATCTTTGAAAAGTTTGCCTTTGAGGATTTCATATCTAAGTATTGCTTTTACATCATTTCCCCTTTCCTGTCCTTTTCAGACTCCTGCTGTGGGTACCCGCACCCCTTCTCGAATTCATGGCTTCTTATTCTTCAATTATTATTGAGATATATATACACAGGTTTATAAACACAACTTGCCGAGTTCATTTAGTGTCACTCATCTGTCTGTATTCAGAGCTGACCACTTGGGATTAGATAGCTTTAGAGAGCTCAGCCCTGGAGAAGTCTCCCTATCCTAGTCTCTCTCAGCAGCAGCCTGAAGCTCTTCAACTTCAAGGGTTGGACCTTGTGAGACTCCCCATCCGCAGGGCATGCCAGTTGGTAAATCGTATTCTTTTGAAACACACTGTCCTAGTCTCTTCTTCAGCTGTCCACACACTCCTTCCTGTCCCCTTTCAGGAGGAACGATTAGCCTGGACTGTGCACGTGATTGCAGTGATTTTTGTAGTTTATTTTTATTTTTACTTTTCTCTAAATTATATAATTTATATTTATAAGTACAAACTCACATCACTTAACTTTCACGGGCTGTCATAACAATGTGGCCTAGACACAGTGGCTCAATGTAAGTTCATTTTCCAACTGTTCTGGAGACCGGAAGTTTGAAATTAAAGGGACAACACAGTGTTTTTCTCTGTCGCCACCTGGTGGAGGGATCCTGGCGCTCTCTTACTGACTTCAGCCTGCTGTCTTCCTGCTGTGTCCTCATTTGAGGGTATGGGAGGGGCATCCTGGTTTCTCTTCTTAGCTAGACACTAATCTCATTGGGTCAGAGACCTACCTTCATCATTTCCTCTAATATTAATTAGTTTATTATAAGTTTCATTTTCATGTACTTTTAAGTTAGGGCTTCAACATTTACATTTACAGGGCAGTTATTAGTATTCGGTGCTTAATAACATGCACATATGTCAACTTTTCTTCCTTTTCTTTTCTTTTTCTTTTTTTCCAGACAGAGTTTGTCTGTTGGAACTCTTTGCTGTCCTGGAACTCACTCTGTAGACCAGTCTGGCCTGGAACTCACAGGGATCTGCCTGCCTCTGCCTCCTGAAGCTGGGATTATTGGTGTGCACCACCACCACCTGGTATAAAGTTTTTTTTTTGTTTTCTAATATTGTTGAGGCCTTATTTTTCCCTCATGATTAGCTTTCCTTTTATCTGTTATTTTGTCACTAATCTGCAATATTCCTTACGTTAAAATACCAAGTTTATTTGTTGTTGAACTTGCTTCTGCTCTTATGAACAAGGGTGCTCCAAACTATAATCTGCCTCTAACTGTACCTGCCCAAATAACACTGGGTGTGAATTTGATATCTCAACGCATGCCCCTGGATAATGCATTTTCAATGGTAAATGATACCATTGAAAATACAATTTTT
Source organism: Cricetomys ansorgei (assembly GCA_026225945.1). NCBI lineage: Eukaryota > Metazoa > Chordata > Mammalia > Rodentia > Nesomyidae > Cricetomys > Cricetomys ansorgei. The sequence goes on from JAMJFZ010002981.1 coordinate 5,880,721, forward strand.
ATATAATATTTAATAAATTTAAATAATTTTTTAATTTAAATTTTATTTAAATAATTTTAAATAATTTTGAAAATAACACCATTTTACCATTCAATGGTAAAAAATATGCTAAAAATACCACTTTGTTAAAAGTGGCTAAGATTTCCAACGGACATAGATCAAAATTTTCAAAGACCTTATTGAAGAGTAAGTTTCCAATTTCTTGATGTGCAGTGGAAGAACTCCACAGAGATTTCTGAAAGTCTTTTTCCTATTAAGGAGGCTGACCTGCCTTGGATGTAATAATAAGCCCATTTAGAATTACTATACCTGAAATTGTATTACAGTCTGTTTCCGACTATTTCTGTATGTGTGTATGTGAGTGTATTTTGTAATTAAGTGGAAAAAATCACAGGGGTCATGCTTTAAACAAGATGAAACGATGGGGACACTTGTTATGGTTACTCCTGTTGTTTCTCCAGGGAGAACAAACTCTGGTGCTCCAGAAAAGTTCTTCTCCTAAGGGAGTCAATGACCATGAAGCAATTTTATCCTGTATGCCTTTAATTTGGAGCTGGGGAAAGGGATTGCACCCCAGTCCCTCTACATGATTTTTAAAATCAGAGCTCACACGGACTTCTCTGGAGACGTGGACAATGTATATATTCATGTGTCTCTCATATTGATTTTGAACCAATTACTCTTCTTGCTGTTGCAATGGGTGAATGAATGCTTCAGATGATCCAGCTGTTTTCCTATATCCTGTGCCTTCTGGAGAGAAATGGAAGAGCCTTCTGATGCTTTTTAGCTGAAGGTATGTGTGCTCATCATTAAAGGGAGCCTGTTGGAGCAGGGCATGGAATTTCTATTCATCTGTGTGACTGCATATGTTTCTCTCTCTCTTTCTCTGTTCCTATCTCTCTGTCTCCCTCTCTCTTTCTCACTGTTTCTCTCTCTCCAGCACACATTTTAAATATCAAGGATCACACCATCAAATAGCAAACAGCTCCCTAAATAGTAATTTCCCTTGCACTGAGAACCTGCCCAAACTTTGAGATAAAAGGGCAAAATAAAAAACTATCCATAGAATATTTTCAAAAATTCGTCTTATATCTATTTTTTAAAGAAAGCAGGAAAAAAACTTGTTTGATAACATTTAACATCAACTCATAATTTTTGCTGTGTTTTCTCCCAATTTCTCCTCAAATCTCTGTGGTTTTGCTGCAATAGTCACTGGTGGTCAGACTGCAGCTAGCTTTCTTGGCTGGCCACAATCTGCTTTCTACCTGGCAGCCAGCCAGCCATTTCCTACTTTCTGCCACTTTGTTTCCTTGAGTGTTTCTGTTTTTGAACAGATAGAAACCTTATATCACAGCAGAATTGGACTTTATATCTTCATGCTCCTCAAATATTCTCCATCCTACACATGTCTGTGATTGGCCATTTTCCTGAGTTTTCCTTGTACCCAATGCTCCAAAACACTGACCTTTCCCAACACTTACCCAGAGTCCCATTTCACAGTATTCATATGTAGGTTCTTCCATTAAGGACTCTTCACAGAACTTACACCAGTTGCTTCATCACCTTAGCCTCTTGTGGCTTAACATTTCCACAAAACCATGAACGCATATTTCTATGAACTCATTTCTGAACATATCATATATAGTGTATAAAACATCATGAGGATGATATTGCTTATTGTAATACTGCTCAAAATAACAAAAGATTAGAGACAAGCTACCCATGCACAGATGAATAATTAGCATTTTTCATTTTGATAAAGTATCTGCTATTAACACAGAAATTAGTAAGAATGAATTCTAATCAATCTCAGGCCATATCACATTAACTATGTATTTCAACACAATGAGATGGATGATATAGGCATTTCAAAGATTGTTTGCTCTAAGGTAGAAGAATTGATACATTAACTGTAGTTAAACCCCAGACGGGAAGTAAATTGTGAGACACCCCCTCTCCCACAGAGACAAACTCGGCCATGATCACAAGTCTTCCCATAGAATACATCCACTGAACTCTCTCAGCTGCTAGGACATCCACTCTAATTATCAGGTTCCTCTTGGTATTGTATAGTGATTGCTCACATTGACAGGGAATGATTAAAGTAAAAGAGAGAAAGAGAGAGAGACAGAGGAGGTTTGCAAGTTTAGTAACAGAAAAAAAAAACATGTAGGAATAGAGGTGAAGAATAAAGCAGGTGACATTTGCTTTTGCTTGGAAAAGACAAGGAATTTTCTTGGCTGGTCTAAGACGTGGCAGAAAAGTACAGTGTTTGCAGGTGCTCTGTGGGCTTGAATGACATATTTTAGTTTGAGCCAAAGGTGTTAACATGGGATCAGGGTCATTTTATCCAGCCCCTAGCACAGAGATGGAAGAGTAAACACATAGACTGAGAAGCAGTGTTATTATGGGAAGAACTATAGCTGCATTGCAAGCTGTCATAGGTACTTTATACATTGGTACAGACTCAGGCACTCAGTGTTTGAGCTTCTGCACATGCTGATTCCACCAACTCCTAGATCCTGGGATCTCATAGATCCAAAGAATCTTCCTTGATTCTACTCTCTGGATTTAATTCATGGAAAGAGAGCAGCAGGCAAGTGCATTCAAGAGATACTGAAAAGATGCAGAGAGATCAACAACCATTGAAATCATATGTTAGCTTTTCTATTTGCTGGATACCAATTTACACACTAATCTCTTAATCTAAAATTGTCCTTGTGAAATACCGACACCATGAGCTGGAACTGGATCAGATATGATAATTGTTCTGGTGTTTCAGTGTTTCTCTCCAAAAGACATTCCATTGCTTTCTAGGTGGGCAAATTATATCCTATCAAATCCATCATTAGCCCATTACTGTGACAAAACTCTTCATATTAAGGTTAAAATGGACATGCCAGTGGTTCAACCTAATGTTATTTTCTGTATTGGTGATTCATAAAATGTTTCTACAGTGTAACAGTCAAAATCACTCCTCTTTCCCATTCCTGCTTTCATGTATTCAGAAGAGGGAAAGCATGAGGAGGTACAATGAGAGCAGCGCGTCTGAGTTCATCCTCCTGGGGCTCCCCATCCGGCCAGAGGACCAAGGCATGTACTCTGCCCTGTTCCTGGCCATGTACCTGATCACGGTGCTGGGGAACCTGCTCATCATCCTGCTCATCAGGCTGGACTCTCACCTCCACACACCCATGTACTTCTTCCTCAGCCACTTGGCCTTCACAGACATCTCCTTCTCCTCAGTCACCGCTCCTAAGTTGCTCGTGAACATGCTGACACACAGTCAGTCCATCTCTTATGCCGGATGTGTTTCCCAGGTGTATTTTTTTGCATTCTTTGGAACCGTTGACAGCTTCCTTCTGACCTCCATGGCCTATGACAGGTATGTGGCCATCTGCCACCCTCTGCACTACACCACCATCATGAGTCAGAGTGTCTGTATCTTACTAGTCCTTGCATCCTGGTTCTTATCTTTTGCAGGTGCCCTTGTGCACGCTCTCCTGCTTGCCCGCCTCTATTTCTCTAGAGGTACCACTCTCCACCATTTCTTCTGTGACCTGTCTGCCCTAATTAAGCTCTCCAGCTCAGACACCTCCATCAATGAACTGGGCATCCTCATTGTGGGATCCATAGTCATTACCGTGCCATTCATATGCATCCTGGTCTCCTATGGCCGCATTGGGGCCACCATCCTGAGAACTCCCTCCATCAAGGGAATCTGCAAAGCCTTGTCCACGTGTGGCTCTCACCTCTCTGTGGTTTCTCTCTACTATGGAGCTATTATTGGGATATACCTAGTCCCTTCATCAAAGAACACTAATGACAAGAATGTCATTTTGTCTGTGCTGTACACTGTGGTCACGCCCATGCTGAATCCCTTTATCTACAGTTTGAGGAACCGGGACATGAAAGGAGCACTGAGACGTGTCCTCAGCAGGAGAGGATGCTTCCAGTGATGGGCGTGGTCCTCCATGTCAGCATCCCTGTTCAATTCTCTTTCATCCTTCCTCTGTTCTCTGTCTTAGAGAATCTTCATGTGGCTTTTCCTTCACTCTCTTCCCCTCACACAGCTTTCCTGTTTGACTTTCTTGCTGACATTGAGCATCTTGGGAAGGTTTTTTATAAATTTCCCTACACATTTTTCCTTGTCTTGCAAACATTTTAATATAATTTCACCACTAATTTTTTATTAGATAGCTTTTTAGCCTTCATAACAAAGTTCTTTTCCCTTTATGAAGATTACAGAAATATAATCTCTGTTAGATTTATGATTTAATTTTTGTGCTTTACCTTATAATATATTCTGAATTATTTTGTCAGTAACTATAATTAAGAACCTCATTTAACATTTATTTATTTATATGTATTTTTGGAATGGGTGTGTGGCCTGCATCTATGTCTGCAACACGTGTGTGCCTACTGCCCTGGAAGGTCAGAGGAGGGTACCAGATCCTCTGGGACTGGGTTTACAGACGCCTGCGTGCCGCTGTATAGGTGATAGAAATCACCTGGGTCGCTGGAGAGCAGTCAGTGCTCTGAGCCCGTGAGCCATCTTCTCTGCCCTTCGCATTTATACTTCAGGTTTTTTAGCTGACACTCAAAGGTGCCAGGTATTTATGGGGTGTGATGTAATGTTTCCATATAAGTAATGGTGTGTAATGAATAAATAAAAAGTATTTTCATTTTCTCAGGTACTTACTACGTGTCAGTATGATGTCATTCAAACCCTGTATTCTAGGCTTTGGGGTAATATATAGTATTTATAATCGCTACACAGAGGAAGAAATGAAAGGTTTATTTTTACTACCTAATCACAATTTAGTTAGTACCCACTGACCAATCTATGCCCATCTATCTGCCTTATTTCCCATTTTATTTATAATCTCACCCATTTTCCTCTAATCTTTCTTGTTTGCATTAGTGTGGTAATAACCAGGCACTCAGTTCACTGTGCTTTTCCACAAGTGGTTGGGCCTGGTCACTAACGAAAATGAAACTCTTCTCTGTAAAAGAGAGTGAAGATAGGATCGAGTCCAGCATAGAGCACGGAGGCCGTGGGACAGGGCGCTGCTCTGCGGCCTGGCACAGAGGTGGGACTTTGACACGATTGGCGTGACCCTCCAAGTAGCGCTGTGGTTACACCTATTCCATCTTAAGAGGGAGGCTCAGCTCTTCTGAGCCTGTGATGAAGAATGGCTAGGTAGCTATCAGGAAGTCTCAAACCAAACCCTGGAATTGAACTCAAGCAGGTCTCCAGAGCAGTTTGATCCAAATATATTTTATTATAAAAAGAAGAAAGACAATTCCTTGCTAAACTACAAAAACGTCATCTCCCTTGAACAACATTGCCTTTCTGGAGAACCTGCGCCTGCTCTTTCGGTCGATGGGAGTTGACAGCTATTTCTGTAAAGTAGCACCAGAGAGTGTAACGGGCAGTCAAATGCTGTTCTCCAGCCCTTAGTGGATCTCATGCTACTGTGAGTGTGTGTGAGTATGAGTGAGTGTGAGTGTGTGCAAGTGTGTGGGTGTGTTAAACCTCTGCTGCTCTATTATTTTTAAAACAAATGTTTACATGTTTAGCATACATTTTATTGAGTCATTACAAAAGTCAGGACAAAACCATAGAGACAATATACAAACAGTTCAGTGGTGTATGCTACACATAGTTTTGAGGAACGTTGTCTATTGTACATTTGTATGTGTTTGCATTCATACACCTAAAACATTTTAATAAGAGCATCAGACCAAATACACATCAGTCTGTAGACCACAATGGTAGAAAAGTGACAGTGGCCCTCATGCTCCTCTGGTCCCTCCTCAGCCTGATCATCTTTTCTCTTGAAGCTAAGCAGTTTCTTGGTTATTTTCAATATTTCATTTGGGGTTTAAAATTTCCGCATGGAATCTTCATACTCACCTGGTCTAGAGCTATATATAAGAGAAATGATTATATTTATTTTGCTCACAATTTGTTTTTGTTGTGTTTTATTGGCTTTGAACAAACACTCTATGTGTTCCAGAGCCTCTGTTAGATAACACAATTATCTTTGTTTTCAGTGTGTAGGGGTTTGAATGAGAATGTCCCCCAGAGGCTCCTGTATTTGAATACTGGGTCCCCAGTTGGTGGAACTATTTAGGAAGGGTTAGGACGCATACCCTGGTTGGAGGTGGTGTGTCACTGTGAGTGGGCTTTGAGGTTTCAGAAGTCCCCACCATTCACAATGTAGCTCTCTCTGTCTCTTGCTTGTGGATCAGGTATGTAAGCTCTCAGCTGCTGTGCAGGTGCCACGCCTGCCTGCCTGCTGCCATGCTTCCCACCATTACGGTCACGGAGTTTAACTCTCTCAGACTCTAAGCCCATAATAAACTTTTTCTTTTGTAAGTCACCTTGTTCTTGGTGTTTTTATCACAGCAGTAGAAAAGTAACTGAGACACAGAGGTTGATTTTTTTAAGCATTGTATTGTTATGAACAACAATACTTCAAACATTCATGTGTGTCTATTTAGCGTGTACATGCAGGAGATCCTGTAAACCGCACACCAGGTGCTTTCTGGATTGCAGAGCACAAGTACACTCAGATTAACCAACATTGATAAGCTTTTCTCCAAAATAGACTAATAGAATCCTGTCTGGAAAGCGTTGTGATTCTAGCTGTATAGTATCCAACAAAATGCAAAATAATAAAGCTAATAAAAATAACCGGTGGTTTCTAATGGTTTAGTACAGTTGGAAGGAGGGATGCATAGGTTGAGCAAAGTGGACTCTAGAGAAAAAATATGCTCTATATGATGGTGGATAAAGATTACCATGCAATTTTCATGAGCAAGCTTTAGTGAAGGAGATTAAACCAATATTAGGAACAGATGTACTATACCAATACAAGCTGTTAACAGTGGCGCTTTAGTAATGTTCTATTGCTGTGAAGAGACATCACAATCAAGGAAACTATTAGAAAGCAATTAATTGGGGACATGCCTACAGCTGTAGACGTAGTCCACAGTCATAATGGTAGGAAGCAGAGAGGCATGGCATTGGAGCAGTAACTGAGAGGACTACCTGCTGATCCACAGAACGAGGGTGACACTGGGCCTGGCGTGGGCTATTACAACTCAAAAGTTGTAAGAACACTATCTATTTTTCAGAAATCTAAACCTTCTCTAAAATAATTTTTGAAAGCTGTCTGTAGTAGTTAGCCTCTGTGTGGGCTCAGCAAGAAAGACACAGAGGCATTTTCATACATACACATTGTTCCAGACTTCAACAAAAGGAACCACCATCATGGCCAGCTGTATCCCAGACAGTGGAACCCTGAGCTTCTGAACTCAGGTGTTTTTAATGATCCAGAACTTGTCAGTTGCTCTGTTGATAGCATGTGCATGTCATTACCAATCAAACATCCCCCACATAAATCCAACACCGGCAGACAATACAAAACACCAGTGCCTAGGTAGCCCTTCGTCCAACAGTGCACAAAACAATTATTTTATAAATAACTAAGAATAAACTTCCACAACACTGTACTAAGTGAAAACTCTTCTGAGTGCCTGAGAATTCTCATTATGTTACTTCTTGGGCAATACTTGATAAATGACAGAACCCCCTCTTTTTTTTTTTTAACCAAAAATGATAAGTTGCAAATTGCTGCCTGCTTTTCCTTACTCTATTCCTGTTCACCACTAAGGTAAAGGATCTGTTGAACATTTGTGACAGAGACGGCTGGCTATGCATCCTGATTTCTTATATTGCTTATACAGATGTGCGCAGGAGTCAAGCTGTTTCACTTAGTAAGGCACGATTGTTTCCTGAGATGATTATAGAGAAGCATGTGGGTTTCCTTCTCCTGTTGGAGATAATCAAGCCTGGGTCAGGCATTCCTACCTTCTCACAAGGATACACTGGACAGGCAGGAAACAAAGAGCAGGACCAGACCCTTAAGGCCTGCCCAGTGACCTATGCTAAATGCCGTGTTCACAGGTTCCATAATCTCCCAAGCAGTACTGCTGGCTGGAGAACATGGGTGCACATGGAGTCTAGTCCGTGGTGACCATTCCATGTTTGATCGCAGTAGAAGCTACCAGAGTCAGATATTTAAATAGCTCTGAAATGCATTTTAATATAAACATGCAGAGGTGTTAACTGTGCTTGTATTTGCTTGATTTTCTTACTTAGAGGAGGAGAGATTCAAATAATGGATTCTGCAGCAGCTGGAATGTTAAAACCACTAAGAAATGATATTGCTGTTGGATATAGCAGTTAAATAGTTTGATACATGTTTGTGATCAGCCTGTCAAATCCTGGCACAGGAACTACACATGAATGAAAGCTCAAAAAGATGTGTGATGAAAGTATGTCAAGTATATTTAAGAGAGTCAGTCATGCCTACGATCTTTTATATAAGTGATCTCTGGGAACCTGTGAACACATTCTTTAGATGCTGTTTTAACAATTAACACACTATTAGCTTGTTCAATAGTCTATTTATAGGAAATGTGAATTAGATGGCATGTCTTGTGGTGGGGAGCGCCTCCACATGGCGAGGCACTTTGTTCCATAGTGTGGTCAGCCTGTGTGTGGATTTTAATATTAGGGAAAATCATCCTGAGTAAGATACCTCAGTCCAGAAAAGACAAATATGGTGTGTACTCACTTCTATGTGGACATGAACTGTTAAGCAAGGGACAAAGGTGCTGCAGTCCACAAACCAGAGAGACCATGTAACAAGGTGGGTCCCAGTGTGGACACAGAAGTCTCCCTGTAAAGGGGAAATAGAACAGATGATGAAGAAGGGATGGGGATGGATAGAATGGGAAGAGAAAGGACCAGAGGGTGGACATTGATGGAGTGAGAGAATGTACGGAGAGACAACCAGAATTGGAGGATGCAGGGGAGAATCGGGAGACTTAGTGCAGTGACACTCACTGGAATCAACGGAGGAGACCCTAGTGAAGACCTCTAGTCATGGGGGTTAAGGAGCTGAAAAGGCCTTCTCCTGTAACCAGGCAAGGCTTCCAGTGGTGGGACTGGACATCCTTTCTGCCACAAAACTTCAGCCTTTAGCCTATCCTCCTGCAGGAGCCACTGGGACAATTGAAGGGTAGAAAGCCAAGCTAAATGAGGGAACTCATAATTAATATTCCATGGCCATTAAATAGTCTGGGATACTGGAGAAGACTTCTAATGTTATCCTGATCTCCTCATAGATTAATGCCTAGCCCAGTCCTCAACAGAGAGGCTCCCTTGGGCAGCTGAAGGGAGCAGATGCATAGGCCCAGGGCCAGTCAAAATGCAGAAATCTGGGTATCCAAGGAAAAAGTGTTGGAGGGATTTCTGGGACCAGAGAGTTTGAGGTCACCAGGAGAACAAACCCCATGCAGTCAACTGACCAGAACCCTGAGGGTCTCTGCGAGTCTCAAAGGCAGACATGGAACCTGCTGGGTCCCCAAATAAGTATTGAGGATGCCTGGCCTGGTTCTCTTGCAGAACTCATACAGACTGGAATAAAGGTGTGTGGCTCCGAACCTCTTGCCTGTCCTTGAACCTTGTCCCCGTAGTGGGTTGCCGAATCCAACCTTGAAGCAGGGAATTGTGCCTGACCCTGTTCTACCTTGTTGTGCCATGCTTGACCAGCATCCCTGGGAACACTCCTCTTTCTTGGGGAGAGACAGAGGTGGGAGTGGAAGGATAGGGTAGATCTGGGTAGGGGAGATGGAGGGAGCTTGGAGGAATGAAGGGAGGAGAGCAAAGACATTGGAATGTATTATATGAAAGCAGAAAAATTTTTTAAAAAGAAAAAAACGATTCCAGAAGAAATTCTCTAGTTTTTTGCCATATTGTTCCATTCTTTTATTTTTTGTTACTTTTCACTATTAATTTTAGTATCACTAAAATTATCATTTTTATGTATTATTCTTTTTGCTTTTGTTTGTTCTTACTTACATGCACATTCTTTATTTTATATTTTAATTATTTTCTCTGTATTCTGTTCTCCATCACATTTTTCCTTTTCTTTTTTCTTTTCATGCCCTCTACTTTATTCCATCAGCAGCAGCAGCAGCACCATTACTAATACTTTTAATGTATTAACTTTAACGTAATAGTTTATTCCATGTTGTTCTGCTCTTCTCTTTTCTATGGTGTCAGTAGTGTGGCTTTGTTTGTGACTGGGCTGTAGTGCACTTCCATCACAGCTCTGTGCTGGTGTTACTGCTCCTACAGTCTCCCTCCAGGAATGTACTTGAATTAGCCCCCAGGAGAAGGATGCTCACTAAAAGGGCCACTGAATAACAGCACAACAGGTAATGATTTCCCAAATATACAAATCATGACCTTGAAATTCAAGAAATATGAGACTCTTCCAAATGTAATTCTTCAAAGAGTTGTTACTTCACTGAACTAACTCTCAACGAAAGATTTGAAGATAGAGAAATGTTTAAAATGTCAGATAAAGAATTTAAAAACTCGGACAATGGGCCTACATGTTCAAGACTGGCTCTAGCAACAGTCAGCTGTGGATCAGACAGGGTTATATGAGCTCCACTCCTTGCTCAATTATTGGCTACTTGCCTCCTGTTGTTTACTCCACCCAGAGACTCTCAGGGAGCCTTTCCTTCAGTGTTCTATTGCGACAGAATAGATTGGAACTTTTTATTATAGCAGGAAAGGCCTCATCTATTGTAGTGGAATATTTGAATTAGATTTCTTACACTTGTACACTGTCCTTTTGGAGCGATGCTCCTGCAGATGTGTTGTCTGTGCTGTATGGGGGAAGGGTGCTTCCTCAGGCTTTGCAGCTTGCCTCACTCTGTAAGACTTGCTTCCTGCAACTGTTCACACCTCTGTACTAAAAACAGTAGATGCAGCCCCCTACAATCTTTGCATAAAAAGGCCGTTTGTCTGTTGTAGTGCAGATGAAGGATACGTATAACCTTTGCAGCTTCTGCAGCCAGAAACTAGAGAAGACTGGTTTCCTCAGCTTGGACACCTGCCTGAGTAGGGGACAAGTCAGCTGGCAGATGCTGCTTATGTAAATAAGGCCCTTGTGTGAGTAGAAGGAAGCTTTGAATGAATAAAGGACAGAGAGGCAGAAGCAGAGTGAGCCATGAAAGATGAGACCCTTTGCCTAAACCATCCAGGTTTTACACCTAGGAGACTTGCCCTTAATCATTATTGAAATTCATAGACATTAATGTTTCCATCTATGATCTATTCTGGTTCCTCAATAATTATCCAAGTGACCATGATCTTGAATTTTATCATCCACTATTTCAGCATTTTAGTTGTGTTCTTTCTAAGCACCTACACAGAGTACCAATATTTATAAACGCAAATATTAGGCTCTTATGTTCCTTTTAGGAAATATTTAAAATATTTTTATTTACTTCTTTATTTTAAATCATGTGTATGTGTCTAGGTGAAGGATGTGCACATAAATGCAGGTGCCTACAGAGGCTGGAAAAGGGCACACTCTGGATCCCAGAGTTACAGGAAGATGTAAGCTGTCCAGTGTGGGTGCTGAGAAACAGACAGGCCTTCTGCAAGAGCAGGGTGTGCTTGTAATCACTGAGCCTTCTATTCAGTCCACAGGTCTCCTTTTATTTTATCATTATTACTTTATTTTTCATTGAATACTTTGAGAGTTTTGATCATACATGCCTCCTAAGATTCACCTCCCACCTACCCAACTTTGGGCCCTTTTTTGTTTTTAAATCATTGAATACCAATTTGTGTTGCTCAAATATTCTTGGATACGTAGTCTTCTACTGGATCATGGTAGAACATATCAGGGGCTTACATTCTTAGAGAAAACTCTCTTTTCCTCTCCCAGAGGCTAACAATTGCCAATAGCTCCATGGCTAGGGCTGGGACTGCGTGCCCAGATCTGTTGTCCATGCAGGGATTTGGGCTGGCTTGTGCTTACACAGGTCTTGTGCATATTGTTGCAATCACTGTGAGCTCATATATGCAGCTGCCCATGTCCAGGAGACACTGTTTTCTATAATTATTTACCAAGGTTTCCTTTTAAATATCACTTAAGAAACTTTCATCATTGCTTTAGACTCTTGTAGGCAACAGTCTATTAAAACAATGAGTTTATTAAGTTCATGTATTCATCATGAACTTCTGGACTTATGATCACTCTGTTGGTCCAAGATTTTCCCAAAAGTTTGTTAGTTCCTAGGTGGACAATGCCTTTAGTCAATACCATCAGTATCTTGAAATATTAAAGTTGAAATTCACACATCAACTAGCTCAAGACTGTTTTCATTAGGTAACAGTTACAATGATTTTCCTTCTTTCATATTTCTTGTTTTCTTTTTATCTTCAGGAAAACAAAAACAAAGAGTATGAAAAGGAATAACTAGATCAGCATGTGTGAGTTTATTCTCTTGGGGCTCCCCATCAGCCAGAAGACCAATGCTTGTATTATGTCCTCTTCTTGTTCAAGTACAAACTTGACTACAGTGTCAATTATGAAACATTTACAATAGTTTATCCCTTCTCCTCTATTTTACAATCTAATTGCATCATAAATTTGCAGATATAAATGACATTTCTTATGTAGATATTATACTTAATACTTTTATTTGAAATATGTACCATTAGACTATATGTTTAGAAGCTGTGGATTATGTCTTAATATGGGGGAAGACAAACATAGTTAAAAATGTATATTCTATATTTCATAATTTCCACCCTCTGTATAAAACCATTAAAACAAAGGTTTTGTGTTCAACAAATATCAAACATAAAAATGTACGTAAAAGGTATATTATAGATAAACATAATTACACAGATATTTGTATACATAAATATACAAAACAAGCAAATTTCTTAGTCTAAACAACAGAGTTAAATTTGTTCACTATCACACAGTAACCCAGTGTATTATTTCCACTAACATTTCGTCAAGTGTAGTATTCAGTATTACTAGCTAGAAGCTTTATTTCTTATTTGAAAAAAAAACTAGAATTATCCAAGAACCTATCAGGTAGCAAATGGTGATTATATTGTTTTCTGTTCATATTATGGAATAATGTGGAATAAGAGAAGTGTAAATTAGTGATATATATAACAATAGAGATGAGCTTGTTTTCAGATTGTTGAGGAAAAAGCAATCAGAAGGTGTTTGGTTACGTCCATAACATTTGTACCACTACTGCACCAGAGGGCATGTCTTGGCAGGCCAGTTATTGTAGTGCACAGGGTTCACAGCAGAGTAAAACTGAAGGTTTATTTTCTCTCTTGTTTGGTTACGTCCATAACATTTGTACCACTACTGCACCAGAGGGCACGTCTTGGCAGGCCGGGAGTTATTGTAGTGCACAGGGTTCACAGCTGAGTAAAACTGAAGGTTTATTTTCTCTCTTGTTTGGTTATGTCCATAACATTTGTACCACTACTGCACCAGAGGGCACGTCTTGGCAGGCCGGGAGTTATTGTAGTGCACAGGGTTCACAGCAGAGTAAAACTGAAGGTTTATTTTCTCTCTTGTTTGGTTACGTCCATAACATTTGTACCACTACTGCACCAGAGGGCACGTCTTGGCAGGCCGGGAGTTATTGTAGTGCAGAGGGTTCACAGCAGAGTAAATCTGAAGGTTTATTTTCTCTCTTGTTTGGTTATGTCCATAACACTTGTACCACTACTGCACCAGAGGGCACGTCTTGGCAGGCCGGGAGTTATTGTATTGCAGAGGGTTCACAGCAGAGTAAAACTGAAGGTTTATTTTCTCTCTTGTTTGGTTATATCCATAACATTTGTACCACTACTGCACCAGAGGGCACGTCTTGGCAGGCTGGGAGTTATTGTAGTGCACAGGGTTCACAGCTGAGTAAAACTGAAGATTTATTTTCTCTCTTGTAGCATGCACAGCGCCTTCCAGAACTATGAAAGCTAGCACGGTAATGAAATAAGGATGAAGCTGCCTGTTGAGTACCAATTTGGCTTCTCCATATTCTGTGAACCAAGTACCAGACCTTCAATAATAGGGTCTCACCAGTTAGCAATGGCAGTAGCCTTTAAAGTTTATGAATCTATGGGACTTCACCAGTCAAGAATTCTAAAAGAAGTAATGTACTATAATCACTAACAAAAAGAGAAGAATCTACACCAGAAGAATAAAAAGTCATCAAAGAAAATAACCTGATGGTGCAACTCAAGGAATGAGAAGAGGATGAGCAAATCAAATTCCAGATTAGTAGAAAGGAAAAAGTAGCAATGATTGAGAAGAAATAAATAAAATACACACTGCAAAATTATTAAATATCAACAAGATGAAAATTGTGTTTTCAAGGGAGTAAACTAATCTGACAAACATTTTGGTTGAATACCCCTCCCAAGAAAGAGGGATGATAAATAAGTAAAACCAGTGATGAAAGAGGAGACATTACAAATAATACATATAAACTAAAAAGACCATCAGGGGATATTATGAATAGCCATCAATTAGAAAACCTTAAATGGATGCGTAGAGAACAAAACATTATTTTTTCTGATTTTCGTATATGCAAAATAAGTGAACCTTGTTATTAAATAATAAGATATTGTGAGGGAAAGACACAGCCAGGTAAAAGGAATAGAATGAACCTGGGTGGAAGAGAATGGAGAAAAGTTGCTCCTAGGAATCTGGAAGTAGTAACATCAATTGTTAATTCATAAGATATTATTTTTCATGGTCTTAAATTAAACAGAAAGTGTTCAAACTCATGAACTTGAACGTAAAAATCTTCATGAATGTAGGGAAAGAGAGAGGGCTGCAATGATATTCTTCAGTCTGAGACCTGCTTAAAACATGAAGTTCTCTGCAGCTGGGTCAAATGAGGCATCATCTTTAGAGCAGAAGATGATCTGCCACGAATATGCCTGTAGTAGTACGCTGCTGCTGCGTCTCACCACGGAGGACAAGGAGGCATTTTCATAGACTCAAACTCTGCCAGACTGCAGCAGAGGGACCTCCATCATGGTCAGTGCCACACTCAATCAACAGTGGAACCCGAACGTCTGAGCTCAGGTGTTTTATTGATTCAGAACTCCTCAGGTATTCTGCTGATACCACGTGCAGATTATAAGCAATGAAACGTCCCCCACAGAAATCCAACACCTGCAGACTATACAAAATGCCAAGACCTAGGGGAGCCCCTCACCCAACAGTACATAAAACAATTATTTTACATACAACTAAAAATAAACTTCTGCAACAAGGACCCACATCATGTTATTGATTTTCTCCTGGACATTGAAGAAATGAAGCTGGAAATGTATGGGATAGATTTGGGATCAATTTCCTAAGAGGTAAGTATAAAAATATATTAACTGGTTATTTAATACTATTATGAGAAATATACAATAAAATGCTACCTGGATCACTCTTGGGCAAGAGAATGATATTTTATAGAAACATTTATCTTACCAGGGACCAGTGTCATGATGAGATATAGTTTTCTTTACTTTTAAAATATCAGACAATGAAGGTAAAGATTTATAGTGTTTTTGAAATAACATGGCGTTAAGAGGCTGAAGACACAGCTCAGTAGTTAATAGTTTACACTATCCTTGCAGAGGGTCTGAGTTCAGCTCCCAGCACCACATCAGACACTGCAGAACCATCTACAACTCCAGCTTTAGGGGATACACTTCTGGCTTCTGTAGCCCCTGCACTTATAAACACATTACCCAACCCCACACACATTTAATAAATAATAAAAAAGTAAAAAGTAAATCACATAGGTTTCAGAAGAGACTTTGGTTATTCCACGGTCTATAGCTCACTTTGTTGTAGACTCTAGACCACATTTCCCCAGTGTAAATTTAGAAGGCAACAAACTTTTTGAACTGCTAAATTCCCAATGGCTGCCTTGTGGGCTATTATTGTTTCTCCTCAAAGGTGAACTCCCTTATGCCCGCTTCAATAAGTGAGTAATTCCCCAAGGGAACCAGAGGAAATGCAGTAATTTGAGCCTGTTTGTCTCTAATACTTCATTGTTTAAATTAAAATCACTCACTAAGTTAGGGACTGCGAACACGAGTGTATGGTGTAACTATAATATCTGGGTTTGAGTCTAAACTTATTATTCAATCACAATGGAACCTTGAGCATCTTAGAGATTACCCACTTCACCATGGTTTTGTCTTTTAGGGAGAAATGGGAGAGCCAGCATACACCTCCTGGATGAAGGTAAGTGTGTTGACATCTAAGGGTCTCCTCAGAGCGGCTACAGTATTTACCTCACAGTGTGACGTTTGTTTGCGTGTGCGTATGTGAGCATGACTAGTGTATGTTACTGATCTCTGACATCTCCTCTGCAAACTGGAGTATGGTAGTACTTTTATTGGAAACAGTTCATCTTGAACTGAATATGCATTAAAAGCTTGAAAGGATAGGGTCAAATCCAAACTCTAGGTAAAATAATTTCTCTAGAATTGATATTTTATATCTACCTTTCCAGAGGATGGCAGGCAAGCTAAGCCTTATTTATTTTTAACCCTCACAGTCTGTGTATAAAACAGATATTTTTTACCTAACTCCTGTAACAACATCATATTCAGAGTCCTGTGTTCAGTCTTCCCTCAATGTAATCCAATCTTTAGTATTTAATGGTAAGATATTTAAAATATTTTGTTACTTCTTATTTAAACCACTTTTCTTTTAAAAAATTAATTTGAGGACTGTATATATGAGTACTATATTTAACATCATTTCTATTCTTACATGTATGTATACACGTGTCTACGTATATATTTGCATATGTAAACACATATGCTCCTTATGTGTACCTGTGTTTAGGAAAGTGGCAGTAGTAGGTTCTCCTTTAGGGTCCATGATCTTAGCAGCCATGGATCACTGGCTAATTTTACAGCATCAATAGTGAGTTTCTTCCCATCGAGTGGGTCTTAAGTCCAATTAGACAGTTGGTGGTAACCATCGAGATATAAGTACCTTTGAACCTATCTTACCATGCTGAGCATTGTGCTTTGTAAGTGTCACATCTGGGTAGGAGTATTGATTGCTTTCTCCCTTGGCAGCTTGTGTCTCTTGTTCTGGTGCTATGAGAGTTAGTCCTTAGGGGAAGATTCTACGTCAGTTTAGATTGATTCCTCCAATTCTTGTGTTCAAAGAGTATTGTATATTCAGCATATAGGATCTCCCCTTCAAGTTCTGGGTGGCAGCCAAGGGCAGTAGCAATAGCCTATATTAATTCAATGAAGGTTTCCATGCCTGCTACTGGGGCTTTGTTAGATAGTCTATGGCTTTGGGTTGGGGGAGCATTATTATCCCAAGTGGCATAACTTCCTTCAAAACACACACACACAAACCCACACATACACACACACACACACACACACACACACACACACACTCATGTGCACACACACATTTTTCTGTGGCTATAAAGATATGTATTTAGGTTAAAGTTAGAAATCACATTGGTTTAGGATAATGACAGAGTAGGTTCTCCTCTAGGCTCTATGACCTCCCCAGGCATACAGGCATTAAATGGCTGCTGAGAGAGGGAGAATCTGTTTTCTTCAGTGATAGATTCACTGACCCAGTCCCAAGTAGACAGCCATAAACATTGTACATATGAGCAACACATAATGTACTCACTAGGTTGTATGGATGTGTGTGTGTGCACGTGCACACATATGTACATATGTAACAATAATAATAAAAATAACAAGAAGTCATGAACCTGAGAGGGAGTGGGAGCAAAGGAGGAATTGAGGGGGGCAAGAAGAGATAGGAAAGATGAAAATACAGGACTCACATATGATATTCTTGAAGTATAAAAAATGAGAAGTTTAAATAAAAAGAAACTTCTATTCTTTGTCACATTAACTCCTGTGAGATGAGTCATTTAAAGTCATGAGCAGACAAAGCCATCCTATGGCTCCCAAGCCTTACATGTTCCTCATGGACTCCTGGATCCTGAACTGATCCAGCGATTTCCTCAAAGATGCATTGGGCGCCTTGGTGGAAAACAACATTCTTCATCCAGACAATCTGTAGCTTATTAGAGTGACAGGAAATGTGGGGTGTTCAGGTGAAAATGCACGATGTAGTTCAAAATGGCGCTGTGCGGTGTGAGAGTCACTACAGCTTCTTATTCTTTCATATTGCTGTAAGCTTTTTCATCTCCAGCAGAAGAAAGGAAGAAGAGCATGAGGAGGGATAATGAGAGCTATGTGTCTGAGTTCATCCTCCTGGGGCTCCCCATCCGGCCAGAGGACCAAGGCATGTACTCAGCCCTGTTCCTGGCCATGTACCTGACCACGGTGCTGGGGAACCTGCTCATCATCCTGCTCATCAGGCTGGACTCTCACCTCCACACCCCCATGTACTTCTTCCTCAGCCACTTGGCCTTCACAGACATCTCCTTCTCCTCAGTCACCGCTCCTAAGCTGCTCGTGAACATGCTGACGCACAGTCAGTCCATCTCATATGCTGGGTGCATTTCACAGGTATATTTTTTCTTAAGTTTTGCAACCGTTGACAGCTTCCTTCTGACCTCCATGGCCTATGACAGGTACGTGGCCATTTGCCACCCTCTGCACTATACCACCATCATGAGTCAAAGCCTCTGTGTCCTGCTAGTAAGTCTGTCCTGGGTCTTAGCCACGGCGTGTGGTCTTGTGCACACTCTCCTCTTGGCTCGTCTGTCTCGCTTTAGAGACAATACCATCCCCCACTACTTCTGTGACCTCTCTGCCTTACTGAAGCTGTCCATCTCAGACACGTCCATCAATGAGATGGTCATACTTTCTGTAGGTACAGTGATAATTACCTTGCCATTCATATGTATTCTGGCCTCTTATGGCCGAATTGGGGCCACCATCCTGAGAACTCCCTCCATCAAGGGAATCTGCAAAGCCTTGTCCACGTGTGGCTCTCACCTCTCTGTGGTTTCTCTCTACTATGGAGCCATTTTTGGACTATACCTAGTCCCTTCATCAAATAACACTAATGCCAAGGATGTCATTGTGGCTGTGATGTATAGTCTTGTCACGCCCATGCTGAATCCCTTTATCTACAGTCTGAGGAATCAGGATATAAAAGGAGCATTGAGAAATATCCTCAATAGGGGAATGGCATGAGGTGTTTTGTGTTTTCCATTAACTGGATAGAATTTCTCTTTGATTGGCACGTGCGACATTATCTTACTGAATGGACAATTTTTTAGAAGATTTTTATCGGATACGCTTCTTTATAGCTTGGATATTGCTCTTACCTCTGTTTAATTTTCTTGATGTTGATAACCTTGTTACAAAAGCTTTTCAAAATGAATACACAATGTTTTTTTCTATATTATTCTATGGCAGATGTTTATTTTTAGTTTTATATAAGATAATTGTTTTATGCACTGTTGTATTAGGGGCTGTCTAGGGTGTTTTGTATTGTTTGCAGGTGCTGGATTTCTGTGGGAGATGTTTGATTGCTTATGATCTGTACCTGAATAAAAACACCTGAGCTCATATACTAGAGTTTCCACTGTCAGTATGGCACTGGCCATGATGATAGTTCTCTCTGCTGAGGTTTGAGAGTTTGCAGTAATGATATATGCCTCCTTGTCTTCCTTGCTGAGCCACCCCAAAAGCAGATTACAACTAAAAATGGCATATTGACATGGGGCACTGACATCAAGCCAGCTCACCCAACATGGAAACAAGAAAGAAGAGAACCTTCAGACCTCCCACAGTCCGGTAAATTGCTATCAGGGAAGCTACCAGAGGATAGAGATTAAAGTATTAAGTGAATGCTCCTTAAGGAAAAGGAGAAAGAGAAAGGAAATAAGCCTCTACGAAGATAAAAGGCTATGAAATTAATACATAAATGAGGAAGAAAAGCACTGAGGTGAGAGCCACAGAATGGAGGCCCTTAGAGATAAAGAATTCATCTGGGAACAGGGAAAAAGCAAGGTTCTTACTGCTTTTCGTAATCACGGAGCTGATGCTCCTTCCCACTGATGGTGGTAGCATACTGTTTCACAAACTGAGTTTTCTGATAGCTGTGTTGAATGTGTGTGAAGCTCAAAATATGGTGTTTGAGATGTATGGAAGACGCTGTATATTTCTCTTTAAAGATGGTGAAAAAGAACACGAAACCCCCAGAAGGTTTCAAACAATAATTCTTCTCACTGCCACAGGAGCTCCTGTTGTTGTGGAAGCTAGGCTTAGAGCCAAAGAGCCCCTTAGTTAAACTGAACAGTTTTTTTCCTGAACATCTGACTAAGAGAAAGACAAGCAGTTCAGATACTGGTGACAGTGATGAGAACTCCAGCCCATGAGGGAACCTGTGCTTCAGACAAGATGACCAGTCATTTTTCCAGAAAACCAGATTCTATCTTAAAAGCTGTAAAGTCTTTACTCAGAAGTAGCACACAGAAGCTGTCTTCTAGAACTGGCCAAGGTTGTATCTTGTGCTGGTAGCCAATATCCGGTGGACTGGTTTTGAAGGCATGAAGGGTCTTTGGAAAGCAGCTGAGCTTTGGCACTGTGAGAGACCAGGAGAGGCCATTAAAGTTAAAAGTGGCCTCAGTGGCAGTTAAAGACTCAGAATAAAGGGGTCATGTAAAGAACCTGAGACTTGGCACCATGAAGAGAGCCCAGGAGAGGCTATTGGTGAAAGTGCATCCTAGCTGCAGCGAAGGACCACAACATCCTGAAGATGCCAGTACTGTGGGACAATCACCAAGAACAGCAGTAGCAGTGGAGCGAAGCCAGTCAGAAACTGGACGACAAACTGTGTGTGCTGCAGAGGACAGAGTCAGAGAAGTGACCCCAGTCCTTTGGAGGAGCCCAGAAGATTATGAGTGAATTCCCGATAACTGGACATTGATAATGTTGTTCTGCTGTTGAAGACCATTGTGAGAATCTTGATAGATGTTTGGTTTCATTCGGTCCTGTGTACATTAGCAACCCTGATGATTGTTACTCTTGTAAATAGTTTTGCTGGTGTAATTTTAAATTGTGTTGTAGAGATAAAAAGCAAATTTTTGATTGGTTTATACAAAAAAGGGGAATGTTGAAGAAGTTTATTTTAGTTATATATCAAATGATTGTTTTATGCACTGTTGGGTGAGGGGCTGTCTAGGGCGTTTTGTATTATTTGCAAGAGTTAGATTTCTGTGGGAGTTGTTTAATTGCCTATGATCTGCATGTGCTATCTGTAGAATATCTGAGGAGTTCTGAAGGAATAAAAACACCTGAGCTCAGAGACTTGAGGTTCCACTGTCGAGGATGGCACTTGCCATGATGGTGGTTCCCTCTGCTGTGGTCTTGCAGGGTTTGGACCTATGAATACGTCTCATTGTCTTCTTTGCTGAGCTGCCGCAGTAGGTGTACTACTACAGTGTTTCCCTTTTCCGCATGAGATCTTTCTACAAACAGTTTAAATTGTAATGTTGTCACAAGTTTAATCTCATTTGATTGCTTGTAGCTTTTGGAGCAAAGTAATTTTTCCTTTTTCAGTAAAAGAGAAAAACTTCTTTGGATAGATTTTTTTCTTTTCTTTCCTCTTTTTGAGACAATGTCTCTCTATGTGGCTCTGCATGTTGTGAAATTTGCTGTGTAGACCGGGATCACCTTGAACCTGTAGAGATCCTTCTGCCTCCACCTCCCGAGGACTGGGATTAAAGGTTTGAGTCACCATTCCCAACCTGAACTTATTTTTTTTGTGTTCAATTTAATAATATTTTGAATCTTTTTCTGCTGTTAGTAAGCTTTGTTAGATACTGTAGCTCACATACCACATGAATGAACTGGTTATGTTCACAGTAGAAGTGGGGTTGTTAGCCTGAGATTCCTACATCTTCTGGGCCACCATTCTGAGAGCTCCATCCATCAATGGAATTTTCCAGCTCTTGTTTGTAATGTACTTTTCATTTAAGCTGATGCATGAAGTTATGCATGTCTATGATCAGATGAGTTTCAATACATATGTGAGTGGTGTAATGTACAAACAAGAGAGACTACCCCTCAAATGTCTGTCATAGTTTGTGGTGGAAACTCTCAGGTCCTTCCTTGTACTACTTGTGAGACATACACCACCTTATCATCATCTCTTGTCTCCCTGCTATTGCAGTTCACACCATACTTTCATGTGCATTGACCAAGTTTTCCCCTGCTTCCCACATGGCTTGCTCAGCATTTTGTAATTTCTTATTCATTTTTCAAATTTTACTTAGAATATATTCTTAAATTGAAATTAACTATGCAGGTAACTATTTTTTCCTTGAAACTCAGTGGTCCATTGAAAGTAGGTAGGCAAAATGGGTACATGTCCTAGGTAGTGAACAGGGCTTTGATTGGTAACCTCTAGGTTTAGGAAGATCAAGTTTACATGAAGTAGAGAAGTGAGAAGATAGATCTTAAAAATGCCTTTCAGATGGTGCTGTAATTATTTGTAATCAGTGTGTTCCCATCAGGGGTTGGGTGCTCAAGGGTGTGGGCTAGAGAATGGGTATGGGCAATGAAAAGTCTAGGCAATCTGGACAGAGTTCAAGCAGCGCTGTGAGATAAATTAATCTAAGAGCAACAGGCAATTAATGGCTTTTGTCCAATCCCAATTGGTCACCCCTAGAACACATGTGTATATGAACAAGACTTAATAGACTCAGCAGCTTTTGTATGTGTGTTTGTGTGTGTGTGTGGGTGTATGTGTGTATATGTATGTATGTATATATGTGTGCATTTGTGTGTGTATGTGTATATATTTGTGTATGTGTATATATATTTGTGTGTGTATGCTAATGTATATGTAAGTTTGTGCGTATATATGTCTGTTTGTGTGTGTGTGCATATGTGTGTGTGTGTATGTATATGTGTATATATGTATGTGTGCATATATGTGTATAACTGTGTATGTATATATGTGTGTTTGTGTGTGTGTATGTATGTGTGTGTGTGTGTGTGTGTGTATGTTTATGTGTAAGTGTATGTGTGTATCAATAGTAATTAATGATGTGAACATGAGATTTAGAAGGAATGGGGACACAGAGGAGAAGTAGGAAGGGGGAAGAGGGAAGGGTAGAAATGTTGAAAATATAATGTTCTTGTATGGAATTCTGAAAAACAGTTAAATTCAAAAATTTAATCCAAGTATACTATGTTATAGAATGAAAAGGCCTCCACACCTAATTTCATAAATGCATTGTCCCGTATTTCCATATGAAATGATGAACATGTGTGTTCAGTGGTTCTTAACCTTTGGGGTTTGAACAAGCCTTGGACAGGGGTTGCCTAAAACTGCCTGCATATCAGATATGTACATTGCAATTCATAACAGTAGCTAAATTAAAGGTATGAAATAGCAATGAAAGTAATTTTGTGATTGGTGGTCACATGAGCTGTATTTAAGGGTCACATCAATAGGAAGGTTGAGAACCACTGGGTTGGTTCGTGGAAAACCTCTTCTACTGAAACAAAGGTATTTACCTTCATTAATGGCAGCCATTTCCTGCGAGAGATGCTTCCATATCTAGTGACTATTATGAAGAAGGACATTCAGGCTAAGAGAACTCATGTGCTGCTATGCTAGCAATATTTGATGGACAGTCTTCTCAGACTCGTGTGTGTGAGGCCCATCCTCAGACTGACGTGCTGTTTGAAACTTTTGACATCTCATCCGCTTTTTCTCGTTTTCACTGATATTTAATTTATACTTACAAGATTGAAATAACTCTCAGGAAAAATAAAATATACACGTACCATTCACAGTTAAAATACGAACGCGTATAATCTTGTGTTATGCACATGTATGTCCATACAGGTAACATTTGAATGCATTTTAATTAATACTATTAATTTATGCATTTATATCCATTTAAAAATCACTGGATTTCAATGACAGAAAACAATACTAAAGATGCTGAACTTCCTTGGGTCCCTCATCAATTATATTTTCTTTATCCTTAAAGGTAGTGTCTCGACTGCTTCTTTTTTTTAATTATACAAACTGTAATTATATAATAATTATACACAGTGATATTTTTGTTCTTTTGTTTTTGAGACAGCGTCTCCCTGTGTGACCTTGGCTGGTTTGGAACTAGCTATGTAGACCAGGCTTTAGTTCATAGAAACCTGCCTGCCTTGGTCTCTTGAGTGCTGGGATTAAAGACATCAGTCACCATGTCTGGCTCAAAGTGACTAGCGTTAAGTTGTTTCTGCAGTAACTTGTGCATCTAATGAGCTCTGATGAAACCCACCTCCTCCTGCTGCCCTCTCTCGCTTTTCCTCATCACATCCCTAAAGTCCTCTTTCCACCTCCCTGTCCTCCCTCTCTTAACCCCATAGGAGAGAAAATGTGTGAAGCTTGTCTTTGGGAGTCTAAGCCATCCTGGCTATGACAATGATCCCCAGTTCTGTCCATTTTCCTTCAAATGACATAATTTCATTATATATTGATGAATTATTCTCCACTATTTTCTCTTCTATTGAATACGATTTTAAATTTATTCTTTGAAGACCTCATGTTTACAATGTATTTTGATCACACCCACCCCAACTCCCTTCCTCTAGCTCCTGCATCGAGGAAGATAACAGGTCAACCTCACACCTTCACGCCCTCTTTGTTGTTGTTAATAACTCTCTGAGTCCGTTCTTACTGCCCATATGCTCAAGGGCTTTGGGCCATCCACCTGGGGAATTTATCAGTGGCAAGACTTGCAAAGGAACATGTCCCTCCCTCATTACCCATCAACTGCCATAGCTACTGTGACAGGAGTAGGACCTTGGGGAGCGCCATACCCTCCATCCGTGCTGGAATCTTAACTGGCCTGATGTTGTGTGAGACTTCTGCAGGTAAGGTAACCACAGCTACTGTGCATTCATGTGTGCATGGCCATGTAAAGTCTAGAAGACAGCGTTTTATAGCTCTCTTCATCCTCCTTTGGCTCTCCATAACTCCTGCCTTCTCTTCTGTGCTATGCTCTGAGCCTAGGGTGAGGAGAGAGTTTCTAGATGAGTCATGTATGGCTGAGCTCTCAGAGTCATTTATTTGCACAATTCTGGCCTGTTATGAGTCTCCGCATTTACCACTATCCTCTAAAGAAAGCTTCTCTGCTCAAGAGTGTGAGAAGCATCCAAAGAAAGCTTCTCTGCTCAAGAGTGAGAGAAGCATCCATCTATGGGTCTAAACACACATATTTAGAAAGCAGTCTGACAACATGGCCACTTGAAAAATAATAACAATGATTCCCCCTTAAAGTCTACGAGCTCCTTAAACGTGTGTTTTAGGGTAGGTCAGTGTGGAGTCTTGCCCAGAAGAGACACTTCTCTTTTTTCCAGTGCAAATCAGGCCTCTCCTTAATGACACCAGTCCCCTTAGAGTTCCAGCATCTCTAACAGCACAAGCCTTAGCTGTAACACTATGCTTTTCAGGATCCTTCCCTCTCCACACTGCATGTTTTGTGTTTCTTTCTGCCCCATTTATTCTTTTTTTCATTGCAAACCTGTGTAAGATGACTACTAACCATTGCACCACAGAGTCGGTCTTAGGCTATTTTGAACTCTTGTCTGTAAAAGAAATTATTCCATTACTTTTGAATTTAGCCTCAGGCAAGCTCTTAGGACAAGGGCAGAAAGCAGCCATAGTTTTGCCAAAATATCACATGAATGGCTTCTATCCCAATCGCGAATATTATTCTCTGCTAAACCTCTTGGGCAGCACCTCCACGGTCTGCGCAGCTCCTGGCTTTACTGTCTTCTAAGATCTCCTAGGTCGTCCCATGAAGCTCTGCGTAGAGCACTCAAGCACTTTTCTAGTCCAAAGTTCAAGTCTTCCACATTTCACCAAAACAACGTGGTAATGGCCGTCATAGAAATAGCCCGCTCCTGGTACCAATATCTGTCTTAGTTACTTTTCTATTGCTGTGAGAAAACACCAAGACCAAAGAAACTTATTCAAGGAAGCGGGAATTTGGAACTTATGGGTCCAGAGGCTTTTAAACCTTGAACCCAGCCCCTAATGACAGAACTCCCTCAGCAGATGGTACAACTCCTAAACCTATCCAAACAGCATGACCAGCGGGGACCAGGTATTCAAACTTCTGAGCCTATGGAAGGGGGCATTCTCCTCAAACCACCTAATTGTAAATAAATAAAATACTTTAATATATGTATTTTAAAATATTTAAAATAAAATAAAGAGAAACCATGTGGAGGAGAGGGACTAGGGGGTAGTCATTATAAAGTAAGATGCTACATTTTCTATTTACTTTATATTTCCATATACTTTATATAGAAACTTTAAGTGGATCCAATATTGTAAAAATGAATTAGATCAAAAGATGCTACAAAACCATACTAATCATAACTGTGTGCCACCAACATAGAAACAGACCCAATGAACTCTAGTATAGAATTAAGGACCCCGAGGAAATCCCAATAGAAACATGTTCTGAAGTCCACACAGATGGCAGAGTGCTGTGGTCTCACCTAGATCTCAGCAGATGTACTGAGAAAGACCCTGCAGACTCTGCCTGGGTCATCACGTCTGTGCCCAGCTGCATGTGGAGCTGGAGTAGGGCATGCCATTGCCGTGCTCTAAGGAATCATTACATGGAAGGAAGGGTGCCATATGAAGGATAAATCTGTTCATTGTACACTCCCGCTTTGTGAAGACTGAGCTGAAAGCATCCACTGAGGCTTAGTGCCCCCAGTATTCTTACCTACCAAGTCCCAGTGAACCAGAGAGAACAGGACAAGCAGAATGCTTTCTTGTTTCATGGGGCTTATGTTTAAATAAAGAGGAAATGAAAGACAGAAGAGAACATCACCTTCAGTAACAAGGGATATGTTGGGCATATTATTCAAGGCACCAACCAATGGAAGCACTTTGTCAGTGTGTGCTCAGTGATCAGCTTGCTGATATCAGAGCAAAAAGGGTAAGTAAGTACAGTGGAGGGTGAAGAAGTCCCATGGATGTCTGGGAAGGTACAGAAACCCAGCACCCCTTGGAGCTTTCATAAGAGCAATACAGAAGGAAATTCCAGGATGCTGACTGCTGTCATCCTCATTGTGCCCTCTGCTCTGTCCTCTGTCTTGGGCACCTGACGAGGCCAGCATCTACAGCACTCCCATGAGCTGCAACACATTGCTGCACTGAAGTAGTTGGCAGCCTTGATCCAGTTCAGCCTGCTTGGCTCAGACCTGCTGTACCATGCTCAATTTCTCCTGTCTAACCCGGAGTCCCTGGAGTCCACTGCAACAGAGGATAAAGATAGGTATGTAAGAGAGGACAGACCAGGCTGCATTAGGGGGAAACTGTCTCAAGGGATACATTTAGATGGGCTGCTGTCTGTACCAGGAAGGGGAATTCCTGACTAAGGGGTCTCCAGAATGCAGTCCAATATGTCACTTACAGCTCTAAAGCTACTGTTAGACGTGAAGCCAGCAGCTCCAGGTGGAGTTGCAGCTTTAGCCCTAGAACTGGAGGCTGGTCTAGGGATGGGGACAATCTGAATATTAGCTCTATCACCAGCCCTCTCCCTAGATACAGACCCAGTACTGATGGCTTGCTAGCAGCTGCAGCTGAGGCTGTTGGCAGAATGGAAGCAGAACCAACCCCATCACCATAACACCATTAGCTGTGGAGTTAGAGACACTACTGCAAGTGGTGCAACTTCTGTGCCCATGGCTAGAGTTACCTCTGGAGCTGAATTAATATATTGTCAAAAAGTACATCAGCAGTTGCCTCTGGATCATATTGGTAGGGATGGTGTGTTAGGAACTTCACTGGAAATGATGAAATCCTTTTGTTTTGGTGTGTATTTGCATAAGCAACTAAGGGGTCCATTAGTATTTAATTCTATTGCTGCACAATGAATAATTCCAAGAATAAAATGTTTATTCTGATCTATATTTATTAAGTGAAATCCAGTCAATAGTAGCTATGGTGGCCTGTGGGTTTGGGCAGCGAGGCCCAACTTTGGGTGAAACTGCTTCATGCTTGGTGTTGGGCTATCTGGGCCAGGTGAATGCCCATGAGCAGAGCAGCCCGCTGCCCCCAAAGACCGTGGTGCTGCTGTGATCCATGCCGCTGCCACACACCCTGGGGTTAGTTTTGTTATTTATTTATTTATTTATTTATTTATTTATTTATTTATTTATTTATTTTATAGCACAGAGTGGGAGGGTGGAACAGAGAGAAATTGGAAGAGAGTGAGTATCTACATTGTATGATACTCAAATTAAAACTATTAAAATAACTATGGTGATAGAATTAGAATATAATTTACACGTACAAAAACTCAGTAGACATGTCATTCGTTGGCTAGAAGATTGTCTCTTCGTTCAACTGCTTGTTCAGTACGCGTATTTCTTTTCCCTAATTCACCAAGTAGCACATTTACTCTTTCTTGTTTGTCAATAAGTCTATTAAAACATGATCTTTGAAAAGTTTGCCTTTGAGGATTTCATATCTAAGTATTGCTTTTACATCATTTCCCCTTTCCTGTCCTTTTCAGACTCCTGCTGTGGGCACCCGCACCCCTTCTCTAATTCATGGCTTCTTGTTCTTCAATTATTATTGAGATATATATACACAGGTTTATAAACACAACTTGCCGAGGTCATTTAGTGTCACTCATCTGTCTGTATTCAGAGCTGACCACTTGGGATTAGATAGCTTTAGAGAGCTCAGCCCTGGAGAAGTCTCCCTATCCTAGTCTCTCTCAGCAGCAGCCTGAAGCTCTTCAACTTCAAGGGTTGACCTTGTGAGACTCCCCATCCGCAGGGCATGCCAGTTGGTAAATCGTATTCTTTTGAAACACACTCTCCTAGTCTCTTCTTCAGCTGTCCACACACTCCTTCCTCTCCCCTCTCAGGAGGAACCAATAGCCTGGACTGTGCACGTGATTGCAGTGATTTTTGTAGTTTATTTTTATTTTTACTTTTCTCTAAATTATATAATTTATATTTATAAGTACAAACTCACATCACTTAACTTTCACGGGCTGTCATAACAATGTGGCTAGACAGAGTGGCTCAATGTAAGTTCATTTTCCCACTGTTCTGGAGACGGGAAGTTTGAAATTAAAGGGACAACACCGTGTTTTTCTCTGTCGCCACCTGGTGGAGGGATCCTGGCACTCTCTTACTGACTTCAGCCTGCTGTCTTCTGGCTATGTCCTCATTTGAGGGTATGGGAGGGGCATCCTGGTTTCTCTTCTTAGCTAGACACTAATCTCATTGGGTCAGAGACCTACCTTCATCATTTCCTCTAATATTAATTAGTTTATTGTAAGTTTCATTTTCATATACTTTTAAGTTAGGGCTTCAACATTTAAATTTACAGGGCAGTTATTAGTATTCAGTGCTTAATAACATGCACATATATAAAATTTTCTTCCTTTCTTTTCTTTTCTTTCCTTTTTTTCCAGACAGGGTTTCTCTGTTGTAACTCTTTGCTGTCCTGGAACTCACTCTGTAGACCAGACTGGCCTGGAACTCACAGGGATCTGCCTGCCTCTGCCTCCTGAAGCTGGGATTAAAAGTGTGCACCACCACCACCGGGTATAACGTTTTTTTTCGTTTTCTAATATTGTTGAGGCCTTATTTTTCCCTCATGATGAGCTTTCCTTTTATCTGTTATTTTGTCACTAATCTGCAATATTCCTCACGTTAAAATACCAAGTTTATTTGTTGTTGAACTTGTTTCTGCTCTTATGAACAAGGTGCGCCAAACTATAATCTGCCTCTAACTGTACCTGCCCAAATAACACTGGGTGTGAATTCGATATCTCAATGCATGCCCCTGGATAATGCATTTTCAATGGTAAATGATACCATTGAAAATACAATTTTTATATAATATTTAATAATTTTAAATAATTTTTTAATTTAAATTTAATATAAATAATTTTAAATAATTTTGAAAATAATACCATTTTACCATTCAATGGTAAAAAATATGCTAAAAAATACCACTTTGGTAAAAGTGGCTAAGATTTCCAATGGAT
This sequence comes from Cricetomys ansorgei, assembly GCA_026225945.1. NCBI lineage: Eukaryota > Metazoa > Chordata > Mammalia > Rodentia > Nesomyidae > Cricetomys > Cricetomys ansorgei. The sequence continues at coordinate 5,910,679 of JAMJFZ010002981.1, forward strand.
ATAGATCAAAATTTTCAAAGACCTTATTGAAGAGTAAGTTTCCAATTTCTTGATGTGCAGTGGAAGAACTCCACAGAGATTTCTGAAAGTCTTTTACCTATTAAGGAGGCTGACCTGCTTTGGATGTAATAATAAGCCCATTTAGAATTACTATACCTGAAATTGTATTACAGTCTGTTTCCGACTATTTCTGTATGTGTGTATGTGAGTGTATTTTGTAATTAAGTTGAAAAAAATCACAGGGGTCATGCTTTACACAAGATGAAACGATGGGGACACTTGTTATGGTTACTACTGTTGTTTCTCCAGAGAGAACAGACTCTCAGACTCCAGAAAAGTTCTTTTCCTAAGGGAGTCAATGACCATGAGGCAATTTTATCCTGTTTGCCTTTAATGTGGAGCTGGGGACAGGGATTGCACCCCAGTTCCTTACATGATTCTTAAAATCAGAGCTCACACGGACTTCTCAGGAGACGTGGACAATGTATATATTCATGTGTCTATCATATTGATTTTGAACCAATTACTCTTCTGTCTTTTGCAATGGTTGATTGAATGCTTCAGATGATCCAGCTGTTTTCCTATATCCTGCGCCTTCTGGAGAGAAATGGAAGAGTCTTCCGATGCTTTTTAGCTGAAGGTATCTGTGCTCATCATTAAAGGGAGCCTGTCGGAGCAGGGCGTGGAATGTATATTCATCTGTGTGACTGCATATGTTTCGCTCTCTCTCTTTCTCTGTTCCTATCTCTCTGTCTTCCTCTCTCTTTCTCACTGTCTGTTTCTCTCTCTCCAGCACACATTTTAAATATCAAGGATCACACCATCAAATAGCAAACAGCTCCCTATACAGTAATTTACCTTGCACTGAGAACCTGCCCAAACTTTGAGATAAAAAGACAAAAAAAAAACCTCTCCATAGAATATTTTCAAAAATTCATCTTATATCTATTTTTTAAAGAAAGCAGGAAAAAAACTTGTTTGATAACATTTAACATCAACTCATAATTTCTGCTGTGTTTTCTCCCAATTTCTCCTCAAATCTCTGTGGTTTTGCTGCAATAGTCACTCGTGGTCAGACTGTGGCTAGCTTTCTTGGCTGGCCACAATCTGCTTTCTCCCTGGCAGCCAGCCAGCCATTTCCTACTTTCTGCCACTTTGTTTCCTTGAGTGTTGCTGTTTTTCAACAGATAGAAACTTTCTATCACAGCAGAATTGGACTTTATTTCTTCATGCTCCTCAAATATTCTCCATCCTACGCATGTCTGTGATTGGCCATTTTCCTGAGTTTTCCTTGTACCCAATGCTCCAAAACACTGACCTTTCCCAACACTTACCCAGAGCCCCATTTCACAGTATTCATATGTAGGTTCTTCCATTAAGGACTCTTCACAGAACTTACACCAGTTGCTTCATCACCTTAGCCTCTTGTGGCTTAACATTTCCACAAAACCATGAATGCATATTTCTATGAACTCATTTCTGAACATATCATATACAGTGTATGAAACATCATAAGGATGATATTGCTTATTGTAACACTGCTCAAAATAACAAAATACTAGAGACAAACTACCCATGCACAGATGAATAATTAGCATTTTTCATTGTGATGAAGTAACTGCTATTAACACAGAAATTAGTAAGAATGAATTCTAATCAATCTCAGGCAATATCACATTAACTATGTATTTCAACACAATGAGATTGATGATATAGGCATTTCAAAGATTGTTTGCTCTAAGGTTGAAGAATTGGTACATTAACTGTAGTTAAACCCCAGACAGGAAGTAAATTGTGAGACACCCCCTCTCCTCCAGAGACAAACTCGGCCATGATCACAAGTCTTCCCATAGAATACATCCACTGAACTCTCTCAGCTGCTAGGACATCCACTCTAATTATCAGGTTCCTCTTGGTATTGTATAGTGATTGTTCACACTGACAGGGAATGATTAAAGTAAAAGAGAGAAAGAGAGAGAGACAGAGGGAGGTTTGCAAGTTTAGCAACAGAAAAAAACACGTAGGAATAGAGGTGAAGAATAAAGCAGGTGACATTTGCTTTTGCTTGGAAAAGACAAGGAATTTTCTTGGCTGGTCTAAGACGTGGCAGAAAAGTAAAGTGTTTGCAGGTGCTCTGTGGGTTTGAATGACATATTTTACTTTGAGCCAAAGTGTTAACATGGAATCAGGGTCATTTTATCCAGCCCCTAGCACAGGGATGGAAGAGTAAACACATAGACTGAGAAGCAGTGTTATTATGGGAAGAACTATAGCTGCATTGCAAGCTGTCATTGGTACTTTATACATTGGTACAGACTCAGGCACTCAGTGTTTGAGCTTCTGCACATGCTGATTCCACCAATTCCTAGATCCTGGGATCTCATAGATCCAAAGAATCTTCCTTGATTCTACTCTCTGGATTTAATTCATGGAAAGAGAGCAGCAGGCAAGTGCATTCAAGAGATACTGAAAAGATGCAGAGAGATCAACAACCATTGAAATCATATGTTAGCTTTTCTATTTGCTGGATACCAATTTACACACTAATCCCTTAATCTAAAATTGTCCTTGTGAAATACCGACACCATGAGCTGGAACTGGATCGGATATGATAATTGTTCTGATGTTTCAGTGTTTCTCTCCGAAAGACATTCCATTGCTTTCTAGGTGGGCCAATTATATCCTTTCAAACCCATCATTAGCCCATTGCTGTGACAAAACTCTTTATATTAAGGTAAAAATGGACATGCCAGTGGTTCAAACCTAATGTTATTTTCAGTATTGGTGATTCATAAAATGTTTCCACAGTGTAACAGTCAAAATCACTCCTCTTTCCCATTCCTGCTTTCATGTATTCAGAAGAGGGAAAGCATGAGGAGGAGCAATGTGAGCAGCACGTCTGAGTTCATCCTCCTGGGGCTTCCCATCCGGCCAGAGGACCAAGGCATGTACTCTGCCCTGTTCCTGGCCATGTACCTGACCACGGTGCTGGGGAACCTGCTCATCATCCTGCTCATCAGGCTGGACTCTCACCTCCACACCCCCATGTACTTCTTCCTCAGCCACTTGGCGTTCACAGACATCTCCTTCTCCTCAGTCACCGCTCCTAAGTTGCTCATGAACATGCTGACACACAGTCAGTCCATCTGTTATGCAGGATGTGTTTCCCAGGTGTATTTTTTTGCCTTCTTTGCTACTCTTGACAGCTTCCTTCTGACCTCCATGGCCTATGACAGGTATGTGGCCATCTGCCACCCTCTACACTACACCACCATCATGAGTCAGAGTGTCTGTGTCTTACTAGTCCTTGCATCCTGGTTCTTATCTTTTGCAGGTGCCCTTGTGCACGCTCTCCTGCTTGCCCGCCTCTATTTCTCTAGAGGTACCACTCTCCACCATTTCTTCTGTGACCTTTCTGCCCTAATTAAGCTCTCCAGCTCAGACACCTCCATCAATGAACTGGCCATCCTCATTGTGGGATCCATAGTCATTACCGTGCCATTCATATGCATCCTGGTCTCCTATGGCCGCATTGGGGCCACCATCCTGAGAACTCCCTCCATCAAGGGAATCTGCAAAGCCTTGTCCACGTGTGGCTCTCACCTCTCCGTGGTTTCTCTCTACTATGGAGCTATTATTGGGATATACCTAGTTCCTTCATCAAAGGACACTAATGACAAGAATGTCATTGTGTCTGTGCTGTACACTGTGGTCACGCCCATGCTGAATCCCTTTATCTACAGTCTGAGGAACCGGGACATGAAAGGAGCACTGAGACATGTCCTCAGCAGGAGATTGTTCTCCCAGTGATGGGCGTGGTCCTCCATGTCAGCATCCCTGTTCAATTCTCTTTCATCCTTCCTCTGTTCTCTGTCTTAGAGAATCTTCACGTGGCTATTCATTCACTCTCTTCCCCTCACACAGCTTTCCTGTTTGACTCTCTTGCTGACATTGAGCATATTGGGAAGGTTTTTTATAAATTTCCCTACACATTTTTCCTTGTCTTGCAAACATTTTAATATAATTTCACCACCATTTTTTTTATTAGATAGCTTTTTAGCCTCCATAACAAAGATCTTTTCCCTTTATGAAGATTACAGAAATATGTTCTCTGTTAGATTCATGATTATTAAATCATGTGCTTTAACTTATAACATAATCTGAATTATTTTGTCAGTAACTCTAATTAAGAACCTCATTTAACATTTATTTATTTATATGTATTTTGTGAATGGGTGTGTGGCCTGCATCTATGTCTGCAACACGTGTGTGCCTACTGCCCTGGAAGGTCAGAGGAGGGTACCAGATCCTCTGGGACTGGGTTTCAGACACCCCGTGCAGCTGTATAGGTGATAGAAATCACCTGGGTCGCTGGAGAGCAGTCAGTGCTCCTAGCCCGTGAGCCATCTTCTCTGCCCTTTGCATTTATACTTCAGGTTTTTTAGCTGACACTCAAAGGTGCCAGGTATTTATGGGGTGTGATGTAATGTTTCCATATAAGTAATAGTGTGTAATAAATAAATAAAAAAATATTTTCATTTTCTCAGGTACTTACTATGTGTCAGTATGATATCATTCAAACCCTTTATTCTAGGCTTTGGGGTTATATATAGTATTTATAATCGCTACACAGAGAAAGAATTGAAAGGATTATTTTTGCTACCTAACCACAATTTAGTTAGTACCCACTGACCAACCTATGCCCATCTATCTGCCTTACTTTCCCATTTTATTTGTAATCTCACCCATTTTCCTCCAATCTTTCTTGTTTGCATTACTGTGGTAATAACCAGGCACTCAGTTCCCTGTGCTTTTCCACAAGTGGTTGGGCCTGGTCACTAAAGAAAATGAAACTCTTCTCTGTAAAAGAGAGTGAAGATAGGATCGAGTCCAGCATAGAGCACGGAGGCCCTGGGACGGGGCGCTGCTCTGCGGCCTGGCACAGAGGTGGGACTTTGACACGATTGGCGTGACCCTCCAAGTAGCGCTGTGGTTACACCTAATCCATCCTAAGAGGGAGGCTCAGCTCTTCTGAGACTGTGATGAAGAATGGCTAGGTAGCTATCAGGAAGTCACAAAGCAAACCCTGGAATTGAACTCCAGCAGGTCTCCAGAGCAGTTTGATCCAAATATATTTTATTATAAAAAGAAGAAAGACAATTCCTTGCTAAACTACAAAAACGTCATCTCCCTTGAACAAGGTTGCCTTTCTGGAGAACCTGCCACCGCTGTTTCAGTCGATGGGAGTTGACAGGTTGGACAGATGTTTCTGTAAATTAGCCCAGAGAGTGTAACGGGCAGTCACATGCTGTTCTCCAGCCCTTAGTGGATCTCATGCTACTGTGAGTGTGTGTGAGAATGAGTGAGTGAGAGTGTGTGCATGTGTGTGGGTGTGTTAAACCTCTGCTGCTTTATTATTTTTAAAACTAATATTTACACGTTTATCATACATTTTATTTAGTCATTACAAAAGTCAGCACAAAACCATAGAGAGAATATACAAACAGTTAAGTGGTGTATGCTACACATAGTTTTGAGGAACGTTGTCTATTGTACATTTGTATGTGTTTGCATTCATACACCTAAAACATTTTAATAAGAGCATCAAACCAAATACACATCAGTCTGTAGGCCACAATGGTAGAAAAGTGACAGTTGCAGTGATGCTCCTCTGGTCCCTCCTCAGCCTGATCATCTTTTCTCTTGAAGCTAAGCAGTTTCTTGGCTATTTTCAATAATTTCCTTTGGGGTTTAAAATTTCCGCATGGATCCTTCATACTCACCTGGTCTAGAGCTTTATATAAGAGAAATGATTATATTTATTCTGCTCACAGTTTGCTTTTGTTATGTTTTGTTGGCTTTGAACAAACACTCATTGTTTTCCTGAGCCGCTGCAAAATAATACAATTATCTTTGTTTTCAGTGTGTAGGGGTTTGAATGAGAATGTCCCCCAGAGGCTCCTGTATTTGAATACTGTGTCCCCAGTTGGTGGAACTATTTAGGAAGGGTTAGGACGCATACCCTGGTTGGAGGTTGTGCATCACTGTGAGTGGGCTTTGAGGTTTCAGAAGTTCCCACGATTCACAATGTAGCTCTCTGTGTCTCTTGCTTGTGGATCAGGTATGTAAGCTCTCAGCTGCTGTGCAGGTGCCATGCCTGCCTGCCTGCTGCCATGCTTCCCACCATTACGGTCATGGAGTTTAACTCTCTCAGACTCTAAGCCCATAATAAACTTTTACTTTTGTAAGTCGCCTTGTTCTTGGTGTTTTTATCACAGCAGTAGAAAAGTAACTGAGACACAGAGGTTGATTTTTTTAAGCATTGTATTGTCATGAACAACAATACTTCAAACATTCATGTGTGTGTATTTAGCATGTACATGCAGGAGATCCTGTAAACCGCACACCAGGTGCTTTCTGGATTGCAGAGCCCAAGTACACTCAGATTAACCAACACTTGATAAGTTTTTCTCCAAAATAGACTAATAGAATCATGTCTGGAAAGCGTTGTGATTCTAGCTGTATAGTATCCAAGAAAATGCAAAATAATAAAGCTAATAAAAATAACCGGTGGTTTCTAACGGTTTAGTACAGTTGGAAGGAGGGATGCATAGGTTGAGAAAGTGGACTTTAGAGAAAAAATATGCTGTATATGATGGTGGATAAAGATGACCATGCAATTTTCATGAGCAAGCTTTAGTGAAGGAAATTAACCAATATTAGGAGCAGATGTACTATACCAATACAAGCTGTTAACAGTGGTGCTTTAGTAATGTTCTATTGCTGTGAAGAGACGTCACAATCAAGGAAACTATTAGAAAGCAGTTAATTGGGGACATGCCTATAGCTGTAGACGTAGTCCACAGTCATAATGGTAGGAAGCAGAGAGGCATGGCATTGGAGCAGTAAGTGAGAGGACTACCTGCTGATCCACAGAAGGAGGGTGACACTTGGCATGGCGAGGGCTCTTACAACTCAAAGGTTGTAAGAACACTATGTATTTTTCAGAAATCTAAACCTTCTCTAAAATAATTTTTGAAAGCTGTACTGTAGTAGTTAGCCACTGTGTGGGCTCACCTAGAAAGGCACTCAGGCACTTTCATACATACACATTGTTCCAGACTTCAACAGAAGGAACCACCATCATGGCCAGCTGTATCCAAGACAGTGGAACCCTGAGCTTCTGAACTCAAGTGTTTTTAATGATCCAGAACTTGTCAGTTGCTCTGTTGATAGCATGTGCATGTCATTACCAATCAAACATCCCCCACATAAATCCAACATTTGCAGACAATACAAAACACCAGTGCCTAGGTAGCCCTTCGTCCAACAGTGCACAAAACAATTATTTTTTAAATAACTAAGAATAAACTTCCACAACACTGTACTAAGTGAAAACTCTTCTGAGTGCCTGAGAATTCTTATTATGTTACTTCTTGGGCATTACTTGATAAATGACAGTACCCCCTCTTCTTTTTTAACATAAATGATAAGTTGAAAATTACTGCCTGCTTTTCCTTACTCTATTTCTGTTCACCACTAAGGTAAAGTATCTGTTGACAATTCATGGCGGATACAGCTTGCTATGCATCAGTATTTCCTGTACTGCTTATACAGATGTGCGCAGGAGTCAAGCTGTTTCACTTAGTAAGGCACCATTGTTTCCTGAGCTGATTATAGAGAAGCATGCGGGTTTCCTTCTCCTGTTGGAGATAATCAAGCCTGGGTCAGGTATTCCTACCTTCTCACAAGGTTACACTGGACAGGCAGGAAACAAAGAGCAGGACCAGACCCTTAAGGCCTGCCCAGTGACCTATGCTAAATGCCATGTTCACAGGTTCCATAATCTCCCAAGCAGTACTGCTGGCTGGAGAACACGGGTGCACATGGAGTCTAGTCCGTGGTGACCATTCCATGTTTGATCGCAGTAGAAGCTACCAGAGTCAGATATTTAAATAGCTCTGAAATGCACTTTAATATGAACATGCAGGCATGTTAACTGTGCTTGTATTTGCTTGATTTTCTTACTTAGAGGAGGAGAGATTCTAATAATGGATTCTGCAGCAGTTGGAAGGTTAAAACCACTAAGAAATGATATTGCTGTTGGCTATAGCAGTTAAATAGTTTAATATGTGTTTGTGATCAGCCTGTCAAATCCTGGCACAGGAACTACACATGAATGAAAGCTCAAAGAGATGTGTATAAAAGTATGTCAAGTATATTTAAGAGAGTCAGTCATGCCTAAGATCTTTTATATAAGAGATCTCTGGGAACCTGTAAACACATTCTTTAGATGCTGTTTTAACAATTAACACACTATTAGCTTGTTCAATAGTCTATTTATAGGAAATATGAATTAGATGGCATCTCTTGTGGTGGGGAGCGCCTCTACATGGCAAGCACTTTGTTCCATAGTGTGGTCAGCCTGTGTGTGGATTTTAATATTAGGGAAAATCATCCTGAGTAAGATACCTCAGTCCAGAAAAGACAAATATGGTGTGTACTCACATCTATGTGGACATGAACTGTTAAGCAAGGGACAAAGGTTCTTCAGTCCACAAACCAGAGAGACTATGTAACAAGGTGGTTCCCAGTGTGGACACAGAGATCTCCCTGGTGAAGGGGAAATAGAACAGATGATGCAGAAGGGATGGGGAAGGATAGAAATGGGAAGAGAAAGGACCAGAGGGTAGACATTGATGGAGTGAGAGAATGAACGGAGAGACAACCAGAATTGGAGGCATGCAGGGGAGAATCGGGAGATTTAGTGCAGTGACACTCAGTGGAATCAACAAAGGAGACCCTAGTGAAGACCTCTAGTCATGGGGGTTAAGGAGCCTGAAAAGGCCTTCTCCTGTAACCAGGCAAGGCTTCCAGTGATGGTACTGGGACACCATCCCAGCCACAAAACTTCAGCCTTTGTCCTATCCTCCCTGCAGGAGCCACTGGGACAACTGAAGGGCAGAAAGACAAGCTAAATGAGGGAACTCATAATTAATAGTCCATGGCCATTAACTAGAGTCTGGGATACCAGGATAAGACTTCTAATGTTATCCTGATCTCCTCATAGATTAATGCCTAGTCCAGTCCTCAACAGAGAGGCTCCCTTGGGCAGCTGAAGGGAGCAGATGCAGAGGCCCAGAGCCAATCGAAATGCAGAAATCTGAGAATCCCAAGAAAGAAGTGGAAGAGGGGTTTCTAGGACCAGAGAGTTTGAGGTCACCAGGAGAACAAACCCCATGCAGTCAACTGACCAGAACCCTGAGGGTCTCTGCGAGTCTCAATGTCAGACATGGAACCTGCTGGGTCCCCCAAATATGTATTGAGGATGCCTGGCCTGGTTCTCTTGCAGAACTCATACAGACTGGAATAAAGTTGTGTGCCTCTGAACCTTTTGCCTGTCCTTGAACCTTGTCCCCATAGTGGGTTGCCTAATCCAACCTTGAAGCAGGGAATTGTACCTGACCCTGTTCTACCTTGTTGGGCCATGCTTGACCAGCATCCCTAGGAACACTCCTCTTTCTTTGGGAGAGACAGAGGTGGGAGTGGAAGGATAGGGTAAATCTGGATAGGGGAGATGGGAGGGAGCTGGGAGGAGTGCAAAGACATTGGAATGTATTATATGAAAGCAGAAAATTTTTTAATAAGAAAGAAAAGATTCCAGAAGAAATTTTCTAATTTTTTGCCATATTTTTCCTTCTTTTATTTTTCTTTACATTTCACTATTAATTTTAGTATCACTATAAAGCATCATTTTTATGTGTTATTCTTTTTGCTTTTATTTATACCTTACTTACATGCACATTCTTTATTTTATATTTCAATTGTTTTCTCTTATTCTGTTCTCTATCACATTTTTCCTTTTCTTTTTTCTTTTCATGCCCTCTACTTTATTCCATCAGCAGCAGCAGCAGCAACATTACTAGTACTTTTAATGTATTAACTTTAACGTAATAGTTTATTCCATGTTGTTCTGTTCTTCTCTTTTCTATGGTGTCAGTAGTGTGGCTTTGTTTGTGATTGGGCTGTAGTGCACTTCCATGACAGCTCTGTGCTGGTGTTACTGCTCCTACAGTCTCCCTCCAGGAATGCTACTTGAATTAGCCCCCAGGAGAAGGATGCTCACTAAAAGGGCCACTATATAAAACCACAACAGATAATGATTTCCCAAATGTACAAGTCATGACCTTGAATTTCAAGAAATATGAGACTCTTCCAAATGTAATTCTTCAAAGAGCTGTTACTTCACTGAACTAACTCTTCAATGAAAAGATTTGAAGATAGAGAAATGTTTAAAATGTCAGATAAATAATTTAAAAACTCTACACTGGGTACATGTACAAGACTGGCTCTAGCAACAGTCAGCTGTGGATCAGGCAGGCTCATAGAGGCTCCACTCCTGGCTGAACTATTGGCTACTGGTGAACTCTGGGGAGGGGCAGTCACTGCCTGCAGCTGGGACCTACCAGGGGCCTTACTGGGCTCCAATAGATCGGTACAAATCCATGGACACAGATGATTCTTGTGAAACTCAGTGGGTCTAATAAAAAACAAAACCTAAAAAAGGCCAGATTCTACAAAGAGAATTAAAATAAACAGACAAATGAAGTGCAAAAGCTGATTCTAGACTTGAAGAACTCAGCAAAAAGGAGATTCTGTAAGACATTTCAAATGGAAGTCTTATGAATTAAATGTTCAATAAATCAATAAATAAACCAAAGAAAAGCACCAATAGATTAGACCAGACCAAAAAAAAAAAAAAAAAAAAGAAAAGAAAAACAAAACAATAGCAGAAATTGAAGACCATGTTGAGGAACTGTTCCTTTCACATAATAATAAGAAAAAAAAAGCTGGGGTAATCAAGACGGGGCAGCGAGCAGGATCCATCAGGGATCTTGCAGCTGCCCGGTCCTCCCACTTGGGACCCCTACTCAGGAGGTCCACAACCACTCAAAAGTTTGTGGAACGGGAGACACTACATTGTCACCGGGTCCGACGAAATAATCTAACAATCTGGAGTGGTTGGAAAGACACCGTGGCCGCAACAGCTCTATATGGCTGAACAGGATGGCATTTTCTTTGGAAGAGGTAAGAGAGGGGAAGAGGCTGCACCTCTGCAGGGCACCCTTGTGCAGCATAGCTACCTGCAAGGTGGGGGTCGGGGTACTGGTGCTGGCTCCAACTGTGCCCAGGGCTTCAGTCTGAGGGTTCAGCCCACCATCCTCTGATTTCCACCAGTGGCATGGAAGAGTGAGCTGGGAGGAGAATCAGGATTGGACAGGTGGGGCAGAAACCACAGTGGAGAGATGCAGGAGCAGGCCTGGTGCCTATAGAGGTCTGGGTTACTGTGGGAGGCACTGGTGCACGTGAAAATTCCTGGTGACTACTGGATAAACTGGTGCCTATGTGAGGTCCTGGTCCTGAGGAATGATCGGTTGCCTATAGGAAGCCCTGGTCCCTGTAGGATGTCAGGGGGTCTGTGGGATGCCCTGGTGCTTGCAAGATACCAGGGAGCCTGCTTAGTGCTTAGTGCTTAGTTTGGGCGGTGAGGCAAAATTTTAGGTGGAACTCTGTTGTGCTTCCTCTCAGGCTAGTACGGGCCAGGTCAAAGTCCACAATCAGAACCACAATCAGAATACCGTGGTGAAGCCCGTCATCCATGCTCCTGCCACACAAGCTTGACTTAATTTTCTTTCCTGTTTTGTTTTGTTTTTGTTTTTTTTTTCTTCCTTTTTAGATTTCATGGGGGAGTGATGATGGAACAGGGAGGATTGGGAAGAGGGTGTTACCAAGATAAATTGCATGGAACTCAAATTACTAATAAAAGTACTATAACTATAAAATTATATATAAACAAATATAAATATAAAAAGTACTGCAATATTTAATACCTATGGTCTGGGACAGGAATAAAAGACTGTGAGTCTGTCTTTTATAAGTTGGAGCCAAACTATAAACTAGAGCCATAAAAACCCCACTGAATGAGATGACAGCAAAAAATACATAATTTTTTGTGATGCCTCCTAGGGGGTTGGCTGTGTCAGGATGAAGCTGAATGTCACCTCCCAGCCACTGGGTCATAAACTCACTGAAGTGGACCATGAACTCAAGGATTGCTTTTTCTATGAGAGGTGCATGGCCACAGAAGGAGCTGCTGATACTCTGTGTGAAGAGTAGAAGGATTATGTGGTCCAAATGATGAAAACAACAAACAAGATTTTCCCCGTGAAGCAAGGCGTCTTGACTCATAGCAGAGCTTGCTTGTTGTTGACTGAGGGCCATTCCTGTTGTAGATCAAGGAGAACTGGAGAGGAAGTACAAGTCTCTTCCTGGATGCATTGTGGATGTCAATCTGAGTGTTCTCAACCTAGTTACTGTAATAAAGGAGAGAAGGATATTTCTGGACCGGCAGATACTTCTGTGAATTGTGGTTGGGGTCCAAAAGAGCTGGTAGAATCCTAAAGCTTTTCGGTCTCTCTAAAGAAGGTGATGACTGCCAATACGTTGTCAGAAAGTCCTGAAACAAAAGAAGGGAAGAAACCCAGGACCAAAGCACCTACAATTCCTCTTCTTGTTACTCCACACATCCTGCAACACAAATGTCGATGTACTGCATGAAGAAATAATGCACTAATAAAGACGAAGTGGAGGCTGAGGCAATACATACCGTAGAAGCACACGATAGGAAAGCTGCTCATACAGTGACAGCCAGGATGAAGAGGATGGGAGGGAGGAGAGAGGGAAGGAGCGGAGAGGAGGGAGGGTGGGAAGAGAGAGAGAAAGAAAGAGAGAGAGAGAGAATGAACACAGGGACTGAGTCATATCCTTCAAAGCCACTCCTCCAGTGTCCTATTTGTCCAACTGTGCCCCATATCCACTCTCTACCATTTCCTGGAGCTTGTTCAAGTTATAATTCCATTCACCAATTGGCTCATAGCCATTATGATGTAATTGTCTCTTAATCTTTGGATCAGCAAGCTGAAGACTAAGCCTTAAACACAGGAGTCTTTTGGGGGATACTTCATATCCAAACAAATACAAGAACAGTGAAGTTCAGGGTCTCAACATACATATTTCAGTACTGGGCACCAATTCCATTAAAAAGATCATACATAACTCTTTCCTTTTATTTTACTTTATTGTTGCAGGTCATTATTTCATGATTCATGCTTGTTACGGTCTATAATTGCTTCTCCAAATTTATTACGCCCTGAGTCCTATGTAGAGCTATTGACAGCCTATGGCTTCTGAGGGAGGGGGAGTCACTTTTCCTAAGGATGTGGTTCCTGCTATTCCACTCAACTCCAGTGGGTGGCACCACATCCGGGAGTATATGGACAGCACAAATTGGACCTGTATGATAAAATTAATAAAAACAGAGGATACAAATTTAAAGGGAGTGGGGGTGAATCTGAGAGGAGTTAGGGAGATGGGGGGGTACTAATATAATCAAAATACATTGTATGACTTATGAAATTCTCAAAGAACCAATAAAATATTATGTTTCAATAAAAATACCACACATTGTTGAACCTATATTCCCATGTTTGTTGTTATGAACTGGAGATATAAGGATGGATTTGGAACAGATTTTGTAGGAGGCTGAGTGAAAGTTGTAGTGATGGCTATCTTTTGGATATGTGAGACTGCATTCATGTAACACCAACCCCACAGTTTTGGAAGAAAAGGCTGAATTGTATAGGAACCATGCTGTGTCCCTGTATTCTGAGTTGTGCTAAGATATTAGCACCTCGCTCTTTTTGTTCATAGTGGTGGTACTAGTGTACTTCTGTCATTCTTGCAGCACCATGGGGTTCTGAACTTTGATTATTATACTCAGCCACCAGGTTGGTTCATTACTGGCTCTGAACCCAAGATAAATAAGATGTTAAAAGCATTTGTGGACCACAAAGTTTCTAGTGCCTTCCTTGTTGCTATTAGCTTATTCCTCAAAGGATGAGGAAACTCTCTTTTACTTCTTCACAAAAGTAGTTGTGTTCCCTGAGGAGGCACTGGAAAGGTAGCAATTATACCCTGCCTTTGATTTAGACTCAAGGTGGCAGTGTTATCCCCTGGGGTCTTCTCCGTTGTTTGTAAAATTAGAATTCATACCAAATGCACAAGGGCTACAGGCCAATGGTTATCAGTATATCTAACCATGTTTTCTTCTAAGCTGATGAGGCTTCTGACTGCCACCATGGAACTTTTCATCCCTTAGAGACCCTACTTATTACATTGTCTCCCATGCCTTCTAGAGAGAAATGGAGGGACCTTCTCATGCCTTGAGGATGAAGGTATCTGCATTTATCATCCAAGGGATAAGCAGGGGTAGAGAACCTGTGCTCGGTAGTATGAGTGTGTGTGTTTGAGTGTGTGTCCATTGTGTGCTACTATCCCTAGGCTCTAATTCTCCACACTACAGCCTTATGTGCAGTTACTCATCATGAATCAAGTAACTGTCTATAGATAGAAAGGCTAGGATAGCACAAAGCTCCGTGTAGAACAATTTATCTCAAACTCATAGAGTTCCTAATTCAGGAGAAAAGAGGGGTGAAGAGTTTCTCTGTCTTTAACCTCCATTAACTCTTGCTAGGTTTCTTCTAAATTTGATACCAGGTCTCCATAACTGTATCCATCTCGAGAACACACTCAGGTGTGCACAGTGAGTATGTTGTATCTAAACTGAAGCAACAGCCCTGTTCAGCTCCCTCCCATCCCTGGTTCTGCTGTAACCCTGCTTTTACCCATCAAACAAAAGTGTAGTATTTAAAGCCACTTCTGTACTCGAATATTTTCTTGCAGGAACTAAGAGCAGAGAATAAAAACATTCTAATGTTTTTATGGCTAGTTTAATTCTAACAGCTCTTATATACCTCAGCTCTTTAGGAAGATTCCAGCTCCATAGATTTTACTGGACTGACCATGGACTGGACTCCCTTCTGCTGCCGCAATGTTCTCTCCAAACACTTAACTATCATGACTCTGTTCTCAGATCATATAAGAGTAGCCTCCCCAAACGCAGCCTAACAAAACCATATATATAAGCAGACCCTCTAATTCCACTTCTGGGAATTTATCACACGTACACATGCTTATGTAGAAATGTATTTATAATGTTGTTTATTGTAAGATTGGCAGTGGTAAACGTAAGGAAACTCAATGTCCAAAAGTAGCTCATTAGCACCTCATTATGACAAACTGATTATTCAAATGCGGGGGTGGGTGATATGACTGAGTGGGTAACTAATCTCTGACAACAAAATCACATTAGAATATTTAAGATAGTGGACTGGAAAATGTAGAGATTTTAAAGATAATTTCAGACAGGAATGGCACAATCGGAGTAGTAAAACAAACTTTAATCCTTCTCCCTATAAGTGAGCAATTAGTTCAAAGTCGAGACACTTTCTCAGCTTTCAAAGACATCAAACTGACTTTATTTATGGAACTTGGATCTGTGTTTTAATGGAAAGACCATCACATTTACTTACTATATTTTGTGATTATTCACACAAATAGTTCCAATCGCAACTGCTAAAGGTGGGAACAATAATAAATGAAACGATAAAATATGACAAAAGAAAAGATCATTTGAACGTCATTGACAAAAGGAATCTGGATTAAGAGCAGTGAAAATGGAGGTTATTTGATTACATTAGACAGGGACCACGTGCTTCCCTGGCAGATGTAGCTACAGAAGGCAGGTATTTCCTGGCACCCTACACACCTGAAAAGGCATAGTTAGGTTTTGGTTGAGCAAGCACAGAAGAAAACCTCAATGAGACAGACTTTTTATACATAGTCCATGAACACTGCTTTGGAAAGAGTGGCAGACAACTGGATACATTGGAGTGGGGAAGGGGTGAAGGGCATGTACAAGGCTTGTCATTTGATAGTTTATGTTGTTGACACAGATCCGTGCCCTTAAGTCTCTAAATCATGCATTGCAGCTTCGTAGCTGCCCTATGGGTTCTTTCAATTTCAGTACAGCCTCAGATATAAACCACTAGCCAACATTCTTCTAGAGCTATGCAGAGGGTCAAGAGGCTAGCAATCTATTATAAATTATTTACTAGTTTTACTATTAATTGTTGACTGATCCAGCCGTTCACCCCATTCTCTATCTCAGAATTCCATTATGGATTCCTAGGCTTCTCAAAGATGTACTTTTTTCTTAATCAGATAATTGTTATCATATTTCCAGGATTCTCAACAATATCTTGTACTGGTTTCTAAGTCACCAACCTCCTATTATGCTTGAAAAGTTTGAGATTTTTTGATAAAGTGAGTACACTAATTAAAAATATTGCTTCTATTGTGCCCTAATCATGATGCTTCCTGTTCTTATATTCCTGTGGCTTTTCTCATCTCCAGAACACAATGAAGAACACAAGGAATCAGAGCAGTGTGTCCGAGTTCATCCTCCTGGGGCTCCCCATCCAGCCAGAGGACCAAGGCATGTACTCTGCCCTGTTCCTGGTCATGTACCTGACCACGGTGCTGGGGAACCTGCTCATCATCCTGCTCATCAGGCTGGACTCTCACCTCCACACCCCCATGTACTTCTTCCTCAGCCACTTGGCCTTCACAGACATCTCCTTCTCCTCTGTCACTGCTCCTAAGCTGCTCATGAACATGCTGACGCACAGTCAGTCCATCTCATATGCCGGGTGCATTTCCCAAGTGTATTTTTTCCTATTTTTTGCTGATCTCGACAGCTTCCTTCTGACCTCCATGGCCTATGACAGGTATGTGGCCATCTGCCACCCTCTGCACTACACCACCATCATGAGTCAGAGTGTCTGTGTCTTACTAGTCCTTGCATCCTGGTTCTTATCTTTTGCAGGTGCCCTTGTGCACACTCTCCTGCTTGCCCGCCTCTATTTCTCTAGAGGTAACACTCTCCACCATTTCTTCTGTGACCTGTCTGCCCTAATTAAGCTGTCCAGCTCAGACACCTCCATCAATGAACTGGGCATCCTCATTGTGGGATCCATAGTCATTACCATGCCATTCATATGCATCCTGGTCTCCTATGGCCGCATTGGGGCCACCATCCTGAGAACTCCCTCCATCAAGGGAATCTGCAAAGCCTTGTCCACATGTGGCTCTCACCTCTCTGTGGTTTCTCTCTACTATGGAGCCATTATTGGGCTATATTTTGTCCCCTCATCTAACAACACTAATGACAAGGATGTCATTGTGTCTGTGCTGTACACTGTGGTCACGCCCATGCTGAATCCCTTTATCTACAGTCTGAGGAACCGGGACATGAAAGGAGCACTGAGACGTATCCTCAGCAGGAGATTGTTCTCCCAGTGATGGGCATGGTCCTCCATGTCAGCATCCCTGTTCAATTCTCTTTCATCCTTCCTCTGTTCTCTGTCTTAGAGAATCTTCACGTGGCTATTCATTCACTCTCTTCCCCTCACACAGCTTTCCTGTTTGACTTTCTTGCTGACATTGAGCATATTGGGAAGGTTTTTTATAAATTTCCCTACACATTTTTCCTTGTCTTGCAAATATTTTAATATAATTTCACCACTATTTTTTTTTATTAGATAGCTTTTTAGCCTCCATAACAAAGATCTTTTCCCTTTATGAAGATTACAGAAATATGTTCTCTGTTAGATTCATGATTATTAAATCATGTGCTTTAACTTATAACATAATCTGAATTATTTTGTCAGTAACTCTAATTAAGAACCTCATTTAACATTTATTTATTTATATGTATTTTGGGAATGGGTGTTTGGCCTGCATTCTATGTCTGCAACACGTGTGTGCCTACTGCCCTGGAAGGTCAGAGGAGGGTACCAGATCCTCTGGGACTGGGTTTACAGACACCTGCGTGCCGCTGTATAGGTGACAGAAATCACCTGGGTCGCTGGAGAGCAGTCAGTGCTCCGAGCCCGTGAGCCATCTTCTCTGCCCTTTGCATTTATACTTCAGGTTTTTTAGCTGACACTCAAAGGTGCCAGGTATTTATGGGGTGTGATGTAATGTTTCCATATAAGTAATAGTGTGTAATAAATAAATAAAAAAGTATTTTCATTTTCTCAGGTACTTACTATGTGTCAGTATGATATCATTCAAACCCTTTATTCTAGGCTTTGGGGTAATATATAGTATTTATAATCGCTACACACAGAAAGAAATGAAAGGATTATTTTTGCTACCTAACCACAATTTAGTTAGTACCCACTGACCAACCTATGCCCATCTATCTGCCTTACTTTCCCATTTTATTTGTAATCTCACCCATTTTCCTCCAATCTTTCTTGTTTGTATTAGTGTGGTAATAACCAGGCACTCAGTTCACTGTGCTTTTCCACAAGTGGTTGGTCCTGGTCATTAACGAAAATGAAACTCTTCTCTGTAAAAGAGAGTGAAGATAGGATCGAGTCCAGCATAGAGCACGGAGGCCCTGGGACGGGGCGCTGCTCTGCGGCCTGGCACAGAGGTGGGACTTTGACACGATTGACGTGACCCTCCAAGTAGCGCTGTGGTTACACCTAATCCATCCTAAGAGGGAGGCTCAGCTCTTCTGAGCCTGTGATGAAGAATGGCTAGGTAGCTATCAGGAAGTCACAAAGCAAACCCTGGAATTGAACTCAAGCAGGTCTCCAGAGCAGTTTGATCCAAATATATTTTATTATAAAAAGAAGAAAGACAATTCCTTGCTAAACTACAAAAACGTCATCTCCCTTGAACAAGGTTGCCTTTCTGGAGAACCTTCCCCTGCTGTTTCAGTCGATGGGAGTTGAGTGGTTGGACAGATGTTTCTGTAAATTAGCACAGAGAGTGTAACAGCCAGTCAAATGCTGTTCTCTAGCCCTTAGTGGATCTCATGCTACTGTGAGTGTGTGTGAGTATGAGTGAGTGAGAGTGTGTGCATGTGTGTGTGGGTGTGTTAAACCTCTGCTGCTTTATTATTTTTAAAACTAATATTTACACGTTTATCATACATTTTATTTAGTCATTACAAAAGTCAGCACAAAACCATAGAGAGAATATACAAACAGTTAAGTGGTGTATGCTACACATAGTTTTGAGGAATGTTGTCTATTGTACATTTGTATGTGTTTGCATTCATACACCTAAAACATTTTAATAAGAGCATCAAACCAAATACACATCAATCTGTAGACCACAATGGTAGAAAAGTGACAGTTGCAGTGATGCTCCTCTGGTCCCTCCTCAGCCTGATCATCTTTTCTCTTGAAGCTAAGCAGTTTCTTGGCTATTTTCGATAATTTCCTTAAGGGTTTAAAATTTCCGCATGGATCCTTCATACTCACCTGGTCTAGAGCTTTATATAAGAGAAATGATTATATTTATTCTGCTCACAGTTTGCTTTTGTTATGTTTTATTGGCTTTGAACAAACACATTGTTTTCCTGAGCCGCTGCAAAATAATACAATTATCTTTGTTTTCAGTGTGTAGGGGTTTGAATGAGAATGTCCCCCAGAGGCTCCTGTATTTGAATACTGTGTCCCCAGTTGGTGGAACTATTTAGGAAGGGTTAGGACGCATACCCTGGTTGGAGGTTGTGCATCACTGTGAGTGGGCTTTGAGGTTTCAGAAGTCCCCACGATTCACAATGTAGCTCTCTGTGTCTCTTGCTTGTGGATCAGGTATGTAAGCTCTCAGCTGCTGTGCAGGTGCCATGCCTGCCTGCCTGCTGCCATGCTTCCCACCATTACGGTCATGGAGTTTAACTCTCTCAGACTCTAAGCCCATAATAAACTTTTTCTTTTGTAAGTCGCCTTGTTCTTGGTGTTTTTATCACAGCAGTAGAAAAGTAACTGAGACACAGAGGTTGATTTTTTAAGCATTGTATTACTATGAACAACAATACTTCAAACATTCATGTGTGTGTATTTAGCGTGTACATGCAGGAGATCCTGTAAACCGCACACCAGGTGCTTTCTGGATTGCAGAGCCCAAGTACACTCAGATTAACCAACACTTGATAAGTTTTTCTCCAAAATAGACTAATAGAATCCTGTCTGGAAAGCGTTGTGATTCTAGCTGTATAGTATCCAAGAAAATGCAAAATAATAAAGCTAATAAAATAACCGGTGATTTCTAACGGTTTAGTACAGTTGGAAGGAGGGATGCATAGGTTGAGAAAGTGGACTCTAGAGAAAAAATATGCTCTATATGATGGTGGATAAAGATGACCATGCAATTTTCATGAGCAAGCTTTAGTGAAGGAGATTAAACCAATATTAGGAACAGATGTACTATACCAATACAAGCTGTTAATTGTGGCGCTTTAGTAATGTTCTATTGCTGTGAACAGACATCACAATCAAGGAAACTATTAGAAAGCAATTAATTGGGGACATGCCTACAGCTGTAGACGTAGTCCACAGTCATAATGGTAGGAAGGAGAGAGGCATGGCATTGGAGCAGTAACTGAGAGGACTACCTGCTGATCCACAGAACGAGGGTGACACTGGGCCTGGCATGGGCTCTTACAACTCAAAGGTTGTAAGAACACTATGTATTTTTCAGAAATCTATACCTTCTCTAAAATAAATTTTGAAAGCTGTACTGTAGTAGTTAGCCTCTGTGTGGGCTCAGCAAGAAAAACACAGAGGCATTTTCATGCATACACATGGTTCTAGACTTCAACAGAAGGAAACACCATCATGGCCAGCTCCATCCCAGACAGAAGTTCAGGAACCCTGGGGTTCTGAACTCAGGTGTTTTTAATGATCCAGAACTTTTCAGTTGCTCTGTTGATAGCATGTGCATATCATTACCAATCAAACATCCCCCACATAAATCCAATACCTTCAGACAGTACAAAACACCAGTGCCTAGGTAGCCCTTCGTCCAACAGTGCACAAAACAATTATTTTATAAATAACTAAGAATAAACTTCCACAACACTGTACTAAGTGAAAACTCTTCTGAGTGCCTGAGAATTCTCATTATGTTACTTCTTGGGCAATACTTGATAAATGACAGCACCACCTCTTTTTTTTTTTAACAAAAATGATAAGTTGCAAATTGCTGCCAGCTTTTCCTTACTCTATTCCTGTTCACCACTAAGGTAAAGCATCTGTTGAACATTTGTGACAGAGACGGCTGGCTATGCATCCTGATTTCCTACACTGCTTATACAGATGTGTGCAGGAGTCAAGCTGTTTCACTTAGTACGGCACCATTGTTTCCTGAGCTGATTATAGAGAAGCATGTGGGTTTCCTTCTCCTGTTGGAGATAATCAAGCCTGGGTCAGGCATTCCTACCTTCTCACAAGGATACACTGGACAGGCAGGAAACAAAGAGCAGGACCAGACCCTTAAGGCCTGCCCAGTGACCTATGCTAAATGCCATGTTCACAGGTTCCATAATCTCCCAAGCAGTACTGCTGGCTGGAGAACACGGGTACACATGGAGTCTAGTCCGTGGTGACCATTCCATGTTTGATCGCAGTAGAAGCTACCAGAGTCAGATATTTAAATAGCTCTGAAATGCATTTTATTATAAACATGCAGAGGTGTTAACTGTGCTTGTATTTGCTTGATTTTCTTGCTTAGAGGAGGAGAGATTCAAATAATGGATTCTGCAGCAGCTGGAAGGTTAAAACCACTAAGAAATGATATTGCTGTTGGCTATAGCAGTTAAATAGTTTAATATGTGTTTGTGATCAGCCTGTCAAATCCTGGCACAGGAACTACACATGAATGAAAGCTCAAAAAGATGTGTGATAAAAGTATGTCAAGTATATTTAAGAGAGTCAGTCATGCCTAAGATCTTTTATATAAGAGAGCTCTGGGAACCTGTGAACACATTCTTTAGATGCTGTTTTAACAATTAACACACTATTAGCTTGTTCAATAGTCTATTTATAGGAAATATGAATTAAATGGCATCTCTTGTGGTGGGGAGCACCTCCACATGGCGAGGCACTTTGTTCCATAGTATGGTCAGCCTGTGTATGGATTTTAATATTAGGGAAAATCATCCTGAGTAAGATACCTCAGTCCAGAAAAGACAAATATGGTATGTACTCACTTCTATGTGGACATGAACTGTTAAGCAAGGGACAAAGGTGTTGCAGTCCACAAACCAGAGAGACTATGTAACAAGGTGGGTCCCAGTGTGGACACAGAGGTCTCCCTGTAAAGGGAAAATAGAACAGAAGATGCAGAAGGGATGGGGAAGGATAGAAATGGGAAGAGAAAGGACCAGAGGGTGGACATTGATGGAGTGAGAGAATGTACAGAGAGACAACCAGAATTGTAGGCATGCAGGGGAGAATCGGGTGCCGTGGAAGTCACTGGAATCAATGAAGAAGACCCTAGTGAAGAGCTCTAATCATGGGGGTTAAGGAGCTTAAAAAGGCCTTCTCCTGTAACCAGGCAAGGCTTCCAGTGGTGGGACTGAGACATCCTCCCAGCCACAAAACTTCACCCTTTGGCCTATCCTCCCTGCAGGAGCCACTGGGACAATTGAAGAGTAGAAAGCCAACGTAAATGAGGGAACTCATAATTAATATTCCATGGCCATTAACTAGAGTCTGGGATACTAGGAGAAGACTTCTAATGTTATCCTGATCTCCTCATAGATTAATGCCTAGCCCAGTCCTCAACAGAGAGGCTCCCTTGGGCAGCTGAAGGGAGCAGATGCAGATTCCCAGGGCCAATCAAAATGCAAAAATCTGGGACTCCCAAGGAAAAAGTGGAGGAGGGATTTCTGGGACCAGAGAGTTTGAGGTCACCAGGAGAACAAACCCCATGCAGTCAACTGACCAGAATACTGAGGGTCTCTGCTAGTGTCAATGTCAGACATGGAACCTGCTGGGTTCCCCAAATAATTATTGAGGATGCCTGGTCTGGTTCTCTTGCAGAACTCATACAGACTGGAATAAAGGTGTGTGCCTCCGAACCTCTTGCCTACCCTTGAACCTTGTCCCCGTAGTGGGTTGCCTAATCCAACCTTGAAGCAGGGAATTGTGCCTGACCCTGTTCTACCTTGTTGTGCCATGCTTGACCAGCATCCCTGGGAACACTCCTCTTTCTTGGGGAGAGACAGAGGTGGGAGTGGAAGGATAGGGTAGATCTGGGTAGGGGAGATGGAGGGAGCTGGGAGGAATGAAGGGAGGAGAGCAAGGACATTGGAATGTACTACATGAAAGCAGAAAAATTTTTAAAAAGAAAAAAAACGATTCCACAAGAAATTCTCTAATTTTAGCCATATTGTTCCATTCTTTTATTTTTTGTTACTTTTCATTATTAATTTAATATCACTAAAATTATCATTTTTATGATTATTCTTTTTACTTTTGTTTGTTCTTTACTTCCATGCACAGTCTTTATTTTATATTTTAATTATTTCCTCGTATTCTGTTCTCCATCACATTTTTCCTTTTCTTTTTTCTTTTCATGCCCTCTACTTTATTCCATCAGCAGCAGCAGCAGCACCATTACTAGTACTTTTAATGTATTAACTTTAACGTAATAGTTTATTCCATGTTGTTCTGCTCTTCTCTTTTCTATGGTGTCAGTAGTGTGGCTTTGTTTGTGATTGGGCTGTAGTGCACTTCCATCACAGCTCTGTGCTGGTGTTACTGCTCCTACAGTCTCCCTCCAGGAATGTACTTGAATTAGCCCCCAGGAGAAGGATGCTCACTAAAAGGGCCACTATATAAAACCACAACAGGTAATGATTTCCCAAATATAAAAATCATGACCTTGAAATTCAAGAAATATGAGATTCTTCCAAATGTAATTCTTCAAAGAGCTGTTACTTCACTGAACTAACTCTCAACGAAAGATTTGAAGATAGAGAAATGTTTAAAATGTCAGATAAAGAATTTAAAAACTCGGAAATGGGCCTACATGTTCAAGACTGGCTCTAGCAACAGTCAATTGTGGATCAGACAGTCTACAGAGGCTCCACTCCTTGCTCAATTATTGGCTACTTGCCTCCTGCTGTGAACTCCACCCAGAGACTCTCAGGGAGCCTTTCCTTCAGTGTTCTATTGCGACAGAATAGATTGGAACTTTTTATTATAGCAGGAAAGGCCTCATCTATAGTAGTGGAATATTTGAATTAGATTTCTTACACGTGTACACTGCTGTTTTGGAGCGATGCTCCTGCAGATGTGTTGTCTGTGCTGTATGGGGGAAGGGCGCTTCCTCAGGCTTTGCAGCTTGCCTCACTCTGTAAGACTTGCTTCCTGCACCTGTTCACACCTCTGTACTAAAAACAGTAGATGCAGCCCCCTACAATCTTCACATAAAAAGGCCGTTTGTCTGTCTTAGTGCAGATGAAGGATACGTATGACCTTTGCAGCTTCTGCAGCCAGAAACTAGAGAAGACTGGTTTCCTCAGCTTGGACACCTGCCTGAGAAGGGGACAAGTCAGCAGGCAAATGCTGCTTGTGTAAACTAGGCCCTTGTGTGAGTCGAAGGAAGCTTTGAATGAATAAAGGACAGAGAGGCAGAAGCAGAGTGAGCCATGAAAGATGAGACCCTTTGCCTAAACCATCCAGGTTTTACACCTAGGAGACTTGCCCTTAATCATTATTGAAATTCATAGACATTAATGTTTCCATCTATGATCTATTCTGGTTCCTCAATAATTATCCAAGTGACCATGATCTTGAATTTTATCCACTATTTCAGCATTTTAGTTGTGTTCTTTCTAAGCACCTACATAGAGTACCAATATTTATAACCTGCAAATATTAGGCTCTTATGTTCCTTTTAGGAAATATTTAAAATATTTTTATTTACTTCTTTATATTTTAAATCATGTGTTTATGTCTAGGTGAAGGATGTGCACATAAATGCAGGTGCCTACAGAGGATGGAAAAGGGCACACTCTGGATCCCAGAGCTACAGGCAGATGTAAGCTGTCCAGTGTGGGTGCTGGAAAACAGACAGGCCTTCTGCAAGAGCAGGGTGTGCTTGTAATCACTGAGCCTTCTGTTCAGTCTCAGGTCTCCTTTTATTTTATCATTATTACTTTATTTTTCATTGAATACTTTGAGAGCTTTGATCATATATGCCTCCTAAGATTCACCTCCCACCTACCCAACTTTGGGCCCTTTTTTGTTTTTAAATCATTGAATACCAATTTGTGTTGCTCAAATATTCTTGGATACGTAGTCTTCTACTGGATCATGGTGGAACATATCAGGGGCTTACATTCTTAGAGAAAACTCTCTTTTCCTCTCCCAGAGGCTAACAATTGCCAATAGCTCCATGGCTGGGGCTGGGACTGCGTGCCCAGATCTGTTGTCCATGCAGGGATTTGGGCTGGCTTGTGCTTACACAGGTCTTGTGCATATTGTTGCAATCACTGTGAGCTCATAAGTGCAGCTGCCCATGTCCAGGAGACACTGTTTCCTATAATTATTTACCAATGTTTCCTTTTAAATATCACTTAAGAAACTTTCATCATTGCTTTAGACTCTTGTAGGCAAGAGTCTATTAAAACAATGAGTTTATTAAGTTCATGTATTCATCATGAACTTCTGGACTTATGATCACTCTGTTGGTCCAAGATTTTCCCAAAAGTGTGTTAGTTCCTAGGTGGACAATGCCTTCAGTAAATACCATCAGTATCTTGAAATATTAAAATTGAAATTCACACATCAACTAGCTCAAGACTGTTTTCATTAGGTAACAATTACAATGATTTTTCCTTCTTTCATATTTCTGGTTTTCTTTTTATCTTCAGGAAAACAAAAACAAAGAGTATGAAAATGAATAACTAGATCAGCATGTGTGAGTTTATTCTCTTGGGGCTCCGCATCAGCCAGAAGACCAATGCTTGTATTATGTCCTCTTCTTGTTCAAGTACAAACTTGACTACAGTGTCAATTATGAAACATTTACAATAGTTTATCCCTTCTCCTCTATTTTACAATCTAATTGCATCATAAATTTGCAGATATAAATGACATTTTCTATGTAGATATTATACTTAATACTGTTATTTGAAAATATGTACCATTAGATTACATGTTTAGAAGCTGTGGATTATGCCTTAATATGGGGGAAGACAAACATAGTTACAAATGTGTATTCTATATTTCATAATTTCCATCCCTTGGTATAAAACCATTAAATCAAAGGTTTTGTGTTCAACAAATATCACACATAAAAATGTACTTAAAAAGTATATTATAGTTAAACATAATTACACAGATATTTATATACATTAATATACAAAACAAGCAAATTTCTTAGTCTAAACAACAGAGTTAAATTTGATCACTATCACAGAGTAACCCAGTGTATTATTTCCTTTTTATAGTAACATTTTTCAAGTGTAGTATTGAGTATTACTAGCTAGAAGCTTTATTTCTCATTTAAAAAACAGTAGAATTATCCAAGATCCTATCAGGTAGCAAATGGTGATTATATTGTTTTGTGTTCATATTATGGAATAATGTGTGTAAATTAGTGATATATATAACAATAGAGATGAGCTTGTTTTCAGATTGTTGAGAAAAAAAAATCAGAAGGTGTTTGGTTACGTCCATAACATTTGTACCACTACTGCACCAGAGGGCATGTCTTGGCAGGCCGGGAGTTATTGTAGTGCACAGGGTTCACAGCTGAGTAAAACTGAAGATTTATTTTCTCTCTTGCAGCATGCACAGCGCCTTCCAGAACTATGAAAGCTAGCACGGTAATGAAATAAGGATGAAGCTGCCTGTTGAGTACCAGTTTGGCTTCTCCATATTCTGTGAACCAAGTACCAGACCTTCAATAATAGGGTCTCACCAGTTAGCAATGGAAGTAGCCTTTAAAGTTTATGCATCTATGGGACTTCACTAGTCAAGAATTCTAAAAGAAGTAATGTACTATAATCACTAACAAAAAGAGAAGAATCTACACCAGAAGAATAAAAAGTCATCAAAGAAAATGACCTGATGGTGCAACTCAAGGAATGAGAAGAGGATGAGCAAATCAAATTCCAGATTAGTAGAAAAGAAAAAGTAGCAACAATTGAGAAGAAATAAATAAAATACACACTGCAAAATTATTAAATATCAACAAGATGTAAATTGTGTTTTAAAGGGAGTAAACTAATCTGACAAACATTTTGGTTGAATACCCCCTCCCAAGAAAGAGGGATGATAAATAACTAAAATCAGTGATGAAAGAGGAGCCATTACAAATAATACATATAAACTAAAAAGACAATCAGGGGATATTATGAATAGCCATCAATTAGAAAACCTTAAATGGATGCGTAGAGAACAAAACATTATTTTTTATGATTTTCGTATATGCCAAATGAGTGAACTTTGTTATTAAATTAGAAGCTACTGTGGGGGAAAGACACAGACAGATCTAAAAGGAATAGAATGAACCTGGATGGAAGAGAATGGAGAAAACCTTGGTATCTGGAAGTAGTAACATCAATTGTTAATTCAGAAGATACTTTTTTTCATGGTCTTAAATTAAACAGAAAGTGTTCAAACTCATGAACTTGTGGTAAGCAGACCCCTGGATGCTGGCTTGAAACACAAAGCATCCCACCTTTTAAAAAGGTCCTTTTCTGCTCTGGTCTTAATGGACAGAGTACGGACAAGGCCAGATAGCCTGAAGTTGCTCAGTTCTGGGAAACTGCCTGCCAACTAACTTCCTTATTGCTTCCTCGTTTCACGTTTCCACCCTTATAGATTACACGGGAAAAATCTCACAGTGCTTCCTTATTGCTCTGGGATACCTTGACTCTGCAGTTCATTGACCCAGCGACCCCCCAATAAACTAGACCAGCCTGCCTGACCATAGCAACCTGCTTACGCATTCCCCTCTCCAATCCCCACCTGAGAACTTCTTATAAATACTGGTACTTGTGTTCAATAAATCAAAGGCTGGACCAGACAGATTGTCTGCCTTTCACTCCTTGCGCCCCTGCCCATATCCCATTCCCACGCCTGCTCCTGGGGTCTTGGTTGAAGATCCCGGGGCCGGGATATGAACGTAAAAATCTTCATGAATGTAGGGAAAGAGAGAGGGCTGCAATGATATTCTTCAGTCTGAGAAAAACATGAAGTTCTCTGCAGCTGGGTCAAATGAGGCATCATCTTTAGAGCAGAAGATGATCTGCCACGAATAGGGCTGTAGTAGTACGCTGCTGCTGCATCTAACCACGGAGGACACGGAGGCATTGTCATAGACTCAAACTCTGCCAGACTGCAGCAGAGGGGCCTCCATCATGGTCAGTGCCATACTCAATCAACAGTGGAACCCCGAACGTCTGAGCTCAGGTGTTTTATTGATTCAGAACTCCTCAGGTATTCTGCTGATACCACGTGCAGATGATAAGCAATGAAACATCCCCCACAGAAATCCAACACCTGCAGACTATACAAAATGCCAAGACCTAGGGGAGCCCCTCACCCAACAGTACATAAAACAATTATTTTACATACAAGTAAAAATAAACTTCTGCAACAAGGACCCACATCATGTTATTGATTTTCTCCTGGACATTGAAGAAATGAAGCTGGAAATGTATGGGATAGATTTGGGATCAATTTCCTAAGAGGTAAGTATAAAAATATATTAACTGGTTATTTAATATTATTATGAGAAATATACAATAAAATGCTACCTGGATCACTCTTGGGCAAGAGAATGATATTTTATAGAATCATTTATCTTACCAGGGACCAATGTCATGATGAGATATAGTTTTCTTTACTTTTAAAATATCACACAATGAAGGTAAAGATTTATAGTGTTTTTGAAATAACATGGCGTTAAGAGGCTGAAGACAAAGCTCAGTAGTTAATAGTTCACAGTATCCTTGCAGAGGGTCTGAGTTCAGCTCCCAGCACCACATCAGACACTGCAGAACCATCTACAACTCCAGCTTTAGGGGATACATTTCTGGCTTCTGTAGCCCCTGCACTTGTAAACACATTACCCAACCCCCACACACATGTAATAAATAATAAAATAGTAAAAAGTAAAACACATAGGTTTCAGAAGAGACCTTGGTTATTCCACGGTCTATAGCTCACTTTGTTGTAGACTCTAGACCACATTTCCCCAGTGTAAATTTAGAAGGCAACAAACTTTTTGAACTGCTAAATTCCCAATGGCTGCCTTGTGGACTATTATTGTTATTCCTCAAAGGTGAATTCCCTTATGCCCGCTTCAATAAGTGAGTAATTCCCCAAGGGAACCAGAGGAAATGCAGTAATTTGAGCCTGTTTGTCTCTAATACTTCATTGTTTAAATTAAAATCACTCACTAAGTTAGGGACTGCGAACACGAGTGTATGGTGTAACTATAAGATCTGGGTTTGAGTCTAAACTTATTATTCAATCACAATGGAACCTTGAGCATCTTAGAGATTACCCACTTCACCATGGTTTTGCCTTTTAGGGAGAAATGGGAGAGCCAGCATACAGCTCCTGGATGAAGGTAAGTGTGTTGACATCTAAGGGTCTCCTCAGAGCGGCTACAGTGTTTACCTCACAGTGTGACGTTTGTTTGCGTTTGCATATGTGAGCATGACTAGTGTATGTTACTGATCTCTGACATCTCCTCTGCAAACCGGAGTATGGTAGTACTTTTATTGGAAACAGTTCATCTTGAACTGAATATGCATTAAAAGCTTGAAAGGATAGGGTCAAATCAAAACTCTAGGTAAAATAATTTCTCTAGAACTGATATTTTATATCTACCTTTCCAGAGGATGGCAGGCAAGCTAAGCCTTGTTTATTTTTAACCCTCACAGTCTGTGTATAAAACAGATATTTTGTACCTAACTCCTGTAACAACATCATATTCAGAGTCCTGTGTTCATTCTTCCCTCAATACAATCCAATCTTTAGTATTTAATGGTAAGATATTTAAAATATTTTGTTACTTCTTATTTAAACCACTTTTCTTTTAAAAAATTAATCTGAGGACTGTATATATGAGTACTATATTTAACATCATTTCTATTCTTACATATATGTATACACGTGTCTACGTATATATTTGCATATGTAAACACATATGCTCCTTATGTGTACCTGTGTTTAGAAAAGTGGCAGTAGTAGGTTCTCCTTTAGGGTCCATGATCTCAGCAGCCATGGATCACTGGCTAATTTTACAGCATCAGTAGTGAGTTTCTTCCCTTCGAGTGGGTCTTAAGTCCCACTTAAGTCTTAGTTAGACAGTTGGTGGTAACCATCGAGATATAAGTGCCTTTGAACCTATCCTGCCATGCTGAGCACTGTGCTTTGTAGGTGTCACATCTGGGTAGGAATATTGATTGCTTCCTCCCTTGGCAGCTTGTGTCTCTTGTTCTGGTGCTATGAGAATTAGTCCTTAGGGGAGGATTCTAGGTCAGTTCAGGTTGATTCCTCCAACTCTTGTGTTCAAAGAGTATTGTATATTCAGCATATAGGATCTCCCCTTCCAGTCCTGGGTGGCAGCCAAGGGCAGTAGCAATAGCCTATATTAATTCAATGAAGGTT
This sequence comes from Cricetomys ansorgei, assembly GCA_026225945.1. NCBI lineage: Eukaryota > Metazoa > Chordata > Mammalia > Rodentia > Nesomyidae > Cricetomys > Cricetomys ansorgei. The sequence goes on from JAMJFZ010002981.1 coordinate 5,941,146, forward strand.
TCCATGCCTGCTACTGGGGCTTTGTTAGATAGTCTATGGCTTTGGGTTGGGGGAGCATTATTATCCCAAGTGGCATAACTTCCTTCAAAACACACATACACACACACACACACACACACACACACACACACTCATGTGCACACACACACGCTTTTCTGTGGCTATAAAGATATGTATTTAGGTTAAAGTTAGAAATCACATTGGTTTAGGATAATGACAGAGTAGGTTCTCCTCTAGACTCTATGACCTCCCCAGGCATACAGGCATTAAATGGCTGCTGAGAAAAGGAGAATCTGTTTTCTTCAGTGATAGATTCACTGACCCAGTCTCAAGTAGACAGCCCTAAACATATGTTCATATGAGCAACACATAATGTACTCACTAGGTTGAATGGATGTGTGTGTGCACGTGCACACATATGTACATATGTAACAATAATAATAAAAATAACAAGAAGTCATGAACCTGAGAGGGAGTGGGAGCAAAGGAGGAGTTGAGGGGGGCAAGAAGAGATAGGAAAGATGAAAATACAGGGTTTACATATGATATTCTTGAAGTATAAAAAATGAGAAGTTTAAATAAAAAGAAACTTCTATTCTTTGTTACATTAACTCCTGTGAGATGAGTCATTTAAAGTCACGAGCAGACAAAGCCATCCTATGGCTCCCAAGCCTTACATGTTCCTCATGAACTCCTGGATCCTGAACTGATCCAATCATTTCCTCAAAGATGTGTTGGGCTCCTTGGTGGAAAACAACATTCTTCATCCAGACAATCTGTAGCTTATTAGAGTGACAGGAAAATGTGGGGTGTTCAGGTGAAAATGCACGATGTAGTTCAAAATGGCGCTGCACGGTGTGAGAGTCACCACAGCTTCTCATTCTTTCATATTGCCGTAAGCTTTTTCATCTCCAGCAGAAGAAAGAAAGAAGAGCATGAGGAGGGATAATGAGAGCTATGTGTCTGAGTTCTTCCTCCTGGGGCTCCCCATCCGGCCAGAGGACCAAGGCATGTACTCTGCCCTGTTCCTGGCCATGTACCTGACCACGGTGCTGGGGAACCTGCTCATCATCCTGCTCATCAGGCTGGACTCTCACCTCCACACCCCCATGTACTTCTTCCTCAGCCACTTGGCCTTCACTGACATCTCCTTCTCCTCGGTCACAGCTCCTAAGCTGCTTGTGAACATGCTGACGCACAGTCAGTCCATCTCATATGCTGGGTGCATTTCACAGGTATATTTTTTCTTAAGTTTTGCAACCGTTGACAGCTTCCTTCTGACCTCCATGGCCTATGACAGGTACGTGGCCATTTGCCACCCTCTGCACTATACCACCATCATGAGTCAAAGCCTCTGTGTCCTGCTAGTAAGTCTGTCCTGGGTCTTAGCCACTGCGTGTGGTCTTCTGCACACTCTCCTCTTGGCTCGTCTGTCTCGCTTTAGAGACAATATCATCCCCCACTACTTCTGTGACCTCTCTGCCTTACTGAAGCTGTCCATCTCAGACACGTCCATCAATGAGATGGTCATACTTTCTGTAGGTACAGTGATAATTACCTTGCCATTCATATGTATTCTGGCCTCTTATGGCCGAATTGGGGCCACCATCCTGAGAACTCCCTCCATCACGGGAATCTGCAAAGCCTTGTCCACGTGTGGCTCTCACCTCTCTGTGGTTTCTCTCTACTATGGAGCCATTTTTGGACTATACCTAGTCCCTTCATCAAATAACACTAATGCCAAGGATGTCATTGTGGCTGTGATGTATAGTCTTGTCACGCCCATGCTGAATCCCTTTATCTACAGTCTGAGGAATCGGGATATAAAAGGAGCATTGAGAAATATTCTCAATAGGGGAATGGCATGAGGTGTTTTGTGTTTTTTGCTAGCTGGGTAGGATTTCTCCTTGATTGGCCCATGCAACATTTTATCTCTGAATGGACAATTTTTAGAACATTTTTATCTGACACTCTTCTTTATAGCTTGGACATTGCTCTTACCTCTGTTTAATTTTCTTGATGTTGATAATCTTGGAACAAAAGCTTTTCAAAATGAATACACAACGTTTTTTTCTATATTATTCTATGGCAGACGTTTATTTTTAGTTTTATATAAGATAATTGTTTTATGCACTGTTGTATTGGGGCTGACTAGGGTGTTTTGTATTGTTTGCAGGTGCTGGATTTCTGTGGGAGATGTTTGATTGCTTATGATCTGTACCTGAATAAAAACACCTGAGCTCATATACTAGAGTTTCCACTGTCAGTATGGCACTGGCCATGATGATAGTTCTCTCTGCTGAGGTTTGGAAGAGTTTGCAGTAAAGATATATGCCTCCTTGTCTTCCTTGCTGAGCCACCCCAGCAGCAGATTACAACTAAAAATGGCATATTGACATGGGGCACTGACATCAAGCCAGCTCACCCAACATGGAAACAAGAAAGAAGAGAACCTTCAGACCTCCCACAGTCCGGTAAATTGCTATCAGGGAAGCCACCAGAGGATAGAGATTAAGGTATTAAGTGAAGGCTTCTGAAGGAAGAGGAGAAAGAGAAAGGAAATAAGCCTCTATGAAGATAAAAGGCTATGAAATTAATAAATAAATGAGAGAAAAAGCACTGAGGTGAGAGCCACAGAATGGAGGCCCTTAGAGATAGAGAATTCATCTGGGAACAGGGAAAAAGCAAGGTTCTTACTGCTTTTCGTAATCACGGAGCTGATGCTCCTTCCCGCTGCTGGTGGTAGCATACTGTTTCACACACTGAGTTTTCTGATAGCTGTGTTGAATGTGTGTGGAGCTCAAAATGTTGTGTTTGAGATCTATGGAAGAGGTTGTATGTTTCTCTGTAAAGATGGTGAAAAAGAATGTGAAACCACCAGAAGGTTTCCTCCAATAATTCTTCACACTGCCCCAGGAGCCCCTGCTGTTGTGGAAGCTAGGCTTAGAGCCAAAGAGCCCTTTAGTTAAACTGAACAGTTTTTTTCCTGAACATCTGACTAAGAGAAAGACAAGCAGTTCAGATACTGGTGACAGTGATGAGAACTCCAGCCCATGAGGGAACCTGTCCTTCAGAGAACGGGACCAGCCATTTTTCCAGAAAACCAGACTCTATCTTAAAAGCTGTAAAGTCTTTACTCAGAAGTAGCACACAGAAGCTGTCTTCTAGAACTGGCCAAGGTTGTATCTTGTGCTGGTAGCCAATATCCGGTGGACTGGTTTTGAAGGCATGAAGGGTCTTTGGAGAGCAGCTGAGCTTCGGCACTGTGAGAGACCAGGAGAGGCCATTGGTAAAAGTGGCCTCAGTGGCAGTTAAAGACTCAGAATAAAGGGGTCATGTAAAGAACCTGAGGCTTGGCACCATGAAGAGAGCCCAGGAGAGGCTATTGGTGAAAGTGCATCCTAGCTGCAGCGAAGGACAACAACATCCTGAAGATGCCAGTAACATGGGACAACCACCAAGAACAGCAGTAGCAGTGGAGCGAAGCCAGTCAGAAACTGGACGACAAACTGTGTGTGCTGCAGAGGGCAGAGTCAGGGATGTGACCCCAGTCATTTGGAGGAGCCCAGAAGATTATGAGTGAATTCCCAATAACTGGACATTGATAATGTTGTTCTCCTGTTCAAGAACATTGTGAGAATCTTGATAGATGTTTGGTTTCATTCGGTCCTGTGTACATTAGCAACCCTGATGATTGTTACTCTTGTAAATAGTTTTGCTGACATAATTTTAAATTGTGCTGTAGAAATAAAAAGCAAATTTTTGATCGGTTTATACAGAAAAGGGGAATTGTTGAAGAAGTTTATTTTAGTTATATATAAAATAATTGCTTTATGCACTGTTGGGTGAGGGGCTGTCTAGGGTGTTTTGTATTATTTGTAAGAGTTAGATTTCTGTGGGAGTTGTTTAATTGCTGATGATCTGCATGTGCTATCTGTAGAATACCTGAGGAGTTCTGAAAGAATAAAAACACCTGAGCTCAGAGACTTGAGGTTCCACTGTCGAGGATGGCACTTGCCATGATGGTGGTTCCTTCTGCTGTGTTCTGCAGGGTTTGGACCTATGAATACGTCTCCTTGTCTTCTTTGCTGAGCTGCTGCAGAAGGTGTACTACTACAGTGTTTCTCTTTTTGCATGAGATCTTTCTACAGTTTAAATTGTAATGTTGTCACAAGTTTAATCTCATTTGGTAGCTTGTAGCTTTTGGAGCAAAGTAATTTTTCCATTTTCAATTTAAGAGAAAAACTTCTTTGGATAGATTTTTTTTCTTTTTTATTCTTTATGAGACAATGTGGGTCTATTTGGCTCTCCATGTTGTGAAATTTGCTGTGTAGACCAGGATCACCTTGAACATGTTGAGATCCTTCTGCCTCCACCTCCCGAGGACTGGGATTAAAGGCGTGAGTCACCATGCCCAGCTTGATCTTATTTTTTTTGTATCCAATTTAATATTTTGAATCTTTTTCTGCTGTTAGTAAGCTTTGTTAGATACTGTAGCTCACATACCACATGAATGAACTGGTTATGTTCGCAGTAGAAGTGGGGTTGTTAGCCTGAGATTCCTATGGCTTCTGGGCCACCATCCTGAGAGCTCCATCCATCAATGGAGTTTTCCAGCTCTTGTTTGTAATGTACTTTACGTTTAAGCTGATGCATGAAGTTATGCATCTCTATGATCAGATGAGTTTCAATACATATATGAGTGGTATAATGAACAAACAAAGAGACTACCTCTCAAATGTCTGTCATAGTTTGTGGTGTAAACTCTCAGGTCCTTCCTTGTACTACTCTTGAGACATACACCACATTATCATCATCTCTTGTCTCCCTGCTATTGCAGTTGACACCATACTTTCATGTGCATTGACCAACTTTTCCCCTGCTTCCCACATGGCTTGCTCAGCATTTTGTAATTTGTTATTCGTTGTTCAAATTATTTTTGGAATATATTCTTATATTCAAATTAACTATGCAGGTAACTCTTTTTTTCCTTGAAACTCAGTAGTCCATTGAAAGTAGGTAGGCAAAATGGGTACATGTCCTACCTCTGGGACTGGCTTCACAGACGCCTGCGTGCTGCTGTATAGGTGATAGAAATCACCTGGGTCGCTGGAGAGCAGTCAGTGCTCCTAGCCCGTGAGCCATCTTCTCTGCCCTTCGCATTTATACTTCAGGTTTTTTAGCTGACACTTAAAGGTCCCTTATATTTATGGGGTGTGATGTAATGATCCATATAAGTAAATAGTGTGTAATAAATCAATAAAAAAGTATTTTCATTTTCTCAGGTACTTACTAATTGTCAGTATGATATCATTCAAACCCTTTATTCTAGGCTTTGGGGTAATATATAGTATTTATAATCGCTACACAGAGAAAGATATGAAAGGTTTATTTTTGCTACCTAACCACAATTTAGTTAGTACCCACTGACCAACCTATGCCCATCTATCTGCCTTATTTCCCCTTTTTATTTATAATCTCACCCATTTTCCTCTAATCTTTCTTGCTTGTATTAGTGTGGTAATAAGCAGGCATTCAGTTCACTGAGCTTTTCCACAAGTGGTTGGGTCTGATCATTAACGAAAATGAAACTCTTCTCTGTAAAAGAGAGTGAAGATAGGATCGAGTCCAGCATAGAGCACGGAGGCCCTGGGACGGGGCGCTGCTCTGCGGCCTGGCACAGAGGTGGAACTTTGACACGATTGGCATGACCCTCCAAGTAGTGCTGTGGTTACACCTAATCCATCCTAGAAAGAGGCTCAGCTCTTCTGAGCCTGTGATGAAGAATGGCTAGGTAGCTATCAGGAAGTCACAAACCAAACCCTGGAATTGAACTCAAGCAGGTCTCCAGAGCAGTTTGATCCAAATATATTTTATTATAAAAAGAAGAAAGACAATTCCTTGCTAAACTACAAAAACGTCATCTCCCTTGAACAACGTTGCCTTTCTGGAGAACCTGCCCTCGCTGTTTCAGTCGATGGGAGTTGACAGGTTGGACAGATGTTTCTGTAAATTAGCCCAGAGAGTGTAACGGGCAGTCACATGCTGTTCTCCAGCCCTTAGTGGATCTCATGCTACTGAGAGTGTGTATGACTATGAGTGAGTGTGAGTGTGTGCATGTGTGTGGGTGTGTTAAACCTCTGCTGCTCTATTATTTTAAAACTAATATTTACACATTTATCATACATTTTATTTAGTCATTACAAAAGTCAGCACAAAACCATAGAGAGAATATACACAGTTTAGTGGTGTATGCTACACATAGTTTTGATGAACATTGTCTATTGTCCATTTGTATGTGTTTGCATTCATACACCTAAAACATTTTAATAAGAGCATCAAACCAAATACACATTAGTCTGTAGACCACAATGGTAGAAAAGTGACAGTGGCAGTGATGCTCCTCTGGTCCCCCCCAGCCTGATCATCTTTTCTCTTAAGCCAACCATTGTCTTGGTTATTTTCAATATTTTCATTTGGGATTTAAAAGTTCCGCATGGACCCTTCAAACTCACCTGGTCTAGAGTTTTATATAAGAGAAATGATTATATTTATTCTGCTCACAGTTTGCTTTTGTTGTGTTTTATTGGCTTTGAACAAACACTCTGTTTTCCTGAGCCACTGCAAGATAACAGAATTATCTTTGTTTTCAGTGTGTAGGGGTTTGAATGAGAATGTCCCCCAGAGGCTCCTGTATTTGAATACTGTGTCCCCATTTGGTGGAACTATTTAGGAAGGGTTAGGAGGCATAACCCGGTTGGAGGTGGTGCGTCACTGTGAGTGGGCTTTGAGGTTTCAGAAGTCCCCACCATTCACAATGTAGCTCTCTCTGTCTGTTGCTTGTGGATCAGGTATGTAAGCTCTCAGCTGCTGTGCCTGCTGCTATGCTTCCCACCACTATGGTCATGGAGTTTAACTCTCTCAGACCCTAAGCCCATAATAAACTTTTTCTTTTGTAAGTTGCCTTGATCTTGGTGTTTTTATCACAGCAGTAGAAAAGTAACTAAGACACAGAGGTTGATTTTTTTAAGCATTGTAATGTTGTGAACAACAATACTTCAAACATTCATGTGTGTGTCTTTAGGGTGTACATGCAGGAGATCCTGTAAACCACTTACTCAGACACGTTGTAGATTGCAGAGAACAGGAATGCTCAGATTAACCAACACTTGATAGGTTTTTCTGCAAAATAGAGTAATAGAATCCTGTCTGGAAAGCATTGTGATTCTAGCTGTATAGTATCCAAGAAAATGCAAAATAATAAAGCTAATAAAAATAACCAGTGGTTTCTAATGGTTTAGTACAGTTGGAAGGAGGGATGCATAGGTTGAGAAAGTGGACTCTAGAGAAAAAATATGCTCTATATGATGGTGGATAAAGATGACCATGCAATTTTCATGAGCAAGCTTTAGTGAAGGAGATTAAACCAATATTAGGAACAGATGTACTATACCAATACAAGCTGTTAATTGTGGCGCTTTAGTAATGTTCTATTGCTGTGAAGAGACATCACAATCAAGGAAACTATTAGAAAGCAATTAATTGGGGACATGCCTACAGCTGTAGACGTAGTCCACAGTCATAATGGTAGGAAGCAGAGAGGCATGGCATTGGAGCAGTAACTGAGAGGATTACCTGCTGATCCACAGAACGAGGGTGACACTGGGCCTGGCGTGGGCTATTACAACTCAAAAGTTGTAAGAACACTATGTATTTTTCAGAAATCTAAACCTTCTCTAAAATAACTTTTGAAAGCTGTCTGTAGTAGTTAGCCTCTGTGTGGGCTCAGCAAGAAAGACACAGACACACTTTCATACATACACATGGTTCTAGACTTCAACAGAAGGAAACACCATCATGGCCAGCTCCATCCCAGACAGTGGAACCCTGAGATTCTGAACTCAGGTGTTTTTAATGATCCAGAACTTTTCAGTTGCTCTGTTGATAACATGTGCATGTCATTACCAATGAAACATCCCCCACATAAATCCAACACCGGCAGACAATACAAAACACCAGTGCCTAGGTAGCCCTTCGTCCAACAGTGCACAAAACAATTATTTTATAAATAACTAAGAATAAACTTCCACAACACTGTACTAAGTGAAAACTCTTCTGAGTTCCTGCGAATTCTCATTATGTTACTTCTTGGGCAATACTTGATAAATGAGAGAACCCCCTCTTTTTTTTTTTTTAACCAAAAATGATAAGTTGCAAATTGCTGCCTGCTTTTCCTTACTATGTTCCTGTTCACCACTAAGGTAAAGCATCTGTTGAACATTTGTGACAGAGACGGCTGGCTATGCATCCTGATTTCTTGTATTGCTTATACAGATGTGCGCAGGAGTCAAGCTGTTTCACTTAGTACGGCACCATTGTTTCCTGAGCTGATTATAGAGAAGCATGCGTGTTTCCTTCTCCTGTTGGAGATAATCAAGCCTGGGTCAGGTATTCCTACCTTCTCACAAGGTTACACTGGACAGGCAGGAAACAAAGAGCAGGACCAGACCCTTAAGGCCTGCCCAGTGACCTATGCTAAATGCCATGTTCACAGGTTCCGTAATCTCCCAAGCAGTACTGCTGCCTCTAGAACACGGGTGCACATGGAGTCTAGTCCGTGGTGACCATTCCATGTTTGATCGCAGTAGAAGCTACCAGAGTCAGATATTTAAATAGCTCTGAAATGCATATTAATATGAACATGCAGAGGTGTTAACTGTGCTTGTATTTGCTTGATTTTCTTACTTAGAGGAGAGCATTCAAATAATGGATTCTGCAGCATCTGGAAGGTTAAAACCACTAAGAAATGATATTTCTGTTGGAAATAGCAGTTAAATGTTTAATACATGTTTGTGATGAGCCTGTCAAATCCTGGCACAGGAACTACACATGAATGAAAGCTCAAAAAGATGTCTGATGAAAGTATGTCAAGTATATTTAAGAAAGTCAGTCATGCCTAAATCTTTTATATAAGTGATCTCTGGGAACCTGTGAACACATTCTTTAGATGCTGTTTTAACAATTAACACACTATTAGCTTGTTCAATAGTCTATTTATAGGAAATATGAATTAGATGGCATCTCTTGTGTTGGGGAGTGCCTCCACATGGCGAGCACTTTGTTCCATAGTGTGGTCAGCTTGTGTGTGGATTTTAATATTAGGGAAAATCATCCTGAGTAAGATATCTCAGTCCAGAAAAGACAATTATGGCATGTACTCACTTCTATGTGGACATGAACTGTTAAGCAAGGGACAAAGGTGCTGCAGTCCACAAAGCAGAGAGACTGTGTAACAAGGTGGGTCCCAGTGTGGACACAGAGGTCTCCCTGAAAAGGGGAAATAGAACAGATGATGCAGAAGGGATAGGGATGGATAGAATGGGAAGAGAAAGGACCAGAGGGTGGACATTGATGGAGTAAGAGAATGTACGGAGAGACAACCAGAATTGGAGGATGCAGGGGAGAATCAGGAGACTTAGTGCAGTGACACTCACTGGAATCAACGCAGGAGACCCTAGTGAAGACCTCTAGTCATGGGGGTTAAGGAGCCTAAAAAGGCCTTCTCCTGTAACCAGGCAAGGCTTCCAGTGGTGGGACTGAAATACCATCCCAGCCACAAAACTTCAGCGTTTTGCCTATCCTCCGTGCAGGAGCCACTGGGACAATTGAAGGGTAGAAAGCCAAGCTAAATGAGGGAACTCATAATTAATATTCCATGGCCATTAACTAGAGTCTGGGATACTAGGAGAAGACTTCTAATGTTATCCTGATCTCCTCATAGATTAATGCCTAGCCCAGTCCTCAACAGAGAGGCTCCCTTGGGCAGCTGAAGGGAGCAGATACAGATGCCGAGGGCCAATCAGAATGCAGAAATCTGGGAATCCCAAGGAAAAAGTGAAGGAGGGATTTCTGGGACCAGAGAGTTTGAGGTCACCAGGAGAACAAACCCCATGCAGTCAACTGACCAGAACCCTGAGGGTCTCTGCGAGTCTCAAAGGCAGACATGGAACCTGCTGGGTTCCCCATATAAGTATTGAGGATGCCTGGCCTGGTTCTCTTGCAGAACTCATACAGACTGGAATAAAGGTGTATGGCTCCGAACCTCTTGCCTGTCCTTGAACCTTGTCCCCATAGTGGGTTGCCGAATCCAACCTTGAAGCAGGGAATTGTGCCTGACCTTGTTCTACCTTGTTGTGCCATGCTTGACCAGTATCCCTGGGAACACTCCTCTTTCTTGGGGAGAGACAGTGGTGGGAGTGGAAGGATAGGGTAGATCTGGGTAGGGGAGATGGAGGGAGCTTGGAGGAATGAAGGGAGGAGAGCAAAGACATTGGAATGTATTATATGAAAGCAGAAAAATTTTTAAAAAGAAAAATAAGATTCCAGAAGTAATTCTCTAATTTTTTGCCATATTATTCCATTCTTTTATTTTTTGTTACATTTCACTATTAATTTTAGTATCACTAAAATTATCATTTTTATTATTATTCTTTTTGCTTTTGTTTGTTCTTTACTTACATGCACAGTCTTTATTTTATATTTTAATTATTTCCTCGTATTCTGTTCTCCATCACATTTTTCCTTTTCTTTTTTCTTTTCATGCCCTCTACTTTATTCCATCAGCAGCAGCAGCAGCACCATTACTAGTACTTTTAATGTATTAACTTTAACGTAATAGTTTATTCCATGTTGTTCTGTTCTTCTCTTTTCTATGGTGTCAGTAGTGTGGCTTTGTTTGTGTTTGGGCTGTAGTGCACTTCCATCACAGCTCTGTGCTGGTGTTACTGCTCCTACAGTCTCCCTCCAGGAATGTACTTGAATTAGCCCCCAGGAGAAGGATGCTCACTAAAAGGGCCACTGAATAACAGCACAACAGGTAAAGATTTCCCAAATGTGCAAGTCATGACCTTGAAATTCAAGAAATATGAGACTCTTCCAAATGTAATTCTTCAAAGAGCTGTTACTTCACTGAACTAACTCTCAACGAAAGATTTGAAGATAGAGAAATGTTTAAGATGTCAGATAAAGAATTGAAAAACTCTACACTGGGTACATGTACAAGACTGGCTCTAGCAACAGTCAGCTGTGGATCAGGCAGGCTCATAGAGGCTCCACTCTTTCTCAATTATTGGCTACTTGCCTCCTGCTGTGATCTCTACCCGGACTCTCAGGGAGCCTTTCCTTCAGTGTTCTATTGCGACAGAATAGATTGGAACTTTTTATTATAGCAGGAAAGGCCTCATCTATAGTAGTGGAATATTTGAATTAGATTTCTTACACTTGTACACTGTCCTTTTGGAGCGATGCTCCTGTAGATGTGTTGTCTGTGCTGTATGGGGAAAGGGTGCTTCCTCAGGCTTTGCAGCTTGCCTCACTCTGTAAGACTTGCTTCCTGCAACTGTTCACACCTCTGTACTAAAAACAGTAGATGCAGCCCCCTACAATCTTCACATAAAAAGGCCGTTTGTCTTAGTGCAGATGAAGGATACGTATGACCTTTGCAGCTTCTGCAGCCAGAAACTAGAGAAGACTGGTTTCCTCAGCTTGGACACCTGCCCGAGTAGGGGACAAGTCAGCTGGCAGATGCTGCTTGTGTAAATAAGGCCCTTGTGTGAGTAGAAGGAAGTTTTGAATGAATAAAGGTCAGAGAGGCAGAAGCAGAGTGATCATGAAAGATGAGACCTTTGCCTAAACCATCCAGGTTTTACACCTAGGAGAGTGGCCCTTAATCATTATTGAAACTCATAGACATTAATGTTTCCGTCTATGATCTATTCTGATTCCTCAGTGATTATCCAACTGACCATGATCTTGAATTTTCTACACTGTTTCGGCATTTTAGTTGTGTTCTTTCTAAGAACCTATATAGAGCAGCAATATTTATAACATGCAAATATTAGGCTCTTATGTTACTTTTAGGAAATATTTAAAATATTTTTTTACTTCTTTATTTTAAATCATGTGTATGTGTCTAGGTGAAGGATGTGCTCATAAATGCAGGTGCCTACAGAGGATGGAAAAGGGCACACTCTGGATCCCAGAGTTACAGGCGGATGTAAGCTGTCCAGTGTAGGTGCTGAGAAACAGACAGGCCTTCTGCAAGAGCAGGGTGTGCTTGTAATCACTGAGCCTTCTATTCAGTCCACAGGTCTCCTTTTATTTTATCATTATTACTTTATTTTTCATTGAATACTTTGAGAGTTTTGATCGTACATGCCTCCTAAGATTCACCTCCCACCTACCCAACTTTGGGCCCTTTTTTGTTTTTAAATCATTGAATACCAATTTGTGCTGCTCAAATATTCTTGGATGCACAGTCTTCTACTGGATCATGGTGGAACATATCAGGGGCTTACATTCTTAGAGAAAACTCTCTTTTCCTCTCCCAGAGGCTAACAATTGCCAAAAGCTCCATGGCTAGGGCTGGGACTGCGTGCCCAGATCTGTTGTCCATGCAGGGATTTGGGCTGGCTTGTGCTTACACAGGTCTTGTGTATATTGTTGCAATCACTGTGAGCTCATATATGCAGCTGCCCATGTCCAGGAGACACTGTTTTCTATAATTATTTACCAAGGTTTCCTTTTAAATATCACTTAAGAAACTTTCATCATTGCTTTAGACTCTTGTAGGCAACAGTCTATTAAAACAATGAGTTTATTAAGTTCATGTATTCATCATGAACTTCTGGACTTATGATCACTCTGTTGGTCCAAGATTTTCCCAAAAGTTTGTTTGTTCCTTGGTGGACAATGTCTTTAGTCAATACCATCAGTATCTTGAAATATTAAAGTTGAAATTCACACATCAACTAGCTCAAGACTGTTTTCATTAGGTAACAGTTACAATGATTTTTCCTTGTTTCATATTTCTTGTTTTCTTTTTATCTTCAGGAAAACAAAAGCAAAGAGTATGAAAAGGAATAACTAGATCAGCATGTGTGAGTTTATTCTCTTGGGGCTCCCCATCAGCCAAAAGACCAATGCTTGTATTATGTTCTCTTCTTGTTCAAGTACAAACTTGACTACAGTGTCAATTATGAAACATTTACAATAGTTTATCCCTTCTCCTCTATTTTACAATCTAATTGCATCATAATTTTGCAGACATAAATGACATTTCTTATGTAGATATTATACTTAATACTTTTATTTGAATATATGTACCATTAGACTATATGTTCAGAAGCTGTGGATTATGTCTTAATATGGGGGAAGACAAACATAGTTAAAAATGTATATTCTATATTTCATAATTTCCATCCCTCAGTATAAAACCATTAAAACAAAGGTTTTGTGTTCTAACAAATTCAAACATAAAAATGTACGTAAAAGGTATATTATAGTTAAACATAATTACACAGATGTTTGTATACATAAATATACAAAACAAGCAAATTTCTTTGTCTAAGCAACAGAGTTAAATTTGTTCACTATCACACAGTAACCCAGTGTATTATTTCCACTAACATTTCATCAAGTGTAGTATACAGTATTACTAGCTAGAAGCTTTATTTCTTATTGAAAAAAAAAAACTAGAATTATCCAAGATCCTATCAGGTAGCAAATGGAGATTATATTGTTTTCTGTTCATATTATGGAATAATGTGGAACAAGAGAAGTGTAAATTAGTGATATATATAACAATAGAGATGAGCTTGTTTTCAGATTGTTGAGGAAAAAACAATCAGAAGGTGTTTGGTTACGTCCATAACATTTGTACCACTACTGCACCAGAGGGCACGTCTTGGCAGGCCGGGAGTTATTGTAGTGCACAGGGTTCAAAGCTGAGTAAAACTGAAGGTTTATTTTCTCTCTTGTTTGGTTACGTCCATAACATTTGTACCACTACTGCACCAGAGGGCACGTCTTGGCAGGCCGGGAGTTATTGTAGTGCAGAGGGTTCACAGCAGAGTAAAACTGAAGGTTTATTTTCTCTCTTGTTTGGTTATGTCCATAACACTTGTACCACTACTGCACCAGAGGGCATGTCTTGGCAGGCCGGGAGTTATTGTAGTGCAGAGGGTTCACAGCAGAGTAAAACTGAAGGTTTATTTTCTCTCTTGTTTGGTTATGTCCATAACATTTGTACCACTACTGCACCAGAGGGCACGTCTTGGCAGGCTGGGAGTTATTGTAGTGCACAGGGTTCACAGCAGAGTAAAACTGAAGGTTTATTTTCTCTCTTGTAGCATGCACAGGGCCTTCCAGAACTATGAAAGCTAGCATGATAATGAAATAAGAATGAAGCTGCCTGTTGAGTACCAATATGGCTTCTCCATATTCTGTGAACCAAGTACCAGACCTTCAATTATCGAGTCTCACCAGTTAGCAATGTCAGTAACCTTTCAAGTTTATGAATTTATGGGACTTCACCAGTCAAGAATTCTAAAAGAAGTAATGTACTATAATCACTAACAAAAAGAGAAGAATCTACACCAGAAGAATAAAAAGGCATCAAAGAAAATAACCTGATGGTGCAACTCAAGGAATGAGAAGAGGATGAGCAAATCAAATTCCAGATTGTAGAAAGGAAAAAGTAGCAATGATTGAGAAGAAATAAATAAAATACACACTGCAAAATTATTAAATATCAACAAGATGAAAATTGTGTTTTCAAGGGAGTAAACTAATCTGACAAACATTTTGGATGAATACCCCCTCCCAAGAAAGAGGGATGATAAATAAGTAAAACCAGTGATGAAAGAGGAGACATTACAAATAATACATATAAACTAAAAAGACCATCAGGGGATATTATGAATAGCCATCAATTAGAAAACCTTAAATGGATGCGTAGAGAACAAAACATTATTTTTTTCTGATTCTGGTATATGCAAAATAAGTGAACCTTGTTATTAAATAATAAGATATTGTGAGGGAAAGACACAGACAGGTAAAAGGAATAGAATGAACCTGGGTGGAAGAGAATGGAGAAAGCCTAGGAATCTGGAAGTAGTAACATCAATTGTTAATTCATAAGATATTATTTTTCATTGTCTTAAATTAAACAGAAAGTGTTCAAACTCATGAACTTAAAAATCTTCATGAATGTAGGGAAAGAGAGAGGGCTGCAATGATGTTCTTCAGTCTGAGAAAAACATGAAGTTCTCTGCAGCTGGGTCAAATGCGGCATCATCTTTAGAGCAGAAGATGATCTGCCACGAATATGCCTGTAGTAGTACGCTGCTGCTGCGTCTCACCACGGAGGACAAGGAGGCATTTTCATAGACTCAAACTCTGCCAGACTGCAGCAGAGGGGCCTCCATCATGGTCAGTGCCATACTCAATCAACAGTGGAACCCGAACGTCTGAGCTCAGGTGTTTTATTGATTCAGAACTCCTCAGGTATTCTGCTGATACCACGTGCAGATTACAAGCAATGAAACATCCCCCACAGAAATCCAACACCTGCAGACTATACAGAATGCCAAGACCTAGGGGAGCCCCTCACCCAACAGTACATAAAACAATTATTTTACATACAACTAAAAATAAACTTCTGCAACAAGGACCCACATCATGTTGTTGATTTTCTCCTGGACATTGAAGAAATGAAGCTGGAAATGTATGGGATAGATTTGGGATCAATTTCCTAAGAGGTAAGTATAAAAATATATTAACTGGTTATTTAATACTATTATGAGATATATACAATAAAATGCTACCTGGATCACTCTTGGGCAAGAGAATGATATTTTATAGAAACATTTATCTTACCATGGACCAGTGTCATGATGAGATATAGCTTTCTTTACTTTTAAAATATCAGACAATGAAGGTAAAGATTTGTAGAGTTTTTGAAATAACATGGCGTTAAGAGGCTGAAGACAAAGCTCAGTAGTTAATAGTTTACACTATCCTTGCAGAGGGTCTGAGTTCAGCTCCCAGCACCACATCAGACACTGCAGAACCATCTACAACTCCAGCTTTAGGGGATACACTTCTGGCTTCTGTAGGCCCCTGCACTTATAAACACATTACCCAACCCCCACACACATGTAATAAATAATAAAAAAGTAAAAAGTAAAACACATAGGTTTCAGAAGAGACCTTGGTTATTCCACGGTCTATAGCTCACTTTGTTGTAGACTCTAGACCACATTTCCCCAGTGTAAATTAGAAGGCAACAAACATTTTCAACTGCCAAATTCCCAATGGCTGCCTTGTGGACTATTATTGTTTCTCCTCAAAGGTGAACTCCCTTATGCCCGCTTCAATAAGTGAGTTATTCCCCAAGGGAACCAGAGGAAATGCAGTAATTTGAGCCTGTTTGTCTCTAATACTTCATTGTTTAAATTAAAATCACTCACTAAGTTAGGGACTGCGAACACGAGTGTATGGTGTAACTATAAGATCTGGGTTTGAGTCTAAACTTATTATTCAATCACAATGGAACCTTGAGCATCTTAGAGATTACCCACTTCACCATGGTTTTGCCTTTTAGGGAGAAATGGGAGAGCCAGCATACAGCTCCTGGATGAAGGTAAGTGTGTTGACATCTAAGGGTCTCCTCAGAGCGGCTACAGTGTTTACCTCACAGTGTGACGTTTGTTTGCGTGTGCATATGTGAGCATGACTAGTGTATGTTACTGATCTCTGACATCTCCTCTGCAAACCGGAGTATGGTAGTACTTTTATTGGAAACAGTTCATCTTGAACTGAATATGCATTAAAAGCTTGAAAGGATAGGGTCAAATCAAAACTCTAGGTAAAATAATTTCTCTAGAACTGATATTTTATATCTACCTTTCCAGAGGATGGCAGGCAAGCTAAGCCTTGTTTATTTTTAACCCTCACAGTCTGTGTATAAAACAGATATTTTGTACCTAACTCCTGTAACAACATCATATTCAGAGTCCTGTGTTCATTCTTCCCTCAATACAATCCAATCTTTACTATTTAATGGTAAGATATTTAAAATATTTTGTTACTTCTTATTTAAACCACTTTTCTTTTAAAAAATTAATTTGAGGACTTTATATATGAGTACTATATTTAACATCATTTCTATTGTTACATATATGTATACACGTGTCTACGTATATATTTGCATATGTAAACACATATGCTCTTTATATGTACATGTGTTTAGAAAAGTGGCAGTAGTAGGTTCTCCTTTAGGGTCCATGATCTTAGCAGCCATGGATCACTGGCTAATTTTACAGCATCAGTAGTGAGTTTCCCATTCGAGTGGGTCTTAAGTCCCACTTAAGTCTTAATTAGACAGTTGGTGGTAACCATCGAGATATAAGTGCCTTTGAACCTATCTTGCCATGCTGAGCACTGTGCTTTGTAGGTGTCACATCTGGGTAGGAATATTGATTGCTTTCTCCCTTGGCAGCTTGTGTCTCTTGTTCTGGTGCTATGAGAATTAGTCCTTAGGGGAGGATTCTAGGTCAGTTCAGGTTGATTCCTCCAATTCTTGTGTTCAAAGAGTATTGTATATTCAGCATATAGGATCTCCCCTTCAAGTCCTGGGTGGCAGCCAAGGGCAGTAGCAATAGCCTATATTAATTCAATGAAGGTTTCCATGCCTGCTACTGGGGCTTTGTTAGATAGTCTATGGCTTTGGGTTGGGGGAGCATTATTATCCCAAGTGGCATAACTTCCTTCAAACACACACATACACACACACACACACACACACACACACACACTCATGTGCACACACACACACTTTTCTGTGGGTATAAAGATATGTATTTAGGTTAAAGTTAGAAATCACATTGGTTTAGGATAATGACAGAGTAGGTTCTCCTCTAGGCTCTATGACCTCCCCAGGCATACAGGCATTAAATGGCTGCTGAGAGAGGGAGAATCTGTTTTCTTCAGTGATAGATTCACTGACCCAGTCTCAAGTAGACAGCCCTAAACATTGTACATATGAGCAACACATAATGTACTCACTAGGTTGTATGGATGTGTGTGTGTGTGTGTGTGTGTGTGTGTGTGTGTGTGTGTGTGTGTGTGTGTGTGTGTGCACGTACACATGCATGCACATGTATGTATATGTAACAATAATAATAAAAAAACAAGAAGTCATGAACCTGAGAAGGAATGGGAGCAAAGGAGGAGTTGGGGGGGCAAGAAGAGATAGGAAAGATGAAAATACAGGGCTCTACATATGATATTCTCAAAAGTATAAAAAATGAGAAGTTTAAATAAAAAGAACTTGCATTCTTTGTCACATTAACTCCTGTGAGATGAGTCATTTAAAGTCACGAGCAGACAAAGCCATCCTATGGCTCCCAAGCCTTACATGTTCCTCATGGACTCCTGGATCCTGAACTGATCCAACGATTTCCTCAGAAGATGTGTTGGGCTCCTTGGTGGAAAACAACATTCTTCATCCAGACAATCTGTAGCTTATTAGAGTGACAGGAAATGTGGGGTGTTCAGGTGAAAATGCACGATGTAGTTCAAAATGGCGCTGCACGGTGTGAGAGTCACCACAGCTTCTCATTCTTTCATATTGCCGTAAGCTTTTTCATCTCCAGCAGAAGAAAGAAAGAAGAGCATGAGGAGGGATAATGAGAGCTATGTGTCTGAGTTCATCCTCCTGGGGCTCCCCATCCGGCCAGAGGACCAAGGCATGTACTCTGCCCTGTTCCTGGCCATGTACCTGACCACGGTGCTGGGGAACCTGCTCATCATCCTGCTCATCAGGCTGGACTCTCACCTCCACACCCCCATGTACTTCTTCCTCAGCCACTTGGCCTTCACAGACATCTCCTTCTCCTCAGTCACCGCTCCTAAGCTGCTCGTGAACATGCTGACGCACAGTCAGTCCATCTCTTATGCTGGGTGCATTTCACAGGTATATTTTTTCTTAAGTTTTGCAACCGTTGACAGCTTCCTTCTGACCTCCATGGCCTATGACAGGTACGTGGCCATTTGCCACCCTCTGCACTATACCACCATCATGAGACACAGCCTCTGTGTCCTGCTAGTAAGTCTGTCCTGGGTCTTAGCCACTGGGTGTGGTCTTGTGCACACTCTCCTCTTGGCTCGTCTGTCTCGCTTTAGAGACAATACCATCCCCCACTACTTCTGTGACCTCTCTGCCTTACTGAAGCTGTCCATCTCAGACACCTCTATCAATGAGATGGCCATACTTTCTGTAGGTACAGTGATAATTACTGTGCCATTCATATGTATTCTGGCCTCTTATGGCCGCATTGGGGCCACCATCCTGAGAACTCCCTCCATCACGGGAATCTGCAAAGCCTTGTCCACGTGTGGCTCTCACCTCTCTGTGGTTTCTCTCTACTATGGAGCCATTTTTGGGCTATACCTAGTCCCTTCATCAAATAACACTAATGACAAGGATGTCATTGTGGCTGTGATGTATAGTCTTGTCACGCCCATGCTGAATCCCTTTATCTACAGTCTGAGGAATCGGGATATAAAAGGAGCATTGAGAAATATCCTCAATAGGGGAATGGCATGAGGTGTTTTGTGTTTTTCGTTAGCTGGGTAGGATTTCTCCTTGATTGGCACATGCAACATTTTCTCTCTGAATGGACAATTTTTAGAACATTTTTATCTGACACTCTTCTTTATAGCTTGGACATTGCTCTTACCTCTGTTTAATTTTCTTGATGTTGATAATCTTGGGAAAAAGCTTTCAAAATGAATACACAAGTTTTTTTCTATATTATTCTATGGCAGAAGTTTATTTTTAGTTATATATAAGATAATTGTTTTATGCACTGTTGTATTGGGGCTGACTAGGGTGTTTTGTATTGTTTGCAGGTTTTGGATTTCTGTGGGGGATGTTTGATTGCTTATGATCTGTACCTGAATAAAAACACCTGAGCTCAGATACTCGGGTTTCCACTGTCAGTATGGCACTGGCCATGATGATAGTTCTCTCTGCTGAGGTTTGGAAGAGTTTGCAGTTATGAAATATGCCTCCTTGTCTTCCTTGCTGAGCCACCCCAGCAGCAGATTACAACTAAAAATGGCATATTGACATGGGGCACTGACATCAAGCCAGCTCACCCAACATGGAGACAAAAGAAGAGAAACTCCAGACCTCCCAGAGTCCTTTAAAGTACTATCAGGGAAGCTACCAGAGGATAGAGATTAAGGTATTAAGTGAAGGCTTCTGAAGGAAGAGGAGAAAGAGAAAGGAAATAAGCCTCTATGAAGATAAAAGGCTATGAAATTAATAAATAAATGAGAGAAAAAAGCACTGAGGTGAGAGCCACAGAATGGAGGCCCTTAGAGATAAAGAATTCAGCTGGGAGCAGGGAAAAAGCAAGGTTCTTACTGCTTTTCCTAATCACGGAGCTGATGCTCCTTCCCGCTGCTGGTGGTAGCATACTGTTTCACACACTGAGTTTTCTGATAGCTGTGTTGAATGTGTGTGAAGCTCAAAATGTTGTGTTTGAGATCTATGGAAGAGGTTGTATGTTTCTCTGTAAAGATGGTGAAAAAGAATGTGAAACCACCAGAAGGTTTCCTCCAATAATTCTTCTCACTGCCCCAGGAGCCCCTGCTGTTGTGGAAGCTAGGCTTAGAGCCAAAGAGCCCCTTAGTTAAACTGAACAGTTTTTTTCCTGAACATCTGACTAAGAGAAAGACAAGCAGTTCAGATACTGGTGACAGTGATGAGAACTCCAGCCCATGAGGGAACCTGTCCTTCAGAGAACGGGACCAGCCATTTTTCCAGAAAACCAGACTCTATCTTAAAAGCTGTAAAGTCTTTACTCAGAAGTAGCACACAGAAGCTGTCTTCTAGAACTGGCCAAGGTTGTATCTTGTGCTGGTAGCCAATATCCGGTGGACTGGTTTTGAAGGCATGAAGGGTCTTTGGAGAGCAGCTGAGCTTCGGCACTGTGAGAGACCAGGAGAGGCCATTGGTAAAAGTGGCCTCAGTGGCAGTTAAAGACTCAGAATAAAGGGGTCATGTAAAGAACCTGAGGCTTGGCACCATGAAGAGAGCCCAGGAGAGGCTATTGGTGAAAGTGCATCCTAGCTGCAGCGAAGGACAACAACATCCTGAAGATGCCAGTAACATGGGACAACCACCAAGAGCAGCAGTAGCAGTGGAGCGAAGCCAGTCAGAAACTGGACGACAAACTGTGTGTGCTGCAGAGGGCAGAGTCAGGGATGTGACCCCAGTCATTTGGAGGAGCCCAGAAGATTATGAGTGAATTCCCAATAACTGGACATTGATAATGTTGTTCTCCTGTTCAAGAACATTGTGAGAATCTTGATAGATGTTTGGTTTCATTCGGTCCTGTGTACATTAGCAACCCTGATGATTGTTACTCTTGTAAATAGTTTTGCTGACATAATTTTAAATTGTGCTGTAGAAATAAAAAGCAAATTTTTGATCGGTTTATACAGAAAAGGGGAATTGTTGAAGAAGTTTATTTTAGTTATATATAAAATAATTGCTTTATGCACTGTTGGGTGAGGGGCTGTCTAGGGTGTTTTGTATTATTTGTAAGAGTTAGATTTCTGTGGGAGTTGTTTAATTGCTGATGATCTGCATGTGCTATCTGTAGAATACCTGAGGAGTTCTGAAAGAATAAAAACACCTGAGCTCAGAGACTTGAGGTTCCACTGTCGAGGATGGCACTTGCCATGATGGTGGTTCCTTCTGCTGTGTTCTGCAGGGTTTGGACCTATGAATACGTCTCCTTGTCTTCTTTGCTGAGCTGCTGCAGAAGGTGTACTACTACAGTGTTTCTCTTTTTGCATGAGATCTTTCTACAGTTTAAATTGTAATGTTGTCACAAGTTTAATCTCATTTGGTAGCTTGTAGCTTTTGGAGCAAAGTAATTTTTCCATTTTCAATTTAAGAGAAAAACTTCTTTGGATAGATTTTTTTTCTTTTTTATTCTTTATGAGACAATGTGGGTCTATTTGGCTCTCCATGTTGTGAAATTTGCTGTGTAGACCAGGATCACCTTGAACATGTTGAGATCCTTCTGCCTCCACCTCCCGAGGACTGGGATTAAAGGCGTGAGTCACCATGCCCAGCTTGATCTTATTTTTTTTGTATCCAATTTAATATTTTGAATCTTTTTCTGCTGTTAGTAAGCTTTGTTAGATACTGTAGCTCACATACCACATGAATGAACTGGTTATGTTCGCAGTAGAAGTGGGGTTGTTAGCCTGAGATTCCTATGGCTTCTGGGCCACCATCCTGAGAGCTCCATCCATCAATGGAGTTTTCCAGCTCTTGTTTGTAATGTACTTTACGTTTAAGCTGATGCATGAAGTTATGCATCTCTATGATCAGATGAGTTTCAATACATATATGAGTGGTATAATGAACAAACAAAGAGACTACCTCTCAAATGTCTGTCATAGTTTGTGGTGTAAACTCTCAGGTCCTTCCTTGTACTACTCTTGAGACATACACCACATTATCATCATCTCTTGTCTCCCTGCTATTGCAGTTGACACCATACTTTCATGTGCATTGACCAACTTTTCCCCTGCTTCCCACATGGCTTGCTCAGCATTTTGTAATTTGTTATTCGTTGTTCAAATTATTTTTGGAATATATTCTTATATTCAAATTAACTATGCAGGTAACTCTTTTTTTCCTTGAAACTCAGTAGTCCATTGAAAGTAGGTAGGCAAAATGGGTACATGTCCTACCTCTGGGACTGGCTTCACAGACGCCTGCGTGCTGCTGTATAGGTGATAGAAATCACCTGGGTCGCTGGAGAGCAGTCAGTGCTCCTAGCCCGTGAGCCATCTTCTCTGCCCTTCGCATTTATACTTCAGGTTTTTTAGCTGACACTTAAAGGTCCCTTATATTTATGGGGTGTGATGTAATGATCCATATAAGTAAATAGTGTGTAATAAATCAATAAAAAAGTATTTTCATTTTCTCAGGTACTTACTAATTGTCAGTATGATATCATTCAAACCCTTTATTCTAGGCTTTGGGGTAATATATAGTATTTATAATCGCTACACAGAGAAAGATATGAAAGGTTTATTTTTGCTACCTAACCACAATTTAGTTAGTACCCACTGACCAACCTATGCCCATCTATCTGCCTTATTTCCCCTTTTTATTTATAATCTCACCCATTTTCCTCTAATCTTTCTTGCTTGTATTAGTGTGGTAATAAGCAGGCATTCAGTTCACTGAGCTTTTCCACAAGTGGTTGGGTCTGATCATTAACGAAAATGAAACTCTTCTCTGTAAAAGAGAGTGAAGATAGGATCGAGTCCAGCATAGAGCACGGAGGCCCTGGGACGGGGCGCTGCTCTGCGGCCTGGCACAGAGGTGGAACTTTGACACGATTGGCATGACCCTCCAAGTAGTGCTGTGGTTACACCTAATCCATCCTAGAAAGAGGCTCAGCTCTTCTGAGCCTGTGATGAAGAATGGCTAGGTAGCTATCAGGAAGTCACAAACCAAACCCTGGAATTGAACTCAAGCAGGTCTCCAGAGCAGTTTGATCCAAATATATTTTATTATAAAAAGAAGAAAGACAATTCCTTGCTAAACTACAAAAACGTCATCTCCCTTGAACAACGTTGCCTTTCTGGAGAACCTGCCCTCGCTGTTTCAGTCGATGGGAGTTGACAGGTTGGACAGATGTTTCTGTAAATTAGCCCAGAGAGTGTAACGGGCAGTCACATGCTGTTCTCCAGCCCTTAGTGGATCTCATGCTACTGAGAGTGTGTATGACTATGAGTGAGTGTGAGTGTGTGCATGTGTGTGGGTGTGTTAAACCTCTGCTGCTCTATTATTTTAAAACTAATATTTACACATTTATCATACATTTTATTTAGTCATTACAAAAGTCAGCACAAAACCATAGAGAGAATATACACAGTTTAGTGGTGTATGCTACACATAGTTTTGATGAACATTGTCTATTGTCCATTTGTATGTGTTTGCATTCATACACCTAAAACATTTTAATAAGAGCATCAAACCAAATACACATTAGTCTGTAGACCACAATGGTAGAAAAGTGACAGTGGCAGTGATGCTCCTCTGGTCCCCCCCAGCCTGATCATCTTTTCTCTTAAGCCAACCATTGTCTTGGTTATTTTCAATATTTTCATTTGGGATTTAAAAGTTCCGCATGGACCCTTCAAACTCACCTGGTCTAGAGTTTTATATAAGAGAAATGATTATATTTATTCTGCTCACAGTTTGCTTTTGTTGTGTTTTATTGGCTTTGAACAAACACTCTGTTTTCCTGAGCCACTGCAAGATAACAGAATTATCTTTGTTTTCAGTGTGTAGGGGTTTGAATGAGAATGTCCCCCAGAGGCTCCTGTATTTGAATACTGTGTCCCCATTTGGTGGAACTATTTAGGAAGGGTTAGGAGGCATAACCCGGTTGGAGGTGGTGCGTCACTGTGAGTGGGCTTTGAGGTTTCAGAAGTCCCCACCATTCACAATGTAGCTCTCTCTGTCTGTTGCTTGTGGATCAGGTATGTAAGCTCTCAGCTGCTGTGCCTGCTGCTATGCTTCCCACCACTATGGTCATGGAGTTTAACTCTCTCAGACCCTAAGCCCATAATAAACTTTTTCTTTTGTAAGTTGCCTTGATCTTGGTGTTTTTATCACAGCAGTAGAAAAGTAACTAAGACACAGAGGTTGATTTTTTTAAGCATTGTAATGTTGTGAACAACAATACTTCAAACATTCATGTGTGTGTCTTTAGGGTGTACATGCAGGAGATCCTGTAAACCACTTACTCAGACACGTTGTAGATTGCAGAGAACAGGAATGCTCAGATTAACCAACACTTGATAGGTTTTTCTGCAAAATAGAGTAATAGAATCCTGTCTGGAAAGCATTGTGATTCTAGCTGTATAGTATCCAAGAAAATGCAAAATAATAAAGCTAATAAAAATAACCAGTGGTTTCTAATGGTTTAGTACAGTTGGAAGGAGGGATGCATAGGTTGAGAAAGTGGACTCTAGAGAAAAAATATGCTCTATATGATGGTGGATAAAGATGACCATGCAATTTTCATGAGCAAGCTTTAGTGAAGGAGATTAAACCAATATTAGGAACAGATGTACTATACCAATACAAGCTGTTAATAGTGGCGCTTTAGTAATGTTCTATTGCTGTGAAGAGACATCACAATCAAGGAAACTATTAGAAAGCAATTAATTGGGGACATGCCTACAGCTGTAGACGTAGTCCACAGTCATAATGGTAGGAAGCAGAGAGGCATGGCATTGGAGCAGTAACTGAGAGGACTACCTGCTGATCCACAGAAGGAGGGTGACACTGGGCCTGGCGTGGGCTATTACAACTCAAAAGTTGTAAGAACACTATGTATTTTTCAGAAATCTAAACCTTCTCTAAAATAACTTTTGAAAGCTGTCTGTAGTAGTTAGCCTCTGTGTGGGCTCAGCAAGAAAGACACAGACACACTTTCATACATACACATGGTTCTAGACTTCAACAGAAGGAAACACCATCATGGCCAGCTCCATCCCAGACAGTGGAACCCTGAGATTCTGAACTCAGGTGTTTTTAATGATCCAGAACTTTTCAGTTGCTCTGTTGATAACATGTGCATGTCATTACCAATGAAACATCCCCCACATAAATCCAACACCGGCAGACAATACAAAACACCAGTGCCTAGGTAGCCCTTCGTCCAACAGTGCACAAAACAATTATTTTATAAATAACTAAGAATAAACTTCCACAACACTGTACTAAGTGAAAACTCTTCTGAGTTCCTGCGAATTCTCATTATGTTACTTCTTGGGCAATACTTGATAAATGAGAGAACCCCCTCTTTTTTTTTTTTTAACCAAAAATGATAAGTTGCAAATTGCTGCCTGCTTTTCCTTACTATGTTCCTGTTCACCACTAAGGTAAAGCATCTGTTGAACATTTGTGACAGAGACGGCTGGCTATGCATCCTGATTTCTTGTATTGCTTATACAGATGTGCGCAGGAGTCAAGCTGTTTCACTTAGTACGGCACCATTGTTTCCTGAGCTGATTATAGAGAAGCATGCGTGTTTCCTTCTCCTGTTGGAGATAATCAAGCCTGGGTCAGGTATTCCTACCTTCTCACAAGGTTACACTGGACAGGCAGGAAACAAAGAGCAGGACCAGACCCTTAAGGCCTGCCCAGTGACCTATGCTAAATGCCATGTTCACAGGTTCCGTAATCTCCCAAGCAGTACTGCTGCCTCTAGAACACGGGTGCACATGGAGTCTAGTCCGTGGTGACCATTCCATGTTTGATCGCAGTAGAAGCTACCAGAGTCAGATATTTAAATAGCTCTGAAATGCATATTAATATGAACATGCAGAGGTGTTAACTGTGCTTGTATTTGCTTGATTTTCTTACTTAGAGGAGAGCATTCAAATAATGGATTCTGCAGCATCTGGAAGGTTAAAACCACTAAGAAATGATATTTCTGTTGGAAATAGCAGTTAAATGTTTAATACATGTTTGTGATGAGCCTGTCAAATCCTGGCACAGGAACTACACATGAATGAAAGCTCAAAAAGATGTCTGATGAAAGTATGTCAAGTATATTTAAGAAAGTCAGTCATGCCTAAATCTTTTATATAAGTGATCTCTGGGAACCTGTGAACACATTCTTTAGATGCTGTTTTAACAATTAACACACTATTAGCTTGTTCAATAGTCTATTTATAGGAAATATGAATTAGATGGCATCTCTTGTGGTGGGGAGCGCCTCCACATGGCGAGCACTTTGTTCCATAGTGTGGTCAGCTTGTGTGTGGATTTTAATATTAGGGAAAATCATCCTGAGTAAGATATCTCAGTCCAGAAAAGACAATTATGGCATGTACTCACTTCTATGTGGACATGAACTGTTAAGCAAGGGACAAAGGTGCTGCAGTCCACAAAGCAGAGAGACTGTGTAACAAGGTGGGTCCCAGTGTGGACACAGAGGTCTCCCTGAAAAGGGGAAATAGAACAGATGATGCAGAAGGGATAGGGATGGATAGAATGGGAAGAGAAAGGACCAGAGGGTGGACATTGATGGAGTAAGAGAATGTACGGAGAGACAACCAGAATTGGAGGATGCAGGGGAGAATCAGGAGACTTAGTGCAGTGACACTCACTGGAATCAACGCAGGAGACCCTAGTGAAGACCTCTAGTCATGGGGGTTAAGGAGCCTAAAAAGGCCTTCTCCTGTAACCAGGCAAGGCTTCCAGTGGTGGGACTGAAATACCATCCCAGCCACAAAACTTCAGCGTTTTGCCTATCCTCCGTGCAGGAGCCACTGGGACAATTGAAGGGTAGAAAGCCAAGCTAAATGAGGGAACTCATAATTAATATTCCATGGCCATTAACTAGAGTCTGGGATACTAGGAGAAGACTTCTAATGTTATCCTGATCTCCTCATAGATTAATGCCTAGCCCAGTCCTCAACAGAGAGGCTCCCTTGGGCAGCTGAAGGGAGCAGATACAGATGCCGAGGGCCAATCAGAATGCAGAAATCTGGGAATCCCAAGGAAAAAGTGAAGGAGGGATTTCTGGGACCAGAGAGTTTGAGGTCACCAGGAGAACAAACCCCATGCAGTCAACTGACCAGAACCCTGAGGGTCTCTGCGAGTCTCAAAGGCAGACATGGAACCTGCTGGGTTCCCCATATAAGTATTGAGGATGCCTGGCCTGGTTCTCTTGCAGAACTCATACAGACTGGAATAAAGGTGTATGGCTCCGAACCTCTTGCCTGTCCTTGAACCTTGTCCCCATAGTGGGTTGCCGAATCCAACCTTGAAGCAGGGAATTGTGCCTGACCTTGTTCTACCTTGTTGTGCCATGCTTGACCAGTATCCCTGGGAACACTCCTCTTTCTTGGGGAGAGACAGTGGTGGGAGTGGAAGGATAGGGTAGATCTGGGTAGGGGAGATGGAGGGAGCTTGGAGGAATGAAGGGAGGAGAGCAAAGACATTGGAATGTATTATATGAAAGCAGAAAAATTTTTAAAAAGAAAAATAAGATTCCAGAAGTAATTCTCTAATTTTTTGCCATATTATTCCATTCTTTTATTTTTTGTTACATTTCACTATTAATTTTAGTATCACTAAAATTATCATTTTTATTATTATTCTTTTTGCTTTTGTTTGTTCTTTACTTACATGCACTGTCTTTAATTTATATTTTAATTATTTCCTCGTATTCTGTTCTCCATCACATTTTTCCTTTTCTTTTTTCTTTTCATGCCCTCTACTTTATTCCATCAGCAGCAGCAGCAGCACCATTACTAGTACTTTTAATGTATTAACTTTAACGTAATAGTTTATTCCATGTTGTTCTGTTCTTCTCTTTTCTATGGTGTCAGTAGTGTGGCTTTGTTTGTGTTTGGGCTGTAGTGCACTTCCATCACAGCTCTGTGCTGGTGTTACTGCTCCTACAGTCTCCCTCCAGGAATGTACTTGAATTAGCCCCCAGGAGAAGGATGCTCACTAAAAGGGCCACTGAATAACAGCACAACAGGTAAAGATTTCCCAAATGTGCAAGTCATGACCTTGAAATTCAAGAAATATGAGACTCTTCCAAATGTAATTCTTCAAAGAGCTGTTACTTCACTGAACTAACTCTCAACGAAAGATTTGAAGATAGAGAAATGTTTAAGATGTCAGATAAAGAATTGAAAAACTCTACACTGGGTACATGTACAAGACTGGCTCTAGCAACAGTCAGCTGTGGATCAGGCAGGCTCATAGAGGCTCCACTCTTTCTCAATTATTGGCTACTTGCCTCCTGCTGTGATCTCTACCCCGGACTCTCAGGGAGCCTTTCCTTCAGTGTTCTATTGCGACAGAATAGATTGGAACTTTTTATTATAGCAGGAAAGGCCTCATCTATAGTAGTGGAATATTTGAATTAGATTTCTTACACTTGTACACTGTCCTTTTGGAGCGATGCTCCTGTAGATGTGTTGTCTGTGCTGTATGGGGAAAGGGTGCTTCCTCAGGCTTTGCAGCTTGCCTCACTCTGTAAGACTTGCTTCCTGCAACTGTTCACACCTCTGTACTAAAAACAGTAGATGCAGCCCCCTACAATCTTCACATAAAAAGGCCGTTTGTCTTAGTGCAGATGAAGGATACGTATGACCTTTGCAGCTTCTGCAGCCAGAAACTAGAGAAGACTGGTTTCCTCAGCTTGGACACCTGCCCGAGTAGGGGACAAGTCAGCTGGCAGATGCTGCTTGTGTAAATAAGGCCCTTGTGTGAGTAGAAGGAAGTTTTGAATGAATAAAGGTCAGAGAGGCAGAAGCAGAGTGATCATGAAAGATGAGACCTTTGCCTAAACCATCCAGGTTTTACACCTAGGAGAGTGGCCCTTAATCATTATTGAAACTCATAGACATTAATGTTTCCGTCTATGATCTATTCTGATTCCTCAGTGATTATCCAACTGACCATGATCTTGAATTTTCTACACTGTTTCGGCATTTTAGTTGTGTTCTTTCTAAGAACCTATATAGAGCAGCAATATTTATAACATGCAAATATTAGGCTCTTATGTTACTTTTAGGAAATATTTAAAATATTTTTTTACTTCTTTATTTTAAATCATGTGTATGTGTCTAGGTGAAGGATGTGCTCATAAATGCAGGTGCCTACAGAGGCTGGAAAAGGGCACACTCTGGATCCCAGAGTTACAGGCGGATGTAAGCTGTCCAGTGTAGGTGCTGAGAAACAGACAGGCCTTCTGCAAGAGCAGGGTGTGCTTGTAATCACTGAGCCTTCTATTCAGTCCACAGGTCTCCTTTTATTTTATCATTATTACTTTATTTTTCATTGAATACTTTGAGAGTTTTGATCGTACATGCCTCCTAAGATTCACCTCCCACCTACCCAACTTTGGGCCCTTTTTTGTTTTTAAATCATTGAATACCAATTTGTGCTGCTCAAATATTCTTGGATGCACAGTCTTCTACTGGATCATGGTGGAACATATCAGGGGCTTACATTCTTAGAGAAAACTCTCTTTTCCTCTCCCAGAGGCTAACAATTGCCAAAAGCTCCATGGCTAGGGCTGGGACTGCGTGCCCAGATCTGTTGTCCATGCAGGGATTTGGGCTGGCTTGTGCTTACACAGGTCTTGTGTATATTGTTGCAATCACTGTGAGCTCATATATGCAGCTGCCCATGTCCAGGAGACACTGTTTTCTATAATTATTTACCAAGGTTTCCTTTTAAATATCACTTAAGAAACTTTCATCATTGCTTTAGACTCTTGTAGGCAA
This sequence comes from Cricetomys ansorgei, assembly GCA_026225945.1. NCBI lineage: Eukaryota > Metazoa > Chordata > Mammalia > Rodentia > Nesomyidae > Cricetomys > Cricetomys ansorgei. Next base: position 5,971,359 of record JAMJFZ010002981.1, read on the forward strand.
CAGTCTATTAAAACAATGAGTTTATTAAGTTCATGTATTCATCATGAACTTCTGGACTTATGATCACTCTGTTGGTCCAAGATTTTCCCAAAAGTTTGTTTGTTCCTTGGTGGACAATGTCTTTAGTCAATACCATCAGTATCTTGAAATATTAAAGTTGAAATTCACACATCAACTAGCTCAAGACTGTTTTCATTAGGTAACAGTTACAATGATTTTTCCTTGTTTCATATTTCTTGTTTTCTTTTTATCTTCAGGAAAACAAAAGCAAAGAGTATGAAAAGGAATAACTAGATCAGCATGTGTGAGTTTATTCTCTTGGGGCTCCCCATCAGCCAAAAGACCAATGCTTGTATTATGTTCTCTTCTTGTTCAAGTACAAACTTGACTACAGTGTCAATTATGAAACATTTACAATAGTTTATCCCTTCTCCTCTATTTTACAATCTAATTGCATCATAATTTTGCAGACATAAATGACATTTCTTATGTAGATATTATACTTAATACTTTTATTTGAATATATGTACCATTAGACTATATGTTCAGAAGCTGTGGATTATGTCTTAATATGGGGGAAGACAAACATAGTTAAAAATGTATATTCTATATTTCATAATTTCCATCCCTCAGTATAAAACCATTAAAACAAAGGTTTTGTGTTCTACAAATTCAAACATAAAAATGTACGTAAAAGGTATATTATAGTTAAACATAATTACACAGATGTTTGTATACATAAATATACAAAACAAGCAAATTTCTTTGTCTAAGCAACAGAGTTAAATTTGTTCACTATCACACAGTAACCCAGTGTATTATTTCCACTAACATTTCATCAAGTGTAGTATACAGTATTACTAGCTAGAAGCTTTATTTCTTATTGAAAAAAAAAAACTAGAATTATCCAAGATCCTATCAGGTAGCAAATGGAGATTATATTGTTTTCTGTTCATATTATGGAATAATGTGGAACAAGAGAAGTGTAAATTAGTGATATATATAACAATAGAGATGAGCTTGTTTTCAGATTGTTGAGGAAAAAACAATCAGAAGGTGTTTGGTTACGTCCATAACATTTGTACCACTACTGCACCAGAGGGCACGTCTTGGCAGGCCGGGAGTTATTGTAGTGCACAGGGTTCAAAGCTGAGTAAAACTGAAGGTTTATTTTCTCTCTTGTTTGGTTACGTCCATAACATTTGTACCACTACTGCACCAGAGGGCACGTCTTGGCAGGCCGGGAGTTATTGTAGTGCAGAGGGTTCACAGCAGAGTAAAACTGAAGGTTTATTTTCTCTCTTGTTTGGTTATGTCCATAACACTTGTACCACTACTGCACCAGAGGGCATGTCTTGGCAGGCCGGGAGTTATTGTAGTGCAGAGGGTTCACAGCAGAGTAAAACTGAAGGTTTATTTTCTCTCTTGTTTGGTTATGTCCATAACATTTGTACCACTACTGCACCAGAGGGCACGTCTTGGCAGGCTGGGAGTTATTGTAGTGCACAGGGTTCACAGCAGAGTAAAACTGAAGGTTTATTTTCTCTCTTGTAGCATGCACAGGGCCTTCCAGAACTATGAAAGCTAGCATGATAATGAAATAAGAATGAAGCTGCCTGTTGAGTACCAATATGGCTTCTCCATATTCTGTGAACCAAGTACCAGACCTTCAATTATCGAGTCTCACCAGTTAGCAATGTCAGTAACCTTTCAAGTTTATGAATTTATGGGACTTCACCAGTCAAGAATTCTAAAAGAAGTAATGTACTATAATCACTAACAAAAAGAGAAGAATCTACACCAGAAGAATAAAAAGGCATCAAAGAAAATAACCTGATGGTGCAACTCAAGGAATGAGAAGAGGATGAGCAAATCAAATTCCAGATTTGTAGAAAGGAAAAAGTAGCAATGATTGAGAAGAAATAAATAAAATACACACTGCAAAATTATTAAATATCAACAAGATGAAAATTGTGTTTTCAAGGGAGTAAACTAATCTGACAAACATTTTGGATGAATACCCCCTCCCAAGAAAGAGGGATGATAAATAAGTAAAACCAGTGATGAAAGAGGAGACATTACAAATAATACATATAAACTAAAAAGACCATCAGGGGATATTATGAATAGCCATCAATTAGAAAACCTTAAATGGATGCGTAGAGAACAAAACATTATTGGTTCTGATTCTGGTATATGCAAAATAAGTGAACCTTGTTATTAAATAATAAGATATTGTGAGGGAAAGACACAGACAGGTAAAAGGAATAGAATGAACCTGGGTGGAAGAGAATGGAGAAAGCCTAGGAATCTGGAAGTAGTAACATCAATTGTTAATTCATAAGATATTATTTTTCATTGTCTTAAATTAAACAGAAAGTGTTCAAACTCATGAACTTAAAAATCTTCATGAATGTAGGGAAAGAGAGAGGGCTGCAATGATGTTCTTCAGTCTGAGAAAAACATGAAGTTCTCTGCAGCTGGGTCAAATGCGGAATCATCTTTAGAGCAGAAGATGATCTGCCACGAATATGCCTGTAGTAGTACGCTGCTGCTGCGTCTCACCACAGAGGACAAGGAGGCATTTTCATAGACTCAAACTCTGCCAGACTGCAGCAGAGGGGCCTCCATCATGGTCAGTGCCATACTCAATCAACAGTGGAACCCGAACGTCTGAGCTCATGTGTTTTATTGATTCAGAACTCCTCTGGTATTCTGCTGATACCACGTGCAGATTACAAGCAATGAAACGTCCCCCACAGAAATCCAACACCTGCAGACTATACAGAATGCCAAGACCTAGGGGAGCCCCTCACCCAACAGTACATAAAACAATTATTTTACATACAACTAAAAATAAACTTCTGCAACAAAGACCCACATCATGTTGTTGATTTTCTCCTGGACATTGAAGAAATGAAGCTGGAAATGTATGGGATAGATTTGGGATCAATTTCCTAAGAGGTAAGTATGAAAATATATTAACTGGTTATTTAATACTATTATGAGATATATACAATAAAATGCTACCTGGATCACTCTTGGGCAAGAGAATGATATTTTATAGAAACATTTATCTTACCATGGACCAGTGTCATGATGAGATATAGCTTTCTTTACTTTTAAAATATCAGACAATGAAGGTAAAGATTTGTAGAGTTTTTGAAATAACATGGCGTTAAGAGGCTGAAGACACAGCTCAGTAGTTAATAGTTTACACTATCCTTGCAGAGGGTCTGAGTTCAGCTCCGAGCACCACATCAGACACTGCAGAACCATCTACAACTCCAGCTTTAGGGGATACACTTCTGGCTTCTGTAGGCCCCTGCACTTATAAACACATTACCCAACCCCCACACACATGTAATAAATAATAAAAAAGTCAAAAGTAAAACACATAGGTTTCAGAAGAGACCTTGGTTATTCCACGGTCTATAGCTCACTTTGTTGTAGACACTAGACCACATTTCCCCAGTGTAAATTAGAAGGCAACAACATTTTCAACTGCCAAATTCCCAATGGCTGCCTTGAGGGTTATTATTATTTCTCCTCAAAGGTGAACTCCCTTATGCCTGCTTCAATAAGTGAGTTATTCCCCTAGGGAGCCATAGGAAATGCAGTAATTTGAGCCTGTTTGTCTCTAATACTTCATTGTTTAAATTAAAATCACTCACTAAGTTAGGGACTGCGAACACGAGTGTATGGTGTAACTATAAGATCTGGGTTTGAGTCTAAACTTATTATTCAATCACAATGGAACCTTGAGCATCTTAGAGATTACCCACTTCACCATGGTTTTGCCTTTTAGGGAAAAATGGGAGAGCCAGCATACAGCTCCTGGATGAAGGTAAGTGTGTTGACATCTAAGGGTCTCCTCAGAGCGGCTACAGTGTTTACCTCACAGTGTGACGTTTGTTTGCGTGTGCATATGTGAGCATGACTAGTGTATGTTACTGATCTCTGACATCTCCTCTGCAAACCGGAGTATGGTAGGACTTTTATTGGAAACAGTTCATCTTGAACTGAATATGCATTAAAAGCTTGAAAGGATAGGGTCAAATCAAAACTCTAGGTAAAATAATTTCTCTAGAACTGATATTTTATATCTACCTTTCCAGAGGAAGGCAGGCAAGCTAAGCCTTGTTTATTTTTAACCCTCACAGTCTGACTATGAAACAGATATTTCGTACCTAACTCCTGTAACAACATTATATTCAGAGTCCTGTGTTCATTCTTCCCTCAATACAATCCAATCTTTACTATTAAATGGTAAGATATTTAAAATATTTTGTTACTTCTTATTTAAACCACTTTTCTTTGAAAAAATTAATTTTGAGGACTTTATATATAAGTACTATATTTAACATCATTTCTATTGTTACATATATGTATGCATGTGTCTACATATATATTTGCATATGTAAACACATATGCTCTTTATATGTACATGTGTTTAGAAAAGTGGCAGTAGTCGGTTCTCCTTTAGGGTCCATTATCTTAGCAGCCATGGATCACTGGCTAATTTTACAGCATCAGTAATCCCATTGAGTGGGTCTTAAGTCCCACTTAAGTCTTAATTAGACAGTTGGTGGTAACCATCGAGATATAAGTGCCTTTGAACCTATCTTACCATGCTGAGCACTGTGCTTTGTAGGTGTCACATCTGGGTAGGAATATTGATTGCTTTCTCCCTTGGCAGCTTATGTCTCTTGTTCTGGTGCTATGAGAATTAGTCCTTCGGTGAGGATTCTAGGTCAGTTCAGGTTGATTCCTCCAATTCTTGTGTTCAAAGAGTATTGTGTATTCAGCATATAGGATCTCCCCTTCAAGTCCTGGGTGGAAGCCAAGGGCAGTAGCAATAGTCTTTATTAATTCAATGAAGATTTCCATGCCTGCTCCTGGGGCTTTGTTAGATAGTCTATGGCTTTGGGTTGGGGGAGCATTATTATTCCAAGTGGCATAACTGCCTTCAACACACACACATGCACACACACACACCAATGTGCACACACACTCATGTGCACACACACACACTTTTCTGTGGGTATAAAGACATGTATTTATGTTAAAGTTAGAAATAACTTTGGTTTAGGATAATGACAGAGTAGGTTCTCCTCTAGGCTCTATGACCTCCCCAGGCATAAAGGCATGAAAAGGCTGCTGAGAGAGGGAGAATCTGTTTTCTTCAGTGATAGATTCCCTGACCGAGTCTCAAGTGGTCAGCCCTAAACATTGTACGTATGAGCAACACTTAATGTACTCAGTAGGTTGTATGGATGTGTGTGTGTGTGTGTGTGTGTTTGTGTGTGTGTGTGTGTGTGTGTGTGTGTGTGTGTGCATGCCTACACATGCATGCACATGTATGTAGGTATGTAACAATAATAATTAAAAAATTAGAGCTCATGTACCCGAGAAGGAATGGGAGCAAAGGAGGAGTTTGGGGGGGCAAGAAGACATACGAAACAGGAAAATACAGGGCTCTCATATGAAATTCTCAAAATATGAAAAATGAGAAGTTTAAATAAAAAGAAGTTGCATTCTTTGTCACATTAACTCCTGGGCGATGAGTCATTTAAAGTCACGAGCAGACAAAGCCATCCTATGGCTCCCAAGCCTTACATATTCCTCATGGAGTCCTGGATCCTGAACTGATCCAACGATTTCCTCAGAAGATGCATTGGGCGCCTTGGTGGAAAACAACATTCCTCATCCAGACAATCTGTAGCTTATTAGAGTGACAGGAAATGTGGGGTGTTCAGGTGAAAATGCACGATGTAGTTCAAAATGGCGCTGCACAGTGTGAGAGTCACCTCAGCTTCTCATTCTTTCATATTGCCGTAAGCTTTTTCATCTCCAGCAGAAGAAAGAAAGAAGAGCATGAGGAGGGATAATGAGAGCTGTGTGTGCGAGTTCATCCTCCTGGGGCTCCCCATCCGGCCAGAGGACCAAGGCATGTACTCTGCCCTGTTCCTGGCCATGTACCTGACCACGGTGCTGGGGAACCTGCTCATCATCCTGCTCATCAGGCTGGACTCTCACCTCCACACCCCCATGTACTTCTTCCTCAGCCACTTGGCCTTCACAGACATCTCCTTCTCCTCAGTCACCGCTCCTAAGCTGCTCGTGAACATGCTGACGCACAGTCAGTCCATCTCTTATGCTGGGTGCATTTCACAGGTATATTTTTTCTTAAGTTTTGGAAGCATTGACAGCTTCCTTCTGACCTCCATGGCCTATGACAGGTATGTGGCCATTTGCCACCCTCTGCACTACACCACCATCATGAGACACAGCCTCTGTGTCCTGCTAGTAATTCTGTCGTGGGTCTTAGCCACTGGGTGTGGCCTTGTGAACACTCTCCTCTTGGCTCGTCTGTCTCGCTTTAGAGACAATACCATCCCCCACTACTTCTGTGACCTCTCTGCCTTACTGAAGCTGTCCATCTCAGACACCTCTATCAATGAGATGGCCATACTTTCTGTAGGTACAGTGACAATTACTGTGCCATTCATATGTATTCTGGCCTCTTATGGCTGCATTGGGGCCACCATCCTGAGAACTCCCTCCATCACGGGAATCTGCAAAGCCTTGTCCACGTGTGGCTCTCACCTCTCTGTGGTTTCTCTCTACTATGGAGCCATTTTTGGGCTATACCTAGTCCCTTCATCAAATAACATTAATGACAAGGATGTCATTGTGGCTGTGATGTATAGTCTTGTCACGCCCATGCTGAATCCCTTTATCTACAGTCTGAGGAATCGGGATATAAAAGGAGCATTGAGAAATATCCTCAATAGGGGAATGGCATGAGGTGTTTTGTGTTTTTCGTTAGCTGTGTAGGATTTCTCCTTGATTGGCACTTGCAACATTTTCTCTCTGAATGGACAATTTTTAGAACATTGTTATCTGACACTCTTCTTTATAGGATGGACATTGCTCTTACCTCTGATTAATTTTCTTGATGTTGATAATCTTGGGAAAGGGCTTTCAAAATGAATACATGAGAGGTTTTTTCTATATTATTCTGAGGCAGAAGGTTATTTTTAGTTATATATAAGATATTTGTTTTATGCACTGTTGTATTGGGGCTGACTAGGGTGTTTTGTATTGTTTGCAGGTTTTGGATTTCTGTGGGGGGTTGTTTGATTGCTTATGATCTGTACCTGAATAAAAACACCTGAGCTCAGATACTCGGGTTTCCACTGTCAGTATGGCACTAGCCATGATGATAGTTCTCTCTGCTGAGGTCTGGAAGAGTTTGCAGTTATGAAATATGCCTCCTTGTCTTCCTTGCTGAGCCACCCACGCAGCAGATTACAACTAAAAATGGCATATTGACATGGGGCACTGACATAAAGCCAGCTCACTCAACATGGAGACAAAAGAATCGAAACTCCAGACCTCCCAGAGTCCTTTAAAGTACTATCAGGGAAGCTACCAGAGGATAGAGATTAAGGTATTAAGTGAAGGCTTCTGAAGGAAGAGGAGAAAGAGAAAGGAAATGAGGCTCTATGAAGATAAAAGGCTGTGAAATTAATAAATAAATCAGGAAAAAAGCACTGAGGTGAGAGCCACAGAATGGAGGCCCTTAGAGGTAAAGAATTCAGCTGGGAGCAGGGAAAAAGCAAGGTTCTTACTGTTTTCCCTATTCACGGAGCCGATGCTCCTTCCCGCTGCTGGTGGTAGCATAGCGTTTCACAAACTGAGTTTTCTGATAGCTGTGTTGAATGTGTGTGAAGCTCAAAATGTTGTGTTTGAGATCTCTGGAAGAGGTGGTATGTTTCTCTGTAAAGATGGTGAAAAAGAATGCCAAACCACCAAAAGGTTTCCACCAATAATTCTTCTCAGTGCCCCAGGAGCCCCTGCTGTTGTGCAAGCTAGGCTTAGAGCGAAAGTGCCCCTTAATTAAACTGAACAGTTTTTTTCCTGAAATCTGACTAAGAGAAAGACAAGCAGTTCAGATACTGGTGACAGTGATGAGAACTCCAGCCCATGAGGGAACCTGTCCTTCAGAGAACGGGACCAGCCATTTTTCCAGAAAACCAGACTCTATCTTAAAAGCTGTAAAGTCTTTACTCAGAAGTAGCACACAGAAGCTGTCTTCTAGAACTGGCCAAGGTTGTATCTTGTGCTGGTAGCCAATATCCGGTGGACTGGTTTTGAAGGCATGAAGGTTCTTTGGAGAGCAGCTGAGCTTTGGCACTGTGAGAGACCAGGAGAGGCCATTGGTAAAAGTGGCCTCAGTGGCAGTTAAAGACTCAGAATAAAGGGGTCATGTAAAGAACCTGAGGCTTGGCACCATGAAGAGAGCCCAGGAGAGGCTTTTGGTGAAAGTGCATCCTAGTTGCAGCGAAGGACAACAACATCCTGAAGATGCCAGTAACATGGGACAACCACCAAGAGCAGCAGTAGCAGTGGAGCGAAGCCAGTCAGAAACTGGAGGACAAGCTGTGTGTGCTGCAGAGGGCAGAGTCAGGGATGTGACCCCAGCCCTTTGGAGGAGCCCAGAAGATTATGAGTGAATTCCCGATAACTGGACATTGATAATGTTTTTCTCTAATGTTGAAGAACATTGTGAGAATCTTGATAGATGTTTGGTTTCATTCGGTCCTGTGCACATTAGCAACCCTGATGATTGTTACTCTTGTAAATAGTTTTGCTGGTGTAATTTTAAATTGTGTTGTAGAGATAAAAAGCAAATTTTTGATTGGTTTATACAGAAAAGGGGAATTGTTGCAGAAGTTTATTTTAGTTATATATAAAATTATTGTTTTATGCACTGTTGGGTGAGGGGCTGTCTAGGGTGTTTTGTATTATTTGCAAGTATTAGATTTCTGTGGGAGTTGTTTAATTGCTAATGATCTGCATGTGCTATCTGTAGAATACCTGAGGAGTTCTGAAAGAATAAAAACACCTGAGCTCAGAGACTTGAGGTTCCACTGTCAAGGGTGGCACTGGCCATGATGGTGGTTCCCTCTGCTGTGGTCTTGCAGGGTTTGGACCTATGAATCTGTCTCCTTGTCTTCTTTGCTGAGCTGCCGCAGTAGGTGTACTACTACAGTGTTTCCCTTTTCACATGAGATCTTTCTACAAACAGTTTAAATTGTAATGTTGTCACAAGTTTAGTCTCATTTGATAGCTTGTAGCTTTTGGAGCAAAGTAATTTTTCCGTTTTCAATTAAAGAGAAAAACTTCTTTGGATAGATTTTTGTCTTTTTTTTCTTTTTGAGACAATGTCTCTCTATGTGGCTCTCCATGTTGTGAAATTTGCTGTGTAGACCGGGATCACCTTGAACATGTTGAGATCCTTCTGCCTCTACCTCCGGAGCACTGGGATTAAAGGCGTGAATCACCATGCCCTGCCTGATCTTATTTTTTTTGTGTTCAATTTAATAATATTTTGAACCTTTTTCTGCTGTTAGTAAGCTTTGTTAGATACTGTAGCTCACATACCACATGAATGAACTGGTTATGTTCACAGTAGGAATGGGGTTGTTAGCTTGAGATTCCTACATCTTCTGGGCCACCATCCTGAGAGCTCCATCCGTCAATGGAATTTTCTAGCTCTTGTTTGTAATGTACTTTTCATTTAAGCTGATGCATGAAGTTATACATCTCTATGATAAGATGTGTTTCAATACATATGTGAGAGGTGTAATGTACAAACAAGGGAGACTACCTCTCAAATGTCTCTCATAGTTTGTGGTGTAAACTCTCAGGTCCTTTTTTGTACTACTTTTGAGACATACACCACATTATCATCATCTCTTGTCTCCCTGCTATTGCAGTTGACACCATACTTTCATGTGCATTGGCCAAATTTTCCCCTGCTTCCCACATGGTTTCCTTGCCATTTTGTAATTTGTTATTCGTTGTTCAAATTATTTTTGGAATATATTCTTATATTGAAATTAACTATGCAGGTACCTATTTTTTCCTTGAAACTCAGTGGTCCTTTGAAACTAGGTGGGCAAAATGGGTACATGTCCTAGGTAGTGAACAGGGCTTTGATTGGTAACGTCTAGGTTTAGGAAGATCAAGTTTATATGAAGTAGAGAAGTGAGAAGATAGATCTTAAAAATGCCTTTCAGATGGTGCTGTAATTATGTGTAATCAGTCTCTTTCCATCAGGGGTTGGGTGCTCAAGGGTGTGGGGTAGAGAATGGGTCTGGGCAATAAAAAGTCTAGGCAATCTAGACAGAGTTCAAGCAGTGCTGTGAGATAATTTAATCTAGCTGAGAACAACAGGCAATCAATAGCTTCTGAGAGGAGAATCAGTGTTCTCCAGGGGGCAGCCCCGAAAGCTTATCCAATCCCAAGTGGTCAGCCCTAGAACACATGTGTATATGAGCAAGACTAAACCGAATCAGCAGCTTTTATATGTGTTTTAGTGTGTGTGTGTGGGTGTATATGTGTATATGTGTGTATGTGTATATATGTGTACGTATATGTGTGTGTGCATATGTGTGTATAAGTGTGTGTGTATGTATATATGTGTGTTTGTGCGTGTGGGTATATGTGTGTGTGTATATATTTGTGTGTGTATGTGTGTGTGTATATATGTGTATATGTGTGTATATGTGTGTATGTTCATCTGTAAGTGTATGTGTGTATCAATAGTAATTAAATATGTGATCATGAGTCTGAGAAGGAATGGGGACACAGAGAAGTAGGAAGGGGAAGAGGGGAGGGTAGAAATGATATAAATATAATGTTCTTGTATGGAATTCTGAAAAAAAGTTAAATCAAAAATTTAATCCAAGTATACTATGTTGTACAATGAAAAGGCCTCCACACCTAATTTCATAAATGCATTGTCCCGTATTTCCATATGAAATGATGAACATGTGTGTTCAGTGGTTCTTAACCTTTGGGGTTTGAACAAGCCTTGGACAGGGGTTGCCTAAAACTGCCTGCATATCAGATATGTACATTGCAATTCATAACAGTAGCTAAATTAAAGGTATGAAATAGCAATGAAAGTAATTTTGTGATTGGTGGTCACATGAGCTGTATTTAAGGGTCACATCAATAGGAAGGTTGAGAACCACTGGGTTTGGTTCGTGGAAAACCACTTCTACTGAAACAAAGGTATTTACCTTCATTAATGGCAGCCATTTCCTGCGAGAGATGCTTCCATATCTAGTGACTATTATGAAGAAGGACATTCAGGCTAAGAGAACTCATGTGCTGCTATGCTAGCAATATTTGATGGACAGTCTTCTCAGACTCGTGTGTGTGAGGCCCATCCTCAGACTGACGTGCTGTTTGAAACCTTTTGAAATCTCATTCACTTTTTCTTGTTTTCACTGATATTTAATTTATACTTACAAAATTGAAATAACTTTCAAGAAAAATAAAATATACACGTACCATTCACAGTTGGAATACGAATGCATATAATCTTGTGTTATGCACATGTATGTCCATACAGGTAACATTTGAATGCATTTTAATTAATACTATTAATTTATGCATTTATATCCATTTAAAAATCACTGGATTGCAATGACAGAAAACAATACTAAAGGTGCTGAACTTCCTTTGGTCCCTCATCAATTATATTTTCTTTATCCTTAAAGGTAGTGTCTCGACTGCTTCTTTTTTTTAAATTATACAAACTGTAATTATATAATAATTATACAAAGTGATATTTTTGTTCATTTGTTTTTGAGACAGTGTCTCACTGTGTGACCTTGGCTGGTTTGGAACTAGCTATGTAGACCAGGCTTTAGTTCATAGAAATCTGCCTGCCTTGGTCTCTTGAGTAATGAGATTAAAGACGTCAGTCACCATGCCTGGGTCAAAGTGACTAGCGTTAAGTTGTTTTTGCAGTAACTTGTGCATCTAATGAGCTCTGATGAAACCCACCTCCTCCTGCTGCCCTCTCTTGCTTTTCCTCATCACATCTCTAAAGTCCTCTTTCCACCTCCCTGTCCTCCCTCTCTTAACCCCATAGGAGAGAAAATGTGTGAAGCTTGTCTTTGGGAGTCTAGGCCATCCTGGCTATCACAATGATCCCCAGTTCTGTCCATTTTCCTTCAAATGACATAATTTCATTATATATTGATGAATTACTCTCCACTATTTTCTCTTCTATTGAATATGATTTTAAATTTATTCTTTGAAGATCTCATGTTTACAATGTATTTTGATCACACCCACCCCAACTCCCTTCCTCTAGCTCCTGCATCGAGGAAGATAACAGGTCAACCTCACACCTTCACGCCCTCTTTGTTGTTGTTAATAACTCTCTGAGTCCGTTCTTACTGCCCATATGCTCAAGGGCTTTGGGCCATCCACCTGGGGAATTTATCAGTGGCAAGACTTGCAAAGGAACATGTCCCTTCCTCATTACCCATGAACTGCCATAGCTACTGCGACAGGAGTAGGACCTTGGGGAACGCCACCCCCTCCATCCGTGCTGGAATCTTAACTGGCCTGATGTTGTGTGAGACTTCTGCAGGTAAGGTAACCACAGCTACTGTGTGTTCATGTGTGCATGGCCATGTAAAGTCTAGAAGACAGCATTTTATACCTCTCTTCATCCTCCTTTGGCTCTTCCATAACTCCTGCCTTCTCTTCTGTGCTATGCCCTGAGCCTAGGGTGATGAGAGAGTTTCCAGATGACTCATTTATGGCTGAGCTCTCAGAGTCAATTATTTGCACAATTCTGGCCTGTTATGGGTCTCCGCACCCTAGTGACAGAGCTGCCTCAGCAGATGGTACAACTCCTAAACCTATCCAAACAGCATGACCATCTGGGGACCAGGTATTCAAACATATGAGCCTACGGAAGGGGACATTCTACTCAAACCACCTAATTGTAAAATAAATAAAATACTTTAATATATGTATTTTAAAATATTTAAAATAAAATAAAAAAAGAAACCAAGTGGAGGAGAGGGACTAAGAGGGTAGGCATTATATAGTAAGATGCTACATTTTCTGTTTACTTTATATTTCCATATACTTTATATAGAAACTTTAATTGGATCCAATATTGTAAAAATGAATTAGATCAAAAGATGCTACAAAACCATCCTAATCATAACTGCATGCCCCGGCATAGAAACAGACCCAATGAACTCTAGTATAGAATTAAGGACCCCGAGGAAATCCCAATAGAAACATGTTCTGAAGTCCACACAGATGGCAGAGTGCTGTGGTCTCACCTAGATCTCAGCAGATGTACTGAGAAAGACCCTGCAGACTCTGCCTGGGTCATCACGTCTGTGCCCAGCTGCATGTGGAGCTGGAGTAGGGCATGCCATTGCCGTTCTCTAAGGAATCATTACATGGAAGGATGGGTGCCATATGAAGAATAACTCTGTTCATTGTACACTCCCGCTTTGTGAAGACTGAGCTGAAAGCCTCCACTGATGCTTAGTGCCCCCAGTATTCTTACCTACCACGTCCCAGTGAACCAGAGGGAACAGGACAAGCAGAATGCTTTCTTGTTTCATGGGGTTTATGTTTAAATAAAGAGGAAATGAAACACAGAAGAGAGCACCAACTTCAGTAACAAGGGATATATTGGGCATATTATCCAAGGCAATCAACCAATGGAAGCACTTTGTCAGTGTGTGCTCAGTGATCAGCTTGCTGATGTCAGGGCAAAGAAAGTAAGTAAGTGTAGTTGAAGGGTGAAGAAGTCCCATGGATGGCTGGGAAGGTATAGAAACCCAGCACCCCTTCGAACTTTCATAAGAGCAATAGCGAAGGAAATTCCAGGCTGCTGACTGCTGTCATTCGCATTGTGCCCTCTTCTCTATCCTCTGACTTGGGCACCTGACGAGGCCAGCATCTACAGTACTCCTAGGAGCTGCAACACATTGCTGCACTTAAGTAGTTGGCAGCCTTGATCCAGTTCAGCCTGCTTGGCTCAGACCTGCTGTACCATGCTCAATTTCTCCTGTCTAACCCAGAGTCCCTGGAGTCCACTGCAACAGAGGATAAAGGTGGGTATGTAAGAGAGGACAGACCAAGCTGCACTAGGGGGAAACTGTCTCAAGGGATGCATGTAGATGGGCTGTTGTCTGTCCCAGGAAGGGGAATTCCTGACTACGTGGTCTCCAGAATGCAGTCCAATATGTCACTTACAGCTCTATAGCTACTGCCAGATGTGGAGCCAGCAGCTCCAGGTGGAGTTGCAGCTTTAGCACTAGAACTGGAGGCTGGTCTAGGGATGGGGACAATCTGAATATTAGCTCTATCACCAGCCTTCTCCCTAGATACAGACCCAGTACTGATGCCCTGCTAGTAGCTGCTGCTGAGGCTATTGGCAGAATCAAAGCAGAACCAACCCCATCACCATAACACCACTAGCTGTGGAGTTAGAGACACTACTGCAAGTGGTGCAACTTCTGTGCCCATGGCTAGAGTTACCTGTGGAGCTGAATTAATATATTGTCAAAAAGGACATCAGCAGTTGCCTCGGGATCATATTGGCAGGGATGTGTGTTTGGAACTTCACTGGAAATGATGAAATGGTTTTGTTTTGGTGTGAATTTGCATAAGTAACTAATGGGTCCATTAGTATTTAATTCTATTGCTGCACAATGAATAATTCCAAGAATAAAATGTTTATTCTGATCAATATTTATTAAGTGAAATCCAGTCAATAGTAGCTACGGTGGCCTGTGGGTTTGGGCAGTGAGGCCCAACTTTGGGTCAAACTGCTTAATGCTTGGTGTTGGGTTATATGGGCCAGGTGAATGTCCATGATCAGAGCAGCTCGCTGCCTCCAAAGACCGTGGTGCTGCTGTGATCCATGCCGCTGCCACACACTCTGGGGTTAGTTTTGTTATATATGTATGTATGTATGTATTTATTTATTTTATAGCACAGAGTGGGAGGGTGGAGCAGAGAGAAATTGAAAGATCGTGCTATTGAGATACATTGTATGAAACTCAAATTAAAAGTATTAAAAATAACTATGGTGATAGAATTAGAATATAATTTACACGTATAAAAACTCAGTAGACATGTCATTCGTTGGCTAGAAGATTGTCTCTTCATTCAACTGCTTGTTCAGTACGCGTATTTCTTTGCCCTAATTCACCAAGTAGCACATTTACTCTTTCTTGTTTGTCAATAAGTCTATTAAAACATGATCTTTGAAAAGTTTGCCTTTGAGGATTTCATATGTAAGTATTGCTTTTACATCATTTCCCCTTTCCTGTCCTTTTCAGACTCCTGCTGTGGGACCCGCACCCCTTCTCTAATTCATGGCTTCTTGTTCTTCAGTTATTATTGAGATATATATACACAGGTTTATAAACACAACTTGCCGAGGTCATTTAGTGTCACTCATCTGTCTGTATTCAGAGCTGACCACTTGGGATTAGATAGCTTTAGAGAGCTCAGCCCTGGAGAAGTCTCCCTATCCTAGTCTCTCTCAGCAGCAGCCTGTAGCTCTTCAACTTCAAGGGTTGACCTTGTGAGACTCCCCATCCGCAGGGCATGCCAGTTGGTAAATCGTATTCTTTTGAAACACACTGTCCTAGTCTCTTCTTCAGCTGTCCACACACTCCTTCCTCTCTCCTCTCAGGAGGAACGACTATCTTGGACTGTGCACGTGATTGCAGTGATTTTTGTAGTTTATTTTTATTTTTACTTTTCTCTAAATTATATAATTTATATTTATAAGTACAAACTCACATCACTTACCTTTCACGGGCTGTCATAACAATGTGGCCTAGACAGAGTGGCTCAATGTAAGTTCATTTTCCACTGTTCTGGAGACGGGAAGTTTGAAATTAAAGGGACAACACCGTGTTTTTCTCTGTCGCCACCTGGTGGAGGGCTCCTGGCGCTCTCTTACTGACTTCAGCCTG
Source organism: Cricetomys ansorgei (assembly GCA_026225945.1). Classification (NCBI taxonomy): domain Eukaryota; kingdom Metazoa; phylum Chordata; class Mammalia; order Rodentia; family Nesomyidae; genus Cricetomys; species Cricetomys ansorgei. Next base: position 5,987,198 of record JAMJFZ010002981.1, read on the forward strand.
CTGTCTTCCTGCTATGTCCTCATTTGAGGGTATGGGAGGGGCATCCTGGTTTCTCTTCTTAGCTAGACACTAATCTCACTGGGTCAGAGACCTACCTTCATCATTTCCTCTAATATTAATTAGTTTATTGTAAGTTTCATTTTCATGTACTTTTAAGTTAGGGCTTCAACATTTAAATTTACAGGGCAGTTATTAGCATTCAGTGCTTAATAACATGCACATATATAAAATTTTCTTCCTTTCTTTTCTTTTCTTTCCTTTTTTTCCACACAGGGTTTCTCTGTTGTAACTCTTTGCTGTCCTGGAACTCACTCTGTAGACCAGACTGGCCTGGAACTCACAGGGATCTGCCTGCCTCTGCCTCCTGAAGCTGGGATTAAAAGTGTGCACCACCACCACCAGGTATAACGTTTTTTTTTGTTTTCTAATATTGTTGAGGCCTTATTTTTCCCTCATGATGAGCTTTCCTTTTATCTGTTATTTTGTCACTCATCTGCAATATTCCTTACGTTAAAATACCAAGTTTATTTGTTGTTGAACTTGTTTCTGCTCTTATGAACAAGGTGCTCCAAACTATAATCTGCCTCTAACTGTACCTGCCCAAATAACACTGGGTGTGAATTTGATATCTCAACGCATGCCCCTGGATAATGCATTTTCAATGGTAAATGATACCGTTGAAAATATAATTTTTATATAATATTTAATAATTTTAAATAATTTTTTAATTTAAATTTAATATAAATAATTTTAAATAATTTTGAAAATAACACCATTTTACCATTCAATGGTAAAAAATATGCTAAAAAATACCACTTTGGTAAAAGTGGCTAAGATTTCCAATGGACATAGATCAAAATTTTCAAAGACCTTATTGAAGAGTAAGTTTCCAATTTCTTGATGTGCAGTGGAAGAACTCCACAGAGATTTCTGAAAGTCTTTTACCTATTAAGGAGGCTGACCTGCTTTGGATGTAATAATAAGCCCATTTAGAATTACTATACCTGAAATTATATTCGAGTCTGTTTCCGACTATTTCTGTATCTGTGTATGTGAGTGTATTTTGTAATTAAGTTGAAAAAAGTCACAGGGGTCATGCTTTACACAAGATGAAATGATGGGGAAACTTGTTATGGTTACTACTGTTGTTTCTCCAGAGAGAACAGACTCTCAGACTCCAGAAAAGTTCTTTTCCTGAGGGAGTCAATGACCATGAGGCAATTTTATCCTGTTTGCCTTTAATGTGGAGCTGGGGACAGGGATTGCACCCCAGTTCCTTTACATAATTCTTAAAATCAGAGCTCACACGGACTTCACAGGAGACGTGGACAATGTATATATTCATGTGTCTCTCATATTGATTTTGAACCAATTACTCTTCTGTCTTTTGCAATGGTTGATTGAATGCTTCAGATGATCCAGCTGTTTTCCTATATCCTGCGCCTTCTGGAGAAAAATGAAAGAGCCTTCTGATGCTTTTTAGATGAAGGTATCTGTGCTCATCATTAAAGGGAGCCTGTTGGAGCAGGGTGTGGAATGTATATTCATCTGTGTGACTGCATATGTTTCGCTCTCTCTTTCTCTGTTCCTATCTCTCTGTCTCCCTCTCTTTCTCACTGTCTGTTTCTCTCTCTCCAGCACACATTTTAAATATCAAGGATCATACCATCAAATAGCAAACAGCTCCCTATAGAGTAATTTCCCTTGCACTGATAACCTGCCCAAACTTTGAGATAAAACTGCAAAAAAAAAAAAAACTCTCCATAGAATATTTTCAAAAATTCGTCTTATATCTATTTTTTAAAGAAAGCAGGAAAAAAACTTGTTTGGTAACGTTTAACATCAACTCATAATTTCTGCTGTGTTTTCTCCCAATTTCTCCCCAAATCTCTGTGGTTTTGCTGCAATAGTCACTCGTGGTCAGACTGCGGCTAGCTTTCTAGGCGGGCCACAATCTGATTTCTCCCTGGCACCCAGCCAGCCATTTCCTACTTTCTGCCACTTTGTTTCCTTGAGTGTTTCTGTTTTTCAACAGATAGAAACTTTATATCACAGCAGAATTGGACATTATATCTTCATGCTCCTCAAATATTCTCCATCCTACACATGTCTGTGATTGGCCATTTTCTTGAGTTTTCCTTGTACCTAATGCTCCAAAACACTGACCTTTCCCAACACTTACCCAGAGCCCCATTTCACAGTATTCATATGTAGGTTCTTCCATTAAGGACTCTTCACAGAACTTACACCAGTTGCTTCATCACCTTAGCCTCCTGTGGCTTAACATTTCCACAAAACCATGAATGCATATTTCTATAAACTCATTTCTGAACATATCATATACAGTGTATGAAACATCATAAGGATGATATTGCTTATTGTAACACTGCTCAAAATAACAAAATACTAGAGACAAACTACCCATGCACAGATGAATAATTAGCATTTTTCATTGTGATGAAGTAATTGCTATTAACACAGAAATTAGTAAGAATGAATTCTAATCAATCTCAGGCAATATCACATTAACTATGTATTTCAACACAATGAGATTGATGATATAGGCATTTCAAAGATTGTTTGCTCTAAGGTTGAAGAATTGGTACATTAACTGTAGTTAAACCCCAGATAGGAAGTAAATTGTGAGACACCCCTTCTCCTCCAGAGAAAAACTCGGCCATGATCACAAGTCTTCCCATAGAATACATCCACTGAACTCTCTCAGCTGCTAGGACATCCACTCTAATTATCAGGTTCCTCTTGGTATTGTATAGTGATTGTTCACACTGACAGGGAATGATTAAAGTAAAAGAGAGAAAGAGAGAGAGACAGAGGGGTGTTTTCAGGATTAGTAACAGAAAAAAGCATGTAGGAATAGAGGTGAAGAATAAAGCAGGTGACATTTGCTTTTGCTAGAAAAAGACAAGGAATTTTCTTGGCTGGTCTAAGACGTGGCAGAAAAGTAAAGTGTTTGCAGGTGCTCTGTGGGTTTGAATGACATATTTTATTTTGAGCCAAAGTGTTAACATGGAATCAGGGTCATTTTATCCAGCCCCTAGCACAGGGATGGAAGAGTAAACACATAGACTGAGAAGCAGTGTTAGTATGGGAAGAACTATAGCTGCATTGCAAGCTGTCATTGGTACTTTATACATTGGTACAGACTCAAGCACTCAGTGTTTGAGCTTCTGCACATGCTGATTCCACCAATTCCTAGATCCTGGGATCTCATAGATCCAAAGAATCTTCCCTGATTCTACTCTCTGGATTTAATTCATGGAAAGAGAGCAGCAGGCAAGTGCATTCAAGAGACACTGAAAAGATGCAGAGAGATCAACAACCATTGAAATCATATGTTAGCTTTTCTATTTGCTGGATACCAATTTACACACTAATCCCTTAATCTAAAATTGTCCTTGTGAAATACTGACACCATGAGCTGGAACTGGATCGGATATGATAATTGTTCTGATGTTTCAGTGTTTCTCTCCGAAAGACATTCCATTGCTTTCTAGGTGGGCCAATTATATCCTTTCAAACCCATCATTAACCCATTGCTGTGACAAAACTCTTTATATTAAGGTAAAAATGGACATGCCAGTGGTTCAAACTAAAGTTATTTTCTGTATTGGTGATTCATAAAATGTTTCCACAGTGTAACAGTCAAAATCACTCCTCTTTCCCATTCCTGCTTTCATGTATTCAGAAGAGGGAAAGCATGAGGAGGAACAATGAGAGCAGCGCGTCTGAGTTCATCCTCCTGGGGCTCCCCATCCGGCCAGAGGACCAAGGCATGTACTCTACCCTGTTCCTGGCCATGTACCTGACCACGGTGCTGGGGAACCTGCTCATCATCCTGCTCATCAGGCTGGACTCTCACCTCCACACACCCATGTACTTCTTCCTCAGCCACTTGGCCTTCACAGACATCTCCTTCTCCTCAGTCACCGCTCCTAAGTTGCTCATGAACATGCTGACGCACAGTCAGTCCATCTGTTATGCAGGATGTGTTTCCCAGGTGTATTTTTTTGCCTTCTTTGCTACTCTTGACAGCTTCCTTCTGACCTCCATGGCCTATGACAGGTATGTGGCCATTAGCCACCCTCTACACTACACCACCATCATGAGTCAGAGTGTCTGTGTCTTACTAGTTCTTGCATCCTGGTTCTTATCTTTTGCAGGTGCCCTTGTGCACGCTCTCCTGCTTGCCCGCCTCTATTTCTCTAGAGGTACCGCTTCCACCATTTCTTCTGTGACCTGTCTGCCCTAATTAAGCTGTCCAGCTCAGACACCTCCATCAATGAACTGGCCATCCTCATTGTGGGATCCATAGTCATTACCGTGCCATTCATATGCATCCTGGTCTCCTATGGCCGCATTGGGGCCACCATCCTGAGAACTCCCTCCATCAAGGGAATCTGCAAAGCCTTGTCCACGTGTGGCTCTCACCTCTCCGTGGTTTCTCTCTACTATGGAGCGATTATTGGGATATACCTAGTCCCTTCATCAAAGAACACTAATGACAAGAATGTCATTGTGTCTGTGCTGTACACTGTGGTCACGCCCATGCTGAATCCCTTTATCTACAGTCTGAGGAACCGGGACATGAAAGGAGCGCTGAGACGTGTCCTCAGCAGGAGATTGTTCTCCCAGTGATGGGCGTGGTCCTCCATGTCAGCATCCCTGTTCAATTCTCTTTCATCCTTCCTTTGTTCTCTGTCTTAGAGAATCTTCACGTGGCTATGCATTCACTCTCTTCCCCTCACACAGCTTTCCTGTTTGACTCTCTTGCTGACATTGAGCATATTGGGAAGGTTTTTTATAAATTTCCCTACACATTTTTCCTTGTCTTTCAAACATTTTAATATAATTTCACCACTATTTCTTTTATTAGATAGCTTTTTAGCCTCCATAACAAAGATCTTTTCCCTTTATGAAGATTACAGAAATATGTTCTCTGTTAGATTCATGATTATTAAATCATGTGCTTTAACTTATAATATAATCTGAATTATTTTGTCAGTAACTCTAATTAAGAACCTCATTTAACATTTTTTATTTATATGTATTTTGGGAATGGGTGTGTGGCCTGCATCTATGTCTGCAACATGTGTGTGCCTACTGCCCTGGAAGGTCAGAGGAGGGTACCAGATCCTCTGGGACTGGGTTTACAGACGCCTGCGTGCCGCTGTATAGGTGATAGAAATCACCTGGGTCGCTGGAGAGCAGTCAGTGCTCTGAGCCCGTGAGCCATCTTCTCTGCCCTTCGCATTTATACTTCAGGTTTTTTAGCTGACACTCAAAGGTGCCAGGTATTTATGGGGTGTGATGTAATGTTTCCATATAAGTAATGGTGTGTAATGAATAAATAAAAAGTATTTTCATTTTCTCAGGTACTTACTACGTGTCAGTATGATGTCATTCAAACCCTTTATTGTAGCCTTTGGGGTAATATATAGTATTTATAATCGCTACACAGAGAAGGAATTGAAAGGATTATTTTTGCTACCTAACCACAATTTAGTTAGTACCCACTGACCAACCTATGCCCATCTATCTGCCTTACTTTCCCATTTTATTTATAATCTCACCCATTTTCCTCTAATCTTTCTTGTTTGTATTAGTGTGGTAATAACCAGGCACTCAGTTCACTGTGCTTTTCCACAAGTGGTTGGGCCTGGTCACTAACGAAAATGAAACTCTTCTCTGTAAAAGAGAGTAAAGATAGGATCGAGTCCAGCATAGAGCACGGAGGCCGTGGGACAGGGCGCTGCTCTGCGGCCTGGCACAGAGGTGGGACTTTGACACGATTGACGTGACCCTCCAAGTAGCGCTGTGGTTACACCTAATCCATCCTAAGGGGGAGGCTCAGCTCTTCTGAGCATGTGATGAAGAATGGCTAGGTAGCTATCAGGAAGTCTCAAACCAAACCCTGGAACTGAACTCCAGCAGGTCTCCAGAGCAGTTTGATCCAAATATATTTTATTATAAAAAGAAGAAAGACAATTCCTTGCTAAACTACAATAACGTCATCTCCCTTGAACAAGGTTGCCTTTCTGGAGAACCTGCCCCCGCTGTTTCAGTCGATGGGAGTTGAGTGGTTGGACAGATGTTTCTGTAAAGTAGCCCAGAGAGTGTAACGGGCAGTCACATGCTGTTCTCCAGCCCTTAGTGGATCTCATGCTACTGTGAGTGTGTGTGAGTATGAGTGAGTGTGAGTGTGTGCATGTGTGTGTGGGTGTGTTAAACCTCTGCTGCTTTATTATTTTTAAAACTAATATTTACACGTTTATCATACATTTTATTTAGTCATTACAAAAGTCAGCACAAAACCATAGAGAGAATATACAGTTAAGTGGTGTATGCTACACATAGTTTTGAGGAACGTTGTCTATTGTACATTTGCATGTGTTTGCATTCATATACCTAAAACATTTTAATAAGAGCATCAAACCAAATACACATCAGTCTGTAGACCACAATGGTAGAAATGTGACAGTTGCAGTGATGCTCCTCTGGTCCCTCCTCAGCCTGATCATCTTTTCTCTTGAAGCTAAGCAGTTTCTTGGCTATTATCAATAATTTCCTTTGGGGTTTAAAATTTCCGCATGGATCCTTCACACTAACCTGGTCTAGAGCTATATATAAGAGAAATGATTATATTTATTCTGCTCACAGTTTGCTTTTGTTGTGTTTTATTGGCTTTGAACAAACACGCATTGTTTTCCTGAGCCTCTGTTAGATAACACAATTATCTTTGTTTTCAGTGTGTAGGGGTTTGAATGAGAATGTCCCCCAGAGGCTCCTGTATTTGAATACTGTGTCCCCAGTTGGTGGAACTATTTAGGAAGGGTTAGGAGGCATACCCTGGTTGGAGGTGGTACGTCACTGTGAGTGGGCTTTGAGGTTTCAGAAGTCCCCACCATTCACAATGTAGCTCTCTCTGTCTCTTGCTTGTGGATCAGGTATGTAAGCTCTCAGCTGCTGTGCAGGTGCCACGCCTGCCTGCCTACTGCCATGCTTCCCACCATTACGGTCACGGAGTTTAACTCTCTCAGACTCTAAGCCCATAATAAACTTTTTCTTTTGTAAGTCGCCTTGTTCTTGGTGTTTTTATCACAGCAGTAGAAAAGTAACTGAGACACAGAGGTTGATTTTTTAAGCATTGTATTGTTGTGAACAAGAATACTTTAATCATTCATGTGTGTGTATTTAGCGTGTACATGCAGGAGATCCTGTAAACCGCACACTAGGTGCTTTCTGGATTGCAGAGCCCAAGTACACTCAGATTAACCAACACTTGATAAGTTTTTCTCCAAAATAGACTAATAGAATCCTGTCTGGAAAGGGTTGTGATTCTGGCTGTATAGTATCCAACAAAATGCAAAATAATAAAGCTAATAAAAATAACCAGTGGTTTCTAATGGTTTAGTACAGTTGGAAGGAGGGATGCATAGGTTGAGAAAGTGGACTTTAGAGAAAAAATATGCTCTATATGATGGTGGATAAAGATGACCATGCAATTTTCATGAGCAAGCTTTAGTGAAGGAAATTAACCAATATTAGGAGCAGATGTACTATACCAATACAAGCTGTTAACAGTGGTGTTTTAGTAATGTTCTATTGCTGTGAAGAGACGTCACAATCAAGGAAACTATTAGAAAGCAGTTAATTGGGGACATGCCTATAGCTGTAGAGGGTAGTCCACAGTCATAATGGTAGGAAGCAGAGAGGCATGGCATTGGAGCAGTAACTGAGAGGATTACCTGCTGATCCACAGAAGGAGGGTGACACTTGGCATGGCAAGGGCTCTTACAACTCAAAGGTTGTAAGAACACTATGTATTTTTCAGAAATCTAAACCTTCTCTAAAATAATTTTTGAAAGCTGTACTGTAGTAGTTAGCCACTGTGTGGGCTCACCAAGAAAGGCACTCAGGCACTTTCATACATACACATTGTTCCAGACTTCAACAGAAGGAACCACCATCATGGCCAGCTCCATCCCAGACAGTGGAACCCTGAGCTTCTGAACTCAGGTGTTTTTAATGATCCAGAACTTGTCAGTTGCTCTGTTGATAGCATGTGCATGTCATTACCAATCAAACATCCCCCACATAAATCCAACACCTGCAGACAGTACAAAACACCAGTGCCTAGGTAGCCCTTCGTCCAACAGTGCACAAAACAATTATTTTATAAATAACTAAGAATAAACTTCCACAACACTGTACTAAGTGAAAACTCTTCTGAGTGCCTGAGAATTCTTATTATGTTACTTCTTGGGCATTACTTGATAAATGACAGTACCCCCTCTTCTTTTTTAACATAAATGATAAGTTGCAAATTACTGCCTGCTTTTCCTTACTATATTTCTGTTCACCACTAAGGTAAAGTATCTGTTGACAATTCATGGCGGATACAGCTTGCTATGCATCAGTATTTCCTGTACTGCTTATACAGATGTGTGCAGGAGTCAAGCTGTTTCACTTAGTAAGGCACCATTGTTTCCTGAGCTGATTAGAGAAGCATGTGGGTTTCCTTCTCCTGTTGGAGATAATCAAGCCTGGGTCAGGTATTCCTACCTTCTCACAAGGTTACACTGGACAGGCAGGAAACAAAGAGCCGGACCAGACCCTTAAGGCCTGCCCAGTGACCTATGCTAAATGCCATGTTCACAGGTTCCATAATCTCCCAAGCAGTACTGCTGGCTAGAGAACACGGGTGCACATGGAGTCTAGTCCGTGGTGACCATTCCATGTTTGATCACAGTAGAAGCTACCAGAGTCAGATATTTAAATAGCTCTGAAATGCACTTTAATATAAACATGCAGAGATGTTAACTGTGCTTGTATTTGCTTGATTTTCTTACTTAGAGGAGGAGAGATTCTAATAATGGATTCTGCAGCAGTTGGAAGGTTAAAACCACTAAGAAATGATACTGCTGTTGGCTATAGCAGTTAAATAGTTTGATACATGTTTGTGATCAGCGTGTCAAATCCTGGCACAGGAACTACACATGAATGAAAGCTCAAAGAGATGTGTATAAAAGTATGTCAAGTATATTTAAGAGAGTCAGTCATGCCTAAGATCTTTTATATAAGAGATCTCTGGGAACCTGTGAACATATTCTTTAGATGCTGTTTTAACAATTAACACACTATTAGCTTGTTCAATAGTCTATTTATAGGAAATATGAATTAGATGGCATCTCTTGTGATGGGGAGCGCCTCTACATGGCAAGCACTTTGTTCCATAGTGTGGTCAGCCTCTGTGTGGATTTTAATATTAGGGAAAATCATCCTGAGTAAGATACCTCAGTCCAGAAAAGACAAATATGGTGTGTACTCACATCTATGTGGACATGAACTGTTAAGCAAGGGACAAAGGTTCTGCAGTCTACAAACCAGAGAGACTATGTAACAAGGTGGTTCCCAGTGTGGACACAGAGATCTCCCTGGTGAAGGGGAAATAGAACAGATGATGCAGAAGGGATGGGGAAGGATAGAATGGGAAGAGAAAGGACCAGAGGGTGGACATTGATGGAGTGAGAGAATGAACGGAGAGACAACCAGAATTGGAGGCATGCAGGGGATAATCAGGAGATTTAGTGCAGTGACACTCAGTGGAATCAACAAAGGAGACCCTAGTGAAGACCTCTAGTCATGGGGGTTAAGGAGCCTGAAAAGGCCTTCTCCTGTAACCAGGCAAGGCTTCCAGTGATGGTACTGGGACACCATCCCAGCCACAAAACTTCAGCCTTTGTCCTATCCTCCCTGCAGGATCCACTGGGACAACTGAAGGGCAGAAAGCCAAGCTAAATGAGGGAACTCATAATTAATATTCCATGGCCATTAACTAGAGTCTGGGATACCAGGATAAGACTTCTAATGTTATCCTGATCTCCTCATAGATTAATGCGTAGTCCAGTCCTCAACAGAGAGGCTCCCTTGGGCAGCTGAAGGGAGCAGATGCAGAGGCCCAGAGCCAATCGAAATGCAGAAATCTGGGAATCCCAAGAAAGAAGTGGAGGAGGGGTTTCTGGGACCAGAGAGTTTGAGGTCATCAGGAGAACAAACCCCATGCAGTCAACTGACCAGAACCCTGAGGGTCTCTGCGAGTCTCAATGTCAGACATGGAACCTGCTGGGTCCCCCAAATATGTATTGAGGATGCCTGGCCTGGTTCTCTTGCAGAACTCATACAGACTGGAATAAAGTTGTGTGCCTCTGAACCTTTTGCCTGTCCTTGAACCTTGTCCCCATAGTGGGTTCCAACCTTGAAGCAGGGAATTGTACCTGACCCTGTTCTACCTTGTTGGGCCATGCTTGACCAGCATCCCTAGGAACACTCCTCTTTCTTTGGGAGAGACAGAGGTGGGAGTGGAAGGATAGGGTAAATCTGGATAGGGGAGATGGGAGGGAGCTGGGAGGAGTGCAAAGACATTGGAATGTATTATATGAAAGCAGAAAATTTTTTAATAAGAAAGAAAAGATTCCAGAAGAAATTCTCTAATTTTTTGCCATATTTTTCCTTCTTTTATTTTTCTTTACATTTCACTATTAATTTTAGTATCACTATAAAGCATCATTTTTATGTTTATTCTTTTTGCTTTTATTTATACCTTACTTACATACACATTCTTTATTTTATATTTTAATTGTTTTCTCTTATTCTATTCTCTATCACATTTTTCCTTTGCCTTTTTTTTCTTTTTATGACCTCTACTTTATTCCATCAGCAGCAGCAGCACCATTACTAATACTTTTAATGTATTAACTTTAACGTAATAGTTTATTCCATGTTTTTCTGCTCTTCTCTTTTCTATGGTGTCAGTAGTGTGGCTTTGTTTGTGATTGGGCTGTAGTGCACTTCCATGACAGCTCTGTGCTGGTGTTACTGCTCCTACAGTCACCCTCCAGGAATGTACTTGAATTAGCCCCCAGGAGAAGGATGCTCACTAAAAGGGCCACTATATAAAACCACAACAGGTAATGATTTCCCAAATACACAAGTCATGACCTTGAATTTCAAGAAATATGAGACTCTTCCAAATGTAATTCTTCAAAGAGCTGTTACTTCACTGAACTAACTCTTCAATGAAAAGATTTGAAGATAGAGAAATGTTTAAAATGTCAGATAAATAATTTAAAAACTCTACACTGGGTACATGTACAAGACTGGCTCTAGCAACAGTCAGCTGTGGATCAGGCAGGCTCATAGAGGCTCCACTCCTGGCTGAACTATTGGCTACTGGTGAACTCTGGGGAGGGGCAGTCACTGCCTGCAGCTGGGACCTACCAGGGGCCTTACTGGGCTCCAATAGATCGGTACAAATCCATGGACACAGATGATTCTTGTGAAACTCAGTGGGTCTAATAAAAAACAAAACCTAAAAAAGGCCAGATTCTACAAAGAGAATTAAAATAAACAGACAAATGAAGTGCAAAAGCTGATTCTAGACTTGAAGAACTCAGCAAAAAGGAGATTCTGTAAGACATTTCAAATGGAAGTCTTATGAATTAAATGTTCAATAAATCAATAAATAAACCAAAGAAAAGCACCAATAGATTAGACCAGACCAAAAAAAAAAAAAAAAAAAAAAGAAAGAAAAAAAACAAAACAATAGCAGAAATTGAAGACCATGTTGAGGAACTGTTCCTTTCACATAATAATAAGAAAAAAAAGCTGGGGTAATCAAGACGGGGCAGCAAGCAGGGTCCATCAGGGATCTTGCAGCTGCCCGGTCCTCCCACTTGGGACCCCTACTCAGGAGGTCCACAACCACTCAAAAGTTTGTGGAACGGGAGACACTACATTGTCACCGGGTCCGACGAAGTAATCTAACAATCTGGAGTGGTTGGAAAGACACCGTGGCCGCAACAGCTCTATATGGCTGAACAGGATGGCATTTTCGTTGGAAGAGGTAAGAGAGGGGAAGAGGCTGCACCTCTGCAGGGCACCCTTGTGCAGCATAGCTACCTGCAAGGTGGGGGTCAGGGTACTAGTGCTGGCTCCAACTGTGCCCAGGGCTTCAGTCTGAGGATTCAGCCCACCATCCTCTGATTTCCACCAGTGGCATGGAAGAGTGAGCTGGGAGGAGAGTCAGGATTGGACAGGTGGGGCAGAAACCCACAGTGGAGAGTTGCAGGAGCAGGCCTGGTGCCTATAGAGGTCTGGGTTACTGTGGGAGGCACTGGTGCACGTGAAAAGTCCTGGTGACTACTGGATAAACTGGTGCCTATGTGAGGTCCTGGTCCTGAGGAATGATCGGTTGCCTATAGGAAGCCCTGGTCCCTGTAGGATGTCAGGGGGTCTGTGGGATGCCCTGGTGCTTGCAAGATACCAGGGAGCCTGCTTAGTGCTTAGTGCTTAGTTTGGGCGGTGAGGCAAAATTTTAGGTGGAACTCTGTTGTGCTTCCTCTCAGGCTAGTACCGGCCAGGTCAAAGTCCACAATCAGAACCACAATCAGAATACCATGGTGAAGCCCGTCATCCATGCTCCTGCCACACAAGCTTGACTTAATTTTCTTTCCTGTTTTGTTTTGTTTTTGTTTTTTTTTTCTTCCTTTTTAGATTTCATGGGGGAGTGATGATGGAACAGGGAGGATTGGGAAGAGCGTGTTACCAAGATAAATTGCATGGAACTCAAATTACTAATAAAAGTACTATAACTATAAAATTATATATAAACAAATATAAATATAAAAAGTACTGCAACATTTAATACCTCTGGTCTGGGACAGGAATAAAAGACTGTGAGTCTGTCTTTTATAAGTTGGAGCCAAACTATAAACTAGAGCCATAAAAACCCCACTGAATGAGATGACAGCAAAAAATATATAATTTTTTGTGGTGCCTCCTAGGGGGTTGGCTGTGTCAGGATGAAGCTGAATGTCACCTCCCAGCCACTGGGTCATAAACTCATTGAAGTGGACCACGAACTCAAGGATTGCTTTTTCTATGAGAGGTGCATGGCCACAGAAGGAGCTGCTGATACTCTGTGTGAAGAGTAGAAGGATTATGTGGTCCAAATGATGAAAACAACAAACAAGATTTTCCCCGTGAAGCAAGGCGTCTTGACTCATAGCAGAGCTTGCTTGTTGTTGACTGAGGGCCATTCCTGTTGTAGATCAAGGAGAACTGGAGAGGAAGTACAAGTCTCTTCCTGGATGCATTGTGGATGTCAATCTGAGTGTTCTCAACCTAGTTACTGTAATAAAGGAGAGAAGGATATTTCTGGACCGGCAGATACTTCTGTGAATTGTGGTTGGGGTCCAAAAGAGCTGGTAGAATCCTAAAGCTTTTCGGTCTCTCTAAAGAAGGTGATGACTGCCAATACGTTGTCAGAAAGTCCTGAAACAAAAGAAGGGAAGAAACCCAGGACCAAAGCACCTACAATTCCTCTTCTTGTTACTCCACACATCCTGCAACACAAATGTCGATGTACTGCATGAAGAAATAATGCACTAATAAAAACGAAGTAGAGGCTGAGGCAATACATACCGTAGAAGGACACGATAGGAAAGCTGCTCATACAGTGACAGCCAGGATGAAGAGTATGGGAGGGAGGAGAGAGGGAAGGAGCGGAGAGGAGGGAGGGTGGGAAGAGAGAGAGAAAGAGAGAGAGAGAGAGAGAGAGAGAGAATGAACACAGGGACTGAGTCATATCCTTCAAAGCCACTCCTCCAGTGTCCTATTTGTCCAACTGTGCCCCATGTCCACTCTCTACCATTTCCTGGAGCTTGTTCAAGTTATAATTTCATTCACCAATTGGCTCATAGCCATTATGATGTAATTGTCTCTTAATCTTTGGATCAGCAAGCTGAAGACTAAGCCTTAAACACAGGAGTCTTTTGGGGGATACTTCATATCCAAACAAATACAAGAACAGTGAAGTTCAGAGTCTCAACATACATATTTCAGTACTGGGCACCAATTCCATTAAAAAGATCATACATAACTCTTTCCTTTTATTTTGCTTTATTGTTGCAGGTCATTATTTCATGATTCATGCTTGTTACGGTCTATAATTGCTTCTCCAAATTTATTACGCCCTGAGTCCTATGTAGAGCTATTGACAGCCTATGGCTTCTGAGGGAGGGGGAGTCACTTTTCCTAAGGATGTGGTTCCTGCTATTCCACTCAACTCCAGTGGGTGGCACCACATCCGGGAGTATATGGACAGCACAAATTGGACCTGTATGATAAAATTAATAAAAACAGAGGATACAAATTTAAAGGGAGTGGGGGTGAAACTGAGAGGAGTTAGGGAGATGGGGGGGTACTAATATAATCAAAATACATTGTATGACTTATGAAATTCTCAAAGAACCAATAAAATATTATGTTTCAATAAAAATACCACACATTGTTGAACCTATATTCCCATGTTTGTTGTTGTGAACTGGAGATATAAGGATGGATTTGGAACAGATTTTGTAGGAGGCTGAGTGAAAGTTGTAGTGATGGCTATCTTTTGGATATGTGAGACTGCATTCATGTAACACCAACCCCACAGTTTTGGAAGAAAAGGCTGAATTGTATAGGAACCATGCTGTGTCCCTGTATTCTGAGTTGTGCTAAGATATTAGCACCTCGCTCTTTTTGTTCATAGTGGTGGTACTAGTGTATTTCTGTCATTCTTGCAGCACCATGGGGTTCTGAACTTTGATTATTATACTCAGCCACCAGGTTGGTTCATTACTGGCTCTGAACCCAAGATAAATAAGATGTTAAAAGCATTTGTGGACCACAAAGTTTCTAGTGCCTTCCTTGTTGCTATTAGATTATTCCTCAAAGGATGAGGAAACTCTCTTTTACTTCTTCACAACAAGTAGTTGTGTTCCCTGAGGAGGCAATGGAAAGGTAGCAATTATATCCTGCCTTTAATTTAGACTCAAGATGGCAGTGTTATCCCTTGGGATCTTCTCTGTTGTTTGTAAAATTAGAATTCATACCAAATGCATAAGTGCTACAGGCCAATGGTTATCAGTATATCTAACCATGTTTTCTTCTAAGCTGATGAGGCTTCTGACTGCCACCATGGAACTTTTCATCCCTTAGAGACCCTACTTATTACATTGTCTCCCATGCCTTCTAGAGAGAAATGGAGGGACCTTCTCATGCCTTGAGGATGAAGGTATCTGCATTTATCATCCAAGGGATAAGCAGGGGTAGAGAACCTGTGCTCGGTAGTATGAGTGTGTGTGTTTGAGTGTGTGTCCATTGTGTGCTACTATCCCTAGGCTCTAATTCTCCACACTACAGCCTTATGTGCAGTTACTCATCATGAATCAAGTAACTGTCTATAGATAGAAAGGCTAGGATAGCACAAAGCTCCGTGTGGAACAATTTATCTCAAACTCATAGAGTTCCTAATGCAGGAGAAAAGAGGGGTGAAGAGTTTCTCTGTCTTTAACCTCCATTAACTCTTGCTAGGTTTCTTCTAAATTTGATACCAGGTCTCCATAACTGTATCCATCTCGAGAACACACTCAGGTGTGCACAGTGAGTATGTTGTATCTAAACTGAAGCAACAGCCCTGTTCAGCTCCCTCCCATCCCTGGTTCTGCTGTAACCCTGCTTTTACCCATCAAACAAAAGTGTAGTATTTAAAGCCACTTCTGTACTCAAATATTTTCTTGCAGGAACTAAGAGCAGAGAATAAAAACATTCTAATGTTTTTATGGCTAATTTAATTCTAACAGCTCTTATATACCTCAGCTCTTTAGTAAGATTCCAGCTCCATAGATTTTACTGGACTGACCATGGACTGGACTCCCTTCTGCTGCTGCAATGTTCTCTCCAAACACTTAACTATCATGACTCTGTTCTCAGATCATATAAGAATAGCCTCCCCAAACGCAGCCTAACAAAACCATATATATAATCAGACCCTCTAATTCCACTTCTGGGAATTTATCACACGTACACATGCTTATGTAAAAATGTATTTATAATGTTGTTTATTGTAATATTGGCAATGGCAAAAGCAATGAAACTCAATGTCCAAAAGTAGCTCATTAGCACTTCATTATGACAAACTGATTATTTCAAATGTGGTGGTGGGTGATATAACTGAGTGGGTAACTAATCTCTGACAACAAAATCACATTAGAATATTTAAGATAGTGGACTGGAAAATGTAGAGATTTTAAAGATAATTTCAGACAGGAATGGCACAATTGGAGTAGTAAAACAAACTTTAATCCTTCTCCCCATAAGTGAGCAATTAGTTCAAAGTCGAGACACTTTCTCAGCTTTCAAAGACATCAAACTGATTTTATTTATGGAACTTGGATCTGTGTTTTAATGGAAAGATCATCACTTTTACTTACTATATTTTGTGATTATTCACACAAATAGTTCCAATCGCAACTGCTAAAGGTGGGAACAATAATAAATGAAACGATAAAATATGACAAAAGAAAAGATCATTTGAACGTCATTGACAAAAGGAATCTGGATTAAGAGCAGTGAAAATGGAGGTTATTTGATTACATTAGACAGGGACCACGTGCTTCCCTGGCAGATGTAGCTACAGAAGGCAGGTATTTCCTGGCACCCTACACACCTGAAAAGGCATAGTTAGGTTTTGGTTGAGCGAGCACAGAAGAAAACCTCAATGAGGCAGACTTTTTATACATATTCCATGAACACTGCTTTGGAAAGAGTGGCAGACAACTGGATACATTGGAGTGGGGAAGGGGTGAAGGGCGTGTACAAGGCTTGTCATTTGATAGTTTATGTTGTTGACACAGATCCGTGCCCTTAAGTCTCTAAATCATGCATTGCAGCTTCGTAGCTGCCCTCTGGGTTCTTTCAATTTCAGTACAGCCTCAGATATAAACCACTAGCCAACATTCTTCTAGAGCTATGCAGAGGGTCAAGAGGCTAGCAATCTATTATAGATTATTTACTAGTTTTACTATTAATTGTTGACTGTTCTAACCTTTCACCCCATTCTCTATCTCAGAATTCCATTATGGATTCCTAGGCTTCTCAAAGATGTACTTTTTTCTTAATCAGATAATTGTTATCATATTTCCAGGATTCTCAACAATATCTTGTACTGGTTTCTAAGTCACCAACCTCCTATTATGCTTGAAAAGTTTGAGACTTTTTGATAAAGCGAGTACACTAATTAAAAATATTGCTTCTATTGTGCCCTAATCATGATGCTTCCTGTTCTTATATTCCTGTGGCTTTTCTCATCTCCAGAACACTATGAAGAACACAAGGAATCAGAGCAGCGCGTCCGAGTTCATCCTCCTGGGGCTCCCCATCCGGCCAGAGGACCAAGGCATGTACTCTGCCCTGTTCCTGGCCATGTACCTGACCACGGTGCTGGGGAACCTGCTCATCATCCTGCTCATCAGGCTGGACTCTCACCTCCACACCCCCATGTACTTCTTCCTCAGCCACTTGGCCTTCACAGACATCTCCTTCTCCTCGGTCACTGCTCCTAAGCTGCTCGTGAACATGCTGACGCACAGTCAGTCCATCTCATATGCCGGGTGTGTTTCCCAGGTGTATTTTTTCTTACTGTTTGGGTGTGTTGATAACTTCCTTCTGACCTCCATGGCCTATGACAGGTACGTGGCCATCTGCCACCCCCTGCGCTACACCACCATCATGAGTCAGAGTGTCTGTGTCTTACTAGTCCTTGCATCCTGGTTCTTATCTTTTGCAGGTGCCCTTGTGCACACTCTCCTGCTTGCCCGCCTCTATTTCTCTAGAGGTAACACTCTCCACCATTTCTTCTGTGACCTGTCTGCCCTAATTAAGCTGTCCAGCTCAGACACCTCCATCAATGAACTGGGCATCCTCATTGTGGGATCCATAGTCATTACCGTGCCATTCATATGCATCCTGGTCTCCTATGGCCGCATTGGGGCCACCATCCTGAGAACTCCCTCCATCAAGGGAATCTGCAAAGCCTTGTCCACATGTGGCTCTCACCTCTCTGTGGTTTCTCTCTACTATGGAGCCATTATTGGGCTATATTTTGTCCCCTCATCTAACAACACTAATGACAAGGATGTCATTGTGTCTGTGCTGTACACTGTGGTCACGCCCATGCTGAATCCTTTTATCTACAGTCTGAGGAACCGGGACATGAAAGGAGCGCTGAGAAATATTCTTACAAGAGCAACCTTTTCCATGTGATCAGCTCTGTCTGCTACCTCCAAGGGGAGCAGGGATCTTCCGTTGCTCTACAAGCATCTTCTCCTCTGGGAAATCCTGGTTCATAGCGACTGGGGCATGGTCTCTTCAGGCTCACTTTTCCATGCATGTAGCTTTTAATCATTTTTTGGCTTGTCGATCCTGATAGTCTTGCACAAGTTTTCACAAACATATCTACACATTTTCCCTTTTTTATAGAACCTTCCCCCCAAGCAATTGTGATTTCATTTCCCCACTGCTTTCATCCTTTTTTTTTTTTTTAATGTCTTCCAGCCTTAAGTAGCAAAGATTTTTTTCTCCTTTCTTAAAGATGATAATATTTCTTCAGGTTGGCTGATTCATGATGTTATTTGTGTTTAAATTTTCAATTCAGCTAGAGTTCATTTTTGGAATAACTTTAATTCAAAATGTAGCCAAGCTTTTGTTTTACTTAATTCCACTTATTTATTTTTAATTTTAACTGACATCAAATGGTGCACAGATACTCGGTACCATGTATTGTTTTCATACATGTATATAGTTCATGTGTTCAAAATCTTGAAGGATATGTTTAATTCCTCATTGTTTTTTATGTTTTTATGAAAATATTCATAATTCCTTTCCATACCACTTTGAAACACACAGTATTTTTTCATTACTCAAACTCACCAACCTACCATGTAATCAGACATTATTTTCCATTTAGCTGTCATCCACACGCTAACCAACCTCTGCCTGATTCTGTCCTTCTGTTTGGAGCTTCTATTCCACTCCCCACAGGTTTTAGTTGTGTTAGTGTGAAGGTAGCTAAACATATAACCTTTTCCCCTCCAAGTGTCTGAGCCTGTTCACATATTGAGACAAGATTAGCTTTCTCTAAAAGGCTGTGACAGAGAAATACTGATCCAATTGTTCAATAAAACCCCCATTGGAGATCTCTAGGTCCTAAGACATGACATCCCATGAAACAGCAGAGAAACTTTCCAAAGGCCTCTCAGGGACAGTGTGATTGGGCGTACTTGGTGCATCCTGAAGTTCAGCCTCTTCCAATGTGGACTGAGGAGTGACTGGGCACTGTGAATTGACTCCAGCATGAAGGGATGACAGTAATCCAACTGTCACATGTTTTAAAATGAAAAAAAAAGATTTTCTCTGCCCTTCACTAATCTGTATTGCTTTCTATGTTATTTCAAATAATGCATTTTTAAGTTCACTTCTTCTGAAGCTGCATCTGCTCAAGCAAAAGTGTTTAACTTCACTTCTCTAAGCTAATTGCTGTAACATATTTATTTTTATTAAAAATACTGAATCACACCAATATACAAAGTATTGGGTTTCACTGTGACTTTGTTGTGTATGCACAAGTAGCACTTTGATCAAGTCAACCTGTTCTATTTCCCTCTTTATCATTTCCACTTCTGCCTCTTCTGGTTCTGCTATCCTCCCTGGGAGACTATCTCTAATTTTCAGGGCATCTTTTTCTTTCAATTTTCACATGGTACTAGTCTTCTGTTTCTATTTTTTTTAGCATGAGAAGCTCAAATCCTATGGTTTTCCTGCAAAAGTGGCAGGAAAACCATAGGCAAGTGATATCCTGGCAAGTGATAATCACCTGTTAGTTTTCTTGCACATACTGTAATTCCTCCAAGGATGGACTCTCTTGTGTCTTCTCCAGTAAATAGTTCCATCCCTAGAGAAGCCCAAGGTAATGATGCAACCATATGCAGTTCGTCCCTAATTAGGAGCCAGGCATAGGAGACTGCATCCAGGTTCTCTTCATGGTTTGGAAAAATTAAAACTCACACTGATTTTCTGAGGGCCACAGCGACTATATATCCTTATGTCAAGTCAATCACAGCCGGCTGCATGTTGAAAACCCCTAGTCCTCACAGTGGATCATTCAGTTCCTTGCAGACTCTGCCACTTTCACTACATTCTCTCCATCCCAGAAAGAAATGGAAGAAGCTCCCATGCCCAGTAAATCAAGGTATCTGTGCTTATCATCAAAGGCCCACATCAGAGTAGAAGTAGAATTTACAAGTTGGATGAATTTGTGTGTATGTGCATGCAGTGTGTGTTATTTCTCCAGAGGGTCTACCTCTGTTAGTGACACATCATGACTGACAGATTCTTGTAGAATAACTTACCTTAATCATCTGTCCAAAATTTGAAAACGTAAGGTGACAGCAAATTTGCATGTGAATAGATTCTCTCTGATTCTACATCTAATTTTGGTATAATAAGGTAGGATATACATTGCTTTTCTTCAACTCCTATTCTATCCTTGGATATTTTCTTATATTTTGCACCAAATCGATATAATTTGATTCCTCTGTGTTGCAACAATTCACATAGAAAGGGGATCATTTGTGCCTAAGTTATGACGGCAACTATTCAGATTCCTGCTGATTCTATCACCACCAGCAGAGGGCAAAGCCCCTAGAAATCTTTCACTTGGTTTTGTTTCTGAGAACAGAATGAAGATTTCTAATGTGGCAGAAAAGATCTTGTATACACTGGCTGTCCAAGAATTCTCTAACTGAATCTTTTCCAGGCCGACTGTGTTCCTCAAGTTCCTTGCTCTGTGCTCTCCATTCACATTTTTTTAAAAATCAGGGAATAGTTTAATACATAACATCACTCATTTAATTGATAACTGTAATCCACAATTCGTATAAATATTTTCATTGAAATTAGGATATCCCTCCTCTATACAAATAATGTGTTTCTCTAGTTCACTCCATACATTTTTTAAAATATCCATACTTATTTTATTTTATTGAAAACAAATTCTTCTCTCATACATTACCTCCTAACCGTAGTTTCTCCTCCCTCCATTCTTTCTAGCTTCCACCACCACCCCTCTCCTCCAGATCCAATCCCTCTCTGTTTCCCTTCAGAAAAGAGCAGGCCTCCAAAAGATATCAGCAAAACATGACACGACAAGATAGGATAGCACAATGCACAGTCATTTTGAGATGGGAAGAGGCAACCCAGAAGGAAGAAAAGGGTCCTAAGAGCAGGCAAAAGAGTCAGGAATACCTGCACTCCCATTGATAAGAGTCCTACAAAACACCGGGCTAACAGCCATGACATAAATGCAGAGGACCTGGTGCAGACCCATGCAGGCTCTGTGTTAGCCACTTCAGTCTCTGTGAGCGCACGTGAGGCCTGCTTGGTTGATTCAGTGGGCTGTGTTCTCCTGGTCCCCTAGATCCCCTCTGGCTCCAACAATCTTTTCCTTCCCCTCTTCCATGGGGCTCCCGAGCTAAGTAATTTTCATGAGACAGATTCTTATATTAAAGATTGTCTTAAAGAACACATAGGAATAGAGTCCCTTGTCCCTTTATCTTTTTATACTTGGACAATATGTCAAAATCACGAATATCAACTCTATCTAATTCCATTTTTAGAAATTCATTCTATAGACACTTTATATATATCAGTGTGCAAAAGAACTTAAAAACTTACAGATGTTACTTACTAAATGTAACAAACTACTAAAACCAACTCACTCTCCCTCAAATAGCTAACTACCACTCTCATTGAGATAAGTAGTTTTTATTACTATGAAATAAGTAACATAACAAAGTGTAGAGCGTGTTCACAGCAGCGTCACTCAGAATAGTTAACATAGCGGGAAAAGAATGTGTGAATTTTAGACACCCTTCAATCAAGTTGAAACAATTCCCACTTTATATTTTACTGTAATCTTTAGTTAACTCTTCAAATGAACAGCAGGTAAGATGGTTATGAAATTCTCAAAACTCAACAGATTCAGAGTGAATAATTCTTTTGCAGAATATGGAGTCTACATTTTAGTCGATGTTTCACGTGTTTTCTTTCCTGAGTATGAAATGATTGTCACTGTCAGAAGGCCTAAATCCAAGAAGTTCAAGGAGAAAAAGGAAAGCTAATATATTTACAAATTAGAAGAAATGTTAGAATACAACAAAAAAATTAGTTATGAATCACTAGTGTGAAACAAAGCTTACGCATCACTGGAAAGGAGAACTTAGTACTTGTTTATACCAGACAGGTTTTCACAAAGAACCTCTTCTTTGGTAGACTCTGGGTGTGACTGGGAAAGTCAAGGATTTCTTGAGTAAGAACATTCCAGTTGAACTCAGTTCACGCAAAGGGCTCCGTAAGTGTGTATTGAAAGACATGCACACACCCTTCTCCCTGTATCCGGTGAAAGTTCCTTTAGGAAGGAAGATGGAAGACTGAGCTGTTGGATAGGAAAGAACTGACTTGAAGGAAGGATTGATGGAGTATCCCAGGTATGTGTCACTAGAGTCTGAAAGGTCCCCCAGACTGAGCTGCTTGCTATATTCACCATTCACATCAAATCTCTAGATTCTGATATTTTGTAACTCCAAACACCTAATAGTTACTCTCATGTTAAGTGTATGGAAATAAAGCATATCCGGGAAGTATTTCAGTTGCCTCGAAGGAGACTAAGCCAGCCCAACAGACTATTAGAAGTCACCTGTTGGATTTCTATTCTTTTCTTACTGACTCAGCCTTGTGCTCTCATTTTAAGCCTATGATTTCTTTCACAGACTCCTGTCTTCTCTGGTTCGAATCTGAAGAAGTCTGATATTCATTCTGGTGCTTTCCATTTTTTCCCAAAACAATTTGAGTTGATTTCTAGGCAGGTGAATAACACATTTAGCCACATTATCACTGACCCAACAATGTGGCAAAAACCTTGAGATTCTAGCTAGAGTTACAACCTGACTAGCTAAAAAAATGCAATTATTATGTAATAGGTGCAACGACTTCTGCTTCTTCCATATCATCTTTTTTCATCTCTAGCTAGAGAGAAGAACTTGATGAAGAATAACCAGACCACTGTGTCTGAGTTCATCCTCCTGGGGCTCCCCATCCGACCAGAGGACCAAGGCATGTTCTCTGCCCTGTTCCTGGCCATGTACCTGACCACGGTGCTGGGGAACCTGCTCATCATCCTGCTCATCAGGCTGGACTCTCACCTCCACACCCCCATGTACTTCTTCCTCAGCCACTTGGCCTTCACAGACATCTCCTTCTCCTCGGTCACTGCTCCTAAGCTGCTCGTGAACATGCTGACGCACAGTCAGTCCATCTCATATGCCGGGTGTGTTTCCCAGGTGTATTTTTTCTTACTGTTTGGGTGTGTTGATAACTTCCTTCTGACCTCCATGGCCTATGACAGGTACGTGGCCATCTGCCACCCCCTGCGCTACACCACCATCATGAGACAGAGCCTCTGTGTTTTGCTAGTGATAGTGTCCTGGGTATTTTCTTCTACCAATGGCCTTGTGCACACTCTTCTCTTTGCTCGTCTATCTCTCTTTAAAGACAACATTGTCTGCCATTTTTTCTGCGATCTCTCTTCCTTATTGAAGCTGTCCAGCTCAGACACCTCCATCAATGAGCTGGTCATCCTCACTTTAGCAGTGGTGGTCATTACCGTGCCATTCATATGCATCCTGGTCTCTTATGGCCACATTGGGGCTACCATCCTGAGAACTCCCTCCATCAAGGGAATCTGTAAAGCCTTGTCCACGTGTGGCTCTCACCTGTGTGTGGTTTCCTTGTACTATGGAGCCATTATTGGGTTATATTTTTTCCCCTCCTCCAATAACACTAATGACAAGGATGTCGTTGTGGCTGTGCTGTACACTGTGGTCACGCCCATGCTGAATCCCTTTATCTACAGTCTGAGGAACCGGGATGTGAAGGGAGCACTGAGAAATGTCTTTAGCAGTAGCGCGTGCTCCCAGTGATGGGCGTGGTCCTCCCTCCTCCTGTACTTGAGAACTTCTCAGTCCTGCATGCGACTCTTTCCATGACTTGGTGCTTTCCAAGAGTCTTCAGGTTCTTCTTGTTCAGCCCGTGTTTCACCTCAGCAACAGGTTTTGTTTCTCTTTAAGTGTTTTGTTCATCTTTGGGGAAGGTTTCTTTTGCAAACACTCCTGTACTCTTTTCCTTTTCGTACAGTGTCCTAACTTTAAGAGCATAAAATTTTCATATCATTCCACTCATTCACCTTTTATTATTATCTAATTTAATGGCCTTCCAAATGAAAATTTTTTACTTTCTCATAAAAACAGTGTCAGGCGGTGGTTGCACACACCTTTAATCCCAGCACTCAGGAGGCAGAGGCAGGTGGATCTCTGTGAATTTGAGTTCAGCCTGGTCTACAGAGTAAGGAGAGCCATGAGTTACAACAGAGAAAAACCAGAAAGAAAGAAAGAAAGAAAGAAAGAAAGAAAGAAAGAAAGAAAGAAAGAAAGAAAGAAAGGAAGCATATTTCTCCTGCATATTACATTGTTTCATTTTATTTTTTAATTTTATAATCTACTTTAAATTTGTTTTCATGATTAACAACAATTAGAAATCTAGTTTATTTTGGTTTTTAAATTTAAAAAATTTAAATTGGTGCAAAAATTAATGCATAATGCTATTACTGTAGAAATAAGTGTGGGCATTTCTTAAAAACTAGAAATAGATCTTCTATATGACCCAGTTACATTACTCCTGAGAACAGACACAAGGGATGCTATATCTTACTACACAGACACTTGCACATCCCTGTTCATGGCTGCTACATTCACAGTAACTGGGAAATGGAATCAACTTAGAAGTCTATCAACTGACAAAATGGAAAATAAAAAAAAGATACACTTGCACAACATAATATTAATTATCTGTAAAGAAAGCAAATCCATGATATTTACAGGTAAATGTATAAAGATAAATGTATAAAAAATTATACTGAGTAAGGTTACCCAGGTCACATAAGACAAATGCGTCATGTTCTTTCACGTGTGGGTCTTAGGTTCACATATTCTGTTTTGTGTGTTTAACACAGAGTTTGTATGGAAACCTGGAAACTAGAAATGGCTCATTGGCTGGGAATGCATTTAGGGAGAGAGAGAGACACAAGAATACAGGTGAAATTAAAGTGAAGGTGTGGATGGAATTCTGGGGTTAGAAGTATTCAGGCATGTAGTGGAGTGACAGGTGTTGGGGAGTAGGGGGCCAGGAGTGGATTTAACCAAAATGAAGTGTGTACAAAGAAGCTGCTTTGGGAACCTATGATCTTGAAATTCATGTTAAATCTAATAAGAGGGGCCAGTGGAACATATGAGATGGGAAAGCACAGAGGAGAATCCTGGGAGATAAAGGATTAAGGGAGGGGAGGGCAGAAGAGGAGAGTCTGAGGCGATGTCTACCCTTGATGTTAAGGTCTTTTCTCAGATGCAGTAGAAGGATTGGTCCTGTTTCCACATCCATTCTCTTAGTCTGTTTCATCTTATTGGGGAGTTGAGAGCTATCAGTGACCAGTGGTTGTTGGTTACTATTATTTTGTTTTTGTGGCCTCTCTCTCTGTCTCTCTCTGTCTCTGTCTCTCTCTGTCTCTCTCTGTCTCTGTCTCTCTCTCTGTCTCTCTCTCTCTCTCTCTGTGTTTCCCTTCTTTTGACTTTGCTTGTCTGGGATTATTTATTCTTGTGTTTTCTTGGATGTAGTTGACCTCTTTCCGTTGGAGTTTACCTTTTATCACCCTCTGTAGGGCTGGGTTTGTAGACAGCATTGCTTAAATTTGGTTTTATCATAGACTGTCTTATTTTCTCCACCCATGGTGATTGAAAGTTTTGCTGTGTACAGTAGTCTGGGCTGGCATCGGGGTCTCTTAGACCGTGCAGCACATCTGTTCATCTCCTGGCTTTTAGAGTCTCCATTGAGACGTCAGGTGTGATTCTAATAGATCTGCCTTTTTATGTTACTTGTCCTTTTTTCCTCACAGATTTTAGTATCCTTTCTTTTAGTAACCTCTCTTTGTTCTATAACGTTCGATGTTTTGATTATTATGTGTTTAGGGGACTTTTTTTTCTGGTTCAGTCTATTTGGTGTACTGTATGTGTCTTATACATTTTAGGGCATCCCCTTCTTCAAGTTAGGGAAATTTTCCTGTATGATTTTGTTGAAGATATTTTCTGTGCCTTTGACGTGTGTTTCTTCTACTTCCTCTATTCCTATTATTCTTACATTTGGTCTTTTCATAGTGCCCCAGATTTTTTGAATGTTTTGTGAATTAACATTGTCTTTGAGAGACGTATTCATTTTGTCTCTAGTGTCTTTAACGTCTGAGATTCTCTCTTCCATCTCTTGTGTTCTGTTGTTAAAGCTAGCTTCCGTAGTTCCTGTTTGAATTTCTAAATTTTTCATTTCCAGAATTTCCTTAGTTTGGGCTTTTTTTTTTATTGATTCCTTTTTCATGTTCATGTCTTGAATTGTTTTATTCATTTCCTTCTACTTTTTGTTTGTGTTTCCCTGGATTTTGTTAAGAGATCTACTATTCATTTTCTCTTTAAGGACCTCTATCATCTTCATGCAGACTGCTTTAAGGTCTTTTTCTCATGCTTCAGCTATGCTGCTGTACTCATGGCCTTCTGTGGTAGTGTTGATGGGCCTTCATGGAGACATTGTCTCGGCTGCTAATGATCATGATTTTATGCCTAGATAGGCATCTGGGATTGGGAAGATTGCAATTGTAGGTACTGATATCTGGTTTTGTCTTTATTGGGTGGGTGTTTTGTTCTTTGGTTTCTGTTTCCCTCTCTCATGCTTAGGAGAATGTGGTGGCTATGTGTTGTCTGGTAGGAAATTCTTCCTGATGGCACCCTGATGGGTGTGGGTACTGGGGCTCCGGTAAAATGTTTGTAGGTATGACACTTAGGAACGGGGATGGGCTGGGAGCAGTGGAGGGGCTTCACAAGAAGGAGAAAAGCAACATGTTCTACCAGGATATGCTCACTTAGTCCTTGGTAAGGGGGACAGAGAGTAAGGAGACACCACAGCAGAAGGTCAGGTCTTGGAGGAATGGAGGGAGGAGTGAAGATCTGCATTCAGCCTATCTGCTTCCTGGGTCAGAGCAGCCTGCGGGTTCCCTGGGAGTGTCTGCTGAAGTTGGGGTCTGTGACAGAGCAATAAGTGGGAGGGGGGAGTTTGGAGGGGAAGATGGGTGCAGGAGGGGAAGAGAGGCTGCAGTAGGTGTTTTACTGCAGATCTGGGATGAGACTGGGAGATTGGATTGGGATGAACAAAGGGAGAGATGAAGATTTGCTATTAGCCCACCTGCTTCCCTGCCCAGCGTGGCTTGTAGGTTCCTAAGAAGTGCTGCTGGAGCTGGGGGCTGGGATAATGCAACAAGTTGGGGGAGGGAGGTTAGGAGGGGAAGGACTGTGGGATCCATCAGATATGGGGGGCACTGCCACAGATGTTCTGGGGATGAGACTAGGGGATTGGGTCTGGAGCAGAGGGAGAGGTAGGGTTCTGCAGTCAGCCTTACTTTATACATTTTTTAAAAATGCACATGATGATTAATTCTTTGAGGATTTCATACATTGCATTTTGATCATATTCACCCCTCACCCACCTCCTTCCAGATCCACTCCTCATTCCACACCCATCAAACTTTATGTCCTCATCCAAACCAATTACTGCTGACTTGGAGGTAACCCTTAGGGGTGTGGCAGTTAACCAGAGTACGGTCAGTGTATCAGGGGACACACCCTTAAAGAAAACTACTGTCGACTAAGTACTTCTCAGGAAAATGGAATTTCTTTGTGCTGCTCTTTCAAACTTTGCTTAGTCGGGGACTTAGCTCAGTAGTGGAGTACTTACTAGCTCGTACAAACAGCAAGGTTTGATTCTCTAGCACAGAAAAGGGCAAAAGACTTAATTTTAAAAGATAATTTAAATGGTACTTGATTGAGGAATGTCCTTTTCCGCGGAGGACATTTAACTCCACTAACTCTTGTGTGACCTCTAGCAATTAGAACGAGTATAAAAGTCCATTTCCATCAGAGTCTCTGTCTAGAGACTCCCTTTCTTCTTGCTGGATCTCTCGAAAGGCAAGAATTGGAAGCAGAGAAAGAAACCACAATGACAAATCACCCCTGACTCCCTTGCTCTGATAAGGCCTGGTCGCAGCTGGGAGCCTAGTCTCCTGGGATGGAGCAGAGTGAGGAAGAAGAGGAAAAGCAGGTGGCAGAATGCGCTTCTTTGATGGCTGCTGTATCAAAGAGAACTTTCACTTCTCTTGGACTGAGTGGTGGTTAATCTGGTTGAGGCAAGCTGCAGGTGTAACTCTGGTAGTTACTCTTGTCAGCGTATCTGAAAACCTAAATTCAGTCCCCAGGGCCACCCAAGCCCCAAATGATCACAAACAAACAATAACAAGGGATTCCCTTTCATGCGTCACTTCTGGGTCAGGGATACTCGTCCCCCCAGGACGCCTCTTCACAGCCCCGTGACATGTCCCAAGCGTATGTTCCTCCTGTGGACATTTCCCCCAAGAGCTCCCGATTTCACAGTGTTGGATTCCCCGTCACCACCTCACACTTTCTCGTAGGATCTCTTTAGACTTCTCAAGGTCTTTGTCTACAAGCCCTGACTGCTCTCTGACCATTCGCACGCGAAACCTCCCTGTGCTCCACAGGAAGATTTAAAATTTTATCGCCCCCTATATAAAGAAGTAAAAGTCCTGCCTGAACACAACTCCATCATACCTTCTGACACCCTTCTTGACATCTCTTATTTGCCATTGCTCTTTCATAAAAGAACGAGAAACACATCGATCTATTTAAATGCTTCCTTTTGACGCTTCTCTCGTTTAGCTTGATATAAGGAGGGAAGCACCTCCTTCTCTGTGGGAGGAATTGGGGCTCACAGCACACCTTTATCCAAAGGAATCGCCAACACTTTAGTGTTTTTACATCCCATTAGATTGAGACGGTCAAGAGTCAGAAGATGGATCACCTGGCATTTAGCACAAATAGCCTCAATTTGAATCCTCCAATCTTGAGTCATGTTGGTGTATATTTCAATGTGTGTCTACCACATTGTGGGGCCTTGGTTGAAAAGTGCAGCATAACATCCTGATGCCACCTTCCATCTGAAGATGGAAATTAGTGTGTCTGGGTAATTCCTATCTGAGGCTCGAGTAAAATACACACCTCTGAGAAAGCGTTTGTACCCTCTTCCACCACATGACGCCAATTATCCCTCCTTGGACTCGTATCGAGTTCCGTGTAACTGTTAAAGATCCTGCCTCAAAGAATTGCTTTGGAATATCAAGATTCAAGCCTTCCTTTTACCAGCTGTGTGGTCATGGGGTGTTCATCACCTTTCTGAACCGTTTCCCCAAATAACCACTAAGAGTTACTAAACACCAAGAAAACTGAGGTGACATTTGTTACTGAATCTGCACCTGTGTGTGAGAAACTGAGTGTTGATTGCCTGAGTAACAAGAAAGCTGTTCACTGATTTTTATGTAATTGGAGTTAAAATTCTTATGCTGTCTTGGAAGGTTGTAGAAAATTTCAAAATTCTTAGATATCTGGGTGCCTAAGTAGAAAGGGAGCTATATTCCATAAAACTTGAAAAATTTCAAGTAATGGTAGAAAAATTGAGATACATTTAAAATTTGAGGAAGGGCTAATTATGATGGCTCTCATTTGATACCAGCCCCAATAATTTCTAATTCTAATGTCCAATAAAATAAATGTAACAAAAATCATAAAATATCCTGTTTTAGTATTCCTTCTCATGGGTACAGAAATAATGGCAGCAAAGCTTTTGAGGGGAAATGGCAGAAGAGAGACGAGTGAGATGTATTTTTAATAATTTGTATTTATATTACTGAGGAAGTAAAATCGCACAGATGCAAGAAAGAAAATTATCAGTTGGAAAAATCTGTCTTCTTACCCAAGAGTTTTCTTAAAGCCCCCTTCATGTCTTTATTTCTCAGGCTGTAAATGAAAGGGTTTATCATGGGGGTGATCACTGTGTACATCACTGAAGCAATTATGTTATTGTTGTTGGTACTGTTGGATGGGGGCAGAAAATAGAGACCAATAATTGCCCCATAATAGAGAGCCACCACTGAGAGGTGGGACCCACAAGTGGACAAGGCTTTGCAGATGCCCCTGGTTGAAGGAACCCGGAGGATGGTGAACCCAATATGGCCATAAGAAACAAGGATGCATAGAAATGGAAGCATAATGGCTGCCAACCCAGCTGTGAAGATTATCAATTGGTTGAGGGATGTGTCAGAGCAGGACAACTTGAGCAGGGCGCCCAGGTCACAGAAGAAGTGGGGGACAGTGTGGTCAGCACAGAAGGAAAGCTGAGCCAGGAGGAGAGTGTGCAACAGAGCACAAGCAGAAGCTATGACCCAGGACACACCTACTAGTATGGCACAAAGGCTCTGCCTCATGATGGTGGTGTAGTGGAGAGGGTGACAGATGGCCACGTACCTGTCATAGGCCATTGAAGTGATAAGGAAACTGTCCAAGTCAGCAAAGAATATGAAAAAGTATGTCTGTGAGACACACCCCTCATAGGTGATGGGTATGTGCCGGCTCTGTACTTTAGTTAGCATCTTTGGGACAGTGACCGAGGAGAAGGAGATGTCAGTGAAGGCCAAGTGGCTGAGGAAGAAGTACATGGGGGTGTGGAGGTGAGAGTCCAGCCTGATGAGCAGGATGATGAGCAGGTTCCCCAGCACCGTGGTCAGGTACATAGCCAGGAACAGGGTGAAGAAGACGATCTGCTGCTCTGGTCTGACGGGAAGTCCCAGGAGGAGGAACTCAGACACGCTGCTCTGGTTCTTGAGCCTCATATCTGTGTCCAGCTGGAGGCAGCTACTGCTGGAGGAAGACGATTGTGGCATATGGTGATAGAGATGTTTGTTAGACTTGAGGCATGTCTTCCTTTACGTGTTTTTTTTTTCACATTTTCCATATGTTTGCTGCAAATGTTCTGGTGGAAAAATTAGATTTAGGTATGCAGTCACTTTCTTCCTCAGTCAGCTCCCAGTCTCTGTAAACAGTAATAGTTACAGTCAATGTTTTCTAAGTACTGCATGTGTGCACTAACCCATTTGACGTGGCCTCGGTATCTGCTGTTATCATTTCTGCTCTACAGACGGGATGACAGAAGTAAGACAGAGGGTCTTGAACACTTAGGCTCTTGAACCTAAGTGTTTTGACTCTGAGTTTGTTCTCTTGAAGAAAAAGAATTATCTGCTAACTGAAATCTTAGTTACCCTTCATCATTTTGCTTGTGATAATTTCTTTACTTCTGTAAGTCCTGTTTGTCTATGCTTATCATTAGCATTTCTATTTTGTTCACCAACAGTGGCCCAGAATGTCGTATACACAATTAACATAGTATCAACTGGCTGATAAAACAGCTATGACATCCAAATAAAATCACAATGGCAGCTTCCACAAAACGCTTACACCACACCTGGTTCAGCAGCTAGTCTTGACCTTCACAACAGTGGGCCCCAAATTGCAAGCAACTATAAACAAGAAATCCAAAAGAAAAATTTAAAACAGATTCTAATGTCTTGGCATCTCTGAAACAACCTAGAAGCGATTTATTTCCTAACATGTATCAGTATAAAAACCTACACGGTAAGAGAAGGAGTTGACTATCGTGTACTAAGACACATTATAACGCTGCAGTTATAAAAAGAAACAAAGAGAATTGCAAAGGGAAACCGATCAAGCAGAGGAAGGAAAGAGGGAGCCTAAGTGCAGATAGACTTACAGAATTCACAATGGAAAAATGGTGTCATAGATCAGTGAATGAAGAAAGGATGCGCTCCCCAATGAATGCTTCTAATACATGCAGTGTATTTCTACCTCACCCAACACCAGAATCCCAGATGGGGTTAAAACATTAAATAGAGAAGCGGATTTTCAGAGTTCAGAGGCCCTGCCATTACACTGTCAACTGGACTCAAAAGCAGCCTGGTTCCCTATGCTTCGAGTGAATGAAAGAAGGGTGAAGTTACGAGCCAACATAGTCCAGTTGGTGAAAACTCATGTCAAAATAATAATCCCCGGTGACTGCAGGAAAGTGGCCAACTGGTTCTCTTTGGAAGCAGAGTCGGTCTGTGTGAATGTTT
This sequence comes from Cricetomys ansorgei, assembly GCA_026225945.1. Lineage (NCBI taxonomy): Eukaryota > Metazoa > Chordata > Mammalia > Rodentia > Nesomyidae > Cricetomys > Cricetomys ansorgei. The sequence goes on from JAMJFZ010002981.1 coordinate 6,019,338, forward strand.
CTGGAAACGTACATAACATAGTCCTTTACTTTGTCCTAAAGGCTGAAGACTTTCTATACAGATTCTGAGGTCCGTGATCCAAATCTGACTCCAGAATTTTAGTTGAATGTAGAAAATGTGTAATGGAGCATTCTTTCTGTTTCTTTCAATTCTTCAGGTTATCTGAGTCAGTTTCTCCCTCAAGGAAACACGCAAAATCATCCCCGTGTAGTGTAATTTCCATCGCAGCCTCAAGTCTTCCATACACAACCCCAAACATCTGCAGTAGGGTGCTATTATACAAAAGTCTCTGAGCAATAGAAAAATGACTTTAAAGTTCCAGGATTAAATTTTAAGGAGATATTCCTTAGAGAGAGACAGGTTCATGAACGCCGTTGATACTGAGCTAGAATAGGTGAGAGTGGTGTGTTTGGGGGGGGCAGGCTTGGATGGGAGAACAATGGAACTGGTGTTCTCAAAGTAAGCAGGGTGGAGAGAGAGGAAGGGGTTTCAGGCAGAAGGAACACAGAGGCTACAGACAGAAAGGAAAAATTTACCGTCTTCTCAGCTCGGATCAGACGCTTGCCACAGAGTTGAGTGTAGAAACAGCTGCACTGATAAAACATTACACCGAGTTCTATTAAAGTCCTACTGGCTCATTCTTGAGCCTCTCATCTGAGCCTCATTCCAAAAAGAACACTGGGACTTTTTTCTGGCTCAATATTACAACACTATCCTGTAGTGAACCTGCAATTTGGTCCCAGGACTGCCTGTCTTCAAAGACTGTATTCTTCTCAGTGAGAACCTTCAGCAACTACATCCTCAAGTAAGATCATAATTGCTGCTTGATCACACTCAAAATTCCAGGAAATGTTACAAGAATTTAAGGGTCAGTCAAAAGTCTGTGAATTAAAGACTTGTGCCTTGATGATGATATTAATAATACTAATAAATTAGGTTAGCAATCATTCATTAATCATATACTCTATTGCATAACATACGCCAGCCTCTATGACAAATAGTTTCTATCATAGCTTAATGTGACTACAAAAAGACACAAGGGCCAGAGAGATGGCCCAGGGGGTGAGATCACTGGCTGCTCTTCCAGAGAAACTAAGTTTGAGTCCCAGCATCTACATGGAGGCTCACAACTGTCTGCAACTCTAGTTTCACAGGACACAACACCATCTTTTAGCCTCCTCGGGGACCAGGCATGCAAGTGGATGCACTGCCATATGTGCAGGCAAAAGACCCATACATATAAAATAAAATTTAAAAATAGAAAACACTTGATTTTAGCTTAACCACTTGAAAACTAAATTTGAGAGAGTATAAGTAATTTACTTAGGTCTATGTCCCATGAAAATGACAGGAAGGTATTTAATCTCAGACTTGTCTAATTACAAATCCATGTCCCCAACCATCATGTTGGGAGAACAGCATACAGTGATAGAATAGACAAGTCTGAGAGAGTAGACACTTCTCATTAATAAGACCACTGGATTTATGTATTAAAGTAATTAAGTTACTTATTTAATTAAAGTAAGCAGAGAGTTTAAGATGCCCACTACTTGACTTACAAAGCTACCTGGCTGAGAACTAAAATTTCCTGGTGCCCAGAACAAAAGAAGATAATATCTTGATCAATCAATAAAAATCCTATTTATTTGTATTTGTGTGTGTGCGTCTGTTTGTATGTATGTTCCATAAGTGCAGTGCCTATGGGAAGGAAGAAGGTGTTGGATCTTCTGGAGCTGGAGTTACAGGGAGCTGGGAGGCACCTGATGTGGGCACCAGGAACCAAACTCAAGTCCTCTGGAAGATCAGCAAGTGTTTTTAACTACCGAACCACCTCTCCAGCCTCATGGCTCATTTTCTTAATGAGCTATCTAGTTTTCATCAAGAAGGGAAAGGTTAAAGCAAATATAAATCTACTGGAAGTTATATGCAGTCAAAAGATGTGGTGAAAGTATGTCATAGAAAATGATATATAGGTGCATTTTAACTACTCACAAAAATGCAGATTTTTAATTTTTAATGTTCTTACAACTGGGATGCAGGCCAGATATTCAATAGCAAGTGGAAAAAAAGATATAGCATTTTACTAGACAGAAAAATACAAGCTACAAAGAATTATTATTTTGTTTACTGAGGTTACTTGAGATTCAGAATGTTTTCCTTGTATGATTATATCAATCATCTGCAAGATTTTATAACTGATCATTAACACACCTACATGTATTATTCTTTAAACGTAACTGGAGTTACAGATGGTTATGATCTGAATTACTGATCTATCTTTCTATCCCCAACTTCTTCCTCGGGTCTTTAGGGCCAGCTATAGAGAACATACACACACACACACACAGAGAGATGTTCTTGGGTAGAACTGTCCTTAGCAAGTTCAGTGAGAGATACTCAAACATTACCAGTTCCATAAATTTGTTATTCATGTTCCTCGAAAGACTTAGAGCCAGGGTGTAGGAAGAAGCCATAATACCATGCCTAACATGAGGAAGAGGCATACTCTCTTTCCACCAGCTCAAAGACAGTAACAGGATTCTTCTTTATCATCTAAATTGGGAATCCAGGAGACCACTGTCATAGTTTCTCGTGAGAGACAATTAGAGAACAATCACTGTATCCTTCTTAATATTCCCTGTGGACAGGAACATTTGCTAGATACAAAGACAGCCAGTCCCTTAGGGAATATAGATAAGTATTTAATCATTTTCAGATTCACTCACTTATTAAAATTTTTGAAATCATGTGTTTATTTACCTATCATAACAATTCTTGAGGTGGATAATATTTGTTCAACTTTACTGAGTTTGAGAATGACTCAAAAAACTCTCAAGTGAGTTTTCAAATCCAGATGCATCAACTTCAGACTGAAAGCATAGGTGCCTATATACCATGATAGCTCCTTTATAACAGTGGTTTCTGTAGCACATGGAATTCTTCTTCCCACATTCAATCTGGAACAGAGAGGAGAGCTATACTAGTCCATGGGGGGAACACAAACACTTGTCAAAGAATAGAATGTTTTCTTACTAAGGAAACACTTGAATATATGTAAAGACTTTTTTGCATGCATATTTGCATAAATATGCATGTCGAGGATTATATGCTTAATTTTGAAAATTTAAATTCTTTATTTTTTTGAGAGTTTCATATATGAATACTGTATTTACACCATTCCCACTCCCTTCACTCCCCTCTAACTCCTCCCATGGCTCCTCCCTGATTCCCTCTCAAATTCACGACCTCTTCTTCTTTAATTATTGTTACACACATTGCATACCATACAAACATATACAACTGCCTGAGTTAGTTCATACATGTGGTCAAAGATGAGCACTTGGGATTAGGTAACCTATCAGAGGGCTTGTCCCTGGATGAAACGGATTCTCCCTTTCTCAATAGCAGTTAATTATAGCTCCTCATTTAGGAATGTGCCTTGTGAGACCCCCTACCATGCTGGCACATGTGGTAGTTTGAATGAGAACAGCCCCCTTGGGCTCATGTATTTGAAGGTTTGATCATTAGGGAGTGGCACTACTTGACAGGGATCAGGTGTGGCTTGGAGGAAGTGTGTTACTGGGGTGTGCTTCGGGGATTCATGCTCAAGCCTGGCCCAATCTGGATGTAGAACCCTTAGCTACCTCTCTAGAACCATTTCTGCCTGTATGCCACCATGCTTCCTGCCAAAATGACAAAGGACTAATCCCCTGAGCTGTAAGCCAGCCCCAATTAAAAGGTTTCCTTTATAAGAGTTGCTTTGGTAATGGTGTCTCCGCACAGCAGTAGAACAATGCCTGAGAAAGTATATCAACTAGCAGTGTCAGCTATGATCCACGATTACAGTGAGTGTCTACCCAGAGGTCATGAAAATATAACCATAAAACTCATGGAGAACCTTCAAAAACCAAAACTATTCAGACTGTCAAAATGAACAAAATGAGACAGAACAGAGTGAAAGTAATAGTATTGTATTCATTTCTTTCATTCATCATCCATGCATTTACTCATCTGTAAAAACTCCTGTATAACTGCTGTACCCAAACTGTTGTGAGGTAGATGAGTAATTGGTGGGGTTAAAAGTTACAAGTAAGCAGTCAGTTGTAAGAATGAAAACAGACCGTGGTGTAGACAGCACGGAGGTAGAGTAGTTACTTAGAAGAGAGAACAACAGAGGCATATGCGATGATGCTGAGGAGAAACAGGTGACACATTTGAAAAAACAATTAAGAATGTTAAAGGAGATAAAAAGATGTGTTTGACCAGGGAAAGAAGCTCAAAACAAGTCCAGAAATATCAGCAAGAATGACCCACACAGAACCGTGGAGTCCGTGCGGAGTTATTGACACTTTACCCAAGAGAAAAGGGAGAGAGCAGTGGAAATATTTGATCACAAAATTGAAAAGGTCATGTTAAAAAACATCCAATACTTACAATTATGTGAGTGTGATGGGCAGAGGATATGGAGTGGATGGAGAGGTGAGACGAAGACAAAGCAAAGAGACTGGGCAGAAGGTGGTCCGAGTCTGTCTGATCATGGAAATCTGAGACAGAGAACAGTGTTAGAGTTTTACTGATTTAAACACTCTTCAAAGTAAGACTTTATTATCTTATTGTTGCTATTATTATTATTATCATTGGTTTATATGTATATGTTCAAGAATCTCAGAAAATGCACAAGGCTTAAGGAGCCCCAAAGGTCACAAGATTCACAAGGCTTCTCACCAAGGTTATATGCAGTAAACAGTTGCTGGGGATTGGGGTCTGTCTGGAGAAGCTGCATACAAGTTGATCAGGGAACTCCAAGAAGACAGCTCTCTAACCCTTTTACCTGCCCTTGGGACCCTTTTTCTCCTACTGTTGCCTTGTCCACCCTTGATGTAGGGGTTAGTGCCTGGCCTTGTTCTAGCTTGTTATGCCTTGTTCAAGCAGTAACTCTGGAAGAACTGTTCTCTGAGGGTAGGTGGAGGGTAGGAATAGATCTGGGGGAGAGGAGAGATGGGGGAGCTGGGAGGAGTACAGAGGGGGAAAGGATGTCCTAATATATTATACTAGAGAAGGAAAAAAGACTGCAGCTTTTCTCATGCAGGGGTGAGTATATGAGAGGTATTGTTACCTTTAAATCACCCATGTACCTTCAATATCCCCAATAAACTCCCTGATTCATTAAGCTACATATGTGGAGTAATTTTCTTCAGTTTGTCTTCTGTGTCCTTTCTGGGGTGAGTAGACATTTGCTCAAATCTTCTCATAGAAAGTCACACGACACAGATGTTAGCTGGAGAAGTTTTAATTCCTGTACATAGATACACATGGATCACCCATGAGAAGAAACTGAGTAGACAGATGGATACATTATGGCAAGACACAGAAGTTAGGGCTAGAGAGATAGATCAGTGGTTTAGAGCACTGACTGCTCTTGTAGAAGACATGGCTTCTGCCCCTAGCACCCACACAACACCTCATAACCATCTGTAACTCCAGCTCCAGGGGATTCAACATATCTTTCTGACCTCTGTGTACTGAATGTAAATGATGCACACACACACACACACACACATACACTCACACACACTCACACACACACATACTCAGGTATACCACACACAAATAAATCTTTTAAAAAATTAAAAAGACGCAGAAAGTCGTGTTCCATCAACATGAAAAAGGAAGAGAATGTCTAAAGGGAATGAGATGAACAGGAAATGTTTAGGATAGAGGAGAAAGAGAAAGGAAAGAGAGGAGACAATACAGGCAAGAGGGGAGAGGAGAGAGAAAGGAAAGGGAAGGGGTGCATAGAGCAGTCGCTGTGGATCAGCTATAGAGAACACTGATAATCAAGGAATATACTAGACAAAGAATTCCACCAAAGAGCACCCGTAAATTCAAAAGCAAAATAAAAAAATGTGGATCACGGGAGCTAAGAGAAGAGGCATCAAAGACTTGAAATATTCATTGAAGAATCTGATGCTGTGGCCAAAGGTAACATCAGTGAGTGGTAAAAATAAAATATATATTATACAAATATGTTATATATAAAGTTATTGAGGAATAATAAAAAAATAAGAAAGTGCAGAAGGTAATCAGGTGACCTAATTCAGCAGCAAAGCCTTATTGAGTAAGTGGTATGGAGTGCCCCCTAGTGATGACTTGGACAAATCCGTATAGTGATGAAGCCATGAGGTTTATCTTGGAGAGACAGATGAATGAGGGCAAAATAATTTGGGAAAAGTAGTATTAGAAACAAGACTGATTTATGAGGAAGTAAATATTTGCATTAAATATATCATTTCATGAAGCAAAATTCTAGGTTTCAAGATATAAGCAGGAAAAGAGACACCTGAAGTCCAGTGGATGCTATTGAAGATAGGGAAGAACAAACATTTTATTGAAAGGCTCCCTTGTGCAGTGCTGAAGACGCTGAGGTGATGTTAATTTGTGGAAGTAGCTATGATCCAGGTACCACAGTGTGTAACAAAATAGAAGCTACTGGAGTTTGATTAATTGATGACACAGACTTTAACACAGAAGAGTGTCTACTGTTGGCAATACTGATAAAGTTTTGCAGAACAAGATGATTGGAGGGACTTAGAGACTGCTCTCACAGAAATGACTAATTCTTCACTTGGGTTTAGAGGTGCCTGGAGTGTGAAGACACACTGGGCACCTCTGTCTCCACATTGCACTTGTCTCCTTTTGCTGCTTTAAACATTGGGCCACATATCTGCTCAACATTGCACACAGACATGTTAGTGACTTAAGGAGCTCAGTAGGGATGGTAGACTATCAACTGCCAGCTTCTATGATGTTGCTATGAGTAGGGTTTTCCTGTCAACATAGTCTTATTTAATTTGCATTAGTTTTTGCTAATTATTTGTTTAGTTTTCTTTCTCTCTCTCTCTTCCCTCTTATCTATTCCTTTCATTTTTATTCACTTATTGCCTTCCTTGAAAAAATTATTAGCTAGAACTATAACTAATTCATAAAATAACTTGTAAAAACTCAAATAAACAATAAAAGGAGGGCAATTGTCCTTGACTTCTTCTCCTTTGATTTCATAGTGACCATCAGAAAGAAGAAACTCACAGCCACCTCCTTTGTGCAGGTGGACAGGGTCCAATTCACTCCTTCTGAGAAGGTTATGGCTCTATATCAGTTCTCAGAGCTCACCCAATCATTTGGCTTTGTGTTTGGGCCTGATTGGAGGCAGGGATATTTTGTATCTCCCTGTAGCTCATTTCATGCTAAGTGTGGTCAAGACTGTGCAGGCAGAGGGAGCCTTAGGACTCTTCCTCTGAGGGCTCATGTTCTAGGGGAAACTTTCTATATAGCACAGCTTTCCTGGAGGAACCAATGGGAAAATGAAGCCATTAATTGAAGTTTGGTGGATGTTTTTAACTGGGAATTATGAGTTATACTCTTATGCCATAGCGTTCTCTTCTTAGAATCTGGGGATGTTAAATAGCAGCAAGAATGTAAAGAGAATCTCAGGACACATTCACCTGTGAAAAACCTTCTTATAAAAACAGAAAAGGTTAGTAATGAGGATGAAAATGAACACTTCATCCATCAGTAATTGGCAGGCATATATGGATAAAGAAAAAGAAACTCAAAGGACACTGTTTGGCTTAAATGAGAAGGGACTAATAAAAAAGCATAATGTGTGCGTATGATTTCAAGGTTGACCACTTTGTATAGACAACCAATTAGTGGTGGTCAGACCTGCAGTCATATACCCACAAACAACAAAAACGGGCTGAGCAGGTTCTATTTACATATTTCTGCATCTATGTTTGTACATAGCAATAACAGCCAACAGAGAAGAGAGCATCGGTTTGAGAGGGGATGAGCCAGGGAGGGGAGAGAGGAAGCCCACATGGGAGGAGTTAGAGTGAGGAAAGGGAAGGGGGAAATGATTACATTTTAATTAATTTAATTTGATTATATTTAGTTAAAATTGCATTTTAATTAAAATATATTGAATGAAACAATAGAATAACAGAGAGAAGGAAGACGTGGGAGAGAAAATAGACCTGGAGTAACAAAAGAGAGCAGGCACATACTGGAGAGAAATCTAAGAGAGAAACAGAATGCGAAAGAGAGAAAATTTTAGTTGTGGATAATATTTTAGTTAAGATTCGTCTTTTACTTGTTTACACCTCTGTGCCATCCCCAGCTTCCACCCCCCACAGGAGGTTCCTGTTATTTGTTTATTGAGGGTCTGTGTGAAAACAGGAAGAAAAACACTTGGGGATTGAGGGGTGGAGCAAGGAGGGAGCAGGGAGGAGGAGGTGGAAGAGGAGTAGGAAGAGAAAGAGGAGGAGGAGAGCATGGGGTGAGGAAGCCTTGGAGTGAGCTCTCTGGCTAGCGGCTTGGGTATAGAATTCCCTGAGATTTGACATGGTTTGTGATTAATAAAGAGCATTGGAAAATTCAACGCTGGACTCTCATTAAGCGGCCGAACCATACTTTAACAGACCTGAGAAATAAAAAGATGAGAGAGGCAGACAAAAAGGGAGTCGGGGGATAACGGGTTGGAGAAGACATAGAAGGAATTTCTTCTGCTTTGGGTCCTGGTATGGACAGTCGGATATGAATATGAGAATTCGAGCATTCCAGTGTTAATCAGACATTTCCACTTGGAGTCTTGAGGAAGGTTTCCTACATCTCCAAGTCTCTCCCCCCTGATTATAAAATTTCTCCAAATCCTAATGATAGGGATTTTATTTTTTAAGGACAAATGTTATTTCTCTGTTTAGTCAGAACACTAGTCTGGCACCTAACTGTAGTAAGACTTGAAGATCCAGGCGTTAGTTAAGTGGACATTTTTTATAAAGCCCTACATGTCTTCTTGCGTGGTGGTTGTTCAAAGAAGGCGTGGCCTCTGAAGACAGCCCTTAAGGTAGGGTACGGAGTGAGGTTGAAGAAGGGTCATCAGATGGTAGTCGAAGTCAGTTCTCCACTTCTCGCTGGCTTCAGTTTCCTTCCGGCCTTGGCTTTGAGCTCCATACATTTGCTGGTGGATAGGCGTTTACCTGTCTGCTAATTATCTGGTCCGTCTCTGAGCTGTCAGACTATGAGCCTGTCCTGGGAGGACAAGTTTCTCCCTCTGAATATCCTAGGGACGCACATCTGTCCATGCCTCACCCACCTCAGGGATGATCCCTGCTGTAGAACATCACCTTCCCTGCGCATCTTTAAGCTCTGTATGTTGTCACCAGGCCAGCACTTACAGAGAGAAGCAGTCTGCCAAAGCTTTAGGAAGTGCCTTCCCTCAGCAGCTGTGAAAACTAAATCTCTTAAAGTTACAGGAGCATCAATTAATTATTTACTGCACAGGTAGGGCACACACCTTTACCATATCTGTAGAAAGGTTCAAATATTCCACTGCACGTGGCGAATGTCTTCCAGCTCTGAGGTGGGGGGTGGTGTACCCAATGGAAGTGTTACAGCTCCGGAGGGGAAAGGCACCCAGCAGTCAAGAGCCAAGGAGTACCACAAAGTCACACGCACAACAAAAGAGATTTATTGGGGAAAGACCCAAGAGGGAGGTTGCCTCTGCTCAAGCAAGAAGCAGCAGTGAACTGGGTAGAAGGCAGGTCTTATATAGGTTTTTTTCTTTTGTAGGCGGGGTTTCCAGAGTAAAAATTTCCAGGATGGAGATTGGTGGGTTTTCAAGTTCTGAGTTTGGGCAAGTTCAGGGATTGGTGGGACTTCAAGCTCTGTGAATGGTGGGTTTTTGAGCTCAGTGATTGGTGGGCTTTTCAAAACCCAGAAGTGAGCTCAGACTTTTCACCCAACAGCAAATGCTTTTTTTACCAGAAGGAGAGGGGGTGTTAGGGGTAAAGAGGAATCAAGTGGTCACCTGCCTTCTGCTTTCCATGACTGACTTAGTGATTCTATCAATTTATCAATTAAGTTAATGTAACACTTCATGGCATTCTTGTTCACCCTGGTCAATTTTTTTTTTTAATTTGTATTAGGTTTACTTTGACTGTTTTACCAAGCCTATTTTATTATAGAACTAAAAATCTAAAATCTCTCCTGTTTTGTTTTGTTCTTTTAATTCTCTGCAGATGTGAAGGCAGCATAGTATTTCACACTTCTATTGTGCAGGTGGTCATATCTTGCCAGGCAGTTCATTATTGGCTGGCAGGCATCACAGCTGGGTAAGATGGATGAATACCTCTCTCCCCTGGTGATGTAGCACCTCCCAGTACTCTGAAAGCTAGTCAGAAGGGATGAAGCTTCCACATCAGTACCAGTGTGAGAACAAAACAGGAACACTATACCTTGCAAGACTGATATTTCAACACATGAATGCAATGTGCGTTAGTCAAATCAGAGTAATTGGTATTTTTAGGTCCTTGTCATTTGTTTTTGTTTGGTTTCTTTGAGCTCTTGTGAACTCTGTAAAGGTTATTGTGTGGTGAAACTTACTCTTCCGGGACGGCTGTGGCTCGATATGTATTATCATACCTCCTTTTTGAAATACTTCCCATATCTCTAGTAGTTACTGGATTACTATTTTGTTTTATCCCAATCAGCAAATCTAAACTAACTTCATATTTTATTTGTTCAACTCTGGGGAGCAAATTTTTGTCAGCTATACTTCAGACTGAATTTAATATTTAGAAAACATGAAGAACTGCAAAAATGAAACAACACAAAACCAAAGCTTATCACTCAGCAAAGCACACAGTCCTCAAAAGAAGATGTACAAATGGTCAATAAGTATTATTAAAAGTGTTCAACATTCTTAGTCTTTAGGGAAATGCAATTTTTCCTTGCTTAATGTCAGAATGATTATTATGAAGAAAATTAATTACAAATGCTGGCAAGGATGTATGAAGAGAAGAATTTTAATTCACTGCTGCTGGAAGTTTAAAAAAAATTGAAAGGACTACCTATGACCCGATCTACCACCCGGGACCTTTACACAAACATTCTGCTACAGAGATGTCTGCACATCCAAGTTCATTGCTATTCTCTCTAGATGTCCACCAGCAGATTAGCAATAATGAGAATGTGCCACATGTAAACAATGAATGTTTGTTATCTACAAAAATAAAATATGAAACTTTCTAGAAATGGATAGATGTGGAAATTATTACATGGCAAAATACCCCAGATTCTTCATGTTCTGTCTTGTGTTGATCCTAGCCTGCTCCTCCCATTCTCTCCCCCTCATTCTTACTGTCTGTCTTTCAGTCTGTCTTTCTCTGTGTGTTTTGTGTGTGTGTCTCTGTGTCTCTGTCTCTCTCTGTATGTGTGTGAGTGTGTAGGTGTGAGTCTTGGCTATAGGTAATAAACTGGAAAGGGGGCCACAGGATAGAGGAAAAAAGTTTTAAGGAAGTTTGGAAGAAAGTAGGAGAGTAATAAAATGTATGACATGAAGATAGAAAGGAAGGAATTGTGGTAGACAGGTTCACAGTGGGGGAGGGGAAGCTGAAGAGTGAGGAAGGAGGCTCAAGAAAAACAAGTTAGGCTTGAAAATTCCATAACAACCTAGTTAAAACTCACTAGGATAAATTCTTATGATTGATGTGTGTGTGTGTGTGTGTGTGTGTGTGTGTGTGTGTGTGCCCTGGTGTGCACCTGCCACGGTGGCCTGTGGAGGTCAGAGGATAACTCTAGGGACTTGGTTCTCTACACACACTGTGGAATCTGGGGATTGAACTCAATCATCACTTGCATTTCAAGCTCTTTTACTTGCTGAGCCATCTCTAAATTTAAAAATGCTGACTCCCTCAGAGATATCAGAGTAGCGTTATGCAGGCAGTTGACGAAACAAATGATTCTAACGCCTCATACAGTCTTTAATAAAGTTTCGTGGTGAATCTTTGTGTTGATTCAAAAAAGAAATAATTAAGTGAATATTTTAACTTTTTCAGTTTCATAATAATTTTAATGTGTCCGTGCATTTTTAAGAGTGAAAGATTAACAATATATACAATATCATGGGAAAACATAAAATGAGTCAGTTGAAAATTTTTATTTGCTATAATCCCCTTAAAGAAGTTTTAGAAAGTATCAAACTAATTCATAATGAGCAGGACTGGAGCAGTGGTTATCCTAGACCATGGGTGAGCAGGAAGAACACTCTCTCCCCATAAGTTTATTGGAAAACACCATGCTCACTTACAGCTGATATCGCATTGCTGTAGTAGAACTGAGGTAGTGTCAAGACAGCCATCTGGCTCACAGCCCTAAAACACTTGAGATCTTTCTGTTAACACTGGAAAACTGTTTTCTGATCCCTACTTCATAATATTCGTTCACACACACCCTCTACAGCAGCATAAGGGGTTTGCAACCCAACCATTCCTCCAATCCCCAGAACATCTGAATCCCAGTTTAGTCTCCCAAAATACTTGAAACTATCAGATTTTTACCATTTTTAGCCTTTAAATGAATTATATAGAGAGATATGAAAATACAAACATAACCATATTAAATTATTATAGAAAACAAGGGCCATAAAATTCATTTCATTCGTATAAACATATTTGTTTATTAATAAGAAAACCACTTAGCAGGACTAGTAAATCAACAACGGAAAGGTTATTCTCATGCCTATGTTATCTAGATTTTTGCTTAAAAAGAAAAAAAAAGAATTTTCTTTCAAACCAAAGAGGTGTTTCCATTTTGGAAAAAAAATTCCTCAACTAAAACCTAGCCCGGGGAAATCTGATGGTGACTGAGAAGGTCTTCCCGCCTTCCCTTGGGCTCACATTGACTGGCAAGCTGGCATTCTTCCCAAGGACAGCATTTTCTCAGTCCTCCTTTTGAGACTGACCTGCCCTCAAATCTCATGAATAAGCATCTCTGGAGGTGAACTCTTTAACAAGTTCCCTGGGTGATTCTCCTGAATATCAAACATTAGGGACCACTGCCCTAGGGCATCTGTCCTGGAGGAGTCAGAAGGAAACTGGGAAGTTAATACATCTTTAACTAACAACATTCTCTAGCTGACGGCTTGGTGTCCTATCCTTTTGGGTCTTTTCTAGTGTACAGAGTAGAGTCGTCACGTCTGTGTTTCCGAAGCCAGTGAATTTAGAAGATTAAGATACAGGTTCGTGACGTTTCTCTTTGCTATCAATGAGAGGTTTGGACCATGAGGTTGCACGCTGAATCTGGACACTGGCTTTTCTAGAGATGAACTAAGAAGTTCCCAAGAGCTGGATAGCCTAAGCATGAAGTTCGTAGCAAAGCTGTATCAGAGATCTGTGTGTGTGTGTGTGTGTGTGTGTGTGTGTGTGTGTGTGTCCATCTAGGGGCTGAGCAACTCTCCGTGCTCTTGCTGAAGTAATTTCTTATTCCTAGAGACAGGGATATAGTGACTATCAGTGGCCAATAACTCCTTTGAATCCACACCAAAGGCTTAGGAGTTGAAAAAGAGATTAAGATAGCTGATCACACAGATGAACAGCACACCCCAAAATCCCAGCTGGGGGGTCTGATGTCACCATTCATGTCTTTTGGTATCATGATGTGTGCTTATTTAGAGAAAGTAATAAGTGACCGGTCTAGAGTGATCTATCTCTTTAACATCTTCATTTTAGATGGCACTGAATCTGAAGTATATTTGAAGAATATGTCTAGTTAGAAAGCTCAACATATTAAACACAGTCCTTATTTCCCAGCTTCTTGTTAGAGCCCATTGATAATTCCCTGCCTCCATTTCCTGTCTCTAAATCTTCTAAATTCACTAGCTTCAGAAACACAGATGTGAAGACTCTACTCTGTACACCAGAAAAGACTCAAAGGGAGAGGACACCTAGCACAGTCTGATAGTCATTGATCCACAGTCATTGATCCAGCAATTTTTATTTAGAATAAGAAATTATTTTTAGACAATAAAAATAAAATTCACTTACAGAGAAAAATGTGGAAATGCTTTTTTTTTCTGTTTTTACTTACTTTTGGAGAATTTCATACAATATATTTTGATCATATTCTAGAAAATGCTATTTTTAAAAGGTAGAAGAAAATAGCGACCAGATGCAATCAACTACCAAGCTGCTGTTAACATCAACATTTAGCATATTTCATGTTGAACTTTCCTTTTAACTGATGCTTTTATTTTATATTATATTTAGTTATTAAGTTAGTCATTGCATGTTCATCAAAACATATGATTTTCAGTTTAAAGTACTTATTTAAATGTTTGTTTTTAAGACAGTGGAAGGGGGAATAATCCTGGGCATGGAAGCATTTAGTAAGGATGGAGAACAAGGAGATGGGGGAGGGGAGGGCATGAGAGGTCAACAAAAATGGAGCATGTATGGAAAATGTCTCAAGAAAAACTGCTTTTGTAAGTGAACCAAAAATGATGATTAAAAAAACCTTTTAAAATGACTCCTCCACACCTTTTCACAGTTGCATAGATAGATCACACTGGCGTGATAAACTCTAGCCAAGCCTGGTGCACCATCTTCTTTCCTCTTTTCCACTTTGCAATGCTGGTCTCAACACACCATGCCGTGCTCAGCCACAGGGCTTCATCCTTCAGACCAGAGCATCGAGCAGTCTCAAAACGCTCCTCCCTGAGCAGTGACAGCCTGGGGGCCTGGCCAGCTGCTCCTGCCTTCATGCCCACTTAGGATTCTCTTTACTGTTATTTGGTTGTGGAGTGCTGATGTGGAATCAGAGGATGCTCAAACCAGAAAGAAGAGTAAAGGAAAACCAGAATTGTCAGAGAGCACTAACGTCACAAGATCTTCTAAGTTTTTTTTCAGTTATCAAGAATGACAGTGAAATTCTAATAATATGTGCAGTAGGCAATTGACATTAATTTTTGGTTTAAAAATGAGTTGATTTTTTAATTAAGACATAGGTCATTAACTCTCTTTCCTACATCCTTGCAGTATTTGTAACTTATGCTTTAGAATATTCTGAAGGGAGGACAGTAGCTTTGGGGAAAGGCTACAGGTCGATGTTTTTAGGTACTGATGACCAGGGGCTCTGACAGGGCTGCAGAATGAGTAGACAGGTCCAGGCAGGGGAAGTCCAAACGAGGACGCTAAAAAAAGAAAAAGGACAGGGGCGATTCTGTTTGCTTGTTTGTTTGTTTTAAATCTCTTGGTTAAAACCAAAACAAACAAAAATCCTCTTTCTAGAATGGATTCTGTATTTTTTCATGGTCGTTGAATCAACAGGAGATCTGGAAATGATCTAAAAAATCCAGATAAGCGTGAGAACTGTCATTAAATGTATAATCATCAGTAACATTTCCACTTGACGACACAGGCAGCAGACATGCTTCTTTTCTCACCAACTTCACACATAATGGAAACCGCAACAATTCATTTTTCGAAGTAGCCATTGTTTTTGTGGCGCCGGCGATCGAACCCAGGGCCTCACGCACGCAGAACGACCTACCAGTGTGCCACTTCCCCAGAAATTTATTTTGGAGCCAGTTTTATTGAGGTCTTTGTGATTGAAGGCTTTGACATCTCCACCTCATACTTTAACTATCAACACAAATGTAGCCAGCCACATTCTAAAAGTTCACGCTGCAATCTGAAGGTGCAAAATCCTCTCGTAAAACAGCTGGGTTCTTCCCCACTGTGCAGTTGCAAGTCATCACGTGGTCCCCCCCATTTGCCCTGTCCCCAGATGCTGATGAATGCTAATGATACCACGTATTAAACACTCTTCTTTGTTGGCAAATTCTCTCATTTTAAATAAAATCTCTTTAAATGACTGTGTAATGTCAGCATACCATATTCACCAGTAAAAGGAACCGTATTTTTATTTCCCTTCTGTAAATCAATACCTGTTTGTTTCCTCTTTCTTCAATACTATTCTGTTCTCAGCACAGAGTAACATGAGGAGGGATAACCAGAGCACCGTGTCTGAGTTCCTCCTTCTGGGACTCCCGTCCAGACCAGAGCAGCAGATCGTCTTCTTCATCCTGTTCCTGGCCATGTACCTGACCACAGTGCTGGGGAACCTGCTCATCATCCTGCTCATCAGGCTGGACTCTCGCCTCCACACCCCCATGTACTTCTTCCTCAGCCACTTGGCCTTCACAGACATCTCCTTCTCCTCAGTCACTGTACCCAAGATGCTAAGGAACATACAGACTCAGAATCCATCCATTCCCTATGCAGAGTGTATAGCACAGATGTATTTTTTCATATTATTCACTGATCTGGACAACTTTCTCCTCACTTCAATGGCATACGATCGGTATGTGGCCATCTGTCATCCCCTCCACTACACTACCATCATGAGAGAGGAACTGTGTGTCTCATTGGTAGCTGTGTCCTGGATCCTGTCCTGTGTGAGTGCGCTCTCTCACACCCTCCTTTTGGCCCGGCTGTCCTTCTGTGCCAACAACACTGTTCCTCATTTCTTCTGTGACCTCGCTGCCTTGCTGAAGCTCTCATGCTCGGACATCTCCCTCAATGAGCTGGTCATTTTCACAGCAGGCACGGCAGTCATTACTCTGCCATTCATATGCATCTTGATCTCTTACGGCCGCATCGGGGCCACCATCCTGAAAGTTTCATCTACCAAAGGGATCTGCAGGGCCTTGTCCACGTGTGGCTCCCACCTCTCTGTGGTGTCTCTGTATTATGGTGCAATTATTGGACTTTATCTTATACCTTCATCCAGCACTTCCAGTGACAGAGACATAGTTGCTTCTGTGATATACACGGTAGTCACTCCGTTGCTGAACCCCTTCATTTACAGCATAAGGAACAGAGACATGAAGGAGTCTCTGAGGAAGCTCTTCAACAGGGTAGCAATCTCAACGTAATGGTGTCGTTTCATATCCTCATAATAAGCCCATGTATTCACACATCTCCAGATACTACACCCTCAATTGTGGTCTCCTCGTGGAGGACATACTCAGTTACTGTTGGATTACTTAAATGGCATTCTGCCACACTTATTTGCTATTTTCCTTGCAACTCCTTAGTGCAAAAAGTGACCTCTGTGTTATTATGGCCAATTTTTTTTGTCTCTAGATTTGGAAATTACAATGTTAGAGTAATTTAAACCACTCCTCTTATTTCCTGCAAATGTGTTTGTTCATAAGAATTGTTAAATGATGCAACATTAGTATAGACAGTTCGCAAAACTAGGAGCTTAAAATATGTATCATTTCCTTCCTTCATCTCCAATTTAGTACTCTTCTCATTAAAAACAAACAAACTGGTTATAACGAAGGTAGGCCAGGAGAAGAAAATCTATCGTGCCTGCTCGAACACCAATTCATCTGCTCCACTTCGGGACTTGAGGCTTCTTGACTTTGAGAACAGTGACAAATCAAACTTCCCCATAATTCCCCTGATTAAACTAAAGGCACGGAGTCCTGTTGCAAACTCGGTCCCAGCTGGTTCCATGTCATATATTATATATGCATATGTGTAATTTTAAAGGAAGAAGCTATAAATGAAATGAAGTTATCACATCAATACATAAAGTGAATGTATTTATCATTAAGTCTGAAATGCTAGAGTGTTACTTTCCTCATCTTACAGATTGTCAGTTAGCAGCCATCTCGCACAGTGTCTATTCTGTGTCAGGCAGTGTGTCTATCTCTGCTCACACAGAACAAGAAAAGAGATACGTAGAAACAGACTGAAAGACGAAAGAATACAAAAATGCCTTACTATAAAAATATCAAAGAGGCCATTTTTGCGTGAGTCTGTGCGTCAGGCCATGTGCTGACAGCTTCCCTATCCGTGCCGTCCCTTCGGATCCTCATAACAATCCTGGAAAGTGCAGACTGTTACATGTATCTTATAGTTAAAGAAATTGAGGCTTCGCTCAATGACATTGTCACGTGACGTACCCCAAGAGAGGACATTAGAAGTGCTTCCTAGATTCTGGCAAAAACATTATGGAGAAGAAAGTTTTCAACTGAGCTTTGAAGAGTTTGCGGGATTGATATGCGATGGGACAAACGGCAGTCTGGGCAGAAGGCATAGAGTGAACTAGGAGTGTTACAATAGCACTGTAAGTTCGAGGAAATCAAGACAGTTTTTTGTAGCTAAAGCATAGGTGTGAGAGTCAAGATAGCATCATATATGGATCTAGGCAAGCAGGTAAGTGTTTTATCGTGTAGGAGACACGATGCCAGATTAAGGAGTTTAGGTACTTGAGTAACCAACGTAGATATTTGGCCATGGATTGGCACTTGTACATTGGATTACATTCAGTAAGTGCCTGGATGAATATCATGACATGATAATAGTTTTTGACTTTGTAAAAAGCTATTTAAGTAAGAATGAAAACCTAGATAATTTTGATTATGTTTAACAACCTTAGGAAATTGGGAGAGTAAGTTGAAGATCACTTCCTTTTCCAAAATGGGTTCTAAGCAAATAACAAGTAACTACCTTAAATAGGCAAGATGTATGAGCAGATTGCTCGGCACTCACCAGTGAAAATCACACTGTAGTACCATCAAGGTGCAAAGACCTAACAGTAATCTATACTTCCATGTAAATCATTGAATTACCAGCAACACATTAGGAATGGTGACCTTAAAGAGACAAAATTTTGAAATTCGGGGCCTGGGGTAAAGATTATGTATCAAGAAAGAAATGTATTTGAATTTTTTGTACAGTGATAACTCATTTGGCTGGGTGGAATCTAAGATTGTTAGACCATTGACCAAGGACAAGCAATTGTTTTCCTTGGTGGTCTTCTGTATGCTGAGCTGACTGATATCCTTATTTCTGCAGTAATATTGGGAAACCAAAGTGAGCACACACTACTCCCCTAGTTAGCTTGGCTGTTTGGGTAGACAGTAGACACTGGTCAAACCAAATATAAAAATCAAAATTATATGGTCCTTATTTTAAAAATTTAACACTTATGTGATCATTGGAGGGGAGAAAGCTAATGCACCTTTGCACATCACATTTGCTCTTTCTAAAGCCAACGTAAGATTCTGATGCCCTGTTTGGACATGAAGATAAATATGCAATCAAATAAGAAAAGAAGTTTCAATAGTCTCAATCTTCTGGTCTCTAGAGTGCTGCTGATGTTGAACATATTTTTGTTTGTTTTAGGAGTGATTTTCTTTTGCTCTTTTTAAATTATCTTATTTTAATTTTGTTTATATGCATGTGTAGCTCTGTGTGAGCACACACGTGCATGCCAGTGTCCTTGGAGACCAGAAAAGAGTGTTGGATATCCTTGGGCTGGAGTTATAAGTGGTTGTGAGCTGCCTGACTTGGGTGCTGGGAATTGAACCTGGGTCCACTGTAAGAGCAACAAGTGCTCTTATCTACTGAGCCATCTCTCCAGCCTCAATATTGAACATTTCTGAGAAGCATGAAGAAGTCTAACAACATTCCTGGAGAAACCTTTGCAAATTGTGGAGAGTCACTTATCCAGCACAGAAATCTAAATGCTGAATTCATAGTGATGAGAAATTCTTTACTTATTTTGGATTTCCTGAAATGTAACATCTAGTCTTCATTTTCTCTTAACTTTTCATTCTTCTTATGAACAAGACAAGTAAGTCCAGTCATGAACTGACAATCCAGAATGAAATGTCCTATGAGTAAGGACTTTTGCTTAGCTCTAGGCATACAGCAAATACTCTGTGAATACTTTTGAACAATTGGATCTCAGAGAATCTTATTATTCTGGGTCGTGGTACACATGAAGAGTGACATCCACAGCACCAACACCTGTCAGTTGTTGGGCATGTATTACATTTGTTGCTGTGTCAGATGCATTTCCTAGCTTATCTTATACAACCTTCCAATTAATCTTATTAAATAGAAACTATTAAACTGGGTGCCTGCAAATCTAGCACCCAAGAGACTGAGGCAGGAGAATTGTGAATTAAAAGCCAACTCAAACTATACAGTGAATGTAAAGCTAGCCTGGGTTGTACATCAAGGCCCTAGCTCAAATAAGAAGACAGAATGGAGAAAAGAATAAGTAAATGAGCAAACAAATAAAAATATTATTCTGTAGTATCTTTATTTTATAGAAGGGAAGATAGAAGTCCAGATAGGTTAATTGCTTGGACATCAACGTTGTGGTTATTGTGTGTCCAACTCAAATCAAAAGAAACTTGTATAACTTAGATTATGCTTCTTCATTAAATATTACCCTCATTAATATTTAAGAAAAGACAATTCTCCTACGACTGAGGAGCCTCTTTAGAGCCCCTTTCATGTCCTTGTTCCTTAGACTATAGATGAACGGGTTCAACATGGGAGTCACCACTGTATACATTGCAGCGGCTCCCACATCCTTCTCTGTAAACTCTACAGAGGGAGGGAACAGATAGACACTGAAGAGCGTCCCATAGAAAACACAGACTACACAGAGATGGGAGCCACAGGTAGAAAAGGCCTTTGAGCTCCCACCAGATCTCTGGACCCTCAGGATGGCAAGCACAATGTGGACATAGGAGATGACGATGCATACAAAAGGGACCATCAGTACTGTGCCTCCAAAGCCAGACAGCACTAACTCATTGACACGTGTGTCAGAGCAAGATAGCTTCAGGACAGGAGTAATGTCACAGAAAAAGTGCGCTATTTCCCCAACGACACAGAAGGACAGTCGAGCCATGAGGAGCGTGTGAGTCAGGGCGACTGTGTTGGTGAGAACCCAGCACAGGGCAAGCATCAGGACACAGACTCGAGGGCTCATGATGGTGGAATAGTGGAGAGGGCGGCAGATGGCCACATAGCGGTCATAGGCCATCACAGCCAGGAAGAAGCTGTCCAGGTCACCGAACATGAGGAAGAAATACATCTGGGTGAGACAGCCAGTATGGGAGATGGTATGGCGCTGAGTCTGAACATTAAACAGCATCTTGGTCACTGTAGAGGATATTAAGCCCATGTCAGCGAAGGACAAGTTGGCCAAAAAGAAGTACATAGGAGTGTGGAGGTGTGGGTCAGAGCCAATGGCCAGGATGATGAGCACATTCCCAGTCAAGGTGACGAGGTACATACACAGGAAAAGTCCATAGAGCAGCTGCTGTTGCTCTGGAAATCCTGATATTCCTCGGAGGAAGAACTCAGAGACGCTGGATTGGTTTTCCATGAATCTACAGCATGGAGGTGAGAAACAACACCCAGAGTGGAGGGCGAGTCTACAGCTGCAGGCCCTGACTCCCTCCTGAGCCTTCTAACACCCACATCCTTATGTTTCCTGCCACCTGATCTTACTTCCTTTTATTCTTTCCTCTTGAAGAATTTTACACATTTCCTTTCTTTCCCCCAGTTCAGTCTGTGACACAAGAAACACTTCCAGTAAAGACCTAGGCGTCCGTCTCCGGTATTGCCCAGCCTTAGAGTAGTTTCTCGGGACCTATCAGTTCTGTCATCACACTGGGATATTCTTATGGATATGCTGAAGTGAGCCACATTATACATTCTTTTGGGAGATTATCCCATAACATGCCCAAAAATCACCTTTAACAAACCCTCATGATAACCATTTCATGGTAAAAGGGAGTTGTATGATTCATTCCCTCTAGCTTTGATTACTTCTACAAACCAAAGGGCTTCCCGAAGTAGTATTTAGACTTCAAAGTTAGAGTCTTGAACTTTTCCAAGAGCAGAATCTGAGAATGATTACCTGTCTGGGAACCTCTGAAACCGACACTGAGCTAACTAACGCACTGCAAAATTTCACAGCTTCATGAGAGACGAGAAAGAGCCGCGAGCGATTTTGTTTCTGATTTAATATCGTGATGGGGAATGTGACGCCCCACAAAGGTTAGACTCCAGGATGAGCACATTCAGTAACCGTGTTCTGAAGGGAAAAGACTCTCCCAAGACCCAGTGAATTTCTAAGTTCTTCAAGACAAGGAGGGATGCAGATTGGTAGATAATTCCATGATTCCCTGACTTGTAGGTCCTGTCTTTACTTTTAGTTTAGTCTTTCTAAGGGCCTGCATGCTGTTTTAGAGAACAAGTTTTGTATTACCCATGCCAGCATAAAATCCATCAATCAGTGTGTTGCTATGGCAACAAATACTTTACACACTTAAGTTCTTCCATTCCTTTAAATAAATCCAAATCTCTGCCTTCAAGCCACTTAAAAATAGTTGTGTGTGTGTGTGTGTGTGTGTGTGTGTGTGTGTGTGTGTGCGTGCCTGTACCTGTGTAGAGTTCAAAGGACAACTTACAGACGTCAGTTCTCTCCTTTCACCGTGTGGATTTTAAGGATGGAACTCAAATCAACAACAGGTGCCCTTACTCACTGCGCCACCCGTGGACCCATTAGGCCGTTTTTTATGTCTAGCCTTTTCGTTATTCTGTTCAATGCTTTGGATTACTGCCTCTTGCTCTATTTCTTCATTATACTTTTCCTTGAAAAGTTTTATTATCCTTCTTGGAATCTTGGCCTCAGAAATCTCAATATATATTTGAGACATTGGTAAGGTGTTTCCAAAACTTGGCTCACTTTCTGTCCTCCAAGGCAAGCAGTCCCTTTACTTACCACCACAGCCTCTTCATCTACTGCGTCAGCCAACGAGCACGAGCCGGTGTGAGCCTTATGGTAGAGTACTCCAAGAATGGACCTGGCCTCCTGAAACACTTTTAATCAAGTTCCTGTGCTCACTGCTACCCTGTTCACCGAGAGGACAGCCACACAAAAGTATTCATTTAGGAAGAAAAACTCATAGTCCCTATGACAAGAATTTTAGTGAGATGGACGGGAACTAGTGTTTTGAATAAAGACTATTAAACACAAACAGCAAATACACAGAGGCAAAAGTCAGATTATTCAAAGGGGGTTAAAACTGTGTAGAAGAAATAGAAGCTTGAAGAAAAGTACATCAGGGTTCTAGATGAGGAAGGAGTCCAAGAAGTGAACACAGAATTGCAAAGACAGATCAAGGTCATATCTGAATTGGAGTCTGTCATAGTTAGATTCATCTGCTTGAAGAGAAAAATCCAGAAAGATGAGTTTCTTTGTTGAAAACTTGTGATGACCTGAGACAAATCTTCTGTTTCCACCTGGACACAGTTTTGAGGACTTCTGAGGTATTTTATGTTTTCAGTTTGAAGCCTGACCTGATAGAGATGGAGCTGCTGTTTCATCAGGCTAACCTCTAGAAGAAAGAACAAACTTTACTCTGAACATCAACAGATATAAGAAGTCAGGGAACACAGTTCCCCAGAGTCTTGTTAGTGAGCACACTTATGGCACTTAATTTCCCCTTTGTCTCTATTATAATAGACAAAATTAGTACAGTCCTGGATTCCGTAAAAATTGAGATGTTTTACTGTTTTCTTTATATGTAGCATTGAACACTTTTGCCACTTGTATTGATCAATAGTGACAATCTAAAGGAAAATGTGCTTTCTAGGAAGCCAAACCTGCCTCTTTGAAGCAAGGTCCCTCTGCCAATAAGCTCCTTTTCTAAAGAAATTTAAAACCTTCTATTGCTTTTCTAAAAAGTTTCTCATGCTTCTGATTAAAACTTCAAAAGCACCTATTTAATTTCACTCACCAAATTATATCCTATAAGTGATTTTAAGGGACAAAATTTACAAGAAGAAAAGTAATAACAGTAACAAAAACCTAAAAGTTGGAAGCCAGATGGAACAGTGAGCCTAGCTATCTCCATCATCTGGACTGAATTTTCGACATGTTTCCCAGCTAGAGACCTCTGAACTTTTCTCAGTTTACCTTAGGATACTTGAAAAAAAGTTAAACATCAGAAATTTTTGTGCTGGAGAGATTGCTCAGTGGTTCAGAGCACTTGGTACTCTTACAGAGGATGCAGGTTCAGTTCCTAGTACCCACATGATGCCTCCCAACCTCCTCTAACTCTGGACACAGGAGATCTAATATACTCTTCTGACCTCCACATGCTCCTGCTTATACATGGTAAACATACATACACATAGATACATACATGTAAACATTAGCTTGCTTGCAGTCGTCCATGGTCTCTGGTTCTTATGGACATGGTAGGGCAGGCATACATAAATGACAGTGGTTGAGACACCATGCACAACTATATAAACTGAAGTCACACAAAATCTCAGCACTGGAGGATGGGTGGGAAGGAAGTCTTACTTGAAACTGTTTGGAATTGATAGCTTCCAGAAGAGGAGGAGTTCTTCAAGGGTGTGACTCATGGTAGACAATACATACAGCGAATGGTCACACACCTACAAGTATATAGACAGCACAAATAAGACTTGATGGGCTTAAAAAATTAAGGACACAATGTTGTATGGGTATGTAATGGGAGTGGATCTGGGCGATTTGGGGAGAGAACTTAAAATATAGTATACGAAATTCTCTCCTGAGCATGGCAGTGTTTGCCTATAATCCTAGCACTGGACAGGTGGAGACAGAGAGACTCTTGGGCTAGCTGACCAACCAATCTAGACAATTAGTGAGCTCCAGTTTCAATAAGAGAGCATGCCTCAAAAAATGAGGAAGAGAGGCAGCTGAGGAAGGCATCCTTACATTGATCTCTGGCCTACACATGTGTACGCTTCATATGCACCCCACACATGTACACCCTCCCCCATGTATACACCCCCACACACACAAAATGTCATAGAGTTCAGAAGCAAGAGACTTTGGTTATCACTCTTAACCTTAGGCTCGGTTGACCATGGACTCTGAACCACATTTTCCTCAAGGGAAACAGAAAAGCAAAAATCTTTGTGAGCCACCAAGTTCCTAATGGTAATTTTGTCATTAACAGCAAGCGATCTCCAAGGGTAAACCCTTACCTCTTCTTCAACAAGTAGCTCCACTCCCGAAGGGACCCCAGGCAATATAGCAATTATATCCTACTCTCTCTAATTTGAGCTGTGTATGGGCATATTGTCCCCTGGGTCCTCTCGAAGGATGGAAAAATTATAATTTATGCCAATTTTTCAGGAGTTCTGACCAGAAGTATATTAATGTATGTATCTTGCTTGGCTGTGAGCTTATAATTCTTTTGCCTGCTAGAGTGTGATATGGAGCTCCTTAGAGATTCCATCTGTTTTACCACCCACTCTGCCATCTTGAAACAAATGGAAGAATTTTACCATATTTTTAGCTGAAGGTATCTGTTCTCATCACCCAAGAGGTCATATGAAAGCAGGTACAGAGACATATGTTGGATAATTATTGAAATGTCTCTGTGTTCATGTGTATATCCACAGTGTGTTATTAACCATGAATTCTGTGTCTAATATAGTCTGGCAATAACTCCAGGTGGAAATTTGTCTTGAACTGACTATCCAAATTTTGAGATGATAGCATAAAGACAAATCTACATACAATAATTTTATTCAAAATGAGTCTGTGTCTACTTCCTGAGAAGAGAATGGAAAATATTCCTTTTTGCTTATCTTTATCTTAGTAGTTTTTGGTGTGGTTTTCTTCCAAGTTTTCTCCATATCCCTTCAATTTCATTCTTTTTAATTTTTTTTTATTTTTGCTGCCACCATCCAAGCATACATAGGTAAGTTACATCTAAATTACTGAAGCAACTGCGGATTCCTGTTGATGACACTTGCGTGTAATTTGCTCTCCACATCGGCAGGCAGCAAGCTGCTCGGGAGTGTGGTTACTCTTTGTTAGGCATTTTCTGGGTGCACCAATAGTTCCTACTGCTCTGAGACCAGAACTAAAATGTTCTACTAAATTAGAAAGAAATTCCATAATCTAGCTTCTCAGTAATCCTCTAACCTGATACCTCTCCAGGCTGAACATGGGCTCTAATTGTCTGTTCGTCATAAGCCTTAACCCCACTGTCACCAGACAGTGAGCTAACAGTGTCCATCTTCAAAAGTCACACTTGTGTTTCAGGACTCCTTTTAAAAGAATACTTAGGATTCAATGTCCTTGCCACCTTAGCCTCTGTAATCAATTATCTATCAGATCATGAATCTATACTCTTTCTGAGTCTGTTTCTAGGAATTCATAAAACATACATAAATGTTAAAAAGAGAACGGATTAGCATCTTTGTGGTAATAGACTGTTTATTGCTGACATTGTAGTGGATAGAATAACGGTATGTACAACCCAGGGAAGAGTATCACATTTAAAGAATATTTAACATACTAAATTGAAATGTAGAAATACTAAAGGAGATTTTCCTCATTCAAAGTAGGAAAATTTGTACAACAATATAAACGTTATCTCCAAAAATAAATGGTGAGCCATAATATAAGTCATATTAACTCTCAAACAAAGCATTTCAATTGAGTAAGTATTTACAGATCAATTTACTGTAGATTTATTTGTTTGTTCTTAAAACCACTTTTATGGCATTTATTCCCTCTCTCTCTCCCTCTCTCTCTCTCTCTTCCTCTCTCTCTGTATGTATGTGACTGCCATGACAGCATGCATGCAGAGGTCAGAAGGCAACTGTGACAGTCATTTCTTACTTGTAAGTCTTGGGTCCAAGGATCCCATAGGTATCTTCTGTAGGGTAGAGAGGGAGAAGGTGCCCTTACCCAGTGAGCAATCTCACAGTTCTGAATTCTATATTAAAACAGACATTTCTTAACGTTCACTTTATTAGAGTGGGATCATTTACACAGGTGGTTCTAAGATTAAATGGCATGAAGGATAAAGAACAAAGTAATCACTGAAACACATTAAAATGTTAGAAATATGAATTAGAAAAATATCAGTTAAAATGAAAAGCAAAAACAAAGAGATTGGAAACGGTGAGAGAAGATGATGTTTCCATTATATATGAAGAGCTCCATTCCGCCTGCATTTGATCAGAAAAGCCAAATATTTCTAAGGACTTTAAAAATAATTAATATGATTGATTTGAGGAATGTACCACAAAGCAGTTTGAAAGAGAAACATTTCAGAAACTGTCTTTTTCTCTATTTTCCATGAAAATCCTCTAGGAAGGATGAAGGAGTTCTGTGACTGTTAAGTGTAAAATGCTATCTGTAAGGAACTTCAGCCACGTTACAAGCAGTATTCATTGACATGTTTGCTGTCAGTCTACTAGTCTCTAATTCCTGGTATCATAAAGTATCAAAGGAACCCAGTGAGGGGGTCCAACCATTTTGATCCAACCCTTGATAATAAGGCACTGGCCACCGTATGTCTATGAGGTAAGGTAGACAGATGGTTGCAGACCATCTACTATTGGTTCTGTTGTTTGTTTTTTAGTTAACTAGTTACTCACTTGGCCTTACATCCTAATTACCTAATCTCAGATTTCCATCATGAACTTCAAAACAATGCTTCTCAGACCTTCCAGAACGTATTGGGTTGGTGTCCCTTAAGCAGACCATACATCACTACCTTGTTAGTATGCCAAAAGATGCTGATTTGGGGTAAAATGAACAAACTAACTGGTTAAAAAATGATGGAGTTTTTGTTACATAAAAGCCACAGCCACTTAAAAAAAACATTTCTACCTCATTTTCATCTCCAGCAAGAGAAAAAATGAGCTGCATCAGAAAGAATAATGAGAGCAGCGCGTCCGAGTTCATCCTCCTGGGGCTCCCCATCCGGCCAGAGGACCAAGGCATGCACTCTGCCCTGTTCCTGGCCATGTACCTGACCACGGTGCTGGGGAACCTGCTCATCATCCTGCTCATCAGGCTGGACTCTCACCTCCACACCCCCATGTACTTCTTCCTCAGCCACTTGGCCTTCACAGACATCTCCTTCTCCTCAGTCACCGCTCCTAAGCTGCTCGTGAACATGCTGACGCACAGTCAGTCCATCTCATATGCCGGGTGTGTTTCCCAGGTGTATTTTTTCCTATTTTTTGCTGATCTCGACAGCTTCCTTCTGACCTCCATGGCCTATGACAGGTACGTGGCCATCTGCCACCCCCTGCACTACACCACCATCATGAGTCAGAGTGTCTGTGTCTTACTAGTCATCGCATCCTGGTTCTTATCCTTTGCCAGTGCCCTTGTGCACACTCTCCTGCTTGCCCGCCTCTATTTCTGTGGGGACAATACTCTGCCCCACTTCTTCTGTGACCTCTCTGTCCTGCTTAAGCTGTCTAGCTCAGATACTTCCACCAATGAGCTG
Source organism: Cricetomys ansorgei (assembly GCA_026225945.1). Classification (NCBI taxonomy): domain Eukaryota; kingdom Metazoa; phylum Chordata; class Mammalia; order Rodentia; family Nesomyidae; genus Cricetomys; species Cricetomys ansorgei. The sequence continues at coordinate 6,047,323 of JAMJFZ010002981.1, forward strand.
GTGATCTTCACTGTGGGAGTGGTGGTCATGACTGTGCCATTGATATGCATCCTGGTCTCTTATGGCCGCATTGGGGCTACCCTCATGAGAACTCCTTCCACCAAGGGAATCTGCAAAGCCTTGTCCACTTGTGGTTCTCACCTCTCTGTGGTTTCTCTCTACTATGGAGCCATTATTGGGTTATATTCTTTCCCTTCACCTAATAACAGTAATAGCAAGGATGTCATTGTGGCTGTGCTGTACACTGTGGTCACGCCCATGCTGAATCCCTTTATCTACAGTCTGAGGAACCGGGACATGAAAGGAGCGCTGAGAAGTGTCCTCAGCAGGAGAGTGTGCACCCACTGACAGACATGGTCTTCCCTGTTACTGACATGAGGCCTCTCACTGGCTCCACATGCCTTACCCTTTCTGAACTGCTGCACTTAATTGCTCTCGGTGAGGCTTGCTTCTTGCACTCTGCATTTTCCACCCAGGTACAATTTTCCTCCTATGGAACTGTTGTCAGTCTTCAAAGTCTTAGGGGAAGTTTTTCTAAACATATTTGTACATTTTTCTTTTGCCTAGTATGCATGTTTTACAGACATTCAAAATCCTCAGAGGATCCAGGCTTTTGTTTCTTTTTCTTGGATAATTTATAACCTCTTGTAATGATTTTTTTTCTTTTTCAAGACAACAAAATGTGTCCTCTGAGAGGCTCACAGTTTTATTTTTGTATTTAGTCTTATAATAGACTTGGAAATGGAAACATAGCTTTATTTTTGTTTTTTTATATATTTATTTTGTTTATGTGTATGAGTGTTTTGCCTGCCTGTGTGTATGTACATGACATGCATGCCTGCTCAGAAAGGCACTAGATCCCCTGGAACTGGAGTTCCAGATGACCGTGAGCCACCATGTGGGTGCTGGAAATCCAACTCAGGTCCTCTGGAAGAGCGCCAGTGATCTTAACTGCTGAGTCACCTCTCCAGCCCCATATTTTGGTTTCAATTCCTCTAAAACCTATCTAATTTTATTTTTTATTTCAATTAACACATAAAGCAGTATCCATTTGCCGAGTTCCACATGATGTTTACATAAACATGTACAATTTGGGATGATCAAATCAGAGAGAGTGTAGTTCCTCAAACATTTATCATTTCTTTGAAGTGGAAATGTTCAAAACCTCTTGTGTTCTTTTAAAATACATAGTATGTTATCACTGTCTTTATCATCCCATTAAGCAACAGAACATAGGAACTTATTTCCTCTGTGACTTGTATCCATTGACCAACATTTTCTTATTCTTCTACTTTCTGTTTTCCCAAGTTGTTTGTAATTTTCTGTTCATTACAAGAAAACATTATTGTATACAAACTGATAATCCCTGTACTAAAATCCTTTCACTATGGTCTAAGGCAGTAGTTCTCAACCTGTGGTCCTGATCTCTTTGGGCGTGTCAAATGATCCTTTCACAGGGGTTACCTAAGATCCTCTGCATATCAGATATTTACATTATGATTCGTGACAGTAGCAAAATTACAGCTACAAAGTAGCAACAAAAACAGTTTCATGGTTGGGGGTCACCATGACATGAGGTACTGTATTAAAGGGTCACAGCATTAGGAAGGTTGAGAACCAGTAATCTGAGGATTAGGGAAAGGCACAAAGTTCTCTTCCACAGAACTATTGAGCCTGATCACAAAGTTGATACAAAGGCCAAGATAAGGTTTCAGACAGAATTAGTATAAGCCTCAAGCATGAGCAGAAACTCGATTGGACCCAGCAAGGTCCAGGAGGCACGAGAGCAGGGAGAACAGAAATATGTCAAAGGCTTCCCGTTAGTGACCAGATTCAGTCACAAAGTGTGTGTGCTGAACATGGGTGAGCAGGATTCGGGAGCCTAGACAGCCCTGGAAGAGGTCAAGCAGGACATGAGTGTGGTTCAGTGCAACTGTATTTCATTAACCAGTAAGGGAAATGTACTTTTGAGCTCAACTACAATAATGTATTTGCATCTTTTCATAAGAAATGGTAAACTTTTTTCTTCAGCTGTCTAGAAAACCCCTTTATGCAAGACAGAGCTCCTTAAATTCACTGCTGTCAGAAAGGTCTGTCTCAGACTTTTCCATATCTATTATTTTATCTAGTTCTAGAAGCTTCTATAACACAGCATATCAAAACCGAGAGGTTTCTGACTAGCCCATTCTACTAAGCTTGCAATATGTGGTAGAAGTGGAACTCAAACTACTGCGTGTATAATACCAGATCCTGAGTTATGACTAGTTCAAAATCTTCTCAGTTACTGTTTTTACCCAAAATTTTACTTTAATCTTTATAAAAATATTAATATAGTCTACAAACAAACTAATACACGTAGCATATGCAGTAAAATATGTGCACTTACAGATGGTGTAACATTGTCCACTGTGTGCACTTTTGTATATTTAACTGGTGACCACACTTCAAATATCATCATTCAGTAGTATATATGTTCATGTTACAACCTCTAGACTTAAGCAACCAAAAGCTAACAAAGCTTGCGATACTAGCCATGAGTGGGAAGAACATTAGATATGGACACTTTTGGCTCAACATTTTCAGGAAGTCTAAATCTTTTCTAAATACAGTCTATGACTTTCGACAAGATATCCGCATTTCCAGTTTAAGCTTCTCAACGTACGCTCATTAATATTATTTTGCTTGTTACAGTGCATTTGGCAATTAAAGGGCCTTAAGTTTTTGCAAGTGCAGTAGATCACAAGTTGTATCTCATTGTGCTTTTACCTTAAATTTCCCTGCTCATGAATAAAGAAAACGTCATGTAGCCCGTGTTTATTTCTTACTAGTACACAGCATGAGTAAAACTCTCTGGACTCTGATTATCTGACCCTCATTATCAGAGATGGCTGGCTATCCACACAAATGTCATGATGTCAGGTTGCCCTAGGAGGCATCTGTTAGTAGTGTCTAAGTGTCATGTTCTAGTAAGAAAAGAATGTTATTTCCTGACAATGCATTTTGTTTATTTTATATTTTGAGTCAGGTCGTGCTGTAAAACCCTGGAAAACCTGCTTTTCCTATGTAGCCAAGGTTGGTCTGAACTTGTGACAATCATCCTGCCTCAGCCTCCCAAATGTTGGATTGCAGGATTGTGCAACTATGCTTGGTTATTATCAAAACTTTAAGGAAACATTGATCTCTTCTATGGATAGGATCAAACTATATGCTTCTCTGGAGAAAATTATACCAGGCTCCTGAATTATCATGCAATGAATGCCATGGAGAGACCATAACTAGGCCTGAGTACCCCACTGTGACTCTTTTTACTTCAGAATTTATGCAATGACACACATGGCCATGGCCTTTTTAATGCTGATAACCTTTCGCTCATTTCTCTCACAATAGACATTTATTTTCTGCAATTAAAATGGGAAAATTGACTAAAATATCAGAGTAGGCAGTTGAAAGTGAGTTATTTTCTTTCTTTGGTTAGTTTTGAGAAAGAGCCTCAAGATGTAGCCATGGTTGGCCAGAAACTCACAGAAATCTACCTGTCTCTGCCTCCTAAGTGCTAGGATTAAAGATCTGCACCACTACGCCCAGAGCACACGCTTAATGCTGCGCTTTCGCTGTTTTCCTTACACATAGAAATAAAAAATCTGCTTTTGTCTTTCACTTACTGCACTGCAGATACTTTTTACAAGATCTGAAATTTTACTTAGTTCATTCTATATACTGCAAATGGCTCCATTGTTTGAAGACCATTCTACTACGACCAGAACACCTAGGCTTAAGTTACATATCTAATCTAAGCTTAATTTTTATAAGCTTAAAATTATTAAAGCACCAATTTATGATTAGTGTTCTTGATTTTAATAGAAATTTTCTAGAAAACCCTTGAAAATGTCAACTATCCCATCATTCTATTTTTCAGATGATGGGAAAGAATGTGGGATCGGGGAAAGTACAGAGAGAGAGGCGAGTAGAAATTTTTGCAGCAGGAGCATTCCACTATGTAGACCAGTCTGGCCTAGAACTCACTATGCAGACAAGGCTGGCCTTAGACTTATAGAGATCTGCCTTCCTCTGCCTCCTGAGTGTTGGATTAAAGGGATGCACCACCACATCTTGATCACAGGTGCACAGATACACAAAACTTGCTGTGAATGTTTCATTACTAGATATGCCCCTCTGTTCTCTGGTTTAAAAAACAGGGTTCTTATTTAAAAAGTAAACTCAGCATGGCCAATGTGACAACATAGCATAATTGCCAGAGTAACTACCTTTCAATCCATAGATGTTAATATTAATTTAACACATACACACACACACACACACGCACACACACACACACACACACACACACACACACGCACACACCTTATGACTGACATTTTGTATGTACAAGATACTGTTTATAATCAGAGAAAACTCTGCTTCTTTGAAAAATGAAAGTGAATTGAATCCCTAAAGTAAAATCAATGTCCTTTTCCCCAGTTAATACCATATAATACAAAACTAAGCCAAATGGCATCAGGAGTTAGAATATTAATAGCATGAGCTTTGATAGCAGTCAATAGGACCCAGTCTTTATAGTGTTTAGAGGTTTGTTTTCTTTAAAAGGATATTGTACAAGTGTTGATTACGAAATCCTATGTTTTGCAGTATGATTTCAAGCACAGCTTCTTAAATTGTGGGAAGTATAAAAATTTAGGGGACAGTAAGAGTCCCTGAATGAGCAATAACCAAAATTAGTTCAAAACCAAATGGCCAATGAATCTGAGGAGTTTCTGGCTGTGCTTTTCCCATGGTGCATTGCACAGCTACACTGCAGCCTCGGTGCTCAACACACCGTATGTGCATCCTTTGTGGGTGCATGGTACGCCACGCAAAGCCAACAAGCCCTGCCTGAAACACTTCAGCTCACATTAAGATGACAGTATGTTATAAACTATAGCGCTTTACTATATACAGTTTTCTATTCTTATAGAAACAGAATGGCTCAATTACAGAAGACAAAGACAATGTTTTCCTACCATAATACTTCAACATGTGTGCATCAAATTAGTGTGATTTTGTGTTGTGTTGTATTACACCAACAAGCACATCTATCTCACTAGCATGAAAATTTCTTTTTTGGCTTTAATAAATGATAAAAATTATATGTATAACAAAGAATTGTTTTAAAAATTTTTTTACCTTTTAAAAACCAACTTGATTTTTTTATATTGCTCGAGTATTTCATACGTGTGTAATGGGTTTTGACCAAGTCAACCCCCCCCCATTTCATTTTCTCCAATGTCTTACATATCTTCCCACATTTTCCTCCTAACTTCATGTATTCTTTTATCCCCTAAGCCTACTGAGTACATTTTCTGCTGCCTATAATATATGCATCGATGTGAGACTAGCTACTGAAGGAAAACTATCTACTGGATGAAAACTGAGTCTTTCTTTCCAGCAGCAGCAATTGCCAATAGCTCCTTAATGGGATGTAATGACCAACACACCCCCCCGACACACACACAAGGATTTGGTCTGGATTGAGCTTGTGCAAGTCTTGTGCATGCTATCACAACCACTGTGAGTTTGTATGTGCATCTTCCTTGGCTCTTATGATCTTCCCACTGCCTCTTCCACGGTGATCTCTGGGGAATGGAGTGATATATATGTCTCATTTATGGCTGAACATTCTGCAGTTTCTTAGTTGTTGTACCTTGACCAGCTGTGGGTCTCTGTGTTCATCACCATCTACTCCAAAAATAAGCTGCTCTGATAAGGGCTTAGAGGTGCACTAATATATGGATATAAAAATAACTCATTAAATCGTTAGGAGTCAGTTTAATACTGTGTCCCTTTAGCAGAGTAATATCATGTAGGTTTTCCCCTAGGTCTTGGCTCTGATAATAGTGTCAAGTATATATTTCAACTTGTGGAACAGACCTTAAATCCAATCAGAAAGTGCTTGGTTACTCCCATGACATCCTTGCCACTAATGCATCAACGGACATGTCTCATCAGGTCACTCATTATTGTAGCTCACATGGGTTAAAAGCTATGTAGCATTAATGATTAACTTCTCTCCTCTGGTAATATGCATAGAACCTTCTAGCACTATGAAAGCCAGTCAGTAGGGATGAAACTACCAAGAGAACACCAGCTTAATTATTTTCATGACTTTAAATCTTGTGTCTTTAGCAATAAGATCCTCTTGTCAAGTTCTGGAGGGTAAGCAAGAGCATTGGTAATACCCTATAATGTTTGTGGGAGTCCATGGAATCTCACTGAACAACTCCAAAAGAAGTAACCCATTTCTGACACTGGGCTTTTTATTTGTGGTGTCTAAGGTAACATTACAACCTGGTCATAGGGTAGTTCCATTTATATTATTTCTATATATGGGTGTGTATATATTTTGGAAGCTTCCATAATAGTAAGTTTCCATATGACTTTTTTTAAAGGTTTTAATGTTAGTTTTCCCTCTGAGCATCCTTTCCTCTACCCTACCTTTCTATCCTTGCCCTATTTAAGACTTCCTCTCCCATTATTCCCCCTTAACCTTTTACAACACTGCACTGATTCTGTATATTGCCCTTGGTAGGATGACTATTTCTACAATGTCAAGGGAGATATTTAGAACTTCAATCCCAATGGTAGTTATTTTGACTAAGCAGAATCTAAGATGTTAGACCAATGAATAGTGATGCCAGCAGTGCCATCACTGGTCAGGAATGTGGTCAGGTCACAGTTGCTCTGGAATGACAGAGTTCACTGCCACAGTAATCCTGGGGAGGACAAAAGTCTATGTACTCTTAGCTCTCCAAGTTGGTTTTGGGTTTGTGGGAAATAAGTTCAATCCCAAATGCGTTAAGACATAGTTTATACTATGGGTGGTCTAGGAATCAGCCTGGAGATAGGGACCACCACTCTGCAGCATCAGCATTCTCTGTTCCCTAGGGACTTTAGGAAATGCAAAGCCTTGGGACTCCATCCCAGAAATACTGATTCAGAATTTGTGCCTGTAGACCTCAGGATGCAGTATAAAGCAGACTCCCTAAGTATGCTTATGAATGCTAAAGTCTGAGTTTTCTTTTTCATTTCTCATTTGGGAAGCCAGTATGGAAATGCAGGTTGGTCAGTGCCGAACAAAATAATGAGACTTTCAGAGAATTTTAATCATAATTTGGTAATAATTCAAAAAGGACCATCCTAAAATCTTCTTTCTTAAGGAATAGATAGAAAATCAATTGTACAGTGTTGATAAATCCAGGTTGATCTGCCACAGAAGATCTGAATCTTTAGTGTTGCAATGGCATTTACACCCTGGCCCTAGAGTAAAGCTCTTGAAGAAGTCTCCATATTCAAGTTGCAAGTGGTTTGCATTCCTTGATTTCAGTAGACTCCTAAAGTTGAAAACTCACCTAAGTCTGCATAAAGAGAAGATTGCTAAATATCACAGCTAGTTCTTTATATTCTTAGTTGTATTAAAGCCCAAGAGAATGAAGGTTCTTCAAAAATGCCTTGAATATGGGATAACCTTCTGTGTTTAACTGTATTGTTAATGTACTCCCCCATGTAGAAGGAGCAAGTCACAACTAATTTGATATCTGCTGAGCCAAAGCTCTTATTTTCAAAGACCAGTTTGGAAATAGAGACTTCTATAAATAGAAATGTGTAGGTTAACAGTGAGCAGTAGCTACACCAAGTGTAACAATTAAAATTATATAGCCATAGTTTTAAAAATTAGTATTTCTAAGATCTCTGGAGACAGAAATACCAGCTTCATACGTCTTCAAATACTATGTTTTTTATTTTTATTTATTTACTTATTTTTAAACTGCTGACATACATTTTAGATACAGAGACAAATCTACAAACGAACACAGGAAGGCCTTTCAGTTTTCCCACCCAGTAGTCCCAGGCAGCGGTAGCTTTGAACAGTTTTGACCAGCAGTGGGCAGAAGCAGCCTGAGAAGGTCCAGCATCATCCTAGCTGAGCCCTTGGCAGATCATGGGACACTGGGCAAGCCGCATAGAAACCTAAACTCAAATTCCTTTTGCTGTAACCCACACTTACTCCTATAAACGTGGTAGGTGCATCTCAATTTTGATTCATCTGTGAATGATAACCTAGAATGGACTGTCAATAAAACAGGGATTTTTACCTCCTTTGTGTTATCTGAGAGCTAGCACTTAGCTCCAGACACATAGTAAATACTCTGAATACTTGCTGAATGAATGACTTTCAAAGAAAGGTGTTACTTATGAGTTGAGGGAGGCATGGGGAACGATGACAGCAGTAGCCATCATTTTATAACACCTGCTCTTTACTATTCGTGAGTCTGAATAAACAGGACAATGATCTCTTGACTAGAAGGTGACTGCTCACAAACTGAAAGCCATTTACCTACTCCACCCCCGACTTTTCATCAAACATTGCTCTTGCTATATCTAAGAAGAGAGAATTCTCCTACGACTGAGGAGCCTCTTTAGAGCCCCTTTCATGTCCTTGTTCCTTAGACTATAGATGAACGGGTTCAACATGGGAGTCACCACTGTATACATTGCAGCAGCTACCACATCCTTCTCTGTGGACTCTACAGAGGGAGGGAACAGATAGACACTGAAGAGCGTCCCATAGAAAATACAGACCACACAGAGATGGGAGCCACAGGTAGAAAAGGCCTTTGAGCTCCCACCAGATCTCTGGACCCTCAGGATGGCAAGCACAATGTGGACATAGGAGATGACGATGCATACAAAAGGGACCATCAGAACTGTGCCTCCAAAGCCAGACAGCACTAACTCATTGACACGCGTGTCAGAGCAAGATAGCTTCAGGACAGAAGTAATGTCACAGAAAAAGTGCGCTATTTCCCCAGCGACACAGAAGGACAGTCGAGCCATGAGGAGCGTGTGAGTCAGGGCGACTGTGTTGGTGAGAACCCAGCACAGGGCAAGCATCAGAACACAGACTCGAGGGCTCATGATGGTGGAATAGTGGAGAGGGCGGCAGATGGCCACATAGCGGTCATAGGCCATCACAGCCAGGAAGAAGCTGTCCAGGTCACCGAACATCATGAATAAGTACATCTGGGTGAGACAGCCAGTATAGGAGATGGTATGGCGCTGAGTCTGAACATTAAACAGCATCTTGGTCACTGTAGAGGATATTAAGCCCATGTCAGCGAAGGACAAGTTGGCCAAAAAGAAGTACATAGGAGTGTGGAGGTGTGGGTCAGAGCCAATGGCCAGGATGATGAGCACATTCCCAGTCAAGGTGACGAGGTACATACACAGGAAAAGTCCATAGAGCAGCTGCTGTTGCTCTGGAAATCCTGATATTCCTCGGAGGAAGAACTCAGAGACGCTGGATTGGTTTTCCATGAATCTACAGCATGGAGGTGAGAAACGACAGCCAGAGTGGAGGGCGAGTCTACAGCTGCAGGCCCTGACTCCCTCCTGAGCCTTCTAACACCCACATCTATATTTAAATGCACTCTTCTTACTAGAAATATGACCCTGCTTCTTTCATGTTCATGTCCTTCTGAGGACTCTCAGATATTTCCTCTTTTCTAAGTTAGATACTGTATAGAGAGCATGCTCTTCAAGGCGTGCTATTTCTACTATTAACAAGACTTAGCCTAGGTTTATAGTTCCTGCCATTTCCATTAGTGCAATGTGGTATATTCATGAATATTCTGAGGTAGAATAATTATACATTCTTTATTGAAATGATCTAAAACCCAAACTGAGTAACCCCTGTCCAGTTACTTTTCATCACTTGCTCTGACATAAAACATCACCATGCATATGAGCTTTGTCATTGGCATCACCGTCTTCCATTAAATAACACTTAGGTAACATTTGTTAAGTGCCGGGCATTGTATTAAGCAGTTACACAGACTGCGTCTCTTCATGCTTAAATGACATTAATACTACAGAGGAGAGGGGTGTTTGAGTGGTTGTCACAAGCACCCACCCCTCAGAAATACAAATAGCATTGTAGTCCAGTCATTCATTAGCCAACACACAGAAAGCCATTCTCTATCACCTCGTTTGTATTTCATCCACCAGGATTCCCTCTTTAACAACTTTTGCATCACTGGCCCTTACTATTTTGTCTCCTTGACTTTAGTAGAACGAAGTGAAGTTTGAGAATTGAGTAGATCCTAAAAGATCAGCTGTCATAGAGATTTACCTTTGGAAGTGACCATTTTAACAAAGTCTCATTAGAAGCTTGTTAAAAATATAAAATTTTGTCTTCCATTGAGAACTATTGAATTTATATTCTCTAAGACGGAGTCTACAAAACTGTCCTTGAAAGTTAAAGCTTCCTTACGTGTTCTGATGCTGAAATGTGCTAATATATGTTTGTTTAGTTCAACATGGGTTTTTTGAGCCACGGGCAAATAAGTTTAGGTTGAAACATAAGGTGATTGAAAAGTTTTCGCTGTGCATTAATAACATATCTTCTAGGGAAGTATATATTGTACTGTTTTGGATTCCCCAATTAGTGCTCTCTTAAGTCAGAATCGATTCTATCTTTTATTAGTAAGAGTCTAGACCCTAAAATTTTTATCTGCAAATCAATAGAGATATTTAAATATTACTTATCTTTGAAGTTGATATTTCCTATGTTAACAAGAGGGATTGCTGAGAACTCTTACATATTTCTCTCCTCCTGTACCCTATACTAACTGAATTAGGTAACATCACACATTTATAAAATCTTCCTGAGAGATCATAAAGAGCTGAAAGCTGTTTCCTTTCCTATTCAATCTCATGATGAAGAATATCATGTCTCATAAAGACTAGAATCTGATATTTAACAGATAATCATATGCCTAAATGAGAAAGACCCTCTTAAGACACAATGGATTATAACTCCATCAAGATGATGAAGGTGTAAGCTAGCAAACACCTTTCTTCAGCAGGGAAGTCTGTTCATTTCCAGTGAATCTCTTAAACAGAATTGTAAGTCATTTTAGGAATGGACAATTAGTCTTGCATTAGCTGTGCCAGCTCTCAGTGCATTGGTCAGCCTGTTGCTGTTGCTGTATGGAGGTGCTTCAGGCATGAAATCATATAGGAACCACGTACCCACACATAAAGTACACCTAAAACCCATTTTTACCTTCTTTTTTTTTGTTACTCTATTCGAACACTTAGTATCCTTTGCCTTATCCTTTCTCTGAAAAAGTTTATAGTCATTCTGCTATTTGTAGCCTCGGAAAACTACATTGATTTTTGAAACATCAATGAGATGCTTCCAGAGACTTGGGAGAACCTCTCTTTGACATCCAAGGTTAAGAAATTTTACTTACCTTCACAGTTTCTTCTTTTTATTGGTAAGAGTTGGCTTGAGGATGGTAGAGAGAATAGTGCTAGCCTGAGCTATTGACTCAAGTCCCCCTGCCCACTTCTACCCTGATCAGTGAAAAGAAAGCAATGCAAATGTTCCCTTAACCCAAAGGAGAAAACTCACACTCTTCCTGAAAGAATTTGTGAGAGATTAATTGGAATTAGGGGGTCAGAACCATGATAAAAAAATAAAAACAAATAGCAAGTGACTGGAAATCACATAGCTAAATTTAGATCAAAAGTATAATTTAAAAGAGACAATGACAGGTCAAAAGGAGATTAAGGTTCTAGGTGAGGAGTCAATTCAAAAGCATATCTGAACGGAAACTGCAGCAGTCACAGTTACACTCACTGGCTGGAAGAACGGAAGCAAGAGAGGAGAGGACCTGAGCTGAGCCCTGGAAATGACCTTGGACACGTGGTGCTCAGATCCCACCTGAACCAGGTCTTCAGGAACATTAAAATATTGCATAGTTTTAGTTTGAAATCTGAACTTATACAGAAAGAGATGTTAGCTCGCCAGACTGATTCCCAGAAGAGGCTGAGCTGTCTCCACTTTGGACATCTACACATACAAGGAATCAGGGGACAGAGTTCCCATGAGCCTTGTTCATGCAAACACTCATAATTACCTTACATCTCTCCTCTGTACTGTAGCTGACCAAGTTAGTATATGACTGGTGTCACTTAAAAGTGGTGATTTATTTCTTTTCCTATGTAGTAACATTCAAGCAATGTTTTATTTGCATTGACTTATAATCCCACTTACTGTAAAAATGTACTTTGCATGAAAATAAACTATCTCCAAGAAATAAGGTCCCTGCTCCTAAACTTTTACTCCAAAGAAATTCCAAATCTTCTGGTATCCACCCCTAATCACAGTTTATCAAGCACTGGACATTCTTATCTTAAAAATTTTTCATGCTTATGGTTAAAGATGCTATACTAACTCATGCATTTGAATCCAGTCATAATTACTATAGGTGACACTCTTTTCAAAGGCACAAATGCCATAAGGACAAGAGAAACAAGGGAAGTAAATAATAGTAACAACAATTTAGAAGCTGGAATCCAGACAGAACAGTAAGCCTGGATGTAGCCCCAGCTTGACTGAACTTCCGAGGGATTTTTCCAGATGTAGGCTCCAGGACTCCTTTCTGTTTTCACTACTTAATAAATCTTGTAACTGGGCTTGGACCAGAGGCCACCTCAGCTGCTACAACCACAGAATCCCTCCTACTCTCATAGTGCCCCCCCAACCCTGTCCTCTCTCCAATTCTCCCTCTCCTCTGCATTGCCTCCTTGCCCCATCCCCCAACTCCAGCAGAGGATCCTTGTTTGAATGCCCCCACCACATCTCCTGGTAGGCTGCTCTCCCTACCACAGAACCACACACACACACACACACACTCTTAGAGTCCCCTTTCCAATCTTTACTCTCCTCAACATTGCCACTTTGCCCTACCCCCCAACTCAAGGGGAGAGCCCCAGTGGTGACACAGGAATCTCTCTGGTAAAGGGGAAATAGAACAGATAATGCCACTTGGATGGGAAAGGATGGGAATGGAAAGAGTGTTGGGGGCTGATGATACCCAGGCTGTGGACGTACCCAGCTTGACAAGAATCCTGGTTTTTCCCTTAGCTAGGAGTCTGAAGCCCGCCAACTACTTTGCTCCTTTCTCATCTTTACTGTAGGGTGACAAAAGCCTCTCATCAATAATATTGTCTATTTTGGCCTTAGTGAAAACTCAAATCAATTACTGGCCCGGCTGGGAGAGGAATACTGCCATCTCAATTCTAAGTAATTGTAACAGTCTTACTGGCCTTCAAGTTTTTGGCCTGTGTGAATACTATTCATGCTTTCTGTAGATATATATAAAAAATTTATTCTTGGTAAAGCTGACCTTCCCATAGAGACAAAGCCATAGTCAAGATCAGAAACGAAGTCTAGACAGTATGTCAGCAAGCTTGAAAAAGCAAATAGATAATTCACCCCTGAATGCCTGCCCCCCTTTATTGTAGCAAGCATATAGACCTAAAATTCAGCTATTCTTTAATAGACTATTGTGTTAAGACTACCCACTAAAATTAACCTTGAAGATTAGAAGCCTGCAGCTAGGAAGGGATGAACACTCTTGCATTGATGCATGCCTGAACACCTGCATTCTGTTAGATAAGTTAGCAGTTTTGCTATTTCAGTCAGGACAGCTCTCTGTCTGAGGGGAGTCTTGTAATTTTCCCCCAATGTGCACATTGTTAATTTTTTTCTCTCTTAACTTTTCTAACTTCTAATTCCTTTATTTTTATTATTAAAGAAACACTCTTGCGTGTCATAATCATCATAAGGTGTATTCTATGTGTCTCATTAAAGCGTGTAAGTGTGTCAACTAAAGGTCCCATAGAAGAGTAAAGTACTGCATTCACTTGTCATAACTTTGTTGTTTATCCTTTGTGGAGACTGAGGAACCCTGTGTGGACTAGAGCTGGACTCGACTCCCGCAGCAGAGAAGGGACCAGGAGGATGGAGAGGCACAAAATGGAGACAATATATGGAAAGATGACCAGAATTGGAGGAAATTTAGGGGGGAACTGGGAAACCTAGAGCAGTAGAAAATCACTGTAATCAATGAAGGAGACCCTAGCAAAGACCTCCAGTAATGGGGCATAGAGAGCCTAAACAGGCCTTCTCCTGTAACCAGGCAAGGCCTCCAGTGGTGGGACAGGGACACATCTCAGCCACAAAACCCAACCTGTGACCTATCCTCCCTGCAGTAGCTGCTGGGACAATGGCAGGGCAGAACCCCATGCTAAAGGAGGGAACCCATAACCAATACTCCAATGCAGGCCAAGAACTAGAGACTGGATAGCAAGAGCGACTTCAAAAGCTATCCTGCTCTCCTTATAGACAGTGCCTAGACAATCTTCATCAAAGAGGCTTCCTCCACAGCTGATGGGAGCAGATGCAGACGTCCAGAGCCAAATAAAGTACAGAGCTCAGGGAACCCCACAGAAGAGGTGGAGGAGAGATTGTGGGGACAAAAGGGGTCAAGGGCATCAGGAGAACAAACCCCATGGAGTCAACTGACAAACACTCTTAGGGGCCCACAGAGCCTGAAGAGGCACACATGGACCATGCTGGGTCCCCAGCTATGTCTTGAGGTTGCCTGGCTTGGTACCCTTGTAGATCTCATATAGACTGGAGCATGTTAGGGGTGTCTCTCAACCTTTTGCCTGCCCTTGGGATCCTTCCCCCTGCTGGGTCCTTGAAGTAGGGAATAGTGCCTGACCCTGTTCCATCTTGTTGTGCCATGTTTGGGCAATAACCCTGGGAAGACTGTTCTTTCTTGGGAAGAGGCGGGGTGCAGGGGGGTCGGGGAGAAGACGGAGGGTAGGTCTTGAGGAAATATGGGGGGGAGTCTGAGAGGAGTGGAGGGTGGGGAGGGAGGTTGTTGGGATGTACTATATGAAAGAAGAAAATGTGGAACTTAAAAAAAAATCTTGTAACTGTAAATTATGTCTCACTCCACCAGGAACAGGCAGTACAAGTGTGATTCTTAGATTTCCACAAGCTATGACCCTAAGTTTATTATTATTATAAGCTAGACCATAAGTTTATTATTATATGACCATAAGCTTATTTCGGTAAGCTTAGGAAATCATTGGGTTTCCACTACCGGCTTTAGAATACTTGCTCATAGCTATTTGCTTTCAGAGCCCCAATGTCCAACTGTGAGCTGCCTCAGGGTTGTAGAAACACCAGCAACAAATGCTCAGATCTAACACAGAATGAATGAATTAGTGAAAAAGTATCAATGCAGATAGCTATGGTAAATTTCTTTCTCCCACTCTATCACAACCTACTTTCAGTTTTAACTCTTTAACCTAAATATTTAAATGTAGTGTCTGAAATTTAGAAGAGAGCTGGAGAGATGGCTCAGTGCTTACGAGCACTGGCTGCTCTTCCAGAGGGCATGGGTTCAGCTCCCAGCACCCACTCACAACCATCGCAACTCCAGTTCCAGGGGATCTGATCCTTCACCTGGCCTCTGTGGGTGCCAGGCAAACATGAAAGCAAAACATCTATACACATACAGTAATGATTAAGAAAATAAAATAACAAAATTTATAAGAAATAATTAAGTAGAATTGCCCCATTCAATGGATGGAGCAGGATTTTTTAGTATAAAGACAATTAGGGGGAAATTATAAAGCAAAACACCTATAACTTGGGCTGCAAAAATACTTTTTGAAAAATTCTATATGTAAGATGAGGACTAGGAGAGAAAAGATCTTATTTCATCATGTTACTACTACACATTTTTAAAGATACGGACACATAAGCAGAAAAAAGGACAAATATAGTAACAGGAAAATTAAGAAAACTAATTATTTATAACTAAAAATCAAGAGAAACAAGCAGTGGATATAGCTCAGTGGCCAAGTGCTTGCCTAGCATACATGAGAGCCTGGGTTTGTTTTCTAGCATTTCAAAAGTAATTTGGATGAAACAAATGTTTAATGTTACCAGGAAGGGGAGATATATAAGATTTTTGTTCTTATGAAATCGTTAATGGTTCAAACATAACCCTAGTTGCCCAACAGGAGCACTGGGATGGTGTAGCTAAGGGGATGGTCTTTAGATGTGAGCAGACACGGGAAGGCGTTCTACTCAAGTCCCGCTCCTCACTGGCACCCACATTCCCATCTGTAAGGGGGAATATTGTAGTACCAACGTTTGAAGCTTGTCTTCTTATTTGTGATCATACATTGAACTGTTCAGAAAGAGCTGGCTTGTTAACAGAAACATGCAAAATAGGTGTAGCTTCTCCAGCAGCTGCTGTGTATGAGTTGATACAGCTGGTATGCTTTCCATTTGCCGCCTCACTGAAAGCTTTTGGATATTTTGAGGGAGTGTCTCATATCAACATTTTTCTGTTTAGGGAAATCAGAAGTGGCCATGTAATCACCTACACCTTCAGTTTCTTCTTCTCTCTCATTTAGTGAGGGTAAAGGATGGGAAGGGAGTTGTCCATGCATAGGTGGGAGTTCCAACAGACTAGCTAGTCAAGCTAAAGAACATGCCATCAAAAGATTCAGAATCATACTCCTGGGACCTATACCCAGTAGCTGAACTCTTGAGAAAAGAAATGCCCCAGGTCCCCTGGGACCCAAACAGAGTTGGCTGGAGAACAGACTCCATGATGATGACACTGGGGTTGGCTTTAATAAGTGCTTTGGGAGATGATCTGTCAGAAGCCTTTATAGCCTTAAGAAACTCCTGTCCCTTTTTTGATCTGAGCAAGCAGAAATTGAGTCATACACCCTGGGTGTTCTCAAAGAGCAGTAGACTGAGTGGATGTTAGCTTCACTGACCAAGTTTGGAAAGAGCTTCACTGAGAAGCTTTCCAACTAGAGGAGAAAACTTGAGAATTTGAAGATGCTTGGAATTAATACACACTGTGAGAGGTAAGGACCTGGAAGGGGTAAGATTCACCTTCTAGCACATTTGAATACACACACACACTCACACACACACACATACAAACACACACACACACACACACACACACACACACACACCATGCCAGCCAAATAGGCAAACATTTTAGGGGATTCAGTTCAAGTCTCTTCTTAAGATTAGAAGTTTCTCTCTGAACCACAGAGTAAACAGAGAACAGAAAGATCATGGGTCTTCGAAGGCCCTGGCCTTTACAGAGGATGTGTAATTCCAGCTTACTCTAAATCCAAGGACAGTAGACAAAGTTGTTTGAGGAAAATCCTTTGTTTTCCTTCCTTCTGGTGAAGACCAGGTAACAAAGAGATAATAGTAAAAGCATAGGGGTGAAGAAAGTGGGTCTCAAAGATCAACCCTGCACAGACATCACAGGGAGAGACACAAAGGAGCAGAGAAAACAAAGGATTCCCTTTGGCAGCACATCCTAGCAGTGGCTATCACTGCCCTCAGCCTCCGTGTCCAGAGCTCCCAGTTAGGGGAAAGTTCCGGAATGGTTTGAATGGATGAGACTAAGTTCTAGGATTAGGAAGAAGCTTATCTTTCCCTTAAAAATCATTTTCAGTGTCCACACAGAAATCTATAACGTGTGTGTGTGTGTGTGTGTGTGTGTGTGTGTGTGTGTGTGTGCGCACGCGCATGCATCAGGAGAAGAGGGTAAGTGATGATGAAGGTCTATACCTCCTTTCCAATGTACCAACCAAATATGCACCAATATTTTCAAATATTCCCAACAAGGCCATGCTGACTTCCCACTTCATTCAAATAGACTGTGCTGACTTCTCTAATCAAATTGATCTCTTTTCTGTAGATCCTGTTGCATCATAGAAAGCAAAATTTGCATTTGGGTGCTTATTGTTTATTTTAATTGTTCTATAAAGTGTTTTATGAATATTTTATTTTCAGTGATACCCAGAGATGCTCATGGGCAAGGATCATGAATTCTTCCCTTTCCATCTCTCATAATTCTGGTAATACAAATCCATACCTATGAGCTGATCTAACGATTAAATATTGGCACATAAAGAATTTTTATTTGCACAGATAACAAGAGCTACACAGGATGGGGAAACCAAGCAGAGTGAACCAATCTGGTGCTTCAGACTTCCTCCTTCTGGGGCTTTCTGAGCAGCCAGGGGAACAGCCTCTTCTATTTGGTATCTTCCTGGGCATGTACTTGGTCACTATGGTGGGGAATCTGCTCATTATTCTTGTCATCAGCTCGGATGCTCACCTTCATACTCCTATGTATTTCTTCTTGGCCAATCTGTCCTTAACTGATGCTTGCTTTACTTCTGCCTCAGTCCCCAAAATGCTGGCCAACATTCATACCCAGACTCAGACCATCTCCTATTCTGGTTGTCTTACCCAGCTGTATTTCCTCCTGATGTTTGGTGGCCT
This sequence comes from Cricetomys ansorgei, assembly GCA_026225945.1. Classification (NCBI taxonomy): domain Eukaryota; kingdom Metazoa; phylum Chordata; class Mammalia; order Rodentia; family Nesomyidae; genus Cricetomys; species Cricetomys ansorgei. The sequence continues at coordinate 6,065,582 of JAMJFZ010002981.1, forward strand.
CGACAACTGTCTTCTGGCTGTGATGGCATATGACCGTTATGTAGCCATCTGCCAGCCACTCCATTACAACACCGCTATGAGTCCCCAGCTCTGTGCATCGATGCTGTGTGTGTGCTGGGTGCTGACCAACTGTCCAGCCCTGATGCACACACTGCTGCTGACCCGTGTGGCTTTCTGCGCCCACAAGGCCATCCCCCACTTCTACTGTGATCCCAGTGCTCTGCTGAAACTTGCCTGCTCTGACACCCGCATTAACGAGCTGATGATCATTACCATGGGCTTGGTGTTTCTTGCTATTCCTCTCATGTTGATCGTCTTCTCCTATGTCCAAATTTCCTGGGCCGTGTTGGGCATCCCTTCTCCTGGAGGACGATGGAAAGCATTTTCTACCTGTGGCTCTCATCTTACAGTTGTTCTGCTCTTCTACGGATCTCTGATGGGTGTGTATTTACTTCCCCCATCAATTCACTCTACAGAAAGGGAAAGTAGGGCTGCCATTCTCTATATGATTGTGATCCCCATGCTGAACCCATTCATCTACAGCTTGAGGAACAGAGATATGAAGGAGGCTTTGGGCAAACTTTTTGGAGGTGGAAAACCAGTCTTCTTATTATAACTGATGCTTAATCCTAGTGCTGTGATCAAACACTGCCTTCCACAATCTCAGTGATTTGGGGTTAAAAGTGGAACAAAAAGGGTATTTACCTCATCTAGGCTATGATACGAAATGAGATCTTATGCCTTGATCTTTCTTGACCTCACTATGACAGCCTTTGCTGACAATGGAGTATCATCTCTGATCTCCAGCTTTAAAACTGGCATTTCAGTCATGACAGACTGAGTTGTATGATGTCCAGCCTGGAGCCATTGAGGTAAGCATGCAGTGGGATGAAGGGACACGGGTATAAACACGTGTGGCCATCTCCGCTGACACTCATTGTTCAACACATCAGGTCTTTTGAGAGAGGTGTGAAACTATAACCTAGGATGTAAATAAGTTGCCAAAGCCAGGTAGATTTGATTCCAGAGCCTGTGACTTCTATTCTGTCACCCTGCACTGACCATGACAAGGAAGGTTCTGGAAGAACACACTTAAGGACTCTATTGAGTGATGGACATAGAGACAAGTATCAGTGTAATACGCATGTTATGGTATGTCCTTGCTGTTCATTTCCTTATCTTTTGTTATTGTACTGGATATTTTCAAAGAAAATGACATTTCTTAAGTGCCTACATTGTGCCAATTTTGTATTTACAAATACATGATTCATTCTGGAGTTTTACATGAAACGTTTCTTAAAATTAGAAGAAAATCAAGTAGGTTGAAAATTTTGAGAAAAATAATTTTATCAAAGCCAGTGTGGTGGAAATTAGTTATAAAAAAATCACAAATATTAACCTGGTTGTCTTTATTAATCAACTCTTAAGCTTTCATAAAGACTTTTTACGTATTTTATTACATGTACACAAGTATCATTTTGGGATGGTATACTCAGATGTGTTTTTAATTTTGAATAACATTTGTTTGCTCGTGGTATATAAGAAAGAAATTAATGGTCTGGGCAAGGTGGTACATGCCTGTAATCTTAGCACTCAGGCATTTGAGGAAGGGGAATGTAGCATGAGCTACATCATGAGTTCAAAGCCAGCCTGAGCTACACAACAAGACAATGTAAGAAAATAGTTTTAAAAAATAAATGAACTTCTGTATAGCACCTTTTTATAAATCTTGACATAATTTTATACTGGTTCCATGAAGATCTCCTTAGTAATTTCTTAAATTTTCTGCACGGTTTATGTTACTTGCGAACAAAGACAATTTTGTTTCTTTCTTTTCAACCTGTACATATTTTATTTCCTTTTCTTATCATATTGTATTAGCTAAGATTTACAGAATTATGGTGAAAGGAGATCTTTATGCCTGTTTTCTAGTATTAGTGGGAAAGCTGCTAGTTGATGACCACTAAGGTTTTCAGACATATTCTTTACCCAATTGAGTTGTTTTCTATTTCCAATTTGCTGAGTTTTTTATTAATAACATATGCATGAGTGTTGAATTTTGTCTAATACTTTTTCGTATATATATTGTGTAACTTTTTTCTTCTTTAGCTTATTGATGTGATAATTTGCAATAATTGTTCCAATATTAAGTAGTTTTGCTAGCTGGGAAAATACCACTTTCTCGTAGTATATAATTCTGTTTGTTTCAGTGTCACATATAATCTTTTCAGTATTTTATGGAGAATTTTACACCACAATTCATGAGAAAAACTGGTTAGCAGTTTTCCTTTCTTATATCATGTTTTTCAAGGTTTTAGTATTGTGGTGATAGTAGCTTTATACTCCGCCAGCTTGTGTTTCTAATGGAGATTATAGAGACCTGTTATCAATTTGTCCTTGAAAGTTTGGTAGAATTTTATCAGTGAAGCCTTTGAGACCTGGTAACCCTGTTTGAGAAAGTCATTAGTTGTTATTTATTTAATAGAGATAGATATATTGACTTTGTCAATTTCTCCTTGTGTGTGTTTAAGAAGACTGTGACTTCCAAGGAATTGGTCTATTTCATTTAGACTAGCAAACTTGAGGGTATGGAGTTTTCTTTAATGTCCCTTTGTTATTTGTTTTATTATCCATGGATGTGTACTGAAACCTCCTTAATCACTTCTGATTTCAGTTCCTTCTACCCCTTCCTCACCCCTTTCCCTCCTCCTGTTCGTCATCTGTCTTCTGTCTCTCCTACTAGCAACATCATTTTCATTGATTTTTGCATTGAGTTGCTGGAGTCCAGCCCCAGGTGAGGACAGGGCTTGAAGGGTGGATGCAAGAGCTGCAAGGGGAGAATCAGATGTGGGACACAGCTTAGGGACAGAGAGGAAGTGCATCTCAGTATGGCTTTACCTATTTTGGCAATCCATGCCACTCACAGGCTTTATTTATACACAAAATCACTTCATCGAAGACTTTGATCATTAATTACTTAGCCATTTAGAATACAATTTTTCTAAAGTCTTCCTTGATTTCATATGATAAAAGAGACAAAGTGAGCAAACAGCAAATTTCCTGAGAACTAAAAATTACCATTATGATAAAATCAGTTTTCTATTAACTTAATATCCTCTTCCTTAAGATTGGTGTCATAAAGCCTTGCAGTTACAGAAATACCAGACAGGATGACTCTATTTGACTTTGATTCTGTTTGAGTTTGGAAGAGTTAATAGATCAGAAGTTATTTCCTACTACCTGTTACATCAAACATCTTTCTACAAAGATCCAATCTCCCAGACTCTTGTTCTTCTTTAACATTTAACAAAAGACCACAATCCTTTCCTTTGATTCTTGAAATATTGTACAGTCTTTTGTTTAAGCAAAGGAGGATTGTATATATCTGTCTATTATATCAGAAAAGTCCTGATCTAGTAAGTCTGCACAGGAAGGCATGAAGTTCTCTAAGTCAAGATGCTCCTCTCTGTGTCTAAGTCACACACTCTTGTCTCAATACAATTCCTATCTTTATTACACTCCCGTAAAAGCTAGAGGAATATTAGGGACCCTAAAACTGCTTATTTTGTCTTCAGAAGATACCAAGGTTTGTCATTAACTATGTGATCAAAGTTTCTTTCTGCTGAAACTGGTTCTTACAATTCATCAGCTTCTAAAATTTCCTTAGGTTTTCCTTCTTAATATTTTTCTCAGCTCCTGTGTCTTAAGCTTACTAATATCATTTATTAATAATCTAAGTGTGTATCTAAGTAATAGGTTCTATGGAAGACTCAGCTTTCTGCATAGCTGTTTTTTCCAGGGAGCTACTCTTAGTTTCATTCTTATTAACAGCAGCTTTTGTTACATTACCTCAGCTCTAGCTTTGGTGAATGGCCTTTAACAGTAAAAAATATAAGTACAAGAGAAAGATGCGTAGCAAATTTCCATCAAGGGCGGTCCAGGTGGTCCAAGCACTGGAGCTTTGTCAAGCAGCGCCTTCAGGACCTCGGGAGGTAGAAGCTGCAGGCTCAAGAACAGCCTGTGCTGCATAACAAAACCCTGTCTCAAAAAACTGTAGGTTTAGCTGATCTTTGCAAAGAGTCAGCTCTTGGTGCCATCATTCCTCTCTTGTGATGTCGTATTTCCAGTTTCACAGATTTCAGCTCCAACTGTGGTTACTTCTTCCTCCACTAGGTTTAATTTTCTTCTCTTTCTCCAGTCTTCTTAGGTGAAAGCTTGGTTACTTGAATTTACATTTTTCTAAATGTATGCTTAACCCAGCTGGATGGAGTTGGGTTTTTACTCGTTACCCCATTTTGCAAGGTTTGGAAAATGCCTTCCTGACTAGAGTAGCTTTGAATGCTGGACTTACATTTTGATTCCACACTTTCTACCATGTTTTAATTACTCATTATTTAATGACTGTGGTGCTCTCAAGAGCATATTTAAAATCATTTCATTCCAATATTTTTACTTATCCTCATTCATAAAATGGGTCCAAATTATCTAGATTCAGTTAATCAAATCTGTATTTTATAAGGATCTCTCTCTACTTTAAGGGACCATTTTTCCATTAAAATTTTAAAGACTTGTGTAGTCATGGTATAGTGGTCATTGATTTCAACCTTTTCTGTCTTTCTTACCACATGGCATTTTTCCTTTTCTCTTCATTTATTCCCTTCTATTTGGTGCCATTTAAGTCTCCCTTCTTAGTGCACATTTTGTAACCACTACCACTGTTTTTAACTGAGTAAATGGAAGTACAACGTTAATTAAAATCTTAATATTTTTTATTATTTGGAAGTTCCCTGCATCCATACAACGTATATTGGTTATATCCACCCACCATCACCTTCCTCCAACTTCCCCTAGAGCCCCAACCATCTCCTTTCCAGGTTCATGTCCTCTTCACTTTTTGTTACTAATAAATTCATTAGTTCAATTAATATCGCACTATGCACATGCTGTTTGGCCATTCATTGGGGAATGAGCAGCCTACCAGTGGCCACACCCCCAAAGAACAATGATTCTCCCTCAGCATCCATCAGCTGCCAAAATCATCTTCTTTAGGAACCTTAGGGGTGGGGCGCCTCCTTCAACCAGGCGTGATGTTGTGCAAGTAACCACAGCTGCTGTGAATTGATGCATACAACCTCCATGTCATGTCAAGAAGTCAGCATTCCACTGCCCTTCTCACATTCGCTGACCCTTAACATTCTTTCTATGTCCTTGTCCGTGAGGTTCCCTGTGTCTCTGATGGTGGGAGGTTAGTAAAGTTGATCCATACACATATGAGCACTCAGAGCTATTTACATTCAGTACTTTGACTTTCAGTAAGTCTCTGCATTGATCACTACCCATTACAAAAAGAACCTTTTATGGCCCAAGTTGAGAACAACACAAATCTCTAAATATTGATAAGGCTGTTTGACAGTGTGATCATTTACCAAAACAAAAACAGAAGCTGCCACCCCTCACAAAGCCTGTGATTGCCCCACTCATACGTTTTTGGCCAGGTTTACAATATCAAGAATGAAATTCTTCCTGTGGAGTAGGCCTCATACTCAATTAGAAAGTGATTGGTCGCCCCCACAACCATTGTGCCCCATACCCATCATATCATGCCAGTGAGCACATCTTGCCAGCAGGTCAGTGTTGGAGAATATAGGACTCAGAGCTGTATAAGATTATTGATGTCTTCCCCCCCACTAAATCTTGCATAGCACCTTTCTGCACTGTGTGAGCTAGCCAGCAGGGAGAGAGTATCCTGGTCAGTTGGGGCTGGTGTCTCTATCCTTCATCCAAAGTCAGACTGTCCTTAGTAATAGGGTCTTACCATTACTTACCATTACACCATTACATTAGTTATGGTGGTCTACTGAGATTAATAACAATAGCCTGTGTTGTTTTGAGGTGTCTCTCCAAATTCCTTGACCATTAACTCATAGGGAGCTGTCTTATACCTGAGATTTTCATTTAATAACCTTTGTTTTCTTCAAACAGCATTGTCCACTCATGCAGGTTACTTCCATTCATATATATATATATATATGTATATATATATATATATATATATACACACACACACACACACACACACATATATATATATATATATATAATTTTAATTAGTTTATAAACTAGTGGGGTTTTATAAGGCTTCTTCACACACTTGAGATTTATGATCCCTGTACCCTCTTCTCTTCTCAAGCCCCTATTGCCACTTAAACCTTTAACCCCAAGTATAACGTCCTTCACTTTTCCCTACACCTGTGTTCTGCATTCCTGTCTAACGGAAATTTTTCTTGGTTTGAAAGATCATATGTTCCTATTTATCTTTTTCATACACCCATCTCAGCCCAGTCAGAGCAGCCAAGATGAGGAAAGCAAATGGCAATAAAGGCTGGTGTGGGTGTGTCCAGGGATACCCTCCTATGCTGCTGGGGGTGTGGGTGTGGACTAGTGCTGTCACCATGGAAATCACTCTGGAGCTTCCTCAAAGAACTAAAATAGAGCTGTCATGTGAATCAGCTTTATTGTTCTTGGGCACATATGAAAAAGAGTTTATATAAATACTACAGAGATACTTGACATCCATGTTCATCAAAGCTCAACTTACAATTAGGAAATGGAATCAACCAAGATATCCATCCACTAATGAATGGATAGGGGAAATTGCTACATATACACAGTGGGATGTTGCTCAGTTATAAAGATAAAATAAAATTTGCAAGTAAATGAATAGAACTGGAAAAATTAAACCAAGTGAGGCCACCCAGGATCAGAAAGACAAACACTGGACGTTTTTTTTTTCCCATGTGCAGATTCTAGCTTTGGATCTTTGTTCTGTATGTGTGACCTGTAGTATATCTGAAAGCTGGGAAATTAGAATTGGCCACTGGAGGTGGATGCCTTAAGGGAGGGGGGAAATAAAATGCAAGGAAAATGAAACTAGAGGTGGAGGATACTGAGGGTGGAAAGGTTCAAGTATGGGGGCGGGGAGTGGGAAAATGAGGTGCTGGTGGCAGAAGGCTTAATTAATTAAACTATATATGTATCTTATATAGTTGTACATATATGCAAACATATATGCAATTATAAGAAATAATATTGAGAGATCTCATTACTGTTTAGGTAGTTTCCATGCACAGATAATCTTTAAAATTATTATCACAACTCTGTTACTGCCGTGTACACGGTCAAGATACAGAACATTTATGCACTCTCCAGGTTCTCTTACATTGCCCACTTATTATAGCCACACCCATTTTTCTTGCTCTCACCTCAACCCTCTTCTTCAGCCCTAGTCACCGAGCCCTTCTCCGCTTATGTACTCTTCTAATTTCAAGAATGTGCTATGAATGGGATCATGTATAAACTTTAGAGTGTTGGCTTTTCCACTTCGTGTCATTCTCTGAAGATTTGGCCAGGTTATGTATATCAACAGTTCATCCTGTTTTAAAACATTTCCTTGTAGTTGGATAGTTTCAAACTATTACTTTGCCAGAGGACTCCTCTATCTCTTTCTTCCTCCCCTTCCTTCACCCCTTAATTTTTCTCTATTTAAAGTAAAGCCTTAAAAATATTGAGTGTGTTGGTCGCAGCAGTTCGTGCTGTGACTGGGTAATGCAGCTTGGTGACAGGTTCAGCATCGCACCCTCGCACCCTCCACGATACCCAAGAGGAAGGTCAGCATGGATGGGGCGGGGAAGGAGGAGCCCAAGGCCGCTCTGCAAGGCTATCGGCCAAGTCTGCCCTGCCAAGGTGGATGTGAAGCCGAAAAAGGCCGTGAAAAAGGATAAATCATCAGACAAAACGTGCAAACTAAGGGGAAGAGGGGAGCAAAGGGCAAACGGGATGAAGTGCTGACCAGCAAACTACAGATCTGCCTGCAGAAAATGGAGAGATGTTTGACCAGAGTCCAGCCTCTGAAGTAGAAGAGAAAGAAGCCAAGTCCGACTAAGCACCCATCACGTCTGTCAGTGGTCCCTGCCCCCCGCCCCCTTCTTGTACAATCCCGAAGAATATTTTTATCAACTATTTTGTAACTGTGAGCTTTTTGGTAGCTCTAGAAACATTTTTGAAAGGCCAGGAGAATCCCACCTTTTCCTTAATTATAAATGATTTTTTTTAAAGAAGTTAAATCATTTTCTGGTTGTTTATTTTTTGGTACAACCAGAAAATACAGGGTGTTGCATCCGGAGAGGCTGCGACTGTTTCGGGCGCCACTGGAACATTCCGCAGAGGGGCCTAGTTTTATATCCTACAATACAAAGCATACTAAACAGCTATTTGGAGTCTCAGTCATCATTTGTGTCTGGGATATTTTCAGTTATATCTGGCCTCGTGTTTCTAGTAGAATCGCCTTCTAAAAAAACTATTCCTTGGTTCTTGCCCTGTCAGAACTGTAATGTCTCTACTCACAACGACGGTCCATTTTCTAACAATTGTGATATGTGGTGTGAACCATGGAAATTTCTAGTATGTTCTGTATGTGGCATAAAATTGGAGTCAGTGGAATCGAGGTCTTAAGGAAAACTTGCCAAGTTTGAGGCTGGAACATCACTGAAATAAGTTAGAAGAGAAATAACACCTGGCTCTGAAGAGTATACGACTCTTCAGAGTTTGGGTATGTATGTTAAGAATTTAAATGTTGGTGTACTCTGATCCTCAACCAATAAAATCTCAGTTGTGAGAGAAGAAATATGTTAGGGAAATGCTCTTAACCAGAAGACCAAGGTTCAAGTCTCAGTACCCACATGGTGCTTACAACCATTTGTAACCTCAGCTCTAGGGAATCCAATATTTTCTCCTGGCCTCTAGGGGAGCCAGGTATGCATGTGGTACACAGACATATATGCAGGCAAAATACCTATACATATATTTTTTAAAAATGTTAGGAGGGTAATATTGGGAGAACTGGAGGGGAAAATAGGGAGTGTATAATATCATATTTTGTTGTCCACATGTATGAAATTATCACAAATAAAAAAATAAATACCCTAGCATGTGCTTCAGGGAATTCGGAAAAGTGACCTTTTGAGATGTTCAATTGTCCATTCACATCAGAGATCCTTGTTACTAAAAGGGCAATAGACATTTGTTATGAATTGGGGCCTTTGGTTCTCTCCTTCATTTTATCCTTCCTGAGTTTTTGGGTGATATCTTAATTTCTTCCTAAAGAAAACAATGATGTTTCTACAGCCTTTAACTCGAGCGAAGTGTACAGAGAGCAATGCTCTCAAACATTTGAGGTCTCACTTTTATTGAAACACTATCCACACTTCCAACTAATACTACCATCAAAGGAAGAGGCTAACCAATTGACCTGGGCATTTAAATATACTAGATTCTCAGTTGCTCAGACTTCTCTGTAAGCTGTCAGAGTATGTGGGAAATGTGCGTATTTTGGATTAGGAACTTAACTCAGTGGTAGAACACTTGCCTAGCGAACACAAGGCCCTAGGTTTGGTCCCAGCACACACACACAAAAAGTGCGTATTTGCACAAGGACAGGATTTTCACTTTCCTGTGATAAATGCAACCTCTGGGTTGTAGCGTAGTTGCATGCTTGGCTTCTGTGGTTTTCTAGGTGCTATGTTGCTTTGCCGTTCCTCCAGGCAGAGCAAAAGCAGCCTCATTCCCCTGATCCTGATAAACATTTGCTGTTGTCATCATTTTGCTTTTAAATTGTGGTCATTCTGATGAGTAAGTAGTCAAATGACATTGCTTTAATTTGCGTTTTCCCAGGTGGCTAGTGGTGTTTATCTTTCAGGTTCTTGTCTGCATCCAAACACCTTCTTTGGTGAAATGTCTCTTCATGTCTTTTGCTCCTGTTGCCGCTGGGTCATTTTAGTGTTCGTTGCTAAGATGTCTGTGTGTCCTTTAGATGGGAGTCCTTTGTCAAATATGTGTTTTGAAAATATTTTCTCCCACCGTGTAGTTTCTATTTTTTGTCCTTTTAGCCAGATCCTCTACAGTACAGAAAATATTTAAAACTTTTTGGATAAAGTTCAAATTATCTGGGTTTCATTTTCCAGATTATGCTTTTTTTTTTTTTTTTTTTTTTTTTTTTTACTGTCAAGTCTGAGAACTGCTTCCCTAGTGTTTTACTTTGGTTAAATGTTGATACTCATGGAAAAGAATACAGTCAACACCAATGACAAGGTGTGGGGTAAATAGAATCAGGACCTGCTCCCCCAGGGCCTATGCAGGGTAAAAATATCTATGTTTACTACAGAGAAAATGGGCCTCTACAAATGAACACATATTAGAATGATTTGTGTTCCTCACCTAATGCAGTAGGGTAATATAGGTATGTTTTTAAATATCCAAAAGAGGGATACTAGGGCGACTTATCAGTAACTCTTGCCACCAAGCCTGACACTTGAGTTGGTTACCCAGAATCTACATGGTGAGAGGAGAGAACCAACACCTTCCACCAAAGCCAAAATACTTCTGATCACGTATATGACAAAGGACTAAAGGATACACAGAACTCTATAAATGCAGCAGGTTGTCCTCTGACCTCCCCACAGGCATTGTGCTACACACACACACACACACACACCAGATTAGGAAAAAACCTGCCTCCGAAATACTTGCCTTTATAGCCAAGTTTGGTGCAGCTCTTAGCCCTCTCAGGGAAGCTTTGTTTTACAGTGGACAGGGACTCATACAGAGACTCACAGCTGGTCAGAGGGCAAAGAAGGGGTGACTATGGGTGCTCAGCCCCATATGGTACATTTGTATTATACTCCTTCACCACAAGGCTCAGGGATCCTCAGAGAAGACAGTGGAAAGACTGTCAGAGCCAGAAGTTCTGGAAGGCTCCTGAAACACAGTGTCTTCTGGGCATGACAAGGTCATTGAAGTCATGAACCCACAGTGGCTGTTGTTGCCTGCAAGATCAAAGCAGTCCAAGTTCCAGTACAGGGGAGGAGTTCACGAAGCCCCATCCCTGGGAAGCTATTAGCATTGAAGGCTACAGAGTAGGGCGAGTCCTTTTCTTTAGGGATGTGGTTTCTGTCAGGCTGCCCACACTCCGGAGGGGAACCCTCCACTCAGGCATGTGTAGGCATCACTGACGAGACTCAGCAGGCTATAGAGAGAGGAAATGAAGTTGAGATTTGGTGGGTTCTGGGATTACTTGGAGTGGAGCCATGGGGAATGGATTTGATTTAAATACATTGCAAACATGTATGAAATTCCTAAGGAATAAACTAAATTTTTGACTAAAAAATTAAAATAAGATGAAATAAATAAATACTCCAAAGACGTGTTTTGGCCTCTAACTGAATCTTATGGAGTACCGAGTTAGCTGCCCAAAGCTAGTGTGCTGGATAACGTTTCCGGACACACAGGCACTTGGAAAGCATCTTTTCAACTGCTCGCTTTCAGCTCGCACCATTGTATCAGCCATCATAGGTTGTGATTATTTAAAATTCTATGGACATATTTTATCTGAACACGTTTAAACATTATGAATGGATACAAGAAAGTGGGGTGCCCTGCCGTGTTCTCCCCAACACTTTCCCTTACCTAGACACCACACCATGTATTTTCATCTTGTTCCACTCCTCTTTCTCTTCTCCCTCTGGGCAGGGTCTCAGTAGATAGCCTTGGCGGACGTGGCTCACCGTGCACCCTGGTTCCACTTGCCTCTGTCTCCTGAGTGAAGGGATCAGAGGTGTTCACCACTACATCCTGCTTTGATCTTCCTCCTCAGCAGTTTTTCAAGACAGCAATAAAAATGTATTTGATTCTTCTAACTCACAGTGTATGATAGTATCCTATGGTTAAAATGCTGCTATTTTTTCTGTTTGAAGCTGAGATTCATGGAACATCTTGGAATGTGTCTAAACATATCCTACCATTCAGTGTGTGCTCATAGCAGTATTAGTCAGCATACATTTATCGTGATCATCCTACATTATAATCCTCTGAGTAGGAAATTCGAGGGAAAGCAACGTATTTCGCATATATTGTTTAAAAGCAAAGAAAATTTAAGGAGAGAAGAAAGTTTCCCATTTCCCCCATGTAGAGTGGATAATTTCCAAGCAATTATTCCTGTTTCTTGTTCTATCAGCAATTTTAATTACACGGTACAGTATGAGAGAAAATTAAAAGGAAATAAAACCACAGAAATATAATTTAGGGAGAATAGAAAAGAATGAAAGATTACAAACAAAAATCAGATTTAGGCAAGAAACATTTCAGTTAAAAAAAAACATGGAGTTTCCCCAACGTGAAAAATAATAACTAAATGTAATCATCATTCCCTTTTTCCTACCCTATTCTTTCTTTATCCTCATTTTGAGTTTGCAAAAGCATTCAACTGCTACAGATTGTGTAATTTTTTCAGTGATATTTTGAAATGTGTGAATTCTGAAGGATCAGTCTAACAAATGGTGAGGGATTGGCTCACGAAATATTTGGGAGAAAAGTATTAGTTTAAAGCAGCATTTGGAAGATGTGAACATAGATAATGTAACAGAGGAACAGAGAGCTAGAGAATGAGGACATCCTGCTTACACAAGTGAAGGAATAATGGGTGGCATCGTGGTTACACCGTGGATGCATTGCCTTGACTCACACGCACTAACAAGCTAACCTCTGACAACTTAGCTGTTCACCCAGAACCAGCAGAAGCAAGCCAGGTCTGAGAGCAGAAGACTTGTGAGTTTGTCAAAGGATGCTTCTTAGCTGTTCCTTCTGCGCATGAGCTTCCTCAAGCCCTGCTTCAGGTCTGTATTTCTCAAGCTGTAGATGAAAGGGTTTAGCATGGATGACAAAACTGTGTAGACAATTGTCGCTATGTGGTCCTCGACGGTGTAAGTAGACACGGGCTGCAAATACACATAGAAGATGCTTCCGTAGAAAAGGGCTACCACGGTGAGGTGGGAGCCACAGGTGGAGAAGGCTTTGCGTTTCCCAGCAGCAGAAGGAATCTTGAGAACCGTAATGAGGATTCTTACATAGGAAAAAGCAATGCATAGAAAGGGGGTGACCAGAACAAGAGCTCCTTCCGTTACTATCACAATCTCATTGACAAATGTGGAGGAGCAGGACAATTTTATCAAAGGACTGAGGTCACAGAGAAAATGGTGAATAACATTGGAGTCACAGAAGGTGAGAAGATTCAGTAAAAGTGTGTGCAGGAGTGAGTGGAGGTGAGGAAAGGAACAGGAGAAGGTCACCAGCAGGATACATCGATGGTGGCTCATGGTGGTGACATAGCAGAAGGGGTTGCAGATGGCCACATAGCGGTCAAAAGCCATGACCGCCAAGAGACAGCTATCACTGTTGCCCAAGGCATAGAGAAAATACATTTGTGTCAGACACCCAGCGTAGGAGATGGTCTTTTTTTCTGACAGAAAATTCACCAGCATCTTGGGGACAATAGTTGTTGTGAAGCAAATGTCAGTTAAAGACAGAAAACTCAAGAAAAAATACATGGGAGTCTGGAGATGGGGGTCCGAGCGGATGACCAGAATGATGAGAAGGTTCCCTGCCACGGTGACCAGGTAAATGGTAAGAAAGAGAATGAAGAGGGGCTTTTGGTCCTCAGGCCGAGAGGAAAGTCCCAGGAGGATGAACTCAGAGACGCTACTCGTTTGGTTAACTCTTTCCATTGATTTGCTACTTAGCACACTCCAGTTCAGTGATCCAAATCATGAGACCAGCAAGACTTTATTCCATGCTTCTAGGGTATGATGATGAGAAGACAATGCTTCTTTTTGTAATGCTGGGTTTTTACTTACCACAGAACCTATGTTGTAGATTACCGGAAGGCCAAAGTAGATGGACCTCAAACCAAGAACCAGATTCAGTTGGGTCTTCAAGAAATGTTTGAAACTACAAAAGAGAAAGGAAAGAAGTCCAGGACTCTGTGGAGTGGCCAGGCAGGCCAGCAGCTTCTTCCAGCTCACCCTACATCCAAACTCTTTGTTCCAGCTTTCTCCAGAGGCTGACATTGTACATCTGCAAATTAGTCCCAAGTCTGCCTCTCAACCAGCGTTCAGCTTCACCCTTCTCTCCAGACCAAGGCAGATTAGCAAGAAAAGCTATGAAATGAAGAGCAGGAAATGAAGACGGGACTAACAATCTGCTCTACAGAGCAATGTATCTCTCTTCTCTGGCCTCCTTAATCTCTGGGTGCCAGCATGATGCCACTTTTTCTCAGCTCCAACTCCAGAGGCAAGGGCTGTTGATTATGGACGTCCAGTTAGTGTCTCATGGTTTCATTTTTGCTAAATCTGGCTTCTGGGATCCTTCTTAGGATGACAGTTGTGGTGTGATGATGACCTCTCAGGAGAGTTTGTTCTGTGATTGCTCTAAGCAAAGAATGATTGTAAATTATAGTTAGTAGAGCTGACTCTCAGGAGACAGGGAATCCCCGAGGCTGCCTTCAGATGTTGAGGTAAATCTCAGAACTCTCTAACTTGACTTCAGTATCTCAAAGGCATACCCTCAAGCAGAGTCTAGATATATGTGGGTGGATATTCTTATGTTTGGGGCTTTAATTTTTTTATTAATTCTTTGAGAATTTCCTACAATGCATTTTGATCACCCCCAATTTTTCCCAGATCAACTCCATATTTAGTTATTGCAACTGTTGTGTATTTTATTTCCCTGGTTTGTTTTTCTCTGGTGACTTCTTAAGTGGAGTATCTTTTCATATTTATATTAACTATTTGTATGGGACTGGAGAGATGGTTCAATGGTTAGGAGTGCAGATTGCTCTCCCAGAGGTTCTGAGTACCATTCTCAGCAACCACATGGTGGCTCACAACCATCTATAATGGGATGAGATACCTCCTTCTGGTGTGCAGGAGTACATTCAGATAGAGTGCTCATATAAATAAAATATTAAATAAATAAATAAATGTATTAAAGAACAAATTGCATATCTTCTTCACTGAAGTGTCTGCTAAGATCTCTAGCTTGGTTTTCACTTAGGTTTAAGAGTTCTTTTAATGTTTTGCCAAGCAAGCCTTTATAAGATATATTTTATACTAATATCCCCCCAATTTCAACCTTTCATTTTTATTCTCTTGACAGCATTTACACATTTAAATTTTAATAGCTCCTACAATATTAGGTTTCATTACGCCAGTTTCCATACAAAATTTGTTGATTTTCCTGCCCCCTGTTCTCTCCCATGTCCTGCCTCCCTTTGCCCTCTACCATTCCTCACGTGGCTTCCCTTCCACTTCCTTGTCCTCTGTGTCCTATTGCTCCCTCCCCCACTTCCTCAGCACCTCTTCTCTCTCCTCTCATCCCCCTCAGGGTTCCCCTCTTAATCCACACTCAAGCTCATTTATATGCACACATATAAACTCCATAAGTTTATATAGGATTCACATGTTAGAGAGAATGTGCAATTTTGGGCTTTCTGAGTCTGAGTCACTTCACTTAATGTAACACTTTCCAGATTGTGATGGCTGTTCTCAGTTGTCGACTTGACTGCATCTGGAATTAACTAAAACCCAAATGCCTGGGCACGTCTGTGGGGGATTCTTTTTCTTAAATCATTTGAAATGGCAAGATCTACTTCTAATCCAGATCTTTGAGGTGGGAAGATCAACCTTTAATCTGGCCACACCTTCTGCTGGCAGCCTATATAAAGGACATGGAAGAAAGAAGCTCTCTCTCTCTCTCTTTGCCTGCTTGCTTGCCCTCAATAGCATTAGAGTCTACCTCTTCAGGGTCACAGGATATACAGAAATGAGCCGAGACATCCAGGCTCATGAACTGAACTGGACGACTACTGGATTCTTGGACTTTCTGTTCATAGGCAGCCACTGTTGGATTAGCTGGACCACAGACTGTCTATCCATTTTCCTGACAATTTCATAGTTTCATTTTTCCTTACATCTGAATAAAACGTGTGTGTGTGTGTGTGTGTGTGTGTGTGTGTGTATGTGTGTGTGTGACATTTTTATTATCCATTCATCCAAGCTGATTCCCTTTCCTTGTTATTGTGAACATAGTACAGCAATGAACACGGATGAGCAAGTATCTCCCTGGCAGATACATAGCCCAGCAACTGCATACCACCCAGCAGAGGTATAGCTGAGTCATATGGTCGTTCTATTTCTTTCTTCATTTCTTCCTTCCTTCCTTCCTTCCTTCCTTCCTTCCTTCCTTCCTTCCTTCCTTCTTCCTTTCTTTGACACCTCCATGCTGGTTCCATAGTAGCTGTAGTGTTAGTTTGAACTCCTGCCATAAGTAAGTTCCTTCCTGCACCCCACACTTACAAGCATTTGTTGCTTTGCTGCCAGTATCTTGCAGAGTAGAAACTTTTAATTTTCAAGGTGTATGGCTTATCAGTCCCTTCTTTTCAGGGTCATGGGTTTAGCATTTTATCTAAAGGGATATCACCACTTTCAGATGATAGAGGTTTTCTGTTACGCTATCTTCTGTGAGTTCTAAATTTTGTATCTTACTCTTAACCTTCTGATCCACTTAACAGATAAGTCAGGATTAAAGGTGTGTATTTATACTCATCTCATTTTTTTTCTTTTTATAGTGAGCCAGGCACGATGACATACATCTATAATCCTAAGGCTCAGGAGGCTGAAGCAGGTGGGCTGTGAGACCCAGGACAGCCTGGGCTATATAGCAAGTTCTATGCCAGCCAAGGATGCAGAATGATAACCTATCTCAACAAACAAAAAGAAAAAAATATATTAGAGAGAAATGATGCCTAATAAGCAAAAGATTGGATATCCGTATACCATAGGCAGAAGAAAGAAACCAGGTCCCTATCTCTCATTTACAAAAAAACAACTAAAAATGAGTCAAAAACTCAAATGGGAGACATGAAACTTCCAGAAGAAAATGTAGGGGGAAACATGTCGACACATTTGTCTGGATGAAGACTTTTCCTTTTCTCTTCTCTTGTCTTTCATATGTTACATTTTGATTATATTCTTTCCTCCCCCAACTCCTCCCAGGTCCTCCCCACCTCCCTATCCATTCAACTTCAAGTCTCTTCTCTCTCTTTCTCAGAAAAAGAAACAACAAAAAATGAAAATCAAAACTAACAAAAATCAACACAAAAAAAGCACACAAAACAAACAAACAAACAAAACAAAAAACAAAAGCTTAGAGCCTGTTTTGTGTTGGATACCTGGCCACCGGGCCTGCCCCGGAGAGTGGTTGATAAATACAATGAACTCCATTTGAAAAAGTTGATTGTCCCTTCCTAGCAGGTATCAACTGCTAGGTTCTTGGTCCTTGGTTAGGTGTGGGACTCAGTACCTACTTTCCTTTCTCCATGCTGGGATTTTGTCAGGTTTCAATCTGTACGGGTCTTATACATGCTGGTTTTTTCTATAAGACCATGAAAACACAGAAAATGAAAGAAAAAATTCACAAATTTAATTATATCAAGTTAAAAGTGTGTGTGTGTGTGTGTGTGTGTGTGTGTGTGTGTGTGTGTGTGTGTGTGTTGTGTGTGTGTGTGTGTGTGTGTGTGTAGACAACCTACAGAAAACACAAATATTTTTAACTGCAAAGACACAAGCAGATTGAACTAACATAAATCTAAGAATCATTATTCATCTGACTATATAGATAGTGAAAAGGCATCTCACAAAATATTCTATCATTTATCTATCTGTCTATCTACGTATCATCTAAAATCATCTATCTATATACCTATCTTCCCATGGCTGTCTGTTTATCGTCTATCTCAGACATGAAATCAGAGTATGTAAGCACTCTTCAAACTAATACCAACTGAGAAAATGCAACAAAACAAGATAATGATTTGGATATTGAATTTACGCAAGGAGTTATCCCACTAGTCATATGACATATAAGATATTCAAACTCAATTTATAGCAAAGAAATACAAATTTTAAACACTATGAGATACTGCAACATACCCAAAAGATGGCGAACTGGGTGTTGCACAGCGGCAGAGTGCTCATGTAGTGTGCCCTGGGTTCTGTCCCCAGTACCACAAAAAAATAAATGAATAAAATTTTAAAGTTCAACAATCTAAGCCTTGGTGAGTATCCGAAGCTGCCGAAACTCTCTTTTACTGCAAATGGGAGCATAAATTGTAAAAAATCCTCTGGTATGCCATTAATATTAGTTATTTTCCCTAACCAATATTTCATTCCTTTCTTTTGGGGGGGGGACTGCAATATAATTGCAACATTTCTTCATTCCATTTCCCCTTTCCTCTTTGCTGTCTTTTAAGTTCATGGCCTCTTTTTTCATTAATTGCTACTGCATGAATATGTGTATGTGTATATACATGTATATTGTTAAATACAACGTGGTTGGTCTGTATAATGTTACTTGTACGTATGTTTTCAGGGCCGACCATTTGGTATTGAATAAGCAATTGGTGCGTTCTTCTGAGGAAGACTATTTCTCCCTCTCCCAGCTGGAAACCTAGCTCACTACTCGGAGCTAAGCAAGTCATGGACATTGGAGGAGAATCTATAGCCACTAATTTACTAAAGCAGCATAATTTCTAACAACAGTCTATAAACATTTGTCCTTACATCCTGGATAAGTGTAGTCTTCATCCCCATCAAGGAAACGTCTTTGACAATCCATAGGTGAAATGGAAATCCCACCTGGCAGCTGCAGTACGTTTCCCACTCCTTGGGGATTCGGAAACAATTGGTCTCTCTCCTCATCAACGGGAACTCTGAGGCATCTGTGCCTGATAAATATTCCCTTACGTGCCGCCTCCACACAGGTTTTTCCACTTCGAATATCATGACTCCAGAAGTACATTCTACACTTGCATACAAACCCTGGGTTGCGTTTACAACCCCAGGAGAGGAAGAATTTGACTCTCTAGAAAGGGCTGGAATGTGAATTTGCCATTGTCTGAAAGGAACAGCAGCTGCAGAACTCCAGAGCTTTACAGCAACCAAGACTGGTTGAAAACCGCTGGGTAAGAGTTACGTTAGATGATCACAGTTCCGGTGTGGCTTTCTGCTTACTCACCAAGTCCTACTTAGGAAAATGACTTTACTTCTTCAAATCCTACTTTCCTTAGCTGAAGAAATAGTTTCTCTCCAAAAAGTAAAATTCTGATGGATGTGTAAACGCTGTTAGCACAGTGCCTAATCCGGACAGCAGCAGTCAACACGTGTGACTTTTCCACGTGACTTACTGTCGTGGTCGGCCTGGCACGGTGACCGTCATTGTCTCCTTCGTTAGTAAATGACAAAGACGAAGGATTTACGCTCGGGTCCGCCTTGTACCCTGAGTCTGCACACTTGAAAACCAAGTGAGCTCCTATCTTGTTAGCAGAGAGGAAAATCTCACGAGACTGGAGCTAAAGTGGAAAATCATAGGGCAGTCACTGAGTGTCTTTCTGGGATGTCCAAAATAACCATCTCTTGACTGTTTCTCGGTCAAGTTTGTTTTGACTCTTCCTCTGTAGTAGATTCATCTCAAAGATTTACACAAAGATGTGACCGTGAGGGGGCGGTCTACATGAATTCCCCTTCAGAACCTAGACTCACTGAAGAGACAACCCAGTCAACATACTTTGATTCAAGTGCTCCAGACAATTGTGGTGAACGCAATTTACCATATTGCTCCCTGCTCTCTGACCACGGTTGTCTTCCCACACTAATAACTGCCACGCATCCTGGGCAGTTTATATTCTTAGTCTTGCTGCTTCTATTCTTCATAACTAATTACTACCTCAGTCCTCAATTTTTATTTAAAAATTTCAAAAGAACTGTCCCGGAATTCAAAACCGATGCTCTGAATATACCTTTTTTAATGGCAACAGAGCTGTCCTTCTCCTAATGCTCATCCTCGATTCTGACTACATGTTTTCCTGTTTTGTTGATTGCCAGTGTCCAGTTATCCTATAATCAAAGGGGCCACGTTCACTGGGACTCGCCTTAAATATTTTGTGCCTTGGGTATTTCTGGCATTAGATATACAATTAACAAATATAGAAAATGCTACAAGCATGGTGCGTTAGACCTACAGTGGAGTGAACTTAAAGAATAGATTCAGAGCTGGAGAGATGGCTCAATGGGTAAATATGTGTGAAGACTTGAGTGTGACACCAAGGACCCATGAAAAACCAAACCCAGCAGCACCTATACTTTTCAGAACTCCTATAGAGAGATGGGGATAGAGACAGGAGAGTCCTCAGAAGCTCACAGGCCAACTAGCTGGGCATATGCAACAATGAACAAGAGACTTGTCTCAAACAGGGTGGAAGTTGGAAACTGACACCTGAGTTTGTTTTTAGACTTCCGAATGTGTGCTTTATGCACATGCTCGGATATGTGCATGCTGCATACACATACACATAAATAAGATAAAATAGACTTTACATGACTATTACTTAAGTATCATTTTCCTCAAATAGTTAGCAAACATCTGTAGGGCTTCTAAGAAAACTGAAAGGTGACCTGCCTCCAGAGGTACCTTGAACTAGATTCCAGATTTGTTGGAATGAAAGGTAACATACACCCTTATTAACTGGTGGCCTCTAGCCAGTTGTTTTACTTTTCTGTCTCTTTGTTGATCTGATCATGAGAGGGAAAGATACACTGAATATACTTTGTTTGAACCAAATGACATGTCGTTGGTACAGGGCCCATAAATCACAATCTTTTTATCTCTACTCCTGTGCATTGTTTCTGTAGCCTCAGACTTTAAGCTTTCTCCTTCTGAAAATTACTCGGACTTGCCAATATCTGTCTCCTTCTCACAGACTCCTTGGGTGTCTATGTCGTTCCAGGTACTCTCCTCTTTGACAAACATTCCACACAGATTATTTCTTTGTTGGTGCTGGGAGGCACTTTATGATTTCCCATCGATTTTAGAGAACTCTAGTATTTGTAGACTAGAGTCCGGATACAACATTTACTGTTCCTTAGAAAGGTCGGCTCAAGCACAGCCCATCTCCATCTGCTTCCCTTTGCCTCAAGGTCCTACATGTGCTCCTTTATAGCACCCCTGCTGGCAATGCTTCCAGTGCTGCTATTGTTGGGCACAGTGCCTCACTATGTAGCCCGGGTTGGCCTCTAATTTGCTATGCTCCTGCCTCAGAGGTGACAGACACGTGCCATTGCTATCATCTTGCCTCGGTCTCCAGAACACAAGGAGTACGGGCACATGCCATCACATGTAGCTCCTGCTTGAGGTGTGCTTGTCTGATCCATATCATCCTTCTCCGCACAGCAACAGAATGTTCTTTATTAACATAAAGTGAACTACAGTTACCTTCTACTTAATCACTCCCACATACTCACAGGTGCCCTGTTGTACTGAGAATAAAATGAAAGCTCCCTAACTCTGTACTGGAGGACCATACGCACTGTTTCTGCCTCTTTCCTCCATCTTCCTATTACCCTCTGCTCACTCGTTTGGACCACATTAGCCTTCTGTCTCCCCTAACTAGATGTGTGTGTTACCACAGTGGTGCTTATTTATCTCTGCATTTAAGGTCCCTTTCTAATTCCAATCTACTCTTCATCTGGCTGACTCCACCTTATCCATTGCCCCAATAGTGAGTTACTTGCCAACCCCTAAACAAGGGATCTGCCAGGCACTGTAACACCTTGTTTTCTTTTCCTATGGATGCATTTGTTGATTCTATGACAGCTCTGACCAAAATAATGTCTGCATGAGAAGAGGAAGTGAGAGGCTGATAGCAGGGTGAGAGGCTGATACACAGGAAGTATTCAATGAGCACAGTGAATAAATTAGTCCTGGCGGTCTCATTAGCTGTAGGTTAGTAGCAAATTTAAGATCGCAAACTCTAAATGAGAATTGTCAAGATTTTAAACTTACTGTGCTTTCTAGGAGACTCAGTTACTTTTTCAGTAAGTCGATTACTATTGTTTGGATATAGAATGTTCTCCAAAGGCCTGTGTGTTACAGGTTTGGCACCAGTTTGTGCTAGTGGTAGACAGTGGAAACTGAAAAGGGGTCTCAGTCAAAAGCTTCAAGTCATGGGGCCTTCAAAGGGAATTGTGGGGTCCTCATCTCTTCCCTTTCCCTTCTTTCATGTCACAGCCGTAAACTGAGGTCCCAGCTATGAAAAAATGAGCACTTTTACTCAACTATATACTCGCTGACATGATGTACTACCATGCCACAGGCCTAAACGCAATGGAGCCATGGACCAAAACCCCAACCCTTCTCTTTAGTTGATCGTCTCTGGTATTTATTCTAGTGCTACTGGCGCTGACATGGTGCACGTGATCATGACCAGCTCAGAGGGATCTCTTAGGTCTCAGTGAGAGAATGCACAGCCATCAATATTCTTACGTCATCTTGATTTTGTATCTCTGTTCCCATCAAGGCAATATCATAAGAAAAGTTCTTCGTTGCCACCCTCCATTCTATGCTTCAGTCCCATTCAATTATGATGGCAAGAAACCACACCAGTGTTTCTGAATTCCTCCTCCTGGGCCTCTCTGAGCATCAGGAACAGCAACCTTTCCTCTTTGGCATCTTCTTGGTCATATACCTGGTCACCGTGGTGGGGAACGTGCTCATTGTCCTGGCAATTGGTTCTGATACACACCTCCACACCCCCATGTACTTCTTCCTGGCCAACTTCTCCCTCACTGATCTGTGCTTATCGTCTACCACGGTCCCCAGAATGCTCGTGAACATCCAGGCTTACAGGCACACCATCCCCTACGTTGGGTGCCTATCTCAGATCTATTTCTTCCTGTGGTTCATTGGACTAGATGTCTTCCTCCTGGCAGTGATGGCTTTTGACAGGCTTGTCGCCATATGCTATCCCCTTCACTATACCTTGGTCATGAGTCCCAGATGCTGCATCCTGCTGGTGGCCATCTCCCTGTTCCTTGCCCATTCTTATGCTCTAACCCACATCATTCTCCTGGTGCAGTTATCCTTCTGCATGGACAACATCATCCCCCATTTCTTTTGTGAACTGCTTCCCCTATTAAAGCTCTCTTGTTCCAACACTTATGCCAACCAGTGTGTGCTGCTCTACTGGGGAGGGGCATTAACTATCTTGATTCCTTTACTAATCATTGTTTCATATGTCCGAATTGTGGCCACCATTGTGAGAGTCCCATCAGCAAGTGGAAAGTGGAAGACCTTCTCCACCTGTGGGTCCCATCTCTCAGCAGTTTGCCTGTTCTATGTGTCTGCTATCGGAGTGTACTTTATTCCATCTGCTGCTGATTCCGCCAGCAGGGACAGGATTGCCGCAGTGATGTATGCTGTGGTGACTCCTATGCTGAACCCATTCATCTATAGCCTGAGAAACAAAGACATGAAGAGTGCCTTGAGACGATTCCTGGTCAGGCGTGCACTGCAATCTCCACAAGGTTAGAGACATCCTTTTGGGAATCAGGGGAAATCAACTTACAGAACTTCGCTGGATAATGAAGTTCAAATCTTGGATCTTCCACTTGCTAGCTTTATATCTAAGGGCAAAC
Source organism: Cricetomys ansorgei (assembly GCA_026225945.1). NCBI lineage: Eukaryota > Metazoa > Chordata > Mammalia > Rodentia > Nesomyidae > Cricetomys > Cricetomys ansorgei. The sequence continues at coordinate 6,088,996 of JAMJFZ010002981.1, forward strand.
TTTAAAAATAAACCACAATTCTCTCATGTAATAAAAGGAGTAAAACATAATCTCTATTGTAAGTGCTTCTGATAGGCATTTGTGTACACATATGTGTGTGTATTTGCTCGCTTTAGTTTGTGTGCTTAGATATTGTCATCAGCAAGATTCAGCATGTTCTTCTGAGGTCAATTTTTCTTCTTTTCAATTATACAGGAAACAGAAGCTCATAGAGGTTAACTATTTGTCTGAAATTATACAGATAATTAGTGGCAAAGGCAGAATATAAACACAATGATTACAGAATGTCTAAATAGTCGTGATGTCTACATGTTCCTCTCAATCATTGTTCTTGTCCTCGATTCCCTCACATTGTACAATACACTAGTCCAATCAGCCACATCTCTCAATACTACCATAGTTCTGTGATAGAACAAGGTAAACGTGAAGCTCTGTAATCAATGTGTTTAAAGATTCAAATGTTTCTTCCAGAGAATACACCCTCTGCTGAGCATAGGACTCTAGCTATGCTGAATAGCGTATGAGTCAGTCCTTATGGCCAAAGATAAGAGTTTCCTTTACCAATAATTTCTCAGCACGATGCTAACAGTCTCTTTCAATTTATTGTAAACTATAACTCACCGGTTTTGTTACTGAATCTTCCACAGGGAACAATACTAAGGGGTTATGCTGATAGTCTGTAGATAACTCAGGAGAAATTCTGCACTTGCACTGCATTTTATGTTGATTTTATGTCTACACATTTCGGTCTGTTTGAGGCCTCAACTGATGAGCTCAGCTTTTAAATTGGTATTTTATATCCTCGATCATCCTGTTCAAATAGGACACAGTCCACTAGACAAAGATCACCTCTGTATAGGAGCTTAATTTCCAGCCTGAGAAATGAGGACATGGGATGAAATTGATGCTCTCTTTCATGGGCCCTGAGGGTTCTAACTACAACTCAGAGCTTGCTGTTGACTGTTGGTCTTTGAGAGCCCAGTCACTGTAGTTCCCTGAACCTGAAATGTATCCATTGTAATGTTTACACTTGATAAACATATTTACACCTGAGGATGGGGATGGGACCAGTGATAACAGTGTGAAGTTCAAACACCCTGAGTAGTTCCCTATTCATTACCCAAAAGGCTGTGTCATTTTTGTCAGGTGACCAGAAATGCACATGACAGAAAGTAAAGTAAGCATTAATGTCTAAGCTCTGTTTAGCTTAAGTTGTAGAAGAATCAAGGAAGTTATCTCTAATATAAGTCGTAAAGGGACTAAGGAAGCTATCTTTAGCCCAAGAGCACAGGCCTCTTTGTATCTGATAGAAGGAAACACAAATGCATATTCTAGTGCTTAATTAGGCAGTGAGTACTCCAAGAAGGGGGTTTAAAGTCCTGTGTTTCAGCATCAACTTTGTCATCAATGAACTATATACTAGCTGCATAATCATTTTAAAATGATGAGTTTTGACTTTTGCATTTGTTTTTATTTTATGTATATGGGTGTTTTGCCTTCATTGATGTCTGTGTAATACATGAGTGTCTGGTACCCATGGAGGCCAGAAGAGGGCATCAGATCCCTTAGAACTAGAGTTACAGGTGTTTGAGAGCCATCATGTGGATGCTGGGAATTGAACCTGGATCCTCTTGAAGAGTAGCCAGTGCTCTCAACCACTGAGCCCATCTCTTCAGTCCTTGACTTCTGCATTTTTTAAGCAGTTGGCCTACATACCCCAATTCCAATAGCTTTAGCATTACACTGAGAAGTCAAGGTTTGCACTCACACACCAAAAATTAAGATCCTTACATACTTTTACATTAGGACTTCCCTCTTGTTCTCTCTCACACCTGTAAAACTAGAAGCTATGTGAAATCATTATTCTGAATAATAAATAATATGTGAACTTGAGTTACACTAAGTGCTCAATAAATAGTTACAGAATCCAGCTCTCGAGAGCTATCATTTGTCCTAATAATCTCAGCACTCTCCCCAATCACTCATACCCTAGGACCCCAATTCTCAGGATCTTACTCTGTTTCTAGTGTTCTTGGCTCACTGTCAAGAATCTTCTAGGTGGTGACTTTCTTTGCCATGTATTAAATATGTTTCCTGGCACAGACATAAAATCTTTAATGAGGATTACACCAGAGATTACTTACTTCTCAATATTTGCTTCACATGAGTCACCAAGTATGGTGGATTGGATGAAAATGGCCTAGGCTCACAGGGTGTGGCACTATTGGAAGGTGTGGCCTTGTTGGAGTAGGTGTGGCCTTATAGAAGAAAGTATATCACTGAAGCAAGTTTTGAGGTTTCAGATGCTCAAGCCAGACTCAGTGTCACTCTCTCTTCCTGATGCCTTCAGATCTAAATGTAGAACTCTCAGCTCCTCTCCAGCACCATGGATGCCTTCAGGCCACCATGCTTCCTGCCACGATGACAATGGACTAAACCTCTTAACTGTAAGCCAGCCCGAATTAAATGTTTCTTTTATAAGAGTGGTCATGGTGTCTCTGCACAGCAATAGAAACCCTAACTAAGACACCAAGAGTCCATTTAAAGTAGGCAGAACATTTTGCTATGTTAGGAGGAATATTTCTTGGCTAGTCTTGCTTTGTGGTACAAATGGAGAAAATTCAATTAGTGTCACCTATCCTAGTTGTTCCCCCTTAATTCTCCACTTCATCAGAATGATGGCTTTAGGCATGGTTGGTCCCATTCCACCTGGTTTTTCTCGAGTTCCAATCTTGCTTACAGGGGACCTACACACTGGTACACAACAGCAAGGATTAAGCTGCCACACACACACACCTGGGGCTGGGAACCATCTTTAGTCCTGTACTGCCTTCCTCTGGTGTTGACTAGAAAAGCACCTAGTCACTCATGTCAAGTTCTACTCCGTGACTCACACGTTGTCTATTGACAACATAAATGGAATGGATCAATCTTCACCTCGATTTGCATAGATTATTTATTAATATCAATTCATTAATAACTTAAGTGGGAAACAGGAGTTCCCACCAACATGCCCAACAACCCAAAAGTCATGGCTGATCAATTTAGGCACGGGGTAGTTACAGAGTGAGTTGAATCTCTCTTTCTATATTAAGGTAAATGCAAAAGGTGTTTATTGCTTTATTTTTCAAAACAGTTTAGGTTCACGGGAAAATTGAGAGAAAGGTATAAGATATCTCATTGCCTCTATCCATATATAACCTTGTCCATTACCGATATCCTCCACAAGAGAGGTGTAATCATTCAAATGGGTATAATCATGTTGAGACATCATCCAGAATCCACATTTTAAATTAGAATTTACTCTTAGTGTTGGTTGTATATTCTACAGGTTTAGATGAACGTATTTCAGCACGTACACACTGCCGCAGTGTGGTGGAGCCCTTCCACTGTCTGAAAAAGTTTTACATGTTCCTCCTGTCATCCATCCACTGGCAATCACTAATGGTTTTACCGTCTAAATAGTTTTGCCTCTTACAGGATGTCAGGTAGTTGGACTCATACATATACTGCCATTTCAGATTGGCTTCCTTCACTGAGTAATATCCTGTGTGATCGATCTCTCTATGAGTACTTAAGTCTTGATAGCTCATTTGTATTCATGCTCAATAATATTCTACTGTGTGACCAAGACACTTTATTTACCCACTAATCTGCTAAGCATATAGATTGTTCCCAAAACCTGGTGCTTCTGAATAAAGCTTCTATAAAATACATGTGTGCAAGTTCTTTATGGAAAACATTTATAACTTTTTCCCTTTGAAGTTTTTTTTTATTGGCTTAAATTTTATCATACAATATATTTTGGTCATATTCCTTACTCACTTCCAACTCCTCCAAGACACTATATATTTTACAAAGTACACATTCTGTTTCATTTATTGCACTATACCCGAACCAACCATAATCACTAACTAGAAATAAATGCAGAAACTAGTAAGTAAATGGATGAGTTCTACTGGAAATGTTGACCTTTGTAAAAGCTCAGGGTCAAAAGGGCGCATCCCTGTGCTGTGCTGATCCCACTGTCCTCCATAGAGATTCATCTCAAGCCGCCGCACTTGCACTCGGGTCATTGCTATCTCAGAATGTGCAAGAAACTAATGCAGCCCCCCCAGCTGTGCAATAACAAGATCTGACTTTAAGCGTAACTCACTACGTTCACGTGACTTAACAAAGTTTAACAAATGTGTTGACCAGATCCTGTCTGTCTTGTCACAATTTAGAATTTTAAGCACAGAGCTTAAGGATTAATGATGTCTGTGTATAATAGGACCCAAGTAAATGTTGTTTAAAACGAAGGCTGAATTCGGGCATAAGGATGTGTGTGTGTAATCCCAGCCAGCACTTGGGAGATGGAGGCGGGAGGACGGGAGTTCAAAGTCATCCTCAGCTACAGAGCAAGTTGAAGGGCAGCATGGGTTACATGAATTTATCTATACTTTTATCAAGTATATCTATCTTTACAGCATACGGTAGACAAAAGTTATCTTCATGGCTAGAAAATTAAGAGGCATGAATAAGGAAACAGCTATCATTTCTATACAAACAATATTCTGTGAAATACCTTTAAAATAATAAGTTAGGTCAGATGGATGTCTACAATTTACTTGTGAGAAGAAGAAAGCTCCATAAATTAGATCCCTCTAAAATATTCATTTATTTTATGTGTATCTGTGTGTACCCGAGTGTATTCAAGTATAACACAAGTATGCAGGAACCCATGGAGGCCATAAGAAAAATCAAATTCTCTGGAACTGGAGTTACAGATGGTTGTGAGCCACCAAGTAGGTTCTGGAAAACAACCTTGAGTCCTCTGCGAGAGCGGCAAGTGATCTTAACTACTGAGCCATCTCTCCAGCCCCAAGACCTCGTTCTTATAAAGCATGCACCTGTTCACCTGTGCATATTACTAGTGCACAGAGTGGTGTCTAAAGTGGTAGCTGTCGGACAGCAGCAGCAAGTGGTTACCCAGGGAATGATTATGGAGGGTAGAAACAGACTCACTTTTTTCATGATGGGTGTTTTACTGTTAGTTCTTTTTTTAAAATGCATTTGTTACTTAAGTGAGAGCGAAACAAGGGGCTGTATCTCAAAGGACTCAGGGAAGGGAAACACCGTCCCTACCTTGACCATATCTGAGTTTCTCTGGGCTTCCTTCTCAGGGCTCCTGGGACCAAGCCACCACGATAGTATCATTACAAACACTCCTTGTTGGTCCCACTCCCCAGAGAAAGCAACAGGTCTGGACAGTGACACACTTGGGACTCCCCACTAGTAAGAACCATGGGAACCACGCAGAAGTATGCGGTAAAAACCTCAACTCCCAGCACTCGCAGTCCTGTCTCCCACCCTAACAAGCATAAAAACCTGGAGTCTAGAATGGCACCCTTGGAGCCATTAACCCTCAACTCCTGCCTGATGCTTTTCTGTCTCTTATTCTGGACCACCTCCTTTGTCCTCCCTGAGTGGTTGGCTCTGTTCTTCTGTCAGAACAAGACACAATGCCACATAGTCCAAGGAGAAGTGGAAGTGCAGGTCCAGCCAGCTCCAGTCTAGCTGAGAGTTCACAGTGAAGTCGTGTGGTCTCACAGAGGGCACAGCATCGCACAGCATTGTGGTCACATTAGGCAGCTCCTGTGCCAGGCTCTTGGCAAAGACCATCAGAACTGACCATTGGATAGTGATGTAAGTACTATAAAGTTTCATTTCTTACTGTCTTCCCTCTGTATTCTCATCTACGCTACGGTCTTCATACACTGACATCCTCCCATTAAAACCTACCCACAAAAGAGCATAGATGATTTTCGCAGCTAAGACCTTTCATGGAAGTTTTCCGTGAGTCAGAAAAAGAGCTAAATATTTTTTTTTCAGAAAGATTCAATGATTTGAGGAGGTGTCTGTGTTTAAACACAACCGGGAATCCCAGAAGTTATGCTTGCACATGGCTGACCACGTTGTCTTGTCTTTAACAATCAACCCGGTCCTTTTGTCCCTTGCCTGTTTCACAATGAAACAGGGAAACAGAACAGGCTTCATTATGTTATGCAAATTCCCCCTCTATTTGCAGAGAGCAGTTTGTGTATCAAAGTGACAGATGGAACAGGGATCCCAGAGATCCGTTTTGTGATAGGAAGCCCAAGTTCTCATGGGAATTATAATATAATATAATTAGAATTAGAATTATATTATATTATAATATAATATAATAATAATTTCACGTTGTTTCTTAGGACTTTCAAGGGACTGCCACATCTATAGCTTTTATAAAACTTTCTAATTGCAAGCAGGTACTAACCCCATTTCCCAGATGAGGAAAACAGGCACTTTTCCTAAAGTCTCAGAATATTTTCCTGGCAGATGTGGAACCAAACTCACAAGTCCTATTTCCTGGGTCAAGGTCCGCTGATCTGTTGCTGCTGTTTATCTGTTGTTGTAGCACACCTACCGGGTGGCTCAGCACAGAAGACAAGGAAGAGTTTTCATATGTGAAAGCCCTGCCAAACCTCAGCAGAGGGAACCACCGTCCTGGCCAGTGTCATCATCAATTGACAGTGGAACCTCGAGCCACTGAGCTCAGGTGTTTTTATTCTTTCAGAACTCCTCAGGTGTTCTACTGACAGCACATGCAGATCATTTGCAATTAAACAAACCCGACAGAAATCCAACATGTGCAAACAATACAAAAATGCCCTAGACAGCCCCTCACCCAACAGTGCTTAAACAATTATTTGATATATAACTAAAAACAAACTTCTGCAACAATCTGCAGCCCATTTAAAAGCAGGATTCTTGACTTCGCAACTCCTCAGCCACACTACATTCTCCTCCTCTGTCTGCCTCCAACCCTACTCACTGTAACCTTAGGGAACTTAACTCAGCCCTCTCATCCTTAATAGCATTAATTCAAAAGTAGAAACAAGAATATATAGTCTTTAGCTTTATTTGGAGGCTTAAACACACACACACACACACACACACACACACACATACACACACACACACATACACACACACACACATACACACACACACACACACACACACACACACACACACACACACACACAACTAGCTAATGTATAAGGCAGCACAATATAAAGGCAAAATGAGAAGTATAAATAGGAGTTGAGAGGGAAAGCTTAAGAAGTGGATTAACCAATAGTTAAGAGCATATGCTTTGAGTTCAGATGCAAGTGAGCTTAAATTCTAGGTCCACCACTTACTAATATGTGTCCTTGAACATATTATAGAACTCTGAGCTTCAACACCCTCAACTACACAGTGGGATAGTGCTTGCATCAGAGTTGGTGTGACCACCACACATCTTTAAATGAAAGAGCAAGATCATCATTGAAAGCTCTGAGTTCTACTGCTTTTCTGTTTAAACATATACTTTCATTCTTCCCCTGTACACATTTATCTCATTGTAATTACCTTTTGAGTGGAAATCCTTTATAATTATCTATCTTACTTTCTACAATAAAGGATATATTAAAGTTATTTTAGCTTCTTGAGACCATAAATTTTTGCGTTAGAAATAATCAGAAAAAAAAATCATCTGAATTGAGTTATTATAGCAGTTATTAGTAACAAATTATATATGATTAGCTTCAACTATATGGGGTCACCCATTTTCATTTTTTTGATCTGCACAAAACGTTAAATTCAGATAATATAGTATGTCATTTAAAAATAATAAACAGATATGATTGTCCATTGGTTCCAGGACCTATAGGGTACCAAATCTTCCGATATAAAATGGGAGAGTATTTGCATCGAGACTGTGCATCCTCTTGCATACAGTAAATTGTCTCAGGATTGCTTGTATCTATCTCACCACCTATGCATCATCTCACCTGTGTGGATTTGCAGTATTCCTCATGCAGCAAAATTCTACTTGGCTCTTTTTGAAAAAAATTTTAAGTATTCATAATGACAGGCCATAAGAAAAAGTATAGAAAGATATCTAATGGATCGATGTGCTTTTATTTCAACCTAGTCTATGCATCCAAAAATGAGTATGATTTATTGCTAGAGTGAGTATGTAAAGTCAACGTCAGTTCTATTACTGTTGGTGTCTCATTTGTTAAATATGAGGCAGGATAAAGCATAAGACCAGCTGAAATCAGGAGTCATTCAGAGAAGAGGTATAAGGAAACTATGAAGATGGAAATTCATTCTTATAAAACCATCTATACTGTATGAGAGATTATTGGGCACCACCAAGGCTACCCCCAAACACAGCCTCTAGAGTAGTAGTTCTCAACCTGTGGGTCTCACAGTCCTTTAGGGGTCAAATGACCCTTTCTCAGGGGTCATCTAAGACCATTTGCATATCGGATATTTACATTTACAATTCATATCAGTAGCAAAATTATAGTTACAAAGTAGCAACAAAAATAATTTTGTGATCGGGGGCCATCACAACATGTGGAACTATATTAGAGGGTTTAGTCATTAGGAAGGTTGATAACCACTGGGCTAGAACGAGAACTGTGGAACCATGTGAACTCTGACATTCCCTTCAGCAGGCAGGGTCCTTGGATGTGTAGCCCTTCTGAAAGTGTACTAAGGTAGCCTGGCTTTAGATTGGAGAGTTGTATCATATAGTGTTTAACAGCATAACCTTTGGATCCTGATAAATAATATATAAATTGAAATGTGCCCTTTGTGAGCTTGAATTTTCTATGCCTTGTAATTTGTAACATACATAGTGATGATGATGATGATGATGATGATGATGATTGCTTCATAAAGTAGTTGCAATATTTAAATATGATAATGTATCAAAGTCCCCATTCAAGGAAGATGCTCTGTAAATGTTAGCTGTGGTGACAGTGGTAATATTAAAGATGATGTAAAGTTACTAATCCTCAGTCATCTTATCAGCACCACGTGTATTTTGTACTGGGAACAGCAGTAGGGGTTACTAAACAGCCTGCTCATGTTTCCAAATGAATGAAATGATCCTTTCTGTTCTTACGACAGATGGACAACAGCACCTGGACCAGCGTGTCAGACTTTATTCTCCTGGGTATCTCTACTGACCCAGGTGAGCAGATTCCTCTCTTCCTTCTCTTTCTACTCATGTATATAATCAACACTGGTGGCAACTTTTTCATCATCACACTCGTCATCTCTACTCGGCATCTCCACACCCCCATGTACATCTTCCTCAGTAACCTGGCCTTGGCAGACATCTGCTTCACCTCTACCACAGTTCCCAAGATGCTACAGAACATTTTCTCTTCAACAAAGGCCATTTCCTACATGGGCTGCTTAGCCCAAACTTATTTCTTCATTTGCTTTGCAGCCATGGAAAACTTCCTCCTGGCTGTGATGGCCTATGACAGGTACATCGCTATCTGTCACCCTCTCCGCTACCCCACAATATTGACTGGAATCCTGTGTGCACAGATGGTGGCTCTGTGCCATGGCCTCTCCCACCTTCATGCCCTGCTGCATACTTTACTCATGGGCCGACTGACCTTTTGTGCAGATAACAGGATCCCCCACTTCTTCTGTGACCTCTATCCTCTGATGAAGATCTCCTGTACCAGCACGCAACTCAACACCTTGATGATCCATACAGAGGGAGTGATAGTCATCAATGGGGCTCTGGTCTCCATCATTGCCTCCTATGCCTTCATCATCTCAGCTGTCCTCCAGATCCCATCTGCCAATGGAAAGTGGAGAGTCTTTTCTACCTGTGGTTCCCACCTCACCGTGGTGGCCATCTTCTATGGCACCCTCACGTGGGTCTATTTCCGGCCCCTTTCCAGCTACTCGGTGACCAAAGGGCGCATTGTGACAGTCATGTACACAGTGGTGACTCCCATGTTGAACCCCTTCATCTACTGCCTAAGGAATGGAGATGTCAAAGAAGCCTTCAGGAAATGGGTGAGAAGACCATAACCCTTCTCTCTGGCTCAAACCTCAAGCAACGTTCTGAGTCTTAACTCTTATACTAGGAAAATCATTTTGTGCTTCACAAATTTGCTTCCTTTAGACTATCCCAGAAAGGTTGAGTCAAGAGGATTGTAGGTTCAAGGCATACCTGGCCTATACAGTCCAAGATTAACCTAAGCAATTTAGACCCTGTGTCAAAAGAAGTAAAAGGAGAGCTGGGGGTGGAAGTCAATGGTAGGACACTTGTTTAGCATGAGCAAGATCCTAGCTTCAACTTCTAGATCTGAAAGAAATAAACTAAAAACATAAATGCTTTAGAAAAACCTAAATTGAATACATATCAAGGATTTTCTCATCAGCTAGTGTGATAAAGTGTTCCTTGAGCCCAAAGTACACAAAGCAAAGGGAACCACCATGTGCTTAGTATAAGATACCAGCATGGGCTTCACTGCAAGTGAGAATGACCCACAGACCTGCAGATACACAAAGGGTTGTGATTCTGTGTTCATAAACAGTGATTCTGGCTGATTTGTAGAGGAAATTAGTTTCTAAATGGGCTATATGGAGCTCGTACATTTTCAAGGTCCAGTCGTCAGACCCTAAAAACAGACAGTAATAGGAAAGAATGAGTAATCCAAACCATAGTCAAAGTCATAGCCTAGAACGAGGCTGCTGAGGACAATGCTGTAATCTGTAAACTGCCCAGTGAGAGACTTATGCTCTACCAACACCGACAGCAACACCACTGGGACAACCCCAAGGACCTGAAAACTAGATGTTACCAGATCTGTTAATACATGCTTTGCACCACTACCTCTAATTCAGAATATGATAGTGCATCTGATTAGCCAAAAATTGGGCATTTTCACATTTTCTAAATGCCGGGGATACCATGAGAGCAATATTGGTACTTTTATCTGTTGGAAGTTTTGATGAGATAGATATAATTGGTTAACTACTCTAACACAGGAAGGATGTAACAAAATTATGGAGATCAGAATCTATTGGATGCCCAGAACTAAGTGCAACACTCTCTTCCACTCCCATATTCTTAACTTTCTCAAGACATTCTATTCACAGAGAGCTGAAGTTCCCATTGTCCCAGCTAAGTTGTGTGGTTGGTATGTGAAATTTGTCTAATACTGAGTGTTATCTGTTGACATTTTTACTGAGCTTGGGGAATGTATTCAAAAGCAGAAGATTCACTAAAATATCAAATTTTAAATCTCATTAGTATAGAATCAGAAGATCATGAGGAGAGCCTCCCAGGAGGTGAGTCAGAAAATGCAAGCCCGGCTGACTAAGTACCTCCGCCTAGATGTGTAGCCCATAGCTATTGTGTGAGTTCAGCAAGAAAGACAAGGAGACACTTTCATAGACACAAACCTGCCAGACCTCATCAGAGAAAACCACCTGTCATGGCAAGTACAATACCAGGCAGCAGAACTCTGATCATCTGATCTTAGGTGTTTTTATTGATACAATAGCTCCTCAGGTATTTTATGGATACCAAAACTCTGCCCCTTCATCCAAAGACCCATTTGCATAATAAAAGAAACTTATACTTTAGTCTCATCCCTCAATCCTTTAGCAGCTAAACTATGTCACCGTTACAGTGGGGGAACTCAAAGCCTAAGGGGAGTGTTCTTTTCTTGTTGCCTGAGACTGTGGGAGAGGGACTACAAGAACTTCTCCACAGCAACTTTGCTTTTCACATGGAGATCTCAGTGAACCACAATGGTTCTGCCAGAGAGCAGCAAGCAGGTATAAGTCACAAGGAAGCAAACATCTGAATCACAGATTTACACCAAGCCAAAACCTTCAGATAAAGCAGACTGCCAACGCTTAGGCAGCCCTTTCCCGAACAATGTACAAAACAAATATTTTAAAGATACATAAACAAATTTCCCCAACAGAAATGAGCTTCCCCAACACAGATGACGCTTCATCTATTGGATACAATCAATTAGGACACTGAGCTGAGATGAAGCTGAACTTGTGAAGATTTGGTATAATATGATGGAAGAATTTCTTGTAGCACAAACATAAATCTTATTCAAAATTTTCACCACTGAAATGGACTGAGAAGCTAGCTATATTCACTGCGTCTTTGGCTTTTCCTGGGTGATAAGTTCTTCCCAGGCAAATGATATATCATTTAATATCATTTATAAAATGATAGCAACAAATCCTATCTATTATTGTGGTCTTTTCCTTTCTTTTTGATTTCCTGGGTCTTTGCACTTACCAGACAAGTTCTCTACCACTGAGCTACTTTCCCAGTTCTAATGATACCAACTTTTGATCAGTTTACTCTGGTTTCTCACCTTGTCCAGAAAACACCTTTATACTAAATATTTTCCCTTCAGATCTCTTGCTTTGTTTTAATATTTTCTACCTTCTTGTCCCTTTCAGTACTTCTTTCAGTACTAGTTATGGTCCCTTTATCCTTTTCTGTCTCTTCGGGGTCACTGCTTAGCACTGTAGCCATTTCTAAATCCTTCCTTAAGATGGAGAGATGGGTGGCAGAGTGAACGACTACAGTTTGGCTAGTTCTTATCCACAGCATCACTTCTTACTTTTTCATACACTCAGTCAACTGTGTTCTAAAAATATTAAGTGGAAAGAAAAGTCTAGAAATAAGTAATTACAAATTTTTAATTGCAAACTGTTCTGAGGAGCATAATGGAATTGCATACTGTCCAGCTCCATCTTGCCTGGAACATGAATCATCCCTCTGTTCAGTATATCCATTCATAATCTCTGGATCCACCATTTCACACTGAACCACTACTGAGTGTTCAGTAGTCACTTGGTACTCATCTTGATTATCAAATTGTAAAAGTATTACACACACACACACACACCTTGGTACCTTACATACCACCTAGACCTGGGAATATTCCTCTGTGAATAAGAGAATCCTACTTTACTACTTTTTCTTTCAGAGCAATTAGACAATTATATTTCAAAGTTTTACTTTAGATCAAGTGTGGTGGTGGTCCATGCCTTTAATACCAGCACTCAGGATGCAGAAGTGGGCTATGAGAAGCACTCTGTGAGTTCAAGGCCAACCAGCAAGATCTTGTCTCAAAAAGGAAGAAAAAAAGGAAGGAAAGAAAGAAAGAAAGGAAGGAAGGAAGGAAGGAAGGAAGGAAGGAAGGAAGGAAGAAAGAAAGAAAGAAAGAAAGAAAGAAAGAAAGAAAGAAGAAAGAAAGAAAGAAAGAAAGAAAGAAAGAAAGAAAGAAATATAGAAAGAAAGAAAGAAAAAAAGAAAGAAAGAAAGAGAAAAGAAAAATTTTACTTAAAAAAATCATTTCTCTTTTAAGAGTTTACCTCCCAGAATAAATCTATACAATAGATGATTACTATATATAGTATAATATACTATTATATATAGTATAAGTGTATATATATATATAGTATACTATTATTTATATGCATGGACATTAGAAACAACCTTCATATTCACTAATGCAAGTTTGAATAGTCGAGTCTGTTAGTTAGATAGTACCCATTCATAATTCCTTCCTTATTTCCTGTCCTTGGCATGGTTTTATCACAGGCAGAATATATTTATCTCCATTGCACTCAATGACTAAATGTTAGCCAGCACTTTGAGAATAAACATACGAAATGCTTTTCCTGGTCGAACGTGTTGAGTAGATTTGGGTCAGCTGTTTTTGCCCTTTTGATATTTAACCTCTGTAGTGTGAATAGCTCTACCCAGGCACTGGCTCCCTTGGTCTCAGAATGCAAAATAGAAAAGGAAAACACACTTGCACGTGACCCCAGTTGGGTCTTTAACCTGCAGACTTTGGAGTAAGAAATTTCTGTTGTTTGAAAACACTGAGGTGTCAAATCATTTCTTTTGTGATACTTTGAAGGTTAAATATCCAGTTCTTTACCTAGCAGCTCTTTGTTTTCCCATTATTTCATCTTGATATTATTGATAAAAGGTAATATTAATAAGAAAACATATGTATTGAATTTACTATAAGTCATTTACATATATTTTAGCCATCAAATCTTTACAGCAACTCTGGATTATAGATACTGTTTCCCTTCTTTATAATGAGAAACCAAGGCAGAGAATAACTGAATAATTGTTTGAGACTACACAGCAAATAACAAGAAAGTTAGAGATCTAACTTTAACTCCAAATCCCACCCCTTATCATAACCTACACTATAGTCAATAGTTTATCATTTTCCTTTTGGATTCTGAACTCTATTTTATTCTGATTTCCTTAAGTTGAATAATTTCCAAGGATTCAGATGGTTACAGTGGTATACAGATGGTATACAAAAAATAGACATATTTATTCTTCTTGTTTTAGTCTGATTATTAATCATATATCTTTCTAAAATGTACTAGTTTTGATGATAAATTATAATGGCTAAATTATAAAGCTATTTCAATCAAATGTACCTTCTCTGCATCCCACATCTTACCCTATGAATCTTTTTATATTATTTCTATGCTTTTTGATAAGCTTTCAGAATACATGCTTCAAGTACTTAGCACAAATTGTGACAAAGAATCCACTATCAACAGGTAGGCATGAAAAATAAAGAGATAAAGGAGAATTCCCATTGATGTTACAATAATACATAAAAACCACATTAGCAGTTGTAGTATTAGTGGTCTATTTCCTGATGACGGCAGCACATTGCACTTCTATCTAAGGCTAGATGATCACCTTGAAGTGGACAATCCTTGTCTATCCACAAATACACGACTTCACACTTTGGCTTTTGGCTGGGTTGAGTATTGGAATTGATGGTCTGACTTGAGCCTTGGTTGTTTTCACCAGAGGCTGGCCATCATGCCATTCTGTTCTTGAACAGTGAGCACTGAACTATGGTTACTTCCCTTTCAAATTAGATTGAATGTGATTGATTTTCCCACCAAACCTTTCATCTGCCTCTCACTTTTCCACTCCACTTACAGACATGCTGTTAATGACCTTTTGTTTGCCTGTTGTTTCTATTTTGGGGACAGGGGTCTCTCTATTATTAGCTCTTTCTGTCCTAGAACTCACTATGTACACCAGGCTGGCCTTGAACTCATAGATATCTACCTACCTCTGCCTCCTGAGTGCTGGAATTAAAAGTGTGGACCACCACACCTGGCTGTTGATGTTTTATAAAGTCTGGTACCAAAACTTGAAGTTGTAATCTTTTATGGGCATCGCAGATGGTTAATAATCAGTCAGATGGAGTCAATCAAGATTTTGGAAACAAATAAATATGTCAGTATGTTGTATCTGTGTGGCTGATGGCGTTAGTCATCTCTGGACAGGACAAATATGCTACTCCATCTTCCTCTCAATTAAGGGTAGGTATCTCCATAGATATGACTATCACTGAAGCAGCATGGACTACATCTCAATGAAAAGAGGGGAGAAAAGCAAGTCCCTACCTGGGCCACATTACTTGATGATAGGGGGGGGGGAGAATATAAGCCTAACTTTAATTCATTAAACATTTGTTCTCAGTTGAACTAGGGAAATAGCTCAGTAACAACAGTGTCTGCTGTTCAGATTACCAGCACCCACATAAAAACTGAGCATGGGAGTGTAATACTTAGGCTGTACGGTTATAATATTTATAACCTTAGCACTGGGGTTGAAAGCAAATTCAGTTGGATCCCCCAGAGACTCTTCCAGACTCGCCAAAATGGTGAGTTCTAAATTCAGTCACAGACCTTGTATCCAAAAATTAGATAAGGAAGAGATAGAAAATATCCAAAGTCAACTTCTGCCCCCGACATGTACACACAAACATGAAATAAGGCATCCTGATAAGTGCATCACCTGAGAGTAATACTTTTCAGACACTAATGTTGGCTCTTACTAAATTATGGATCCTAAATCAGTGGATCTAGGGGGAAGTACAGAAACTGCAGTTGTGCATTTCTTACAAGCTTACCAGAAGTGCTGCTGCTGCTGCCTGCAGACCACATTGAGAGCATCATGGTCTAAAGGGAACTTGCAGAGAAATAGAAGTGGAGTCAGGTGATATACAGCAAGCTCTCTGAGCATTTTATTGTATGTATAGAAACGCTTCGTAAACAACAACAACAACAGATATTTGATATAGAAAGGTGTCTCTGTTAGTAAAGTATGTTACCAATGTGAGGGCCTGGGTTAGATTCCCAGAAACCACACAAAGAGCCAAATATACTATGTGGATCAGTCCTACACAAGGAACTACAGGCTTCTGAGTAAAGCTGGAAGCTGGAGAGGTGGCCCTCCCCTAAGGAAGAGGATGCCAATTGGCTGTTCAGGGGCAAATAGTTAGTCCTGAAACTATACTTACAAGTGACATTATATGGACTCAACAAGTTATATTTGGGAATATATATGTACATACAAAAACATGCATGCATACCATAGCAATTGATGAAAAAAGGAGGCCATGAATTTGAAGGAGCGCAAGGAAGAGTATATGGAAGAGTTTAGAGAGAGGAAAGGCAAGGGAGAAGTACAATTAAAACACAGTCTCCCAAATAAACAAAGCAACAGCAAAAATCCAAGTTTGGTAGTCCATATTTGTTAGCCGGTGGTGAAGTAAGGGACGGAAACAGCCAGTGCTTAAACTCACTAGCAAGTTAGCCTCACCTATTTGGTTAAGTTCCAGGCCAAAGAGAGACCTTGTCACAAACAAACAATGGAGGACACCTGAGAGTGATACCTGAGCTTGTCTTTGTCCTGGTTCAATGGTTCAATGGTTCAATTCCCAACATGATAGCTAAACACCATCCATAAATCCAGAGACCTCATGTCCATGTACACACATATACACCCTCTATACCACCACCCCATAAAATAGGTTTATAATCTGAAGCTGTACCTCAGTGGTAGAGCACTTGCTTAGTATATACAAAACAACACACACACACACACATCATACAAATCTGATGAGTTCGGTCACATGTAAACATAAAGCCATCACTACCAACTCTATTACCTCAGCCAGTTTCTGTATGTGTCCCTCCTAGCCTTTTACAGTTTGTTTGTTATTTTGGTGAAGACATTTAACATACTCTCTACTTTCTAAACAAATATGCATCATCAATAATAATATATTATACAACTAAAAATCTACCAAAATGATAGATTTCATGTTAAGTACCCTGAACAAAACAAACCAGGACACATGTAGAAGAATACAGAAGTTGCTTAGAGAGATATCATAAACACATGATTTGAATGATTCAATTCCCAGCATGATGGCTAAACACCATCTATAAATCCAGAGACCTTATGTCCTCTTCTGGTCTTCACAGGCACTGTATACATGTGACATACATGCAAGCAAAACACTTAGACACATTAAACAAACCTTTAAAAATTCTAGCATTGAATCAGGGAGCTCCCTAAGCCCTACCCTTAGCTGAGGAACTGTTGCATGTAGTGGCTGCTACAGGAGAAGAGTTACTTTTGAGAGGCAGCCACTGACAGGTTCTCCTTTCCCTGGAGATAAGCCTGTGGCCATGCATATATGGGCAGCATCAGTTGGACTCAGTGGGTTATATATATATTTTTTAAAAAGACTTGAAGCAGGAAGGGTAATATACTGGGGAGATGGTCAGGAGGACATGGAAGGATGGAGTTTGAGGCAAACTCCATGATTAAGGTATAGCATTTACATCTATGAATGTTTCAAAGAATAAAAATAGAATTCTATTAATTTGCTTTCACTACTCTTACTATATACCAAGGATTTGCTGTTTTTAGATTTATTCTTTGTTTAATGTTTGAGAATTTCATATATGAATAAAATGCATTTTGATCAAATCCACCTCCTAAACCCTCCCCTCCAACTCCTTGAGTTTCACAGTCACCTATTACTGCTGGCTCTCAAAATCTTTCTGTCTGCTCTTCCTTGACAGTCCTTAAGCCCTGATGGGAAGGGGTATGGTATCTGGCTTATCTCTCTGTAGTGTCTTATTATCTGCATGTTGACCAATTCTGAGTCTCCACAGTAATTGTCATCTACTCCATACAGAAGCTCCTCTGACAAAAGCTAAAAGGTGTACCAGTCTTTGGGTACACAAATAAGTGCTTAGGGGGCAATTTAATAATATGCTCATTTCATAGAATAATGATAATACGTTATTCTTAAGTGTCTATGATCCCAGCCACAGTACTAGGAATGAGTTCTGACTTGTGGTGTGAGTCTAAAATCTAAGCAGAAAGGGAATGGTTAACTCCTTTAACATTTGTGTCACTGTTGCACAGTGGTCATCTTTCCAAGACAGTTCTTATTATAGCTAACGCAGTTCACAGATGGGTAAGTCTCTGAGTCATGATTACTATTGCTGTGATGAAACACCATGACCAAATGCAACTTGAGAAGGAAAGCAATTATGTGGCTTACACTCCATCATTGCTCTTCATCATTGAAGAAGTCAGGACAGCAATTCATGCACGTCAGGAACCTGGAGACAAAATTTGAAGCAGAGACAATGGAGGAGTGCTACTTACCGGTTTTCTCCTCATGGCTTGCTCAGATTGCGTTTTTATAGATGAGCCCAGTGTATACCACCCCTAATGGGCTGGGGATTCTCACATCAGTCACTAATTAAGAAAATGCCCTTCAGGCTTGCCTACGGTCTGATCTTATGGGGGCATTTTTTTCAATTGAGGCTCCCTCCTCTCTGATGGCTCTAACTTGTGTCAAATTGACATAAAACCAGCCAGTACAGTAATACTGTTGTTGACTTTTCTCACCTAGTAGCATGCATGGCACATTCTGGCACTGTGAATGCTAGTCAATAGCAATGAGGCTTCCAGGTCAATACCAGCTTAATTTTTCCATTTTTTATTACTCAAGTATATGATGTCTTCAGCAATAAGGTCTTATCATCAAGTTCTTGTGGGTAGACAAGAGTAATAGCAACAGCCTGCAATGTCTGGGAGTGTGTCTATGGGACCCAACTACTAACAACTCAAAAGGAGGTCTCCCATAGCAAGCTCTGGGATTTTGCTTGATAGCCTGTTCTATCTAGGAGAGAGGCATTGTTCACATTATATGGTGATAGTGCTTGAATATGTGTGTGTGTGTGTGTGTGTGTGTATACACACTAATACACACACACACACATACACACACACACACACACACGGGTATATTAGAAAACTTCTTGCACTAATAGTTTCCATATAACTTTAAAAATACCTTTAGTATTATTTGTTTCTTCCCATACTTAGTCCTCTACTCCACACAATAATCTTTATCAAAATGATAAGAAACTGCCTATGAGCCCCATGTCACACAGAACCTTTGGTCTCTCTCATAAAGAAACCCAAATGCTTACAAAATGTCAACAATCACAAGTTTTACTTCCTCTCTTACACTATCATCACGAAATGGCTGTAAATGGATTTTTTTCCCTAAACCTTAATAATGCTTGTCAAAGTTTCCAAGAGTTCACATCTTGGGAAATCTAATAATTTCCATTCTCATCAGTGGTCTTTTAACTACATTTGAGAGAACTACTCCATTCTGCAAATGTCATTTTATAAGATGCTATCATAGCAAACTTACCTGACTTTCCCTCCAACAGATACTCCTCAGTTGAAGATTTGCTTTGTCCTCTCCTAGACCTTTAAATCTTCCTTTCCCCATCCATCTCAGTTCTCAGCTCATATTTCTTCTCTTTTCTATACTCATGTGTTGGTAAGTTTTGATTCATCCCCCACAGTTTTGAATATCATCTACATTTTGTTGCCTCGAATAATTCTATTTTTAGATATATCTTTTTCACGCACCACAAAAATTATGTCATCGATTGTCTATGAAGCATCACCTCTTTTTTATCCAACATATATCACAAAACTAACAAGGCCAAGGGACAGCTGGAGGTAAGAATGCAATAATCTAAACTACAAACGTTGAACTTACTATTGTACATGCGAATCACAGAACCATAGAGGAGGAGCACAACCAGAAGGTTGTTGGATTGGGAGACTATAAAAACATAACTTTTAAGGAGGTCACTTAATTCCACCAGTGATTTTTTTTAATTTAATTTTTTTTTTTGCAAAATAGTGTTATAACTCACTTTGACTTTGGAAGACAGTATAAGACACAGGATTATGAACAAGGTCAAGTTCTGCAAGGTGTACCAGTTTGCTACCATATTGATGACTCGTTCTCTGGGTTGAATATTATATACTCCAAGGTTCAATGATTTGGAAGTATCTTCTGACTTACTCTGTAATGAGATTCTCAGTCAGTCAAAAGGGACAAGAAACATTTACTCATAAATCCATTTCTTTCCTAATCTGACCAAGAGGGAGTTGATAGCAGAGAATATTCCATGGGTATATGGTTCACAGACATTATTAAGAGAACACCTTACCTATCAGGGGTGTTTCAGACTAACCCTTGGTTCTCAGGAGCTGTGCTGCTGTTCTTTGTCTTCATGAGAGCTGGGCTGGAAGCTTTCTGAAATGCAGAGTTTCCTAAAAAGCCTCCTTAGAGCTCCTTTAACCTCCTGATTCCTGAGACTGTAGATTAGTGGATTAAGCATAGGAGTGATAACTGTGTAGAAGATGGCAATCTGTCGATCCTGGTCTAAGTCATAGTTAGACGATGGCTTGAGGTACATGCGAATCACAGAACCATAGAGGAGGAGCACAACCAGAATGTGGGAGCCACAGGTGGACAGAGCTTTGCTTAGGGCAGCAACTGAGTGCATGTGGGCTATAGCAACACCTATGCGGACATAGGATCCCAAAATGAAGAAGAAGGGGCTTACCACCACGGCTACACCCTCAGTGAAGATCAACATTTCGTTGACCACAGGTCGAGTGCAGGAGAGCTTCAGCAGAGGAGTGATGTCACAGAAGAAGTGGGTGACCTGGTTGCCACAGAAGGTTAAACGGGTGACCAACACGGTGTACAGGAGACTGTTGAGGCTGACCACCACCCATGAGGTCAGTGTTATTTGCAGACAGAGCTTATAACTGACAATGGCAGAGTACCTTAAAGGGTCACAGATGGCAACATAGCGGTCATAGGCCATGGCACCCAGCAAGTGGCCTTCCATGCTGCCCACGGCCATAAAGAAGAATAGCTGTACCATACAGCGGTTATAGGAAATGGTTCGATATACAGAGAGTGTGTGCACCAGCATCTGAGGAACAGTGATGGTTGTTAGTGATATGTCGATCAGGGAGAGCTGGCTGAGGAGGAAGTACATGGGTGTCTGAAGCTTGGGGTCTGAGCAAGCAACAAGCACTAGGAGAGTATTGCCCACAACTGCCAGCAGGTACATGACAAGGACAACTCCAAAAATGACTGGCTGCATCTCTGGCCTGCTGGACAAGCCCAGCAGCACAAACTCTGTCACTTCTGTCCTGTTTTCAGTGGCCATAAGTCATGGTCTGCATCACCTGCAAAGAGGGAAGATCAGAGTTGGAAAAGGAGGAGAAAGATGGCAAGTTCCAACAGATCTCTGAGCTTCTTCCCCTGAGTAAGTCACTCACTGGAGTAAGGATCTCTTCCTATCCTTAGCATCTAGAAAGTAGTTTTGTGCTTTTAATGATGGTGTTCTTTTAATGACTAAACTTAAGCAAGATGAGGGTACAAGTGATTGATATAATCCTCTACTTTCTTAATGGTTAACTTTTGATGAAAATATTATCAGTCTGTACAGTGCTTGCCATACAAGCATTATGGTTCAGTCCCAGAACTAACATAGGAAAGGCACATGGTGGCACATGCTTGAAATCCCAGCACCGAGCATGCAGACACAAGTAGGTCCTAGGACTCACTGGATACCCAATCCCAGACCACTGAGAGACACAGCGTGCAGACACAATAAGATCCCTATGCTCACTGGCCTGCAGTTTCCACACCAATAAACACACAGTCACAAAAGACAACAAGATCAGTGGCTCCTGGAGCATGACAACAGAGACTGACCTCTATCCTCCACATTACATGCATGTGCTGTACGTGCACATGCACACACACACACACACACACACACACACACACACACACTGACATGCATGCAATACACACAGAAAATAGGATACAACTCTACTGCCCTACACTTGCCTACTTCCATGCTTAGTTTCTGCTCTTGGGTGGTCCATACTCTGTGCCTCTGAATAATATGCTAATAAAAGTGTGTTTGCATGTTATCACGGTATCTTTGGCTTTTCACTGCAAAGGATGAAATTCCATCCTCTTCACAGCAGCCTACCCTTCTATCTTTCTTGCTCTAAGTTTTGATAGTCACTTTAGTTCTTTGGTTCCTGGTTTTCATCAGATTATCCATATCCATTCAATAAACGAACAAACAATATGATTAATGCCGTAGCAGTCACAGTCTTTGCATGTCAAGAATATCTTTGTTTTAAATCTACATATCCCTGGAGGCTGAGAACATTTTTGTTTCTCATCTTAAGCTAGAGGCTTGATGCCTATGTGACTCTGTTTTCTTTTCTGTGTTTCTTTCTGGTAATTCTTTTAGACTGTGAATTCCTGTCATCCCTACGTTTTATAAAGATGCTGCTTCACGCGGGTATTTTCATTAATACTGGGAAGCATGGATAAGAGAAGTTTTAACATGAAGATTGTGGTTCTTCGTGTCTGAGAAAATTTCTCATGGTTCCTTTAACTTGGGAGCAGGGAGGGGCTCAGTGGATTAAGTTGTTGCTTTACAAGCACACAGACCTGAGTTCCTCCTCAGAACTCACAGAAAAGCTAGGCGTCGCCATGCACACTTTTCTCTGTAGCATTTTTCTCCAGAAAAATTACTAATTGGACATTAAATTTTTTTGTTTAACCTCTTTTTCCTTAAGTATTTAACTCACATTTTTTCTAGTCTTTAAATTACATTGTAAGCAGAGCAATTCACAATTCATATTTATTTTATTCTTGCAGTCATGTTAGTGTGCAATGAAATCTTGATTGTACTATTTCAATATAATGATGTTCTCTGAAAATTCACACCTTTACGTTATCTCTTACACCAGTCATCAAGATTTTTTTCCCTCAGTAAATTACTACTTTATTGTCCTGCCTGTATGTGAGCTCCATGCTGCTTGCTCTATATAGCTAGTGTCAATTGCTCATGCTATTGTATTTGGAAATATGAATCCAGACTATTCTCCCAAGAATATGAAAGTTAACTATGTGAAAACACAGAAAGCTTGTTCTTATGCTAATTATCCCAAATAAAAGTGACAGCATTGCTCTGAGAAATGATCAGTAAATCAATAGCAATATATAACCCTCTCTAGATAACAGTTCCAAATTTTCACTGGAATAAAAGTATAGGCTGGCATGGTCTGAGAGTCAAGATAGAGAGAAGGAAATATGCAAAATGGCTTGTCGAGTCATCATGTTGGAAGACATTCGCTTTGATCTGCACCCCTGTACTCTGTCTATACCTTCCCCTTTCTCTCTTTTATCCTTTTCCTGAATTGGCTACTTCTGGCTTCCAATCCTTCCAAGAAGGCACGTGCTCTCCTTGACTGCAGTCCCTCAGTACTAAGATGTTGTGATCTCCTTGTTACTTACCTTATCTCTTAAAACTCCACTGAAATGTCACATTTGCCGGTGATTGCCCTTTCTTCTGCCTTATGATGCAGTTTCTCCTCTATTACTGGGTTGCTGAGATCTCTAGAGACATGGGAGAACTAAAGCAAAAGATAAACACAACACCAAAGACATTTCAGCTACAGCTGGTTCTTAAGGAGATTTTCTGTACCACAAAAAGTTGGTCAAAAATAATATGATTAAGTCTACTAGTCAGGGGCATTGGTCTTTAACGCCTTAAATACTGATTGTCCCTTAAAGTGTCAGAGACCAGAGGGATGCTTGCACTGTGTTTTACCCCAAAGGATTTGCTTAATTAGGCTGGAGCTTCCTTCAGCACTTGGTACATGTTCCTGAAGCACATCACTATTCTCTTGGCTGGACTTTGGTTTTCCTACATCTTCTAATCCACACACTTCCAGATCATCTTTAGTTAATGGAACATATCTACAAAGAAGGGAAGAGCAGCGAAGGTGGAGAGAACTTACATTCTCCAATGTTTATTCTTGCACCTTGATTTCTTCCCATATCTGTGTGTGTAAGTGGATGTAGCTTGAATTATCTTATGTTTCTGTATGTTATCAATTCTTCAAAGTCAACTCACATTCAGATATGAACATACATGTAGAAATGACTGTGGAAGAGATGACGCAGGCAGGAAGAAAGGAAGATGAGGTAAGACTCTGCATGGGGAAAAAGTGAAAGACAACAACATTCAAGAAATAGAGGAGAAGTCTGTAATTTATCCCTTATACAGATAACAGCATAATAATGCAACCCATTTTCTTTCAAGTAAAACTAAGTCATGTTT
The DNA here is from genome assembly GCA_026225945.1 of Cricetomys ansorgei. Lineage (NCBI taxonomy): Eukaryota > Metazoa > Chordata > Mammalia > Rodentia > Nesomyidae > Cricetomys > Cricetomys ansorgei. Next base: position 6,113,287 of record JAMJFZ010002981.1, read on the forward strand.
CCAATCAATCATATTCAAGAAGAGTAGCAAACAATGGTTGTGTTCTTGTAGGTGGGTTTCAGGAATCCATCTATGTTCCTTTTCTGTTCTTCAGTCTCAACTATGCTCCCATCAGACCTTGAGCTCAATAGGCCTCATTCAAGCTTCTTGTAGCTATCAAGGGCGCTGGGAAAGAAAAGAGAGAGGCATGTTCTTTGGATAAGATACCCACACAGACACTGCTGGAACTCTTCAAGTCAGTAAATAAAACTGAAACCTAGATGAGGGGAAAGAAAGCCTGGAAGCAAACATCCATAGATTCTCAGCTCCTGCCTGGTGCTTCAGGGACATCTTGAGACATGGGGGAATGAGAGCTGGAGTTCCCAGCCAAACCCTGAATATTCTTCACTTTCCTGTTCCATGAAACCATCAGCAGACAGGAATAGACTCTCCTTAGGGACTTATTGATCTAAGTTCTGCTTTCAGTTCACTTCCCTTCTCAAACTGAAGAGTCAAAATGGCTGCTTCTGTGGTGTATTAAGTAGAATTTTTTTTCCATGTCAAAAATAGCTCTTCCAGAATCTCACAAATAAATTGCATGCAGTGTCACATGTTTCCGGATCTTAGATCCACAGCACACTTCTCCATACCCTCCTGCACTCTTGCTCCATGACTCTTTGCTCCTTCCCAGCATTCACTTTCACTAAAAATGCATATTTACTATATTTAGCAATCTCCTACTCTATTCCTTCCATTGACTACAATATTTTATCTCACATTTCAACTCCATTTAACCTTCTTGGTTCCCATGTCTCCATGTCTCTACTTTCCGTCCCCTCTCTATTGACTTTGGGACAGGATAAAATGGTCATTGCATTTTTCTTTTGCTATATCAAGTTAGTGGTGTAGACCAGCCGCCTTCCTGTCTCTTATCATTTTCCATAACACCCTTTCAGTAGGGGAGCTTACCACAGTAAGGCTTACATCCATGCCCTCACTCTGGGACTCTACTCACCCCTGGAGGCTCCAGATGTGTTCAGAAGAAACACTAATTAGAATGCCTTAAGCTCTCTCACCCTCCTGTATCCCATGGGGCTGAAACTCACAGGTCTGCTCCATCTCCTGCCTTATGCCTAGATCTACCACACCACTGAGGCAAAATCCATAAAACTTCTGAAAACAATTAGACTGCAGGGAAATCTACTTTGGGAGACACCATCAGAGTCTTACAAACTGTCGAGAGTGGGTGAGGAGCGACCCAAGGGAAAGCTGATTCCCTACTCGTCACCTCAAGAAGCCATCTTTCATAACATATCTTTCCTGTAATGTGGACTCGGCTGAATTAGATGCCAGGCATGAGGACTTTTGACAGAGCAACAGGTCGGCTTTGGCAATTAGCACGTGTTCACGAGCTGTCATTTCCTACTCCCTCCTAATTCCATGCCTTTGCTGGGTTAAAACTCACCATGTGCCTATTAAAAATACCATCCACAAATAACCTGATTTAAATGAGTTTTTAAGAAGAAGCAGCAGTGGAGAGATTCTTAGTCACATTTTAAATATAGTTTTAAAATTAGGTTCTACATCATTTTTCGTAGAACTTAATGATGATAAGTCATCAAAGTAGCAGCAAACAGGATGCACGGCAGTGTTTTCCATCATTTACCTGCATTAAAGAACGTCAGTAATTATCTAGAAAACCCAGACTTCTGGTTACTAATTGTGATCAAATTCCAGAGGAAATAAATACATTTAAATCAATGTTTTCAAAATAAAGACTACATATTTAAAGAGCCTAGTTGATTATCCATCACCAAGTGGTCAATTCTAAAACAGACAAATCTGGGTTGTTTCTCTCTCAAATTTTGTAGTCTATCTGGAGTACCTGTACATTAAGAAACTAGGAAAAGGTCATTTGAAATAGAGTATGTGGGAAGGGTGAGCAGATACCATAATACAGGTAATGTGAATCAGAAGGAGAATTTGTGGAATGGAAATCTGAAGCAGGGATAGGAGAGTATGATGTAAAAGGGCAGGATGATTGATCAAAACTCAAGATGTATCAAAAAACCATGTGGAAATGTATTGCTTTGTAAACTAATTAAACACTGTAAGCACAGTTCACACTGGCCAGCAGAAGAGGCAGGCCACGTGCCCATGGAATTTCCCCACTGGCTCAGTTCAGTTCCCACAGACCCAATCCTCTGCCACCCCTCTAACCTCCTACCCCCTACTATATCCCATGCACCTGCTCAAGCACCTCACACCCACCAGACGAACAGGTAAGCCACCTACCAATGGAACTTCTCTATTCTCCTCCGTCCACCAAGTCGCTGTGCCCCTATCCCCAACTTGGGCAGATACACTCATCACACAGAAGACCAGGAGGGCTGCCCACACCCAAACCTTCCCCACCCTCTCTGTTCCCCAGACCCAATACTAAGGATCATCCCCAGCACCCCAACAGAACACCAACTACAGCCTCCCTCTCCCATCACCAGCCTCCAACACCAGCAAGCAGTCCCCATGAATTCACCAGCCTGACAGGCCAGTAAAATCAGCAACACATAGCCAACACACTCTCTTATAATCCAGAGATGAATCAGAAACCAAGAGACAAAACACACACCCAACAAAGATAAATCTAGAAATCAGCAACAAGGCTTAAAATCACCCCACACCCAGATGCCTAGACCACAGAAGAAGCACACAATCAATAGCAGCCAGGGCAATATGTCTCCGACAGAGCCCAGCTATACCACCACAACAGGCCTAGTATATTCCACCATAGAAGAAGCACAAAAAGACTGGAGAGCTGGCTCAGTGGTTAAGAGCACTCACTGCTCTTCCAGACATCCTAAGTTCAATGCCCAGCAACCACATGGTGGCTCACAACCATCTATAATGGGATCAGATGCCCTCATCTGGCATGCAAGTGTACCTGCAGGTAGAGCAGTCATATAAATAAGACAAAATCTACAAAAGAAGAAACAGAAAAACACCTTAAAAGAAACCTTAAGAAGATAGTAAAGATCTTTAAAAAGAAATGAATAAATCTCTTAAAAAATGGAGAAAAAGACAATAAAAAATTGGATAAAATCAATAAATTCCTTGAAGACAGGCAACAAAAAACCAAACAGTAGAAGAAAACAGATAAAACCATTGGAGACCTAAAACAGAAACAGAAGCAATGAACACACACAGGCACACTGAGGAAGCTCTGGAAATGAAAAATCTAGGCATACAAACAAGAACTACAGAGGCAAAGTATATCAACAGAAAACAAGAGATGGAAGAGAGACTCTCAGGCTTTGACGGTATGGTAGAAAGATAGATAACTGGTCAAAGAAAATATTAAATTTAAAATCTTCCTGGAACAACACATCCAAGAAATCTGGGACACTATGAAAAGACCAAACCTACAAATAATAGGAATAGAGGCATGAGAAGAATCCCAGATCAAAGGCCCAGGAAATACTTTCAACAAAAATTTGGAAAAAAATTTTATTGACAAAAAGTGTCCTAACATGTAGGAGAAAACTGGACCTGCCACTGAGCAGTACAAGACCTGAGACCAGCATGGACTTATCCAGAGACAGACTTGCCCAGGCATGTCCAGAAACAGACCAGCCTGGACATGCCCAGGGAGCAACAACTGCAGTCTGGCAGCCAATGGGACACTGGGAGGGGTGGATGGTATAATAGGCTTCCTCCTGTAACAAACTAAGTCTGCCTTTTGCCACTCACCTGTCTCCCATAGTCTGTGTCCTGACTCCACGCCAACTCTACCCCCTCGCCTGAAGGGTCCCGTGGATAGGTACAAGCAACACTAACATAAAGAAGGAGATGCCTATAAGGGTACCAGAAGCATACAGAACACCAAGAAGACTGGGCCAGAAAAAGAAGTCCCCTTACCACATGATAATCAAAGCACTAAACATACAGAACAAAAAAGAATATTAAAAATCTGCACAGGAAAAAGATCAAGTAGCATGTAAAGGCAGACCTATTAGAATTACACCTGAATTCTTAATGGAGACTCTGAAAGCCAGGAAGGCCTGGAAAGATGTGCTGCAGACACTAAGAGACCAAAGATACCAACTCAGACTACGATACCCAACAAAACTTTCAATCACCATGGATGGACAAAACAAAATATTCCGTGATAAAGTCAAATTTAATCATTATATATCTACAAATCCAACCCTACAGAACTTGCTACAAGGAAAATGCCAACCCAAGGATGTGAGCTACACTCATAAAAACACATGTAATAATGTAATATCACACCAGCAAAACTACAAAAGGGAAGCACACACACACACACACACACACACACACACACACCAACCACAACACAGGAAGAAAATAATAGGCGTTGGTAGCTACTGGATCACAATGGCAGGAGAGAAGCGCTGTGCTGGGCCAATTAATAGGCCCATAGAACATGTGTGTGGCCCTTTAAGTGGCAAATCCTGGTACACCTGCTGAAAAGCCCCCCAGAATAGTATCTACTTCCTCTGTCTTTATGAAGCCCTGTTCACCTATATTGGCTATTGGGCTATTTACTCTTTTACCCTTTAACTGACCGTTACCCCTCCCTCTCTGATTTGCAAGCTTTAGATAGGCTGATTGAAGTGTCTAGCAAGCAGAGATCAATGTTATTGGGCTCCTCCCTTGTGTACTGCCTACCTTCTCCATAAAAACCTGCTTCCAACACAATAAACGGACTCGCACCATGAATTTGCGCCAAGGACACATTACCCAGAGTCTGTTTCTTGGATTAGTGACTCTAGGCCACTCACTCCCTCATGTACTCTGAACCCACAAAAACCCACAACAGGAATTAACAATCACTGGACATCGATATCTCTCAATATCAATGGTCTCAATTCCCCATTAAAAAGACACTAACAGAATGGATATGAAAGAAGGATCTATTCTACCACTTCATACAAGAAACACACCTCAACATCAAAGACAGGCATTACGTCATGGTAAGAAGCTGGAAAAAATATTCCAAGCAAACAGATCTAAGAAGCACGCAGGCACTGCCATCCTAATATCTGACAAAATAGCCTTTAAACCACGATTACTCAAAAGAAATGGTGAAGGGCATTTCATATTTATTCAAGGAAAAATGTTCCATGATGATGTCTCAATTCTTAACAGCTATGCCCCAAACACAAAGGGCCACCTGTGTAAAAGCAATGTTGCTAAAGCTTAAGACACATATTGACCCTCACACACTGGTAGTGGGAGACTTCAATACTCTACCCTCACGAATGGACATATCATTCAGACAAAAACCAATCAAGAGATAACAGACATTATAAACAAATAGGCCTAACAGATAGCTACAGAACATTTAACACAAACACAAAAGATTATACCTTCTTCTCAGCACCTCATGGAACTTTCTCCAAAACAGGACACATACTGGGTCACAAAGCAAGTCTCAACAGATACAAGAAAATTGAAATGATAGCTTGCATCCTATCTGACCACCATAGATTAAAGCTGCATATTAACAACAGAAAAAGCAGACAGCTTGCAAAAATCACAGAAACTCAACAACTCTTCCATGAATGACAACTGGGTCAAGACAGAAATAAAGAAATTAAAGACTTTCTGGAATTCAATGAAAATGACTCACAGCATACCCAAACTTGTGGGGCACAATGAAAGTGGTGCTCAGAGGAAAGTTCATGACTCTAGGTGTCTACATTTTTTTAAAAGAATGGAGAGATTTCATACAAATGACTTGACAGCACACCTGAAAGCTCTAGAACAAACAGAATCAAGTATTCCCAAGAAGGGTAGTCAGCAAGAAATAACTAAGCTGAGGGCTGATATCAATGAAACAGAAACAACAAGAACAATACAAAGAATCAACAAAACAAAGAGCTGGTTCTTTGAGAAAATCCACAAGGTAGACAAACCCCACTCAAACTAACTAAAAGACTGAGAAAGAATATCCAAACTAACAAAATCAGAAATGAAAGAAGGACATAACAACAGACATCAAGGAAACACAACGATTCATTGGGACATACATTGAAAATCTGTACTCCACTCTGTGTATGTGACAGACACCTTTAATTCCAACCCTCTGAAGGCAGAGGCAAGAGGATCACTGTGAGTTAATGATCAGCTGGTCTACAGAGTGAGTTCCAGGAGAGTCAGAGTAACAACAGAGAAACACTGCCTGGGGAAAAACAAAACTCTCCACCATATTAGAAAATCTAAAAGAAATGGATAATTATCTCAATTAGCACCACTTAACAAATTTGAATTGAGATCATATACAAACTTAAATGAACATATAAGCCCTTCATAAATAAAAAAGTCATTAAACATTCTCCTCCCAGAAAATCTCCCATGCTCATGAATAGCTCAGATTAAGAAAGCAAAAAGAGTTACCCTACCAAAAGTGATCTACAGCTTCAACCCAATCCCCATCAAAATTCCAAGACAATTCTTCATAGACCTTGAAAGGATAATTCTCAACTTCATATGAAAAAACAAAAATCCCAGAATGGATAAAACATTCCTGAACAAGAAAAGAACATCCAGACCTATCACCATCCTTTATTCCAAGTTATACTCAGAGCTATAGTAATTTTTTTAAAAAACACATGGTATTGGCATAAAAACAGACATGTTGACAAATATAATCCATCAAAGACCCAGACATAAATCCACACACCTATGGATACCTGATTTTTTTTTTATAAATAAGACAGAAATACGCACTGGAAAAAGAAAGCATCTTCAACAAATGGTGTTGTTCAAACAGGATGTCTGCATGTAGAAGAATACAAATAGACCCAAATTTATCACCCTGCACAAAGCTCAAGTCCAAATGGATCAAAGACCTCAACATGAATCCAGATCCACTGGACCTGATAGCGGAGGAAGTAGAGAACAGCTCTGAATGCACTGACACAGGAGATGACTTCCTGAACAGAACACTTTAAGAAATGTTCAGCATCCTTAGCCAGCAGGGAAATGCATTTCAAAACCACTTTGAGAGCTGGGCAGTGTTTGCTGGCTCATGCCTTTAATCCCAGCACTCAAGAAACAGAGACAGGTGAATCTCTGAGTTCAAGGCCAGCCTGGTCTACAGCCAGAGATACACAGAGAAACTTTGTTTCAAAGCAAACAAACCAACAAACACAGCACCCAACCAACCAAATAAAAAATCACTGTCTTTAAGTAAAACTAGGATTTATAATTTTTTTTTAAAAACTACATTGTGATTCCATTTTACACCTGTCAGAATGGCTAAGATAAATAACACAAGTCACACTTCATGCTGGTGAGGAAGTGGAGTAAGGGGAACACTGGTTCCCTGTGGAGTACAAACTAGTACAACCACTATGGAAATCAATATGGCAGTTCCTCAGAAAATTGGGAATCGATCAACCTCAGGACCCAGCTATACCACTCTTGGGCAGATATCCAAAGGACATGTTATCCTACAAGGACACTTGCTCAACTATGTTCAGAAAGGCTCTATTCATAAAAACCAGAAACTACAAGCAACCTAGATGTCCCTCAACTGAAGAACGGACAATGAAAATGTGGTACATTCACACAATGAAGTATTACTCAACTGTTAAAAAAATAACATCATGAACTTTGCAGGCAAATGGATGGAACTGATAAAAGCATCCTGAGTGAGGTAGTCCAGGCCCAGAAAGACAAACATGGTGTGCGCTCACTTATAAGGGGATATTAGCTGTTAAGTAAAGAACAATCATCCTACAATTCACAGACCCAGAGAACCTAGATAATAAGGAAGGCTCAAAGTGTATGTGGGGTGAGGGGTAGATGAATCTCCCTGAGAAAGAGAAACTCAATATGTATTTTGGGTGCACTGGGTGCCAGTGGGGACTGGAGGGGGAGGGGTCAGGTGTGTGGGGGTGAAGGGTGAGAGTATAGGGAGAGATGGCTGTTATTGGAGAGCATCTGAAGGCAAGGTGGAAACATAGCAAAATGGAAACTCCTGGAATCTACTAGGGTGACCCTAGTGAGGACTCTTAATAATGGAGAATATGGAGCTTGAACTGGCCATCTTCTGTAATCTGACAAGCTACCAATGCTAGGACTGGGGCATCAGCCCACCTACAAAATGTTAGACCTACAATCTGTCCTGCCTGCAAGATGTGTGGGGCAATGGTGGCACAGATCTTGTGGCAGTGCCCAACCAATGTCTAGCTTAACTTGAGAACCATGTAATGAGAGGGAGCCCATGCCTGACACTGCCTGGATGCCCAGGAACCAGAGATTGGATAGTCCAGAGATCTAGGGTAGGGCCAAACACAATTGCCAAAACACCAATGAAATAATTCCTAATGATATTCTGCAATACCCCTCGATTGATGCTGTGCCCAATTGTCATCAGAGAGCCTTCCTCCAGCAGCAGAGGGAGAAGGTGCAGAGACCCACAGACAGATACTATGCAGAGAGAGCCTAAATTGGAGGTCTCCCATTGGTGCCTCCCCTCAGAACTCAGGAAACCCTATGGAAGAAAAGATTTTTGGAGCCAGATGCGATCGAGGAGACCAGGAGAACACGGCCGAAAGAATCAACTAAGCAGGCCTCAAGTGAGCTCACAGAGACTGAAGCAGAAAGCACAGAGCCTGCATGGGTCCGCACCGGATTATCTGCATATATGTCAGGGATGTTATCTTGGAGTTCTTGTGGTACTCTTTTGACAATGGGAGTGAGAGTTTCTTTGACTCTTTTACCTGAGTCCACATCGAGGGACCATAGAAGCTGGAGTCCGATGGCCTCCGTGGGGGGCAGCAGCAATGGACACGGTCACTCGGTAAAGAAATGTGCCGGCCAACATCGTGCTGCCTTAATATGATTCCCGTCTTCATCTGGCCATTCTTTCTATTTCAGGGTGTTTTCCTTTTTCAGGGTGCATTTTCCACACGCCGTGCAGTCACTGTCCCTTCCACAATCTCCGGAGACGCACTCACACAGAGATGCACTCCAACACTCCTAGGCATCTCTCACCCAGTCAAGTTGGTAACTGAAATCAACCGTCTCACCTTCCTGTACTCAAGGTGCACTCACACAGACTCCCCAGGGATCCTGTGTCTGACTTGAGAGCCTGTTTTTCAACTGTTTGAAACACAGTTTGTTTTTTCAAATAAAAATCAAAGCTGTTTCCAGAAACAGCTCCCATGATCAATAGAGACAGAGACAGATGTCAATAGATGTGAATTCCTACTGAGACCCTTTGGAACTCTGTGTAGGATATAAAAGTGGCCCCGGATGTAGGTAGAAAATGGGTTACATGGCTTAGGAAAGAAGTCAGATGGCTCATTTTGCACACTGGAATACAGTGGTGTCTCCTTTCCTGGTGGTGTATTTTCACAGATAGAAATGTCTAAGTCAAACATATTTGTCTCTCCTTGTATGTCAGATGAGAAGCAGATAGATAATTTTAGAGTTTTGAATTACAGGATGAGGTTCTGATGATCCATGAAATAACTTAGTGATTAAAGCAATGATAGTGTGTTATGTGCTTTAAAACAGCTAAAAGAAGAGATTTTACATATTCTTAACAGAAGGGATGGCAAATGTCAATATTTTTGTTATTAGCCTGATTTTATCATGCAACAATCACATATATTGTAACATCATGTTATAATCAACAATTTATATATGTATATAATTACTGTCAAAAATAAAGTAAAATCAACTAAACAAAAATTTAAAACCTATTAATTTTCTCACAATTCCTAACCCAACAAAAGGTAAAATTAGGATAATCATATATTGCTTTATTTCTATTACTACAGGTATACGAAATGAGTTATAACTTTCCATGCCAAATCTGATTAAGTTGCTAAGGGGTTGAAAAGGAAATATAATAGATATTTATGCATGGAGGGAAACACTCAGAACAAGAGGATCAAGAGGAGAGGAGTAGGGAAGAAGAGGACAAGGGAGGGAGTACAGGGAAAGTCAGCTCAAATAAGGACCATTCATGCAGTAGTATGGAAACACAATAGAGTAGAAGCTTCCTAAAGTAGATAAACTTATGAGGTCGACGTAAAACTGCCCAACAATGAGGAGACAAAGTCCAACTGTACATCTCTTGTCACCAAATGAAGCCCTCAGTACTATGACTGGGCTGCATCTAATTCAGTTGATGGCCAGAGGGGTCCCATGGGAATTCCCAAACAACCCAGGCTGTTGCCAAGACTATAGGTTGCTCTCTACAAACTGTCAGCAAGGTCTTATTGCTGAAGACAACACCTACACAACTCACTGACCAAGGAGAAGTCAAGCTGGTGCCTCCATGGAGCCTTCACCACAACAGACTAGTGCTCTGGTGCCAGAAGATTCCCTGCACACTGCCAAAGAAGAAACATAAACACCAACTTCATCTATAATGGTGCCCTATCTGTAAGTCACACAAGTACCATGGTGGCACAAAGCTTGTGAGGGTAAGCAACAATTTCTGATTTTACTTCAGGTCCACTTCATGAGATACATTCCACATTTGACACTGTTTGGGGCACCAAGTACCTGAGACTAGACAGCCTAGGGACCTAGCATAAAAGAAAATACTACTGTTCTACTAAAGAAATACAGCAATTACATGGCAACTAACATTCTGCTGTACTCATAGGTCATGTCTTGCTCATCAGGTAGCACCATCATGCCAGCATCATCAGGAAAGCTTCCTCCTGCATCACATGGGAACAGATACCTTGACCCATAGCTAGAGAATATGCAGAGAGTGAGAGACCTCAGAACACTCAGGCCTAAATAGGATGCTTTCATCAAATCCATCCCTTCAGAGTTCAAGGAATCCTGTAGAAGAGGTTTCAAAGGAATGTAAGAGCCAGAGGGTATGGAGGATACCAAGAAAACACGGTCCTCTAAATCAACATGGTCAAAGCTCATATGGACTCACAGAGACTGAGGCAGCATGCATGAGTGGGGTCCTAGAGATGAAAGGCAGAGTGGACACATGCCCCCATCCCAAACCCAGGTGCTATCTCCTATCAACAACTACTTGCAAGAAAATTTAGTTTTCTCCAAGGGAGTCTCACTGGGGAAACACACTTCCCTTAAGGGTCGGCTGCACACCCAGCAGCAGGTGGCCAACAGAAAACAAACTCAATGGCGTCTTTGGAGGTTTCTTGTCTCATAGTGTTGTGTCAGGAATTTTGTTTCCTTATTAATTTTATCTTTTATTTTTTACTTTTATTCATGTTTTTAACTCTACAGGTCTTTTGTGTATATATTTATGCCTTCCTGTTTGGGGTTTTCTGGGGCTCCTGAGTGTGCAAACTAGTGGGGCTCTGTATCTATAACTCTTTCTTGTGCCTTTTTTGGGTTTTCTTCCATAGTTTGTACTATTCAGATTTGCTTGTTTTTGTCTTATTTTATTGTTATCCCTTAGATGCCTTTTTGTTTTGTAATGAGAGACAGAAATGGGACGAATTTGGATGGGGGAGGAAGTGGAAAGAACCTGAGATGAGTAGAGGAAGGGAAGCACATAATCAAGACATACTGAATAAAAATCTAATTTCAAATTTAAAAAGAATTCTGTTGCCTGTGTCAAAGGAAAATCAAAATGGACAGTAAGAAGATTGTTGCATTTCCACGGCTGAGGAACAAGAGGCTGTGCTATGGGCAATGAGTGAATCTTCGCTGTCCCAAATGTCTTGAAATTCCTCTTCACACGCAGTGGAATTTTATTTCTATAGCGTCATTTCCAAAATTTTGTTGCCTTTGAGCCGTCGCTCTTCCTTGTTCACACCCACTAAGTAGTTGACCTGGTTTCCAGTACCAGGATGGTTTCTGTCTTGATGAACAGATCTTGAGTTCAGTTAGGGAGCTGTTGGCTCCTGCCACGGCATATGTGCCACCACATAACCCATAGCGTTATTGTGGCATGTTGATTGTTGTGATTCACAGGTAAAATGTCACAGTCTTTACTACCCATGCTCCCATCCAGTTATACAGAACATTTTTGTCTATCTGCTCTAGAGAAACATCATGTGGATACGAAGTGTCAATGGTCACAGATTTCCCTTTCTGCCTTTTAACTCCGTCATGAAATAGCTTCAACAGGAATTTCCCCAACAACTGGCTGCTCCTTACCAAACTTCCCAGTACTCTGCATCTTTCTAACTCTCACAAATTTTATTCTCATTAATGACCTCTCAACTACGTTTGAGAAAAGGAATACTTAATCCTTTCTCTAAATATTATTGCCTAAAGGCTGGCATAACAAACTAACCTGATTGTTTCTCAGCAATGTCCACTTCTCAGTTATTTTTGCGTTTCCAATCCAAGACTTTAAAATTTTCTATGGCCACCAATGTCAGCTCCTCTTCTTCCCTATCCTAATGCTAGGAGGTAGTTATGAACTTACTTATCACCTACATTTTGTCTCCTCTGATATGTCTATCTCCAGATAGAACTTTTCCATGAGTCTCGAGAATTGTATGTTCCATGTACATGAGCCACCATCACTCAGGCATCTCATACATTTCAGAAAACTCACATAGTGAAAAAGTTCATTGATTTTTGCCTCCCAAACAAACGTGAAAGACCTCAGTGCTCCCTAGTCTGCCATGAAGTGAGGAAATGACTACACCTAGTATATCATATTCCCCGTTCATCATTTTCCTAGAGCATAACAACCTAAACATTAGTGTGTCTAAGCAGTTTTACTCATGAAAAAACCCAAACCTGACCACCTCCTCGTGGTAATACAGCCGCTTTGAAGCTGCTGATCCAGTCTCGGTTATCAGAGACTTATAGGAGGGCACAGCCCAACGATGAAATGGAACAATGCGTGCACTCTAAAGATTGAAATTGCTATTCCTTTGAGCTGAGAGATTAATGAACAAATATACTACAAATATTAGAGAGGCTTAAACAATTTTGTGATTTCCTCAATATTTACTCTTCTGAATAATAGTTTGAAACTCACATTGACTTCTGTTTGGAAGGTAACATATGACCCAATGTCACTAAAATGAAAAAGTATCTGTAATCCAAACAAGCCAAGCTACCATTGGCATATATTTAGTTCATATTCTATACAAGAAAGATATTTAGGTTTAGTGATCTTAAAATACCCTACAATTCCAATGAGAAATGGACCAGAATTATTTATTGATGAACTCACTTCTTTACTAACCTAACCATGAGAGAGTTGATAGCAAGGATTATTCTACAGGGATATGCTTCACTTCCTTCATTAAGAATACATCTCACCTTTTTCAGGTCGTCTCAGATTAACCCTTGGTTCTCAGGAAATGTGTCATTCTTTGTTTGTATGAGAGCCAGGCTGAAAGGTGGAGCTTCCCGAAAAGCCTCCATAGTGCTCCTTTCACATCCTGGTTCCTTAGGCTGTAGATTAGAGGATTTAACATGGGGCTGATGAGTGTGTAGAAGATGGCAACCTGGCGATCCTGGTCTAAGTCATAGCTGGATGATGGCTTGAGGTACATTCTAGCCAAAGAGCTAAAAAGGAGCAGCACAACTAGGATGTGAGAGCTACAGGTGGACAGAGCTTTCTGCAGGGCGGCAACTGAGTGCATGTGGGCTATGGCAATTCCTATGCAGACATAGGAAGCCCAAATGAATAAGAAGGGACTGCCCACCACGACGACACCCTCAGTGAAGATCAACATTTCATTGACCACAGGTCGAGTGCAGGAGAGCTTCAGCAGAGGAGTGATGTCACAGAAGAAGTGGGTGACCTGGTTGCCACAGAAGGTTAAACGGGTGACCAACACGGTGTACAGGAGACTGTTGAGGCTGACCACCACCCATGAGGTCAGTGTTATTTGCAGACAGAGCTTATAACTGACAATGGCAGAGTACCTTAAAGGGTCACAGATGGCAACATAGCGGTCATAGGCCATGGCACCCAGCAAGTGGCCTTCCATGCTGCCCACGGCCATAAAGAAGAATAGCTGTACCATACAGCGGTTATAGGAAATGGTTCGATATACAGAGAGTGTGTGCACCAGCATCTGAGGAACAGTGATGGTTGTTAGCGATATGTCGATCAGGGAGAGCTGGCTGAGGAGGAAGTACATGGGGGTCTGAAGCTTGGGGTCTGAGCAAGCAACAAGCACTAGGAGAGTATTGCCCACAACTGCCAGCAGGTACATGACAAGGACAACTCCAAAAATGACTGGCTGCATCTCTGGCCTGCTGGACAAGCCCAGCAGCACAAACTCTGTCACTTCTGTCCTGTTTTCAGTGGCCATAAGTCATGGTCTACATCACCTGCAAAGAAGGAAGATCAGAGTTGAAAAAGGAGGAGAAAAATGGCAAGCTCAAACTGATCTCTGAGCTTCTTCACCCTGAGAAAGTCACTCACTGGAGTGAGGATCTTTTCCTATCCTTAGCATCTAAAATGGATTTTTGTTCTTTTAATAACAGAGTTCTTTATTGACTAAACTTACACAGGATGAGGGTAGAAGTGATTGATACAATCCTCTACTTAATGGTTAGCTTTTGATGAAAATACTATCTTGCAATTGATGGGAATTTCACATCTCCTCATTTCAGCCTTTCTCTATAAATAGATCAAGAGTGCACACAGTGCCATAACTTTTCATGCCAGTACACAAATGAACATATTTTCAGTAAATATCATCTTTCTATATGAATGTGAGAAAAGTAATTTTAGGGCTGGAGACATAACTCAGTCTGTACAGTGCTTGTCATACACGAATTAGGGGCTGAGCTTAGTCCCAGACGTGACATAGAAAGATGCATGGTGGCACATGCCTGAAACCCCAGCAGTGAGCATGCAGACACAAGTAGGTCCTGGGACCCACTAGCCACCCAATCCCACACCATTGAGGGACACAGCATGCAGTCACAAATAGATCCTGACGCTTACTACCCTTCAGGCTCCATACCAATTAGGACACTGTCATGAAAGACAACAAGTTCATTGGCTTCTGGAGAATAAAAACAGAGACTGACCTCTATCCTCCACATTACATGCATGTGCTGTACGTGCACACACTGACATGCATGCAATACACACAGAAAATAGGATACAACTATACTGCCCTACACTTGCCTACTTCCATGCTTAGATTCTGCTCTTGGGTGGTCCATACTCTGTGCCTCTGAATAATATGCTAATAAAAGTGTGTTTGCATGTTATCACGGTATCTTTGGCTTTTCACTGCAAAGGATGAAATGCCATCCTCTTCACAGCAGCCTACCCTTCTATCTTTCTTGCTCTAAGTTTTGATAGTCACTTTAGTTCTTTGGTTCCTGGTTTTCATCAGATTTTCCATATCTATTCAATAAATGAACAAACAATATGATTAATGCCATAGCAGTCACAGTCTTTGCATGTCAAGAATATCTTTGTTTTAAATCTACATATCCCTGGAGGCTGAGAACATTTTTGTTTCTCATCTTAAGCTAGAGGCTTGATGCCTATGTGAGTCTGTTTTCTTTTCTGTATTTCTTTCTGGTAATTCTTTTAGACTGTTAATTCCTGTCATCCCTACGTTTTATAAAGATGCTGCTTCATGCGGGTATTTTCATTAATACTGGGAAGCATGGATAAGAGAAGTTTTAACATGAAGATTGTGGTTCTTCGTGTCTGAGAAAATTTCTCATAGTTCCTTTAACTTGGGAGCAGGGAGGTGCTCAGTGGATTAAGTTGTTGCTTTACAAGCACACAGACCTGAGTTCCTCCTCAGAACTCACAGAAAAGCTAGGCGTCGCCATGCACACTTTTCTCTGTAGCATTTTTCTCCAGAAAAATTATTAATTGGACGTTAAACTTTTTTGTTTAACCTCTTTTTCCTTAAGTATTTAGCTCACATTTTTTCTAGTCTTTAAATTACATTGTAAGCAGAGCAATTCACAATTCATATTTATTTTATTCTTGCAGTCATGTTAGTGTGCAATGAAATCTTGATTGTACTATTTCAATATAATGATGTTCTCTGAAAATTCACACCTTTACGTTATCTCTTACACCAGTCATCAAGATTTTTTTCCCTCAGTAAATTACTATTTTATTGTCCTGCCTGTATGTGAGCTCCATGCTGCTTGCTCTATATAGCTAGTATCAATTGCTCATGCTATTGTATTTGGAAATATGAATCCAGACTATTCTCCCAAGAATATGAAAGTTAACTATGTGAAAACACAGAAAACTTGTTCTTATGCTAATTATCCCAAATAAAAGTGACAGCATTGCTCTGAGAAATGATCAGTAAATCAATAGCAATATATAACCCTCTCTAGATAACAGTTCCAAATTTTCACTGGAATAAAAGTATAGGCTGGCATGGTCTGAGCGTCAAGACAGAGAGAAGGAAGTATGCAAAACGGCTTGTCGAGTCTTCATGTTGGAAGACATTCGCTTTGATCTGCACCCCTGTACTCTGTCTAAACCTTCCCCTTTCTCTCTTTTATCCTTTTCCTGAATTGGCTACTTCTGGCTTCCAATCCTTCCAAGAAGGCACGTGCTCTCCTTGACTGCAGTCCCTCCCAGAACTCTAAGATGTTGTGATCTCCTTGTTACTTACCTTATCTCTTAGTACTCCACTGAAATGTCACATTTGCCGGTGATTGCCCTTTCTTCTGCCTTATGATGCAGTTTCTCCTCTATTACTGGGTTGCTGAGATCTCTAGAGACATGGGAGAACTAAAGCAAAAGATAAACACAACACCAAAGCCATCTCAGCTACAGCTGGTACTAAAGGTGATTGTCCCTTCCTCTGGAAGCCAGTCACAAAAAGATTACACGATTAAGTCTATTAGTCAGGGCCATTGGTCTTTAACGCCTTAAATACTGATTGTCCCTTAAAGTGTCAGAGAGCAGAGAGATGCTTGCACTGTGTTTTACCCCAAAGGATTTGCTTCATTAGGCTGGAGCTTCCTTCAGCACTTGGCACATGTTCCTGAAGCACATCACTATTCTATTGGCTGGACTTTGGTTTTCCTACATCTTCTAATCCGCACATTGTCAGATCATCTTTAGTTAATAGAACATATCTACAAAGAAGGGAAGAGCAGCGAAGGTGGAGAGAACTTACATTCTCCAATGTTTATTCTTGCACCTTGATTTCTTCCCATATCTGTGTGTGTAAGTGGATGTAGCTTAAATTATCTTATGTTCCTCTATGTTATCAATTCTTCAAAGTCAACTCACATTCAGATATGAACATACGTGTAGAAATGACTGTGGGAGAGAGGAGGCAGGCAGGAAGAAAGGAATATGGGATAACACTGGGGAAAGAGTAAAAGACAACAGCATTCAAGAAATAGAGGAGAAGTCTGTAATTTATCCCTTATGCAGATAACAGCATAATAATGCAACCCATTTTCTTTCAAGTAAAACTAAGTCATGTTTCCAATCAATCATATTCAAGAAGAGTAGCAAACAATGGCTGTGTTCTTGTAGGTGGGTTTCAGGAATCCATCTATGTTCCTTTTCTGTTCTTCAGTCTCAACTATGCTCCCATCAGACCTTGAGCTCAATAGGCCTCATTCAAGCTTCTTGTAGCTATCAAGGGCACTGGGAAAGAAAAGAGAGAGGCATGTTCTTTGGATGAGATACCCACACAGACATTGCTGGAACTCTTCAAGTCAGTAAATTAAACTGAAACCTAGATGAGGGGAAAGAAAGCCTGGAAGCAAGCACATGAACCATCCATAGATTCTCAGCTCCTGCCTGGTGCTTCAGGGACATCTTGAGACATGAAAGAATGAGAGCTGAAGTGCCCAGCCAAACCCTGAATATTCTTCACTTTCCTGTTCCATGAAACCATCAGCAGACAGGAATAGACTCTCCTTAGGGACTTACTGATCTAAGTTCTGCTTTCAGTTCACTTCCCTTCTCAAACTGAAGAGTCAAAATGGCTGCTTCTGTGGTGTATTAAGTAGAATTTTTTTCCATGTCAAAAATAGCTCTTCCAGAATCTCACAAATAAATTGCATGCAGTGTCACATGTTTCCGGATCTTAGATCCACAGCACACTTCTCCATACCCTCCTGCACTCTTGCTCCATGACTCTTTGCTCCTTCCCAGCATTCACTTTCACTAAAAATGCATATTTACTATATTTAGCAATCTCCTACTCTATTCCTTCCATTGACTACAATATTTTATCTCACATTTCAACTCCATTTAACCTTCTTGGTTCCAATGTCTCCATTTTTCTACTTTCTGTCCCCTCTCTATTGACTTTGGGACAGGATAAAATGGTAATCACATTCTTTCTTTTTTTCCTATATCAAGTTAGTGGTATAGACCAGCCGCCTTCCTGTCTCTTATCATTTTCCATAATACCCTTTCTGTAGGGGAGCTTACCACAGTAAGGCTTACATCCATGCACTCACTCTGGGACTCTACTAACCCCTGGAGGCTCCAGATGTGTTCAGAAGAAACACTAATTAGAATGATTTAAGCTCTCTCACCCTCCTGTATCCCATGGGGCTGAAACTCACAGGTCTGCTCCATCTCCTGCCTTATGCCTGCATCTACCACACCACTGAGGCAAAATCCATAAAACTTCTGAAAACAATTAGGCTGCAGGGAAATCTACTTTGGGAGACACCATCAGAGTCTTACAAACTGTCGAGAGTGGGTGAGGAGCGACCCAAGGGAAAGCTGATTCCCTACTATCATCTCAAGAAGCCATCTTTCATAACATATCTTTCCTGTAATGTGGACTCGGCTGAATTAGATGCCAGGCATGAGGACTTTTGACAGAGCAACAGGTCGGCTCTGGCAATTAGCACGTGTTCACGAACTGTCGTTTCCCACTCCCTCCTAATTCCATGCCTTTGCTGGGTTAAAACTCACCATGTGCCTATTAAAAATACCATCCACAAATAACCTGATTTAAATGTGTTTTTAAGAAGAAGCAACAGTGGAGAGATTCTTAGTCACATTTTAAATATAATTTTAAAATTAGGTTCTACATCATTTTTCGTAGAACTTAATGATGATAAGTCATCAAAGTAGCAGCAAACTGGATGCAAAGCAGTGTTTTCCATCATTTACCTGCATTAAAGAACGTCAGTAATTATCTAGAAAACCCAGACTTCTGGTTAGTAATTGTGATCAAATTCCAGAGGAAATAAATACATTTAAATCAATGTTTTCAAAATAAAGACTACATATTTAAAGAGCCTAGTTGATTATCCATCACCAAGTAGTCAATTCTAAAACAGACAAATCTGGGTTGTTTCTCTCTCAAATTTTGTACTCTATCTGGAGTACCTGTACATTAAGAAACTAGGAAAGGTCATTTGAAATAGAGTATGTGGGAAGGGTGAGCAGATACCATAATACAGGTAATGTGAATCAGAGGGAGAATTTGTGGAATGGAAAGCTGAAGCAGGGATAGGAGAGTATGATGGAAAAGGGCAGGATGATTGATCAAAACTCAAGATGTATCAAAAAACCATGTGGAAATGTATTGCTTTGTAAACTAATTAAACACTGTAAGCACAGTTCACACTGGCCAGCAGAAGAGGCAGGCCACGTGCCCATGGAATTTCCCCACTGGCTCAGTTCAGTTCCCACAGACCCAATCCTCTGCCACCCCTCTAACCTCCTACCCCCTACTATATCCCATGCACATGCTCAAGCACCTCACACCCACCAGAAGAACAGGTAAGCCACCTACCAATGGAACTTCCCTATTCTCCTCCGTCCACCAAGTCGCTGTGCCCCTATCCCCAACTTGGGCAGATACACTCATCACACAGAAGACCAGGAGGGCTGCCCACACCCAAACCTTCCCCACCTCTCTGTTCCCCAGACCCAATAGTAAGGATCTTCCCCAGCACCCCAACAGAACACCAACTACAGCCTCCCTCTCCCATCACCAGCCTCCAACACCAGCAAGCAGTCCCCATGAACTCACCAGCCTGACAGGCCAGTAAAATCAGCAACACATAGCCAACACACTCTCTTATAATCCAGAGATGAATCAGAAACCAAGAGACAAAACACACACCCAACAAAGATAAATCTAGAAATCAGCAACAAGGCCAAAAATCACCCCACACCCAGATGCCTAGACCACAGAAGAAGCACACAATCAATAGCAGCCAGGGCAATATGTCTCCGACAGAGCCCAGCTATACCACCACAACAGGCCTAGTATATTCCACCATAGAAGAAGCACAAAAATACTGGAGAGATGGCTCAGTGGTTAAGAGCACTCACTGCTCTTCCAGACATCCTGAGTTCAATTCCCAGCAACCACATGGTGGCTCACAACCATCTATAATGGGATCAGATGCCCTCATCTGGCATGCAAGTGTACCTGCAGGTAGAGCATTCATATAAATAAAACAAAATCTAAAAAAGAAGAAACAGAAAAACACCTTAAAAGAAACCTTTATGAAGATAATAAAGATCTTTAAAAAGAAATGAATAAATCCCTTAAAAAATTGAGAAAAAGACAATAAAAAATTGGATAAAATCAATAAATTCCTTGAAGACAGGCAACAAAAAACCAAACAGTAAAGAAAACAGATAAAACCGTTGGAGACCTAAAAACAGAAACAGAAGCAATGAACACACACACACACACACAAACACACACACACACTGAGGAAGTTCTGGAAATGAAAAATCTAGGCATACAAACAAGAACTACAGAGGCAAAGTATATCAACAGAAAACAAGAGATGGAAGAGAGACTCTCAGGCTTTGACGGTATGGTAGAAAGATAGATAACTGGTCAAAGAAAATATTAAATTTAAAATCTTCCTGGAACAACACGTCCAAGAAATCTGGGACACTATGAAAAGACCAAACCTACAAATAATAGGAATACAGGCATGAGAAGAATCCCAGATCAAAGGCCCAGGAAATACTTTCAACAAAAATTTGGAAAAAAATTTTATTGACAAAAAGTGTCCTAACATGTAGGAGAAAACTGGACCTGCCACTGAGCAGTACAAGACCTGAGACCAGCATGGACTTATCCAGAGACAGACCTGCCCAGGCATGCCCAGGGAACAACAACTGCAGTCTGGCAGCCAATGGGACACTGGGAGGGGTGGATGGTATAATAGGCTTCCTCCTGTAACAAACTAAGTCTGCCTTTTGCCACTCACCTGTCTCCCATAGTCTGTGTCCTGACTCCACGCCAACTCTACCCCCTCGCCTGAAGGGTCCCGTGGATAGGTACAAGCAACACTAACATAAAGAAGGAGATGCCTATAAGGGTACCAGAAGCATACAGAACACCAAGAAGACTGGGCCAGAAAAAGAAGTCCCCTTACCGCATGATAATCAAAGCACTAAACATATAGAACAAAAAAGAATATTAAAAATCTGCACAGGAAAAAGATCAAGTAGCATGTAAAGGCAGACCTATTAGAATTACACCTGAATTCTTAATGGAGACTCTGAAAGCCAGGAAGGCCTGGAAAGATGTGCTGCAGACACTAAGAGACCAAAGATACCAACTCAGACTACGATACCCAACAAAACTTTCAATCACCATGGATGGACAAAACAAAATATTCCGTGATAAAGTCAAATTTAATCATTATATATCTACAAATCCAACCCTACAGAACTTGCTACAAGGAAAATGCCAACCCAAGGATGTGAGCTAGACTCATAAAAACACATGTAATAATGTAATATCACACCAGCAAAACTACAAAAGGGAAGCACACACACACACACACACACACACACACACCAACCACAACACAGGAAGAAAATAATAGGCGTTGGTAGCTACTGGATCACAATGGCAGGAGAGAAGCGCTGTGCTGGGCCAATTAATAGGCCCATAGAACATGTGTGTGGCCCTTTAAGTGGCAAATCCTGGTACACCTGCTGAAAAGCCCCCCAGAATAGTATCTACTTCCTCTGTCTTTATGAAGCCCTGTTCACCTATATTGGCTATTGGGCTATTTACTCTTTTACCCTTTAACTGACCGTTACCCCTCCCTCTCTGATTTGCAAGCTTTAGATAGGCTGATTGAAGTGTCTAGCAAGCAGAGATCAATGTTATTGGGCTCCTCCATTGTGTACTGCCTACCTTCTCCATAAAAACCTGCTTCCAACACAATAAACGGACTCGCACCATGAATTTGCGCCAAGGACACATTACCCAGAGTCTGTTTCTTGGATTAGTGACTCTAGGCCACTCACTCCCTCATGTACTCTGAACCCACAAAAACCCACAACAGGAATTAACAATCACTGGACATCGATATCTCTCAATATCAATGGTCTCAATTCCCCATTAAAAAGACACTAACAGAATGGATATGAAAGAAGGATCTATTCTACCACTTCATACAAGAAACACACCTCAACATCAAAGACAGGCATTACGTCATGGTAAGAAGCTGGAAAAAATATTCCAAGCAAACAGATCTAAGAAGCACGCAGGCACTGCCATCCTAATATCTGACAAAATAGCCTTTAAACCACGATTACTCAAAAGAAATGGTGAAGGGCATTTCATATTTATTCAAGGAAAAATGTTCCATGATGATGTCTCAATTCTTAACAGCTATGCCCCAAACACAAAGGGCCACCTGTGTAAAAGCAATGTTGCTAAAGCTTAAGACACATATTGACCCTCACACACTGGTAGTGGGAGACTTCAATACTCTACCCTCACGAATGGACATATCATTCAGACAAAAACCAATCAAGAGATAACAGACATTATAAACAAATAGGCCTAACAGATAGCTACAGAACATTTAACACAAACACAAAAGATTATACCTTCTTCTCAGCACCTCATGGAACTTTCTCCAAAACAGGACACATACTGGGTCACAAAGCAAGTCTCAACAGATACAAGAAAATTGAAATGATAGCTTGCATCCTATCTGACCACCATAGATTAAAGCTGCATATTAACAACAGAAAAAGCAGACAGCTTGCAAAAATCACAGAAACTCAACAACTCTTCCATGAATGACAACTGGGTCAAGACAGAAATAAAGAAATTAAAGACTTTCTGGAATTCAATGAAAATGACTCACAGCATACCCAAACTTGTGGGGCACAATGAAAGTGGTGCTCAGAGGAAAGTTCATGACTCTAGGTGTCTACATTTTTTTAAAAGAATGGAGAGATTTCATACAAATGACTTGACAGCACACCTGAAAGCTCTAGAACAAACAGAATCAAGTATTCCCAAGAAGGGTAGTCAGCAAGAAATAACTAAGCTGAGGGCTGATATCAATGAAACAGAAACAACAAGAACAATACAAAGAATCAACAAAACAAAGAGCTGGTTCTTTGAGAAAATCCACAAGGTAGACAAACCCCACTCAAACTAACTAAAAGACTGAGAAAGAATATCCAAACTAACAAAATCAGAAATGAAAGAAGGACATAACAACAGACATCAAGGAAACACAACGATTCATTGGGACATACATTGAAAATCTGTACTCCACTCTGTGTATGTGACAGACACCTTTAATTCCAACCCTCTGAAGGCAGAGGCAAGAGGATCACTGTGAGTTAATGATCAGCTGGTCTACAGAGTGAGTTCCAGGAGAGTCAGAGTAACAACAGAGAAACACTGCCTGGGGAAAAACAAAACTCTCCACCATATTAGAAAATCTAAAAGAAATGGATAATTATCTCAATTAGCACCACTTAACAAATTTGAATTGAGATCATATACAAACTTAAATGAACATATAAGCCCTTCATAAATAAAAAAGTCATTAAACATTCTCCTCCCAGAAAATCTCCCATGCTCATGAATAGCTCAGATTAAGAAAGCAAAAAGAGTTACCCTACCAAAAGCGATCTACAGCTTCAACCCAATCCCCATCAAAATTCCAAGACAATTCTTCATAGACCTTGAAAGGATAATTCTCAACTTCATATGAAAAAACAAAAATCCCAGAATGGATAAAACATTCCTGAACAACAAAAGAACATCCAGAGCTATCACCATCCTTTATTCCAAGTTATACTCAGAGCTATAATAATTTTTTTAAAAAACACATGGTATTGGCATAAAAACAGACATGTTGACAAATATAATCCATCAAAGACCCAGACATAAATCCACACACCTATGGATACCTGATTTTTTTTTTTTTATAAATAAGACAGAAATACGCACTGGAAAAAGAAAGCATCTTCAACAAATGGTGTTGTTCAAACAGGATGTCTGCATGTACAAGAATACAAATTGATCCAAATTTATCACCCTGCACAAAGCTCAAGTCCAAATGGATCAAAGACCTCAACATGAATCCAGATCCACTGAACCTGATAGGGGAGGAAGTAGAGAACAGCTCTGAATGCACTGACACAGGAGACGACTTCCTGAACAGAACACTTTAAGAAATGTTCAGCATCCTTAGCCAGCAGGGAAATGCATTTCAAAACCACTTTGAGAGCTGGGCAGTGTTTGCTGGCTCATGCCTTTAATCCCAGCACTCAAGAAACAGAGACAGGTGAATCTCTGAGTTCAAGGCCAGCCTGGTCTACAGCCAGAGATACACAGAGAAACTTTGTTTCAAAGCAAACAAACCAACAAACACAGCACCCAACCAACCAAATAAAAAATCACTGTCTTTAAGTAAAACTAGGATTTATAATTTTTTTTAAAAACTACTTTGTGATTCCATTTTACACCTGTCAGAATGGCTAAGGTAAATAACACAAGTCACACTTCACGCTGGTGAGGAAGTGGAGTAAGGGGAACACTGGTTCCCTGTGGAGTACAAACTAGTACAACCACTATGGAAATCAATATGGCAGTTCCTCAGAAAATTGGGAATCGATCAACCTCAGGACCCAGCTATACCACTCTTGGGCATATATCCAAAGGACATGTTATCCTACAAGGACACTTGCTCAACTATGTTCAGAAAGGCTCTATTCATAAAAACCAGAAACTACAAGCAACCTAGATGTCCCTCAACTGAAGAACAGACAATGAAAATGTGGTACATTCACACAATGAAGTATTACTCAACTGTTAAAAAAATAACATCATGAACTTTGCAGGCAAATGGATGGAACTGATAAAAGCATCCTGAGTGAGGTAGTCCAGGCCCAGAAAGACAAACATGGTGTGTGCTCACTTATAAGTGAATATTAGCTGTTAAGTAAAGAACAATCATCCTACAATTCACAGACCCAGAGAACCTAGATAATAAGGAAGGCTCAAAGTGTATGTGGGGTGAGGGGTAGATGAATCTCCCTGAGAAAGAGAAACTCAATATGTATTTTGGGTGCACTGGGTGCCAGTGGGGACTGGAGGGGGAGGGGTCAGGTGTGTGGGGGTGAAGGGTGAGAGTATAGGGAGAGATGGCTGTTATTGGAGAGCATCTGAAGGCAAGGTGGAAACATAGCAAAATGGAAACTCCTGGAATCTACTAGGGTGACCCTAGTGAGGACTCTTAATAATGGAGAATATGGAGCTTGAACTGGCCATCTTCTGTAATCTGGCAAGCTACCAATGCTAGGACTGGGGCATCAGCCCACCTACAAAATGTTAGACCTACAATCTGTCCTGCCTGCAAGATGTGTGGGGCAATGGTGGCACAGATCTTGTGGCAGTGCCCAACCAATGTCTAGCTTAACTTAAGAACCATGTAATGAGAGGGAGCCCATGCCTGACATTGCCTGGATGCCCAGGAACCAGAGATTGGATAGTCCAGAGATCTAGGGTAGGGCCAAACACAATTGCCAAAATACCAATGAAATAATTCCTAATGATATTCTGCAATACCCCTCGATTGATGCTGTGCCCAATTGTCATCAGAGAGCCTTCCTCCAGCAGCAGAGGGAGAAGGTGCAGAGACCCACAGACAGATACTATGCAGAGAGAGCCTAAATTGGAGGTCTCCCATTGGTGCCTCCCCTCAGAACTCAGGAAACCCTATGGAAGAAAAGATTTTTGGAGCCAGATGCGATCGAGGAGACCAGGAGAACACGGCCGAAAGAATCAACTAAGCAGGCCTCAAGTGAGCTCACAGAGACTGAAGCAGAAAGCACAGAGCCTGCATGGGTCCGCACCGGATTATCTGCATATATGTCAGGGATGTTATCTTGGAGTTCTTGTGGGACTCTTTTGACAATGGGAGTGAGAGTTTCTTTGACTCTTTTACCTGAGTCCACATCGAGGGACCATAGAAGCTGGAGTCCGATGGCCTCCGTGGGGGGCAGCAGCTATGGACACGGTCACGCGGTAAAGAAATGTGCCGGCCAACATCGTGCTGCCTTAATATGATTCCCGTCATCATCTGGCCATTGTTCTATTTCAGGGTGTTTTCCTTTTTCAGGGTGCATTTTCCACACGCCGTGCAGTCACTGTCCCTTCCACAATCTCCGGAGACGCACTCACACAGAGATGCACTCCAGCACTCCTAGGCATCTCTCCACACAATCAAGTTGGTAACTGAAATCAACCGTCTCACCTTCCTGTACTCAAGGTGCACTCACACAGACTCCCCAGGGATCCTGTGTCTGACTTGAGAGCCTGTTTTTCAACTGTTTGAAACACAGTTTGTTTTTTCAAATAAAAATCAAAGCTGTTTCCAGAAACAGCTCCCATGATCAATAGAGACAGAGACAGATGTCAATAGATGTGAACTCCTACTGAGATCCTTTGGACCTCTGTGTAGGATATAAAAGTGGCTCTGGATGCAGGTAGAAAATGGGTTACATGGCTTAGTAAAGAAGTCAGATGGCTCATTTTGCACAGTGTAGGACAGTGGTGTCTCCTTTCCTGGTGGTGTATTTCCACAGATAGAAATGTCTAAGTGAAACATATTGGTCTCTCCTTGTATGTCAGATGAGAGGCAGATAGATAATATTAGAGTTTTGAATTACAGAATAAGATTTTGATGATCCATGAAATAACATAGTGATTATTGCAATGATAGTGTGTTGTGTGCTTTAAAACAGCTAAAAGAATAGAATTGGATATTCTTAACAGAAGGGAATGGTAAATGTCAATAGTTTTGTTATTAGGCTGATTTTATCATGCAGCAGAAACATATATTATAATATCATATTATGATCAACATCTGTATATATGTCTTTGAATATCGTCAAAAATAAAGTTAAATCAACTAAACAAAAATTTAAATCCTATTAATTTTCTCACAATTCCTAACCCAACAAAAGGTAGAATTAGGATAATCATATATTGTTTTATTTCTATTATTACATGTATACTAAATGAGTTATAATTTCCATGCCAAATCTGAGAAGTTCCTAAGAGGCTGAAAGGAAAATAGAATACATAGTTATAGATGGAGGGAAACACTCTGGACAAGAGGATCAAGAGGGGATGGGGAGGGAAGAATGGACAAGGGAGGGAATACAGGGAAAGTCAGCTCAAATAAGGACCATTCATGCAGTAGTATGGAAACACAATAGAGTAGAAACTTCCTAAAATAAGTAAACTTATGAGGTCGACGTAAAACTGCCCAACAATGAGGAGACAAAGTCCAACTGTACATCTCTTGTCACCAAATGAAGCTTCCAGCACCATGACTGGGCTACATCTAATTCAGTTGATGGCCATAGGGGTCCCATGGGAATTCCCAAACAACCCAGGCTGTTGCCAAGACTATAGGTTGCTCTCTACAAACTGTCAGCAAGGTCTTATTGCTGAAGACAACACCTACACAACTCACTGACCAAGGAGAAGTCAAGCTGGTGCCTCCATGGAGCCTTCACCACAATGGGCTATTGCCCTGGTGCCAGAAGATTTCCTGCACACTGCCAAAGAAGAAACATAAACACCAACTTCATCTACAATGGTGTCCTACCTGTAAGTCATGCTGGTCAAGGGTGGCACAAAGCTTGTGAGAGTAAGCTAACAATTTCTGATTTGACTTCAGGCTCACTTCATGAGATAAACTCCACACCTGGCACGTCCCGATTGACCAAGTCCCTGAGACTAGACAGCCTAGGGACCTTGCATAAAAGCAAATACTACTGTCTACTAAAGGAATGTGGCAATTACATAACAACTAACATTCTGCTGTACTCATAGATCACGCCTTGCTCATCAGGAAGCATCATCATGCCAGCATCATCAGGAAAGCTTCCTCCTGCATCACATGGGAACAGATACATTGAGTGGATAGAGGATACCAGGAAAGCAAGGTCCTCTAAATCAACATATGAACTCACAGAGACTGAGGCAGCATGGGTGGATGGGGTCCTAGAGATTAAAGGCAGAGTGGCTCACTCCCCCATCCCAAACACAGATGCATGCCCAGGGTCGGCTGCATGCCCAGCAGTAGGTGGCCAACAGAAAACAAACTCAATGCCATCTTCGGAGGTTCCTTTTCTCAAAATTTCATGTCAGGTCTTTTTTGTTTCCTTTTTAATTTTATCTTTTATTTTTTACTTTTATTCATGTTTTTAACGCTACAGGTATTTGTGTATATATTTATGGATTCCAGTTTGGGTTTTTATGGGGTTCCTGAGTGTGCAAACTAGTGGGGCTCTGCATCTATAACTCTTTCTTGTCCCTTTTTGGGGTTCTGTTCCTTAGTTTGTATATTCTGATTTGCTTGTTTTTGTCTTATTTTATTATTATCCTTTAGATGCCTTTTTGTTTTGTAATGAGAGACAGAAATTGGGACGAATTTGGATGGGGGAGGAAGTGGAAAGAAACTGGGAGGAGTAGAGGAAGGGAAACCCATAACCATACTGAATAAAAATCTAATATCAATTTTTAAAAGAATTTTGGTGCCTGTGTCTAAGGAAAATGAAAACAGACAATAAGAAAATTGTTGCCCTTCCATGGCTGGAGGAACAAGGGGCTTCGCTATGGTCAATGAGTGAAATGTCGCTGTGCCAAATGTCTTGGCAACTTCATACGCAGTGGAATTTTTTTTCTATAGCTTCATTTCTACAGATTTATTGCCCTTGTGCCTTCACAATAACCTACTTTCCAGTACCAGGATGGTTTTTCTCTTGATGAACAGATCTTGAGTTCAGTTAGGGAGCTGTTGGCTTCTGCCACCGTATATGTGCCACCACAGCACCCGTAGCGTTATTGTGCCGTGCTGATTGTTGTGATTCACAGGTAAAATGTCACAGTCTTTACTACCCATGTTCTCATCCAGTTATACAGAACACTTTTGTCTATCAGCTCTAGAGAAACATCATGTGGATACGAAGTGTCAATGGTCACAAACTTCACTTTCTGACTTTTAACTCCGTCATGAAATAGCTTCAACAGGAATTTCCCCAACAACTGGCTGCTCCTTACCAAACTTCCCAGTAATCAACATCTTTCCAACTCTCACAATTTTTATTCTCATTAATGACCTCTCAACTACGTTTGAGAAAAGGAATACTTATTCCTTTCTCTAAATATTATTGCCTAAAGGCTGGCATAACAATCTAACCTGATTGTTTCTCAGCAATGTCCACTTCTCAGTTATTTTTGCTTTTCCAACCCAAGACTCTAAAATTTTCCATGGCCACCAATGTCAGCTCCTCTTCTTCCCTATCCTAATGCTAGGAGATAGTTATGAACTTACTTATCACCTACATTTTGTATCCTCTGATATTTCTGTCTCCAGTTAGAACTTTTCATGAGTCTCAAGAATTTTATGTTCCACATACATGAGCCACCATCACTCAGACTTCTCATACATTTCAGAAAATTCACATCGTGAAAAACTTTTTCGATTTCTGCCTCCCAAACAAATGTAAAAGACCTCAGTGCTCCCTAGTCTGCCATGGATATACAAGTGAGGAAATGACTACACCTAGTATATCATATTCCCCATTCATTATTTTCCTAGAGCATAACAACCTAAAACATTAGTGTGTCTAAGCATTTTTACTCAAGAAAAACCCCAAACCTGACCACCTCCTCGTGGTAATACAGCCACGGTGGAGCTGCTGATCCAGTCTCTGTTATCAAAGACCTGTAGGATGGCACAGCCCAAAGATGAAATGGAACAATTCGTGCACTATAAACGTTGAAATTGTTATTCCTTTGAGCTGAGAGATTATTGAACAAATATACTACAAATTTCAGAGAGGCTTAAACAATTTTGTGATTTCCTCAAAATTTTTTCTTATTAATAATAATTTGAAATTCAAGTTGACTTCTGTCTGGAAGGTACCATATGACCCAATATCACTAAAATGAAAAGTGTCTGTAATCCAACCAGCCAAGTTACCATTGGCTTATTATTTAGTTCATATTCTATACAAGAAAGATATTCAGATTTAGTGATCTTAAAATATCCTATAATTCCAATGAGAAAGGGGACCAGAATCATTTACTAATGAAATTACTTCTTTACTAATCTAACCATGAGACAGTAGATAGCAAAGATTATTCTAGAGGGATTTGATTCTTATCCCTCATTAAGAATATACTTTGCTTGGTAGTGAGACCACACCTTGAGGTGGTCTCTTATTAACCCTTGGTTCTCAGGAAATGTGTCATTCTTTGTTTGTCTGAGAGCCAGGCTGAAATGTGGAGCTTCCTGAAAAGCCTCCATAGTGCTCCTTTCACATCCTGGTTCCTTAGGCTGTAGATTAGAGGATTTAACATGGGGCTGATGAGTGTGTAGAAGATGGCAACCTGGCGATCCTGGTCTAAGTCATAGCTGGATGATGGCTTGAGGTACATTCTAGCCACAGAGCCAAAAAGGAGCAGCACAACTATGACGTGAGAGCTACAGGTGGACAGAGCTTTCTGCAGGGCGGCAACTGAGTGCATGTGGGCTATGGCAATTCCTATGCAGACATAGGAAGCCCAAATGAATAAGAAGGGACTGCCCACCACGACGAAACCCTCAGTGAAGATCAACATTTCGTTGACCACAGGTCGAGTGCAGGAGAGCTTCAGCAGAGGAGTGATGTCACAGAAGAAGTGGGTGACCTGGTTGCCACAGAAGGTTAAACGGGTGATCAACGCGGTATACAGGAGACTGTGGAGGCTGACCACCACCCATGAGGTGAGTATTATTTGTAGACAGAGCTTATGACTGACAATGGCAGAGTACCTTAAAGGGTCACAGATAGCAACATAGCGGTCATAGGCCATGGCACCCAGCAAGTGGACTTCCATGCTGCCCACGGCCATAAAGAAGAATAGCTGTACCATACAGCGGTTATAGGAAATGGTTCGATATACAGAGAGTGTGTGCACCAGCATCTGAGGAACAGTGATGGTTGTTAGCGATATGTCGATCAGGGAGAGCTGGCTGAGGAGGAAGTACATGGGGGTCTGAAGCTTGGGGTCTGAGCAAGCAACAAGCACTAGGAGAGTATTGCCCACAACTGCCAGCAGGTACATGACAAGGACAACTCCAAAAATGACTGGCTGCATCTCTGGCCTGCTGGACAAGCCCATCAGCACAAATTCTGTCACTTCTGTCCTGTTTTCAGTGGCCATAAGTCATGGTCTACATCACCTGCAAAGAAGAAAGATCAGAGTTGGAAAAAGAAGGGCTAATGGCAAGGCTCAAACACATCTCAGAATCTCTTCACTTTGCTGGGTCACTTATTGGAACAGCATATGTTCCTAACACTCAGCATCAACAAGCTCACTTTGTTTCTTTGATAATGGTATTCCATCAAGTCAACTGAACTTCCAGGAAGGAGTGTTAGAAGAGAATGTGATACCTCTGACTTTATCAATGGCTATATTTTTATGAAAATATGTGGCAGCCATTTCGTGGTTAACCGTGAGTCACATATACTATAATCTATTAATTTGGGACTGACTGCAGGTCATGTGGACTGCAGCCTGTTGATTTGTGACTTGGCAGAGAACATCCTGTACCAGCATGTTCCTTGTTGGCCTGAGTGAGGTTTTGGTTCCCATGAAAACTGATTTGTATAGGTTAAGCATTAATATGGAGATATGGGAGGTTGGTTGGATATTTCCTAACTGTTACTGGACTATAAAAATCCTACGCACCTTGATCAGAACTTGTCTTGGTGTCCCTTCTTGTGTTCTCTGTCTCTTTTCATTCCCAGGCCCTGGACAAGGGGCAAACCAGTAGTGTGTCGCAGAGGACTGCAAAAATAGAGTCTGCAGCAGAAGGAATTTGCACATCTCTTTAAGTCAGATTTTCACTATAAGTAGAACTACAGGTGCTCCAGTGCAGTGACTTTCTATGCTGCTGTACAGAAAGATATTTTAGTGAAATAATATACTTTGGGTGGTGGTGGCACATGTCTTTAATCCCAGCACTTGTCAGGCAGAAGCAGGCAGATATTTGAGTTCGAAGCCTTCCTGTTCTATAGCGTGAGTTCCAAGACAGTCAAGCCTACATATGGAAACGAAAAAAAATAATTAATTAATTAATTAATTAAAAATAATACTCTTTTCAAAAAAGAAATAATATACTCCTATATGACTGGAAGAAAAATGGAGTTAGAATAAGGATAACTGTGGAAGAACATGTGACTAAATGGTCCTTACCCTAAGCTTGCCTACCTCCATGCTTAATCTCAGTTCTTCAGACTCCATGTTTCTGTGCCTCTGAATGACATGCTGCCAGTTTCTACACGTGTGCGTGTTAAATTATCAATTACAGATATCCTTTGGCCTGCTACTACCGGGGATGAGGTCATCATCTTCACAGGATCTCAAGCTTTTCCTTTCCTCAGTTTTTACTAATAAGTTTAGTTCTTTCATTCATGGTTTTTACCTAACTTTTCTATTGATATTCAGGAAATTTGCAATAGTATCTTATAATAATGCTAGCAAATACTCTTGACCTTTGAATTTCAAGACAAGTTTCATCGTTTATAAACTCACATCTGATGTCTAAAAGTGTTACCTTACAAGGTTATCCGCCATGATCAAGTTGGCTTTCTCCCAAGGTGCATGGAAGGTTCAACACAGAAGTCAATGAATATAATAAATCCTATTAATGAACTTAAAGACAAAAAGCATGTGATGACCTCAAATAAGCCACAAAGCCCTATACAAAATCTAACATGCCTCCATGATAAAAGTCCTAGAGAGAATAGGACTTAAAGGAACAGAAGTCAACAAAGGCTGCATATGACACACCCACAGCCAGCATCATCTTAACTCGAGAAAGACTTGAAGCAACCCTATTAACGTGAGGATGACATGGGGCTGCCCACTATATCTGCTTCCTTTCTATACAGCGCTTTACGAGCTAGCTAGAGTGATGAGACAGGAGAAGAAAATTAATGGGTTATAAAGAAGTCAAGTATTCCTATTTGCAGATGATGTGATATTAAATAATAAATCTCAAAAATCCCACCAGAAAATCCTAAAATGATCAACCATCTAAGTAAAGTGGTCAAATGCAAAATCAGCATACAAAAATCCGTAGCCTTTCCATATACCACCAACAAACACACCAAGAAAGAGTTCATGGACACAGTGCTATTCACAATACCATCAAACAGTTAAAACACCTAGGAATAAACCTACCC
Source organism: Cricetomys ansorgei (assembly GCA_026225945.1). Classification (NCBI taxonomy): domain Eukaryota; kingdom Metazoa; phylum Chordata; class Mammalia; order Rodentia; family Nesomyidae; genus Cricetomys; species Cricetomys ansorgei. Next base: position 6,146,705 of record JAMJFZ010002981.1, read on the forward strand.
AAGGTCTACATGAGAACTGTAAATCCCTGAAGAAAGAGATTGAGGAAGACACTAGAAGCTGTATAGAGCTCCCATGCTGATGGATAGTTACAGTTAATACTGCGGATATGATCATTCAGCCAAAAGAAGTTAGAGATTCACAGAAATTCCAATCAAAATCCCTATGGTATTCCTCACAGAAATACAAAACATGTCCTAAAATTATTTCATACCTGAGATCATTTTTAATATAAAAAGTTTTTTTTAAATCAAAAACTGCAAACAACTAAGGAATGCTGAGAGCCAGGAGATAGTCTTACCTGGGGGAAGAGCACACCGATTGGTATACAATGCCAAATGGTATTGCCGTGACGCATATGACACAAATGCCCTGAAAACAGAGATACGAGTAACAGTATACAGACTGAGCAGGGTGCCATGCACTTAGAAATATTTACACATTTACTTACATTTAAAGGAAAAGAATCATGAACTTGAAAGAGACCAAGGGACAAGGGACACATAGGTCCCAAGGGAGAAAAGGGAAGGAGGGAATACTTCGGTTATACTATAACCTCAAAAAAAGGAAAAATTAATTTAAAAATTTGATTCCAGCCAGATTTCTGTGTCTTTAATAGCTTTCCTCTTAGTATTGTATTTTATTGGAATTGTATTCATACTCATCCTGCTTTTTGGCTGTAGATGTTTTCATTTCATTGTGTATAAAATAGATTTGAGAATTCTTAATCTGAAAATGTGTGTTTCTTTACAATTTTGAGAAACATTCCAATAAAGGTTTTTTTTAACTTTCCCCTAGAACATTTTCTGAAACTCCTACTGGTTGATCCCTAACCCTCCCCGATTAATATCTTTTTCCCTAAGACTGCTATCTCATGGTCTGTCAAGTCTGTGTCCTAGATCGTCTTCTGTTAACTTATATAGCACTGTGTTGAAAAGCACATGCTTGCTATCTCACAATCTTGTCCTGTTTCATTCCTTCTTTTACAACTCCATGCTAGTTTACTTTGGATGCACTGTTAATTTTTAATTTTATCTTAAGATTTTTATTAGCAAATACAACATCGGGTTTCATTGCCATATCTACTTATACAACTCCTGGCGAAGAACTCACAGGGCGCTATGTCCTACCACAGTGATCCCTGCACATCAGCATTTTGCTGCACTGTTCACAGTTAAGGACATGGATCAGGCCCAGGTGTCTATCAGTGGATGAATGGGCAGGAATGTGAACGCAAGGTTCATTCTAGAAAAGCAAGAATACATCTTTTGACTTTTCTCTTTTATGTTGACGGTTGTCATTTTTAGAACCTTCATATTGCTGGTTCAGGATCACTAGTGGCAATCTCTCATGCTATGCATTTGCAAAATGAGTTCAAACTACTCTGCCTTAGCAATAAGCAACCTCATTATCAGATCATACAAAATGCTTCCATTCTTCCTACGTGTCCGGAGTAAAAGTGAAGTTTCTCCGAGATGTAATAGAATGCTTATCCAAGTTCTTTCTCAGTGTGGGAAGAATTTTCATGTTTTCATTGGAATGAAATGGTAAGTTATAGTCTGAGTTTAGAGTGGAGCCAAACGAAGGTTGCATGTGGAGTGGTGGGTGTGTTAGCACTGTGGGAATAATTTCACCTTGGTCAGCACACCAACACTCTACACCCTTTTCCTGCTCTCTGCTCCTTCACCCTTGTACTCTCCTGGCTACCTCTAGTGTGGGCTTGTTTGCAGCAAGGTAAGCATTCTCCTCCACTTGAACCCTTTTCTAGTATTCTAAGTAGAGAGAGTGGAGACTCTCATTTCTACTTTTCTTGTCTCTTAAAAACCCACTCAAATGTCACACCTCCTAATGATTTTCCTTTCTGCCCACTTATTGTTGCACATTTTCCCCTATGTTGTGCAGAATAACTAAAGCAAAAGATAAGCTCAACACACCGAGGTCGCAGTCAGGCTTGCCTCTGAAGCTTTAAGATTTCTGTGTCCACCCTGAAAGTTAGTGACTCACTGAAACAGATACTTAAGTCCGTTCTCCAGGGCCTTTTTCCCGGTTCACTAAAAATGTGTTTCCTTGTAAATGCTCAGTTGGCAGGTGGACGTGCGCATTACCTCACATCAGAAAGAGTGTCATTTCCCTGGGCTACAGCTTCCCTCGGTACCTGTCACATCCCTGACGCACACCCTCATTCACTTGGCTGGACTTTTCCCCAGTCACTTTAGTTAAACACTTTAGATCATTGTTAATTAACAGTACATCTCTATAAAGCAGAAGCTGTGAAGTTTTTTTTTAAATCTTGCCACTCCAGTGTTCATTCTTTTGTTGTCAGTTATTCCAGTATCTTTCTGTGTCAGAGGATGGAGCTCGGATAGATGCGTCATGATGCCGTTACTCTTCCAAGGTAGAACAACGCAGATATCAACATGGAGGTGGAGATAGAGACGGAAGGGAAGAGGCAAGAATGGAGCGATGTGAATTAACTTTCTTAATGAAGATTGGGTGACTACCCGTGGTCTCTAAGAAGGCCACCATAAGCTGTTATACAAAATGAGCTATTATTTAATCCTAATTAAGATAAGAATGTAGCAGCAATGAGCTCAATTTCTTCCAAACAAGCCAAACTGGGTTCTAAAAACAGAATGAGGGTCTAATACTCACAGTCAGTAAGAGTAACACGCAGCAGTGCCGTTCTTCTTGGCTGATGTCAAGTATTCATCCCTGTCCTGTTCCTATTTTTCAGCCTCAACATAGATCTCATCAGATTCTGAGCTCTGTGGATTCCATTCCAGGATGTGAGAGAGATGTGGGGGAAGAACGGGTAAAGAGAGAGCTTGAGGAGAGACGTGAAGAGCACTGGAACATTTCAAGTCAATAAACTAAGCTAATTTGGAAGAGGAAAAAAAATAAAATCTCTGAAAATAGACACATAATCGTCGGGGGACTCTTGGTTCCTAGCTGGTGCTTTGAGAGTGACTGGAGCCGTGGAGGAAGGAAAGGTCTCATGCTAACCTACTTATCCATCCCCACCCTTTGATTAAAGAACCGATGGATGTATTACATCTCTTTACTGCATTGTCAGTATATAAATATCTCTTTTAATTGGTTTGATTGATTTGATTTATTTTATTTTATTGATCTGAATTTGACTTCCAGTTACTCACCCTTTTTTGTTGGTGAATCACAAAAGCTGAATCTCAGATATGTAATCAAGATTCTCTTTTTTACTGTCTTAAAAACCAGACCCTTCACATCCTCACAAAATGAATGCAAGCCTCTCAGATCTCCGGGATGAAAGGACCCAGGAGTGTCCCTGTCCTTCCTCCTCCCTCTTACTCCATGACCTCACACTACATATCAACATTTATTTTTCAGTCAAACAATGTGTTTTCTACTTGACATATCTTCTCTTGATTCAAGATTTTTTTTTACTTCATTCTACTAAATTGGTCTTCTTGGTACAGACATTATGCCATTTTCTATAAAATGAATATAATGTCTTATTTCCTGTCTCCATTATATTTACAAGGTATAACATCAACCTAATTTTTCTCTGTCTAACACCATGCTCCAAGTTACAAATCTAAATAACACTGAGTTTCCTTTTGCCCATTAAATAGCCTCTCTTAGGAAAATATCATTTTCCATAAAATCCTCTGCATGGACAGCTCATTACAATAAAACAGGTTCATGTGGCATGCACACACCATGGGACTCTTAAACCCCAAGAGGCACCAATTGTGGCCAGGTGAGATATTAGAGGGATTAATCTCACCAGCGTTGCTGTAAGCAGGGAGTCCTAAATGTAGACTATTTCTCCAGCCTCCCGTACCCTGCCCACAGTGGCTTTTGAGTTCTCTTGTAATAAACCTACATATGTACATAAAAGCAGCTCCTAACGTCACCAGAAAAGTGATGAAGTCAGACAGCATGTCTCTTTCTAAAGGAATAAGACAGAAGTAACTGTCAGTCATCTTCTAAAAATCAAACATCCACTTGACCAAACTTGACCTTGCAGGAAGCCCGATAGCCACGTGCATAGGAGTAGAACTAACTGGACTCCGTGAGCTTTATTAAAAGAAAAAAGAAGAAAGGACGTGAAGCAGAAAGGGAGAAGTGCTGGAGAAGCCTAAGGGGTTGGGGAGGAGCGAGGTGTGGATATGAGAAGACACACTGTGATCGTGCATGAAATTTCAAAGAATATATAAAAATATAATTTAAAAACAAAAAAGGATAAATTATAAAAATAATTTTAAACATATATATAGTATAAATAAACATATGCTGAAATATAGTGCCAAAATTAAATAAGTCCAGAGTAGGAAGTTTAAAAAAAAAACACTTAAAAAAATGTTCAATTTCCTTAGCCACAAGAGAAATGCAAAGCAAAACTACTTTGAAATTCCACATTACACCTGCCAGAATGGTAAGATGGATACAAGTGACAGCTCGTGCTGGCAAGGATGTGAAGCAAGGGGCGCTCTCCTCCACGGCTGGCGTAGTGTAGACTTGTCCAGCCGCTGTGGAATCTGTGTGGTGCTTCCTCAAACAGTGTGTAAGAGTCCAGTGTCCGTTCCAGCCAGGATGTGCTGTCATTTGTGTTCTCAATGAAGGCCAATCTGAATGGAGTGGGGAGAACCTTACCATCTACCAACTCTGACAATTGTATTTAACAACACACCAAGTATATGGGATGAATTGGGGGTTTTCTTCCTTTCATATATTTTTAAGTTGAAATATAATTACATAATTTCCCAATTCCCCTTGTTTTAATTTGCATTTGCCTGACTGCTAAGCATGGTGAACACTGTTTCAGTGTTTCTTAGCCACTTGACTGCCTTCCTCTGAGATCTCTGTTCTTTTCCATAGCCTATTTTTGAATTTTACTATTTAAAATTTTTACAAATAATATATATATATATATATAAATATATATATATATATATATATATGCTCCCTCCTATTGAAAATAGATTCTTTTCTCATACACTATGTCCTGACTACAGTTTCCCCTTCCTCTACTCCTCCCAGTTCCTCCCCACCTCCCTTCCTAAGCAGATCCATTCACTTTCTGTCTCTCATTAGAAAGAGAGACAGGTTTCTAAGAGATAACAACAAAGCATATCAAAATAAAATATAATAAGATAAAACAAATAGCATCACATTGAAAGGAGAAAGGCCAAGCAGCAGAAGGAAAAGAGCCCAAGAGAAGGCACCAGAATCAGAGACTCACTCACTCACACACTCAGAAGCCCATTCTGTATAATATCTCATATACGACATGCGTATATGTGCATACATAAAGCAGAGGACCTGGAGCAGATCAGAGCCGGCCCTGTGTGGGTTGCTTTGGTCTCTGGGAGTTTATATGAGCTTTGCTTCATACACTGTGTTTTGATCATATTATTTCCCTTCCCCCAATGACCCCAGAACTATTTGCAATTGATAACTGCTGGGAAAGGGAATATCATTTTCTCCAATGGAGTGTCACTGGACATATCAACAACATTCTAAGGCAGGTTTTATGCCGACAGCCCATTTTTAATATTCAAGATTTTTATAAATTTCTGTGTATATTCTAAACACTAATTAATCATCTGTGTCAGTTATTCAAACAGGTTGCAAAGATTTCTTCCATTCTCTGGACAGCCTATTGATTCTCTTTATACTTTTTTATGATGTATAGAAGTCTTCACTTTCGTAAGAACCATTTGCTGGTTGTTGATGTTCTTTTTGTGTAAGTTGAAGAATGTTCCTGTCTTAGTCAGGGTTTCTGTTGCTGTGGACAAAACAGTAGGACCAAAAACAAGTTGGGGAGGAAAGGATTTATTTGGCTCATACTTCCACATTATGGTCCATCATTGGAATATTCTTTGCTGGGACTTCTTTCTATTGCCATCCTGCTCCATCAGAGAGGCCACAGAAGCAGCAGCATGGCTCCAGTCTGACAAATGGTGAAGTGGCCAGGTAGGTCTAGTGGTAGCCTGAAGGCTGGTCCTTTGTGTGGAGACCCCTCCCAGAAGATGAGACAATTTTAGTTACGATATCTTGATGATTGCTCTGGTTCAGGATGATCCTGTGATTTGGCAGCATACCAGTGGGCAGGACCCACCTGAACTCCAGGTTGTTGGGCCTTTCCCTGCCCTCAGCACTATTTATCCTGCTTCAGATCTTGTGCCTGCAGCCCATGGGGAGCACTTCAATCTATGATCTTCCCCACCTCATCAGGGTTTTCCAGGTCTGTTGCCTTTCCAACCACATTTATTTTCAAAGCTTTCCCCCTCGACTGTGTGACAGAATAGCTTCTCCACTCCCACGAAATGAGGGCCAAAGGAGACTACACTGTGAGCGGGGGCAGTTGGGCAGGCGGCCAGATCCTTATCAGACTCCACTAATGTCCCACCACCATCTTAGAATCAATCCTTTCCATGGTTTTATCATGATGGGAAATTGGACTTTGTTGAAGAATTTCTCTGTGTTTAATGAGACGATCATGTGATTTCAGCCTTTGAGTCTTGTTATGATGGATGACATTTATTGATTTACATACATACATGATCTATTCATGTATTTCAGAAATGAAACCAACTTGTAGTAATGGATGAATTTTTCTTTCTTTTTGTTTTAGAAATACTTTTTGAGAATTTTATACATGAGGATTGTATTTCCATATTTGCCTCATTTCCTCCTCTTTTCCTTCCCCTCCAACTACTCTGGTTCCCCCTACTACCTCTCAAATTCATGACCTCTTAATTATTATTGTTAAATATATATATTTACACACACACACACACACATTCCTTACTGAGACCATTGAGTATTGCTTATATATACATATATTTAGGGATGACAACTTGGGCTTGGATAACCTATAAAGGAACTCATACATGGTCAAGATTTATTCTCTCTCTCTCTGCATCTCTTCATATACAGATGGGGCCTTGTAAATTCCTCTCACTTCAGATGACATTGTGATCACATCAGCCTTGTTTGGGAAGCCTTTTTGTTAAGGTTTCATGATGCAACTGTCCTGACATGTCCAAAAGGTATTGTCTCCTGGTATTCGGATCCCTACCATTTTCCCACCCTTTTCTGTGATTTTTTTCCCCTGAACGTTAGGAATTGCCATTGTGTGGTAGATGCATTAGTTGGGACTGACTACCCCGAGGTCACATATTCTCTGAATTTTTGCCACTTATGGATCATTGTTATCAGTGACCTATACTATGTTCTATTATGCAGTGAACAGATAACTGGATTAATTCAGTCATTATTGTTGGGATATATTTGAACTTATTCTCAAATATTAAACTGTTATCCAGAGGCCTGAACTACAGCCCGAAGGTCATGTTCCTTAGCTATTAGAAACACCTTCTTAGTAGTGGCTGTTGGGATGCAGAAAGCATGCTACTTTGGAGCACCAGCAATTGTTTATTCAACGGCCTTTGGTTGGAACAATTATCATTCTAATGCTGTCTGACCACTAAGATATTTACGTTAAAGTATACAATTGCATTAATGCTTATGGAGGGACTTTACAGGGCTCTACCTCAACCTAAGCACTGGATAAGGAAGACATTGTGCAGGACTTGACTGGCCAGTAAAATGGCATCATGTCAGCCAGCTAAATTGGGGCTTGGTGCACTGTGAAGGTTCTACTCATTGTATATTAAGGCCTGTGTGTTGGTAGCTGGTGATTCCCTTCAATAAAAAACTTAAAGGTCATGTGCTAAGGAGCAGGGCGAGAAGAAGCAAATGAGAGGAAGAGAAGCAGAGCTTATAAGTCAGCGATGTAAGGCAAGACCCTGTGCCTTGGCTGTCCAGGTTTTCCATCTCAGAAAGTGTCATGGCCCTGTATTGTTACCCACCAATAATATTATTAATTATAATATTTTAACACACTATAATCATTTCACGTTATTTCTATGAAAGAACAGGTTGTTGAAATAGAGATTATTAAAATATTCAGAAAATGATACCTATTCCATAATTTATTCAAAATTTACTCGTCTGGATAAGATTTGTAATTCACATCAATTTATCTCTGGAAGACAAGATTTACAAACCATTACTGGAATGATGGGTATCCCAGATCAAAGGCCCATGAAATATTTTCTACAAATTTACAGAAAAAACTATCTAACATAAATAAGGAGATGCCTATCAGGGTATAAGAAGCATTCAGAACACCAAGAAACCTGGGCCAGAAAAAGAAGTCCCCTTAACAATTAATAATCAAAGCTCTAAACATAAAGAACAAGGAAAGAATATTAAATATCTGCACAGGCAAAACATCAAATAACATGTAAAGAGAGACCAATTAAAATTACACCTGACTTCTTAATGGAGACTCTAAAAGACACGGGGCCTGGAAAGATGGGCTGCAGACTCTAAGAGATCAAAGATAGACATTACCTCAGGGAAAGAGGGAGAAAAAATAATATTCCAAGCAAACAGAACTAAGAAGAAAGCTGGTGCTGCCATTTTACCATCTAACAAAATAGACTTTAAACCAAAATTATTCAAAAGAAATGGTGAAGGACATTTCATATTTATCCAAGAAAAATGCTCCATGATGATGTCTCAGTTCATACGACTGTGCCCCAAACTCAAGTGCACCCACCTTTGTAAAAAGCAATACTACTAACGTTTAAGTCACGAATGGGATCCTCATACACTGAGAATCTGAGACTTCAATACTCCACCCTCACCAAGGACAAGTCATTCAGACAAAAACCAATCAAACAGATACTGGAGATGACAGACATTATAAACAAATAGGCCTAACACATAGCTACAGAATATTTGACCCCAACACAAAAGATTATACCTTCTTCTCAGCACCTCATGGAACTTTCTCCAAAACTGGCCACATACTGGGTCACAAAGCAAGTCTCAACAGATACAAGATAATTGAAATGACATCTGGCATCCTATCAGACCACCATAGATTAAAGCTGGATATGAACAACAAAAGAAATAAATAGAAAGCTTACAAAAATCACAGAAACTCAACAACTCTTCCGTGAGTGACAACTGGGTCAAGACAGAGATAAAGAAATTAAAGACTTTCTGGAATTCAATGAAAATGACTCACAGCATACCCAAATTGTGGGGCACAATGAAAGTGGTGCTCAGAGGAAAGTTCATGACTCTAGGTGTCTACAGTTTTTAAAAAATGGAGAGATTTCATACAAACAACCTGACAGCACAGCTGAAAGCTCTAGAACAAAAAGAATCAAGTACTCCCAAGAAGGGTAGACAGCAAGAAATAACCAAGCTGAGGGCTGATATCAATGAAACAGAAACAACAAGAACAATACAAAGACTTAACAAAACAAAGAGCTGGTTCTTTGAGAAAATCCACAGGATAGACAAACCCCACTCAAACTAACTAAAAGCCTGAGAAAGAATATACAAATTAACAAAATCAGAAACGAAAAGAGGGACATAACAACAAACATCAAGGAAACACAAAGATTCATTGGGACTTATGTTGAAAATCTGTACTCCACTCTGTGTGTGTGACAGACACCTTTAATTCCATCATCTAGGAGATGGAGGCAGTCAGATTTCTGTGGGTTCCAGGTCAGCCTGGTCTACAGAGTGAGTTTCAGGACAGTCAGAGTTACAACAGAGAAACCCTGTCTTGAAAAAAAAAATCTGTACTCCATCAAATTGGAAAATCTAAAAGAAATGGAGAATTTTCTCAGTTAGCACCACTTACAAAGTTAAATCAAGATCACATAAAAAACTTAAATACACCTTTCACCCCTGGATAAATAAAATAAGTCATTAAGACTTCTCCCCACCAAAACATCTCCCATGCTCATGGATAGCTCAGATAACTACCAATTTAATCTACAGATTCAACACAATCCCCATAAAAAATCCAAGACAATTCTTCACAGAACTTGAAAGGATAATTCTCAATTTCATATGAGAAAACAAAAATCCCAGAAGAGCTAAAACAATCCTGAAAAATAAAAGAACATCCAGAGCTATCACCATCCCTTATTCCAAGTTATACTCAGAGCTATAATAACTTAAGAAAACACACGGTACTGGCATAAAAACAGGCATGTTGAACAATTGAATCCATCAAAGACTCAGGCATAAATCCACACACCTATGGATATCTGATTTTTTATATATAAGACAGAAATACACACTGGGAAAACAAAGCATCTTCAACAAATGGTGTTGTTCAAACAGGATGTCTGCATGTAGAAGAATACAGATAGACCCAAATTTATCACCCTGCACAAAGCTCAAGTCCAAATGGATCAAATACCTCAACATGAATCCAGATCCACTGAACCTGAGGAAGTAGAGAGGGAGGAAGTAGAGAACAGCTCTGAATGCACTGACACAGGAGACAACTTCCTGAACAGAACACTTAAAGAAATGTTCAACATCCTTAGCCAGCAGGGAAATGTATATCAAAACCATTTTGAGAGCTGGGCAGTGTTTGTTGGCATATGTCTTTAATCCCGGCACTCAAGAAGTAGAGTCAGGTGAATCTCTGAGTTGAAGGCCAGCATGGTCTACAGCCAGAGACACACAGAGAAACCCTGTTTCAAAAAACCAAAAGCTAACAAACAGCACCAAACCAATGGAAAAAAAACCACTATCTTAAAGTAAAACTAAGATTTAAAAAATTAGAAAAAGAATGTACTTTGTGATTCCAAGTTACAACAGTCAGAATGGCTAAGTGGAACGACACAAGTCACAGTTAATGCTGGTGAAGGTGTGGAAAAGGAGGAAAACTCTTTCATTGCTGTGGGAGTACAATCTTGTACAGCTTCTATGGAATAGAGAAAAGTGGGAATCAATCAACCTCAGGACCCAGCTATACCACTCTGGGGCATATATACAAAAGACACGTCATCCTACAACAAGGACACTTGCTCAACTATAATCAGAGGGGCTCTATTCATGATAACCAGAAACTACAAGCAACCTAGATGTCCCTCAGCTGAAGAATAGACAGAGAAAATGTGGTACATTCACACAATGAAGTATTACTCAACTGTTAAAAAAATAACATCATGAACTTTGCAGGCAAATAGATGGAACTGATAAAAGCATCCTGAGTGAGGTAGCCCAGACCCAGAAAGACAATCATGGTGTGTGCTCACTTATAAGTAGATGTTAGCTATTAAGAAAGGAACAATCATGCTAAAATTCACAGACCCAGAGAGCCTAGATAATAAGTCAGCCTCAATGTGTGTGGGGGGGTGAGTGGTTGATGAATCTTCCTGGGTAATAGAAAGCAATGGGGACTGGAGGGAGAGTGCTCAGGTGTGTAGGGGTGGAGGGTGAGAGTAGAGGAAGAGGTGGCTGTTATTGGAGACTCTCTGATGGCAAGGTGGAAACATAGCGCAACGGAAACTCCTGGAATCTACAAGGGTGACCCAAGTAAGGACTCCTAGTAATGGAGAATATGGAGCTTGAACTGGCCATCTTCTGTAATCAGGCAAGTTCCCAGTGCTAGGACTGGGGCACCAACCCATCCAAAACATGTTAGACTTACAATATGTCCTGCCTGCAAGATGTGCAGGGCAATGGTGGCACAAAGCTTGTGAGAGTGTCCAACCAATGTCTGGTTTAACTTGAGAACTATGCAATGAGAGGAAGCCCATGCTTGACACTGCCTGGATGTCCAGGTACCAGAGATTGAATGGGCCAGAGACCTAGGGTAGAGCCAATAACAACTGGCCAAAAAAAAAAAACCAATGAAATATTCCTAATGATATTCTGCAATATCCATTGATCAATGCTGTTCCCAATAGCTATCAGAGAGCCTTCCTCCAGCAGCAGAGGGAGAAGGGGTAGAGACACAGACAGATACTAAGTAGAGAGAGCCTAATTTGAGGTCTCCTTTTGGTGCCTCCACTCAGAGATCAGGAAACCCTGTGTAAAAATAAGATTTTTAGAGCCAGATGGGATCGAGGAGACCAGGAGAACATGGCCCAATGAATAACCTAAGCAGGCCTCAAGTGAACTCACAGAGACTGAAGCAGAAAGCACGAAGCCTGCATGGGTCTGCACCAGGTCATCTGCATATATGTCAGGGATGTTATCTTGGAGTTCTTGTGGGACTCTTTTGACAACGGGGGTGAGGGTTTCTTTGACTCTTTTACCTGAGTCCTCATTGAGAGAAAAAGAAGATGGAGTCTGATGGCCTCCGTGGGTGGCAGCAGCTATGGACACGGTCACTCAGAAAAGAAATGTGCCAGCCAACATCGAGCTGTCTTAATCTCACTTCTTGTCTTCATCTTTCAAGTCTTTCTATTTCTGGGTGTATTCCTTTTTCAGGGTACATTTTCCTCACCCTTCGCACTTGCCATCCTATCGACAATCTCCGGAGACGCACTCACACAGGGATGCACTCCAACACTCCTAGGCATCTCTCCACCCAATCAAGTTGGTAACTGAAATCAACCATCTCACCTTCCTGTACTCAAGGTGCACTCACACAGACTCTCCAGGGATCCTATGTCTGTCTTGAGAACCTGTGTTTTAACTGTTTGAAACACAGTTTGTTTTTTCAAATCAAAATCAAGGCTGTTTCCAGAAACAGCTCCCATGATCAATAGAGACAGAGACAGAAGTCAATAGATGTGAACTCCTACTGAGACCCTTTGGACCTCTGTGTAGGATATAAAAGTGGCTCTGGATGTAGGTAGAAAATGGGTTACATGGCTTAGTAAAGAAGTCAGATGGCTCATTTTGCACAGTGTAGTAAAGTGGTGTCTCCTTTCCTGGTGGTGTATTTTCACAGAGAAAAATGTCTAAGTGAAACATACTGGTCTCTCCTTGTATGTCAGAAGAGAGGCAGACAGATAATATTTTGAACTACAGGATGAAGCCCCTATGATCCATGAAATAACATACTGATTACAGCAATGATATTGTGTTGTGTGCATTAAAACAGCTAAAAGAATAGACTTGGATATTCTTAACAGAAGGGATGGTAAAAGTCAATCGTTTTCGTATTAGCCTGATTTTGTCATGCAACAATAACATATATTGTAATATCATATTATAATCAACAGCTGTATATATATATTTGAATATTGTCTAAAAATAAAGTAAAATCAACTAAAGAAAAATTTAAATCCTATTAATTTTCTAACAATTCCTAACCCAACAAAAGGTACAATTAGGATAAACATATATTGTTTTCTTTGTATTATTACATGCATACTAAATGAGTTATAATTTCCATGCCAAATCTGATAAGTTGCTAAGAGGTTGAAAGGGAAATAGAATACATAGTTATAGATGGAGGGAGACACTCAGAACAAAGGGATCAAGAGGGGAGGAGTAGGGAAGAAGAGGACAAGGGAGGGAGTACAGGGAAATACAGCTCAAATAAGGACCATTCATACAGTAGTATGGAAACACAATAAAGTAGAAGCTTCCTAAAATAGATAAACTTATGAGGTTGATGTAAAACTGCCCAACAATGAGGAGACAAAGTCCAACTGTACATCTCTTGTCACCAAATGAAGCCCTCAGTACTATGACTCGGCTACATCTAATTCAGTTGATGGTGAGAGAGGTCCCATGGAAATTCCCAAACAACCCAGGCTGTTGCCAAGACTATAGGTTGCTCTCTACAAACTGTCAGCAAGGTCTTATTGCTGAAGACAACACCTACACAATTCACTGAACAAAGAGAAGTCAAGCTGGTGCCTCCATGAACCTCACCACATAGCCTCACCACAATGGGCTAGTGCCCTGGTGTCAGAAGATTCCCTGCACACTGCCAAGAAGAAACATAAACACCAACTTCATCTACAATGGTGTCCTACCTGTAAGTCATGCTGGTCAGGGGTGGCACAAAGCTTGTGAGAGTAAGCTAACAATTTCTGATTTGACTTCAGGCTCACTTCATGAGATAAACTCCACACCTGGCAGGTCCCGATTGACCAAGTCCCTGAGACTAGACAGCCTAGGGACCTCTCATAAAAGCAAATACTACTGTCTACTAAAGGAATGTGGCAATTGCATAACAACTAACATTCTGCTGTACTCATAGATCACGCCTTGCTCATCAGGAAGCATCATCATGCCAGCATCATCAGGAAAGCTTCCTCCTGCATCACACGGGAACAAATACATTGAGTGGATAGAGGATACCAGGAAAGCAAGGTCCTCTAAATCAACATGGTCAAAGTTCATATGAACTCACAGAGACTGAGGCAGCATGGGTTGGATCCTAGCATGAAAGGCTGAGTGAACACACCCCTCCATCCCAAACCCACATGCATGCCCAGGGTCGGCTGCATGCCCAGCAGCAGGTGGCTGACAGAAAACAAACTCAATTGAGTCTTTGGAGGTTCCTTGTCTCAAAATTTCATGTCAAGACTTTTTTGTTTCCTTTTTAATTTTATCTTTTATTTTTATTCATGTTTTTAACTCTACAGGTCTTTTGCGTTTATATTTATGGCTTCTAGTTTGCGTTTTATGGGGTTCCTGAGTGTGCAAACTAGTGGGGCTCTGTATCTATAACACTTTCTTGTGCCTTTTTTGGGGTTCTCTTCCTGAGTTTGTATATTCTGATTTGCTTGTTTTTGTCTTATTTTATTGTTATCCCTTAGATGCCTTTTTCTTGTAATGAGAGACAGAAATGGGATGAATTTGGATGGGGGAGGAAGTGGAAAGATCGGGTGATGAGTAGAGGAAGGGAAGCACATAATCAAGACATACTGAATAAAAATCTAAGTTCAAATTTAGAAAGAATTCTGTTGCCTGTGTCAAAGGAAAATCAAAATGGACAGTAAGAAGATTGTTGCATTTCCACAGCTGAGGAACAAGAGGCTGTGCTATGGGCAATGAGTGAATCTTCGCTGTCCCAAATGTCTTGAAATTCCTCTTCACACGCAGTGGAATTTTATTTCTAGAGCTTCATTTCCAAAATTTTGTTGCCTTTGAGCCGTCGCTCTTCCTTGTTCAAACCCACTAAGTAGTTGACCTGGTTTCCAGTACCAGGATGGTTTCTGTCTTGATGAACAGATCTTGAGTTCAGTTAGGGCGCTGTTGGTTCCTGCCACGGTATATGTGCCACCACAGCACCCGTAGCGTTACTGTGCCGTGTGGATGGTTGTGATTCACAGGTAAAATGTCACAGTCTTTACTACCCATGTTCTCATCCAGTTATACAGAACATTTTTGTCTATCTGCTCTAGAGAAACATCATGTGGATATGAAGTGTCAACGGTCACAGCCTTCACTTTCTGCCTTTTAACTCCATCATGAAATAGCTTCAACAGGAATTCCCCAACAACTGGCTGCTCCTTACCAAACTTCCCAGTAATCAACATCTTTCCAACTCTCATAATTTTATTCTCATTAATGACCTCTCAACTACATTTGAGAAAAGGAATACTTATTCCTTTCTCTAAATATTATTGCCTAAAGGCTGGCATAACAATCTAACCTGATTGTTTCTCAACAATGTCCACTTCTCAGTTATTTTTGCTTTTTCAAACCAAGTCTTTAAAATTTTCCATGGCCACCAATGTCAGCTCCTCTTCTTCCCTATCCTAATGCTAGGAGGTAGTTATGAACTTACTTATCACCTTCATTTTGTCTCCTCTGATATTTCTATCTCCAGATAGAACTTTTTCATGAGTCTCAAGAATTTTATGTTCCACATACATGAGCCACCATCACTCAGACTTCTCATACATTTCAGAAAATTCACATCGTGAAAAACTTTTTTGATTTCTGCCTCCCAAACAAACATAAAAGACTTCAGTGCTCCCTAGTCTGTCATGGATATATAAGTGAGGAAATGACTACACCTAGTATATCATATTCCCCGTTCATTATTTTCCTAGATCATAACAAACTAAAACATTAGTGTGTCTAAGCAGTTTTACTCACAAAAAACCCCAAACATGACCACCTCCTCATGGTAATACAGCTACTATGAAGCTGCTGATCCAGTCTCTGTTATCAAAGACCTGTAGGAAGGCACAGCCCAAAGATGAAATGCAACAATTCGTGCATTATAAACATTGAAATTGTTATTCCTTTGAGCTGAGAGATTATTGAACAAATACACTACAAATTTTAGAGAGGCTTAATCAATTTTGTGATTTCCTCAAAATTTTACTCTCATGAATAATAATTTGAAATTCAAATTGACTTCTGTCTGGAAGGTAACATATGACCCAATATCACTAAAATGAAAAAGTGTCTGTAATCCAACCAGCCAAGTTACCATTGGCTTATTATTTAGTTCATATTCTATAAAGAAAGACATTTAGGTTTAATGATCTTAAAATATCCTACAATTCCAATGACATAGGGGGCCAGAATTATTTATTAATGAACTCATTTCTTTACTAATCTAACCATGAGAGAGTTGATAGCAAAGATTATTCTACAGGGATATGATTCATTCATTAGGAATACACTTTGCTTGGTAGTGAGACCACACCTTGAGGTGGTCTCTTATTAACCCGTGGTTCTCAGGAAATGCACCATTCTTTGTTTGTCAGAGAGCCAGGCTGAAATGTGGAGTTTCCTGAAAAGCCTCCATAGTGCTCCTTTCACATCGTGATTCCTTAGGCTGTAGATTAGAGGATTTAACATGGGGCTGATGAGTGTGTAGAAGATGGCAACCTGGCGATCCTGGTCTAAGTCATAGCTGGATGTTGGTTTGAGGTACATTCTAGCCAAAGAGCCAAAAAGGAGCAGCACAACTAAGATGTGAGAGCTACAGGTGGACAGAGCTTTCTGCAGGGCAGCAACTGAGTGCATGTGTGCTATGGCAATTCCTATCCGAACATAGGACCCCAAAATGAAGAAGAAGGGGCTTACCACCACGGCTACACCCTCAGTGAAGATCAACATTTCATTGACCACAGGTCGAGTGCAGGAGAGCTTCAGCAGAGGAGTGATATCACAGAAGAAGTGGGTGATCTGGTTGCCACAGAAGGTTAAACGGGTGATCAACACCGTGTACAGGAGACTGTGGAGGCTGACCACCACCCATGAGGTGAGTATTATTTGTAGACAGAGCTTATGACTGACAATGGCAGAGTACCTTAAAGGGTCACAGATGGCAACATAGCGGTCATAGGCCATGGCACCCAGCAAGTGGACTTCCATGCAGCCTACCGCAATAAAGAAGAATAGCTGTATCATACAGCGGTTATAGGAAATGGTTCGATATACAGAGAGTGTGTGCACCAGCATCTGAGGAACAGTGATGGTTGTTAGCGATATGTCGATCAGGGAGAGCTGGCTGAGGAGGAAGTACATGGGGGTCTGAAGCTTGGGGTCTGAGCAAGCAACAAGCACTAGGAGAGTATTGCCCACAACTGCCAGCAGGTACATGACAAGGACAACTCCAAAAATGACTGGCTGCATCTCTGGACTGCTGGACAAGCCCAGCAGCACAAACTCTGTCACTTCTGTCCTGTTTTTAGTGGCCATAAGTCATGGTCTACTCACCTGCAAAGAAGGAAGATCAGAGTTGGAAAAAAAAAGAGAAAGATGCCAAGGCTCAAACAAATCTCAGAATCTCTTCACTTGGTGGGTCACTTATTGGAACAGCATATGTTCCTAACACTCAGCATTAATTAGCTCACTTTGCTTCTTTAATAATGGTATTCCATCAAGTCAACTGAACTTACAGGAAGGAGTGTTAGAAGAGAATGTGATACCTCTGACTTTATCCATGGCTATATTTTTATGAAAATATGTGGCAGCCATTTCGTGGTTAACCGTGAGTCACATATACTATAATCTATTAATTTGGGACTGACTGCAGGTTTATCCATGGCTATACACTTATGAAAATAGAGTCTGCAGTAGAAGGAATTTCCACATCTTTTTAAGCCAGATTTTCACTATAAGTAGAACTACAGGTGCTCCACTGCAGTGACTTTCTATGCTGCTGTACAGAAAGATATTTTAGTGTAATAATAAACTTTGGGTGGTGGTGGCACATGTCTTTAATCCCAGCACTTGTCAGGCAGAAGCAGGCAGTTATTTGAGTTCGAAGCCTTCCTGTTCTATAGCGTGAGTTCCAAGAGAGTCAAGCCTACACAGGGAAACCAAAAATATGAAAAATAAATAATTAATTAATTTGAAAATAATTCTCTTTTCAAAAAGAAATAATATACTCCTATATGACTGGAAGAAAAATGGAGTTAGAATAAGGATAACTGTGGAAGAACATGTGACTAAATGGTCCTTACCCTAAGCTTGCCTACCTCCATGCTTAATCTCAGTTCTTCAGACTCCATGTTTCTATGCCTCTGAATGACATGCTGCCAGCTTCTACACGTGTGCGTGTTAAATTATCAATTACAGATATCCTTTGGCCTGCTACTACCGGGGATGAGGTCATCATCTTCACAGGATCTCAAGCTTTTCCTTTCCTCAGTTTTTACTAATAAGTTTAGTTCTTTCATTCATGGTTTTTGCCTAACTTTTCTATTGATATTCAGGAAATTTGCAATAGTATCTTATAATAATGCTACCAAGTACTCTTAAACTTTGAATTCAAGAATAGTTTCATCGTTTATAAACTCACACACAATGTCTAAAAGTTTTACTTTACAAGGTTATCCGCCATGATCAAGTTGGCTTTATCTGAAGGTGCATGGAGGTTAAACACATAAGTCAATGAATATAATAAATCTTATAAAGGAACTTAAAGACAAAAACCATGTTATGACCTCAAATAAGCCACAAAGCCCTGTACAAAATCTAACATGCCTCCACGATAAAAGTCCCAGAGACAATAAGACTGAAAGGAACGGAAGTCAAAAAAGGCTGCATATGACACACCCACAGCCAGCATCATCTTAACTCGAGAAAGACTTGAAGCAACCCTATTAACATGAGGATGACATGGGGCTGCCCACTATATCTGCTCCCTTTCAATACAGCACTTTAAGAGCTAGCTAGAGTGATGAGACAGGAGAAGGAAATTGATGGGCTATAAAGAAGAAATCAAAGTATTCCTATTTGCAGATGATGTGATATTAAATGCAATAAATCTCAAAAATTCCACCAGAAAATCCTAAAATGATCAACCATCTAAGTAAAGTGGTCAAATGCAAAATCAGCATACAAAAATCTGTAGCCTTTCCATATACCACCAACAAACACACCAAGAAAGAGTTCATGGACACAGTGCCATTCACAATACCATCAAACAGTTAAAACACCTAGGAATAAACCTACCCAAGGTCTACATGAGAACTGTAAATCCCTGAAGAAAGAGATTGAGGAAGACACTAGAAGCTATATGCAGCTCCCATGCTGATGGATAGTTACAGTTAATACTGCGGATATGATCATTCACCAAAAGAAATTTAGAGATTCACAGAAATTCCACTCAAAATCCCTATGGCGTTCCTCACAGAAATACAAAACAAGTCCTAAAATTATTTCATACCTGAGATCATTTTTAATATAAAAAATTTTTAAATCAAAAACTGCAAACAACTAAGGAATGCTGAGAGCCAGGAGAAATAGTCTTACCTGGGGGAAGAGCACACCGATTGGTACACAATGCCAAATGGTATTGCCGTGACGCATATGACACAAATGCCCTGAAAACAGAGATACGAATAACAGTATACAGACTGAGCAGGGTGCCATGCACTTAGAAATATTTACACATTTACTTACATTTAAAGGAAAAGAATCATGAACTTGAAAGAGACCAAGGGACAAGGGACACATAGGTCCCAAGGGAGGAAAGGGAAGAAGGGAATACTTCAGTTATACTATAACCTCAAAAAAAGGAAAAATTAATTTAAAAATTTGATTCCAGCCAGATTTCTGTGGCTTTAATAGCTTTCCTCTTAGTATTTGATTTTATTGGAATTGTATTCACGCTCATCCTGCTTTTTGGCTGTAGATGTTTTCATTTCATTGTGTATAAAATAGATTTGAGAATTCTTAATCTGAAAATGTGTGTTTCTTTACAATTTTGAGAAACATTCCAATAAAGGTTTTTTTTAACTTTCCCCTAGAACATTTTCTGAAACTCCTACTGGTTGATCCCTAACCCTCCCCGATTAATATCTTTTTCCCTAAGACTGCTATCTCATGGTCTGTCAAGTCTGTGTCCTAGATCGTCTTCTGTTAACTTATAGAGCATTGTGTTGAAAAGCACATGCTTGCTATCTCACAATCTTGTCCTGTTTCATTCCTTCTTTTACAACTCCATGCTAGTTTACTTTGGATGCACTGTTAATTTTTAATTTTATCTTAAGATTTTTATTAGCAAATACAACATCGGGTTTCATTGCCATATCTACTTATACAACTCCTGGCGAAGAACTCACAGGGCGCTATGTCCTACCACAGTGATCCCTGCACATCAGCATTTTGCTGCACTGTTCACAGTTAAGGACATGGATCAGGCCCAGGTGTCTATCAGTGGATGAATGGGCAGGAATGTGAACGCAAGGTTCATTCTAGAAAAGCAAGAATACATCTTTTGACTTTTCTCTTTTATGTTGACGGTTGTCATTTTTAGAACCTTCATATTGCTGGTTCAGGATCACTAGTGGCAATCTCTCATGCTATGCATTTGCAAAATGAGTTCAAACTACTCTGCCTTAGCAATAAGCAACCTCATTATCAGATCATACAAAATGCTTCCATTCTTCCTACGTGTCCGGAGTAAAAGTGAAGTTTCTCCGAGATGTAATAGAATGCTTATCCAAGTTCTTTCTCAGTGTGGGAAGAATTTTCATGTTTTCATTGGAATGAAATGGTAAGTTATAGTCTGAGTTTAGAGTGGAGCCAAACGAAGGTTGCATGTGGAGTGGTGGGTGTGTTAGCACTGTGGGAATAATTTCACCTTGGTCAGCACACCAACACTCTCCACCCTTTTCCTGCTCTCTGCTCCTTCACCCTTGTACTCTCCTGGCTACCTCTAGTGTGGGCTTGTTTGCAGCAAGGTAAGCATTCTCCTCCACTTGAACCCTTTTCTAGTATTCTAAGTAGGGAGAGTGGAGACTCTCATTTCTACTTTTCTTGTCTCTTAAAAACCCACTCAAATGTCACACCTCCTAATGATTTTCCTTTCTGCCCACTTATTGTTGCACATTTTCCCCTATGTTGTGCAGAATAACTAAAGCAAAAGATAAGCTCAACACACCGAGGTCGCAGTCAGGCTTGCCTCTGAAGCTTTAAGATTTCTGTGTCCACCCTGAAAGTTAGTGACTCACTGAAGCAGATACTTAAGTCCGTTCTCCAGGGCCTTTTTCCCGGTTCACTAAAAATGTGTTTCCTTGTAAATGCTCAGTTGGCAGGTGGACGTGCGCATTACCTCACATCAGAAAGAGTGTCATTTCCCTGGGCTACAGCTTCCCTCGGTACCCGTCACATCCCTGACGCACACCCTCATTCACTTGGCTGGACTTTTCCCCAGTCACTTTAGTTAAACACTTTAGATCATTGTTAATTAACAGTACATCTCTATAAAGCAGAAGCTGTGAAGTTTTTTTTTAAATCTTGCCACTCCAGTGTTCATTCTTTTGTTGTCAGTTATTCCAGTATCTTTCTGTGTCAGAGGATGGAGCTCGGATAGATGCGTCATGATGCCGTTACTCTTCCAAGGTAGAACAACGCAGATATCAACATGGAGGTGGAGATAGAGACGGAAGGGAAGAGGCAAGAATGGAGCGATGTGAATTAACTTTCTTAATGAAGATTGGGTGACTACCCGTGGTCTCTAAGAAGGCCACCATAAGCTGTTATACAAAATGAGCTATTATTTAATCCTAATTAAGATAAGAATGTAGCAGCAATGAGCTCAATTTCTTCCAAACAAGCCAAACTGGGTTCTAAAAACAGAATGAGGGTCTAATACTCACAGTCAGTAAGAGTAACACGCAGCAGTGCCGCTCTTCTTGGCTGATGTCAAGTATTCATCCCTGTCCTGTTCCTATTTTTCAGCCTCAACATAGATCTCATCAGATTCTGAGCTCTGTGGATTCCATTCCAGGATGTGAGAGAGATGTGGGGGAAGAACGGGTAAAGAGAGAGCTTGAGGAGAGACGTGAAGAGCACTGGAACATTTCAAGTCAATAAACTAAGCTAATTTGGAAGAGGAAAAAAAATAAAATCTCTGAAAATAGACACATAATCGTCGGGGGACTCTTGGTTCCTAGCTGGTGCTTTGAGAGTGACTGGAGCCGTGGAGGAAGGAAAGGTCTCATGCTAACCTACTTATCCATCCCCACCCTTTGATTAAAGAACCGATGGATGTATTACATCTCTTTACTGCATTGTCAGTATATAAATATCTCTTTTAATTGGTTTGATTGATTTGATTTATTTTATTTTATTGATCTGAATTTGACTTCCAGTTACTCACCCTTTTTTGTTGGTGAATCACAAAAGCTGATTCTCAGATATGTAATCAAGATTCTCTTTTTTACTGTCTTAAAAACCAGACCCTTCACATCCTCACAAAATGAATGCAAGCCTGTCAGATCTCCGGGATGAAAGGACCCAGGAGTGTCCCTGTCCTTCCTCCTCCCTCTTACTCCATGACCTCACACTACATATCAACATTTATTTTTCAGTCAAACAATGTGTTTTCTACTTGACATATCTTCTCTTGATTCAAGATTTTTTTTTACTTCATTCTACTAAATTGGTCTTCTTGGTACAGACGTTATGCCATTTTCTATAAAATGAATATAATGTCTTATTTCCTGTCTCCATTATATTTACAAGGTATAACATCAACCTAATTTTTCTCTGTCTAACACCATGCTCCAAGTTACAAATCTAAATAACACTGAGTTTCCTTTTGCCCATTAAATAGCCTCTCTTAGGAAAATATCATTTTCCATAAAATCCTCTGCATGGACAGCTCATTACAATAAAACAGGTTCATGTGGCATGCACACACCGTGGGACTCTTAAACCCCAAGAGGCACCAATTGTGGCCAGGTGAGATATTAGAGGGATTAATCTCACCAGCGTTGCTGTAAGCAGGGAGTCCTAAATGTAGACTATTTCTCCAGCCTCCCGTACCCTGCCCACAGTGGCTTTTGAGTTCTCTTGTAATAAACCTACATATGTACATAAAAGCAGCTCCTAACGTCACCAGAAAAGTGATGAAGTCAGACAGCATGTCTCTTTCTAAAGGAATAAGACAGAAGTAACTGTCAGTCATCTTCTAAAAATCAAACATCCACTTGACCAAACTTGACCTTGCAGGAAGCCCGATAGCCACGTGCATAGGAGTAGCACTAACTGGACTCCGTGAGCTTTATTAAAAGAAAAAAGAAGAAAGGATGTGAAGCAGAAAGGGAGAAGTGCTGGAGAAGCCTAAGGGGTTGGGGAGGAGCGAGGTGTGGATATGAGAAGACACACTGTGATCGTGCATGAAATTTCAAAGAATATATAAAAATATAATTTAAAAACAAAAAAGGATAAATTATAAAAATGATTTTAAGCATATATATAGTATAAATAAACATATGCTGAAATATAGTGCCAAAATTAAATAAGTCCAGAGTAGGAAGTTTAAAAAAAAAAACACTTAAAAAAATGTTCAATTTCCTTAGCCACAAGAGAAATGCAAAGCAAAACTACTTTGAAATTCCACATTACACCTGCCAGAATGGTAAGATGGATACAAGTGACAGCTCGTGCTGGCAAGGATGTGAAGCAAGGGGCGCTCTCCTCCACGGCTGGCGTAGTGTAGACTTGTCCAGCCGCTGTGGAATCTGTGTGGTGCTTCCTCAAACAGTGTGTAAGAGTCCAGTGTCCGTTCCAGCCAGGATGTGCTGTCATTTGTGTTCTCAATGAAGGCCAATCTGAATGGAGTGGGGAGAACCTTACCATCTACCAACTCTGACAATTGTATTTAACAACACACCAAGTATATGGGATGAATTGGGGGTTTTCTTCCTTTCATATATTTTTAAGTTGAAATATAATTACATAATTTCCCAATTCCCCTTGTTTTAATTTGCATTTGCCTGACTGCTAAGCATGGTGAACATTGTTTCAGTGTTTCTTAGCCACTTGACTGCCTTCCTCTGAGATCTCTGTTCTTTTCCATAGCCTATTTTTGAATTTTATTATTTAAAATTTTTACAAATAATATATATATATATATATGCTTCCTCCTATTGAAAATAGATTCTTTTCTCATACACTATGTCCTGACTACAGTTTCCCCTTCCTCTACTCCTCCCAGTTCCTCCCCACCTCCCTTCCTAAGCAGATCCATTCACTTTCTGTCTCTCATTAGAAAGAGAGACAGGTTTCTAAGAGATAACAACAAAACATATCAAAATAAAATATAATAAGATAAAACAAATAGCATCACATTGAAAGGAGAAAGGCCAAGCAGCAGAAGGAAAAGAGCCCAAGAGAAGGCACCAGAATCAGAGACTCACTCACTCACACACTCAGAAGCCCATTCTGTATAATATCTTATATACGATATGCGTATATGTGCATACATAAAGCAGAGGACCTGGAGCAGATCAGAGCCGGCCCTGTGTGGGTTGCTTTGGTCTCTGTGAGTTTATATGAGCTTTGCTTCATACACTGTGTTTTGATCATATTATTTCCCTTCCCCCAATGACTCCCAGAAGATATTTGCAATTGATAACTGCTGGGAAAGGGAATATCATTTTCTCCAATGGAGTGTCACTGGACATATCAACAACATTCTAAGTCAGGTTTTATGCCGACAGCCCATTTTTAATGTTCAAGATTTTTCTAAATTTTTCTGTATATTCTAAACACTAATTAATCATCTGTGTCAGTTATTCGAACAGGTTGCAAAGATTTCTTCCATTCTCTGGACAGCCTATTGATTCTCTTTATACTTTTTTATGACGTATAGAAGTCTTCACTTTCGTAAGAACCATTTGCTGGTTGTTGATGTTCTTTTTGTGTAAGTTGAAGAATGTTCTTGTCTTAGTCAGGGTTTCTGTTGCTGTGACAAAACAGTAGGACCAAAAACAAGTTGGGGAGGAAAGGATTTATTTGGCTCATACTTCCACAATGTAGTCCATCATTGGAATATTCATTTGCTGGGACATCTTTCTACTGCCATCCTGCTCCATCAGAGAGGCACAGAAGCAGCAGCATGGCTCCAGTCTGGCAAATGGTGAAGTGGCCAGGTAGGTCTAGTGGTAGCCTGAAGGCTGGTCCTTTGTGTGGAGACCACTCCCAGAAGATGAGACAATTTTTAGTTAGGATATCTTGATGATTGCTCTGGTTCAGGATGATCCTGTGGTTTGGCAGCATACCAGTGGGCAGGACCCACCTGAACTCCAGGTTGTTGGGCTGTTCCCTGCCCTCAGCACTATTCATCCTGCTTCAGATCTTGTGCCTGCAGCCCATGGGGAGCACTTCAATGTATGCTCTTACCCACTTCATCAGGGTTTTCCAGGTCTGTTGCCTTTCCAACCACATTTATTCTCAAAGCTTTCCCCCTAGACTCAGTGACAGAACAGCTTCCCACACCCATGAAGTGAGAGGCTGAGGAGACTACACCGGGTGGGGGTGAGTTGGGCAGGAGGCCATATCCCTATCGGACTCCAACAATGTCCCACCACCATCTTAGAATCACTCCTTTCTGTGATTTTATCATGATGGGAAATTGGATTTTGTTGAATACTTTCTCTGTGTTTAATTAGATGATCGTGTGATTTCAGCCTTTGAGTCTAGTTATGATGAATGACATTTATTGATTTACTTACATACATGATCTATTCATGTATTTCAGGAATTAAACCAACTTGTAGTAATGGATGAATTT
Source organism: Cricetomys ansorgei (assembly GCA_026225945.1). Lineage (NCBI taxonomy): Eukaryota > Metazoa > Chordata > Mammalia > Rodentia > Nesomyidae > Cricetomys > Cricetomys ansorgei. Next base: position 6,172,489 of record JAMJFZ010002981.1, read on the forward strand.
TTCTTTCTTTTTGTTTTAGAAATACTTTTTGAGAATTTTATACATGAGGACTGTATTTCCATATTTGCCTCATTTCCTCCTCTTTTCCTTCCCCTCCAACTACTCTGGTTCCCCCTACTACCTCTCAAATTCATGACCTCTTAATTATTATTGTTAAATATATATATTTACACACACACACACATTCCTTACTGAGACTATTGAGTATTGCTTATATATACATATATTTAGGGATGACAACTTGGGATTTGATAACCTATAAAGGAACTTATACATGGACAAGATTTATTCTCTGTCTCTGCATCTCTTCATATACAGCTGGGGCCTTGTAAATTCCTCTCATTTCAGATGACATTGTGATCACATCAGCCTTGTTTGGGAAGCCTTTTTGTTAAGGTTTCATGATGCAACTATCCTGACATGTCCAAAAGATATTGTCTCCTGGTATTCTGGTCCTTACCATTTTCCCACCCTTTTTCTGTGATTTTTCCCCTGAACTTTAGGTATTACAGTTGTGTGGTAGATGCATTAGTTGGGACTGACTACCCCAAGGTCACATATTCTCTGCATTTTTGCCAGTTATGGATCATTGTTATCAGCGACCTATACTGTGTTCTTTTGTGCAGTGAACAGATAACTGGATTAATTCAGTCATTACTGTTGGAATATATTTGAACTTATTCTCAAATATTAAACTGTTATCCAGTGGCCTGAACTACAGCCCAAAGGTCATCTTCCTTAGCTATTAGAAACAGCTTCTTAGTAGTGGCTGCTGGGATGCAGAAAGCATGCTACTTTGGAGCACCAGCAATTGTTTATTCAATGGCCTTTGATTGGAACAATTGTCATTCTCATGTTGTCTGACCACTAAGATATTTAAGTTAAAGTATCCAATTGTGTTAATGCTTATGGAAGGAATTTACTGGCCTCTCCCTCAACCTAAGCACTGTATAAGGAAGACCTTATGCGAGGACTTGACTGGCCAGTAAAATGCCATCATGTCAGCCAGCTATAGTTGGGGCTTGGTGCACTGTGAAGGTTCTACTCACTGTATATTAAGGCCTGTGTGTTGGTGGGTAGTGATTCCCTTCAATAAAATACTTAAAGGAGCAGGGAAAGAAGAAGCAAATGAGAGAATGAGAAGCAGAGCTTGTAATTCAGCAATATAAGTCAAGACGCTGTGCCTTGGCTGTCCAGGTTTTCCATCTCAGAAAGTGTCATGGCTCTTTATTATTACCCACCCATAATAACATTAATTATAATACTTTAACACACTATAATCATTTTACATGTTATTACTGTGAAAGAACAAGTTGTTGTTGGAATAAGATCATTAAAATATTCACAAAATGTTACTTATTCCATAATTTATGCAAATTCAATCCTCTGGATAAGACTTGTAATTCACATCAGTTTATCTCTGGAAGTCCAGATTCACAAACCATTACTGGAATGATGGGAGTTCTGTATACCACACTGACTTGATATCAATTAGCTTACTATTCTCTAGGTTATATGATTCACAAGAAAAAGAAGACATTTGGTTTAGTGATTTAAAGACTATTCTCAGTTCCAATGGGATGAGATTCTCAATCAGTCAAAAGAGTCCCAGAACTATTTACTCATAAATCCATTTCTTTCCTAATCCAACAAAGAGGAATTTGATAACAGAGACGATAGCATGGGAATATGATTCATAGACATTATTTGAGAACATCTTACTATCTGGGGTGTTTCAAACTAACCCTTGGTTCTCAGGAGATGTGCTGCCATTCTTTGCTTGCCTGAGAGCCAGGCTGGAAGTTTCCTGAGTTGCAGAATTTCCTAAAAAGTTTCCTTAGAGCTCCTTTAACTTCCTGGTTCCTGAGACTATAGATTACTGGATTTAACATAGGAGCAATGAGTGTGTAAAAAATTGAAACTTGGCGATCTTGCTTTAGGTTGTAGCTGGAGGATGGCTTGAGGTACATGTGAACCAAAGAACCAAAGAGAAACATCACAACCAGGACGTGAGAACTACAGGTGGACAGAGCTTTCTGCAGGGCAGCAACTGAGTGCATGTGGGCTATGGCAATACCTATGCGGACATAGGACCCCAAAATGAAGAAGAAGGGGCTTACCACCACAGCTACACCCTCAGTGAAGATCAACATTTCATTGACTACCGGTCGAGTGCAGGAGAGCTTCAGCAGAGGAGTGATGTCACAGAAGAAGTGGGTGACCTGGTTGCCACAGAAGGTTAAACGGGTGACCAACACGGTGTACAGGAGACTGTTGAGGCTGACCACCACCCATGAGGTCAGTGTTATTCGCAGACAGAGCTTATGGCCGACAATGGCAGAGTACCTTAAAGGGTCACAGATGGCAACATAGCGGTCATAGGCCATGGCACCCAGCAAGTGGACTTCCATGCTGCCCACGGCCATAAAGGAAAAGAGCTGTGTCATGCAACAGTTATAGGAAATGGTTCGATATACAGAGAGTGTGTGCACCAGCATCTGAGGAACAGTGATGGTTGTTAGCGATATGTCGATCAGGGAGAGCTGGCTGAGGAGGAAGTACATGGGGGTCTGAAGCTTGGGGTCTGAGCAAGCAACAAGCACTAGGAGAATATTGCCCACAACTGCCAGCAGGTACATGACAAGGACAACTCCAAAAATGACTGGCTGCATCTCTGGCCTGCTGGACAAGCCCAGCAGCACAAACTCTGTCACTTCTGTCCTGTTTTTAGTGGCCATAAGTCATGGTCTGCATCACCTGCAAAGAGGGAAGATCAGAGCTGAAAAAGAAAGAGAACAATTCAAAGCTCAGCCATATCGCAAGCCTCTCCATGGTGTGACTGGGCACCTCAGCGAAACCTGTGTTTGCTAACTAAAAATTCTTTTAAAAAATTAGCAATACAACATGTGACTGTGAAAACTGCTCCCATCTAACGTCTCTGCATCTCAGGTAAACCGTCCCGTGGAGTGAAGACCGTGTTCTAACTTTGGGCATCAAGAAACTCCATTTTGTTCTTGTAACTGTGATCCATTAAGTCAACTGAACTTACTTGGCACATCTTTTCTAGTCAAAATTTCAATACAAACAGGCCAAGAGGTATAGCACTCTTTCTATGCTGCTGTACAAATAAAGACATTTTGATAAAGTAATGGGTTTATAACTAAGTATGAGAAAAATCATAGAGTAAATGTAACCTTGGAAGAAGACACAATTAAAGGGTCCTTACACTAAGCTTGCCTATCTCCATGTTTGCAAGTCTCTGCTTCTCAGTCATCTGAACTTCTATGTCTCTGAAGAGTGTGCTGCCTGCTTCTACACACTCATCTGGCATTTGTGAATAATCAACTTAAGATCTTTTAGTCTTCTTTTTTAAAAAGTTGAAATTTCATCTTTATTTAGAGTATTTCTCTCTCCCCCTTCCCTCAATTTTTAGTAATCATTTTAGGACTTTGATTTTTGTTTCATCTACTTTATTGTATGTACTCATGAAACTTGAAACGCTATGACAATGGTAGCTGGTATTCTCAGTCTTTGAATGTCAAGAGTTTTTTTTTTTAATTTTATAGGAATTCGCACCTAATGGTTGAAATTATTACTCTTTATTTCTTACCTAAAATCAGTTATAATAAGTTTGCTTCTAGTCAGTTTCCGCTCCTTTCCTAAGTTTCTTCCTTCTATTATTTTGGAATGTTTATCCTATGCATCTCTGAGCTCTGTACACATTACTGTAGACCTGTAGTGTTTTTAGTGATTCTGTGATGAGTGAATATGAGAATGTTTTACTATAAAGATGTGTACCTCTCTTCAATTCTGAAAAGGCTTCTCATAAATAAGCATCTTAACTTTCTTCCCAGCATGTGTTCTAAAACTGTTGATACTGGTCCATAAGCCTCTTTGATTAATATTTTTTCTCAATTTTCCCAAGTATGTCTTGGATTATATTCCTAAAATTGACATTTATTTTTTCCTGAAATCCTATGTTTGTTTTCTCATGAGCTCATTATTTTATTTTTTCCTTTACTGTTCCATTAGTATGAAAACAGTTCTGAAAATATACAGTTTTAAATTTTAAATTTTATTTTAAGAAATTTTGATTAGTGAATCCATTTTTGTTTCATTATAGCCTCGGCTACACACCCTTAAGACACTGTACCCTACCACAGAGATACCTGCACATTCATGTTTACTGCGGCTCTGTTCACAATAGCAAAGAGGTGGGACCAGCCTAGATGCCCATAAAGTGATAGTAAAAATAACATATACACTCACGGTTGGATTTTATTTAGCTATAAAGAAAAGTGAAATTGAGGATACATATCTTTATAGCTTATATAGCTTGAATGATTGGTTTCTTCTTGCATTTGTTAAGTGGTTTTTTTAAATACTGGTTATTTTATTTTATGCTGCTGTTTTGGTGCTGTCATTTTACTGTTTTTTGATAGCTTTTGTTGATTTATTGTACAATGAATTCATATTGTACTATGTAATTTTACATAGTAAAATGTGCAAAGTAGAATGAAATAATACATTGTACTACGTATTATACAATGGATTTACGGTGTACTACCCATAGTACAGTTTACATATAAAAACCCATGCTACTCTATCACAGGAATAAGAAAGTTTGCTACCTGATCACATGGAACTCTTGACTTAATTCTATTTGTCCCAACTAAAATTGAGGGCTTTCTATGAGATACAGTACCCAAATTGATAGTCATAACTTTCTCTTTCTAGAGAAAAAAATTTCAAGTTTTCATTGGAATGAGATAGTAAGGTATGATGGTCTGAGCCTTAAGGTAGAAAGAAGAGAAAGGTGTGTGTAGAATGTGTGCTGTGTTTGTACTGGAAGGACACATTCACTTTGGCCAAGATGCCTATGCTCCACAGCCTTCTCCCATTCTGCCTCTCTCCCTCCACCTGTCCTGGCTCCCTCTGGCATAGAATCTTTTCCTGGAAGGTTCTTCCACTGCAATCCTCTGTTGGTCTGTTAGGGGTGTGGTTACCTCATTGATACTTCCTTTATCTCTTAAAAAATCCACTAAGTATCACATTTGATAATGATTTTCCATTCTTTCTACTTAGTGTTGCATATTTTGCCCTTTGTTTTGCTGAGATCTCTCAACAGATGGAGGAACACAAACAAAAGAAACATAACACCAAAGCCATCTCAGTTATATCTTATTTTTGTTTGCTTGTTTGTTTGTGTGTTTGTTTGTTTGAGACAGGGTTTCTCTGTTGTAACTGGCTGTCCTGGAACTCACTCTGTAGATCATCCTGATCTTGAACTCACCTGCCTCTGCCTCCTGAGTGCTGGGATTAAAGGCATGTGCCACCATCACCAGGCTATGACTGATTTTTTAAAGTGACTTTTTCTACCAGAGGAAGTTAGTTGCAAAAAGATTATATGTGCAAGTTCCTTAGTCAGGGACCCTTATCCTAAATAATTTAAAAATTGTCTTTTAAAGTCTCGGATATCTGTGGGATGTTTACATTGTTGTTTGTCACAAAGACTTTCACATCACTGGGCTGCAGGTTTTTCAGCATCTATCATAATTTCCCTAAGTTCACCCTCACTTTCTTGGTTGAACTTTGGTTTTCCTATATCTTCTCATTTATACATTTTCAGACCATCTTTAATTAATGGAAATTATCTATAAAGTAGGAGTTGGAATGATCAATAAAACTTACATTTTCCAATGTTTATTCTTTTGTCTTCATTTCTTCCTTTATCTTTCCATGTCACTGGATGTAGCTCAAACTATATGTTTTCATGATACAATGACTTTCAAAATAGAGCCACACAGATGCCAACATAGAGGTGTAAATGGAAACAAAAGAGAGTGCGGGAAGTAAAAGATATGAACTCACTTCCTCCATGAGGGCAGAATGAATGAACACAGTCTGCAGGTAAATAGCTCCAAAAACTGTTAGTTATCCCTTATTAAGAAAAATGTAATAACAAAGCATTCATTTTATTTTCAAGCAGGGCAAAGCAATTTTTAAAAATATAATGATGTTACAGTGCTCACGCATATCAGTAAGGGTAAGAAGTGGGACTGGTGGTGTGGGCTAATTTCATGGATTCATCTCTGTTTTGTTCCTATTTTTCAGCCTCAGTGTCATTCCCAGAAGATCCTGAGCTCAATGGGCTCCATTCAGGAAACCTGGAGGGAGGGAGGATGAGAGAGGGAGAGGGAGACTGAGGGAGAGGGAGAGATCTTTAGGAGAGACACACATAGACAGCACTGGAGCATCTTAAGTCAATAAATGAAACAAATATGGGAAGGAAAAGTAGAATCCCTGAAAGCTGAAGAATCTCTGATCTCTCAATATATAACTAGTGCTGTGAAGGATAAGTAGAGTCATGGAGGAGGGAGAGGGAGAGGGTCTCACTCTAACCTAACTACCCCCCACTCCTTTCCATGGAGGCATCTGCAGACATCCTATGTCTCCACTGTTTTGTCAGTATCGGAACATTATACAAGGGATCTCTTTGGAGCTTTGTTGGTCTGAATTCTAGTTCCAGTCCACTCACCCTTTTTTGTTGACAAATCACAAAGGCTGATTCTGCGATGTATAATTAAGATCCTCTAAATTCTCACAGAATGAATTACAACGTCTGCCACATACGTCTGGGATCCAAGAATCGTGAGCCGTTTCTCCATGTCTACCCCACTTGATTCCATCTCAGCATTCGTTCTTCAATCAAAATCATTGTTGCTGTGATTGATGATCCCTTCACCTTATCTTTTGACTCTGATATTATACCTCATTCTACTCTCTTTGGTCTTCTTGGTACAAACGTCATGCTACTTTCTATAAAATTAATATGATATACTGTTATCTGTCTCCTTTCCATCTACTTTAAGATGGGGTATATAACATTAGCCTCATTTTTCCTCTATACCTAACAGTGTACACCAAGAAGTCTAGACAGATCTTCACTCTGTCTTTCCCATAAAACCCCCTTTTAATCATTTTCCATAAAAGCTTTTCTGAAGGACAGGTCACTGCAACGAAGCAAACTCACATGACCTGCACTCACTCTGAGACTCTACTAGCCCCAGGAGGCTCCAACTGTGGTCAGATGAAACGTTAATGTCATTAATTTCACAAGTATCACTCTAATCAAGTAGTCCTAGAATTTAGTTTTCTTCTCCCTCCAACCCACTCCATACCCTACCCACACCCCTAAGTTGGTTTTGATTTCTGCTGTAATAAACTAATGTATATAAACAGCTGCTAAAGTCACCATAGAAGTAACAACTAGACATCATGCTTCTTACTAAGTAAATGACATGGATCTACCTGTGAGCTATTGTCTTAGAAAAAGCAAGTGTCAATCACAGAATTTTCACCTAACAGAAAATACAAAACACAAATTAACACACTGAATTGAAATATGGGGATAAAAGACAAATCCAGATTAGGAAACTGTAAGAGAAAATGAAACAATTCCTTCCACAAATAAATTCCAATGATTGGGGGTTGGAAGAAGGATGAAGAGGAAAGAAAGAACTAAATACTATAAGGAACTAAGCTCAGTGCATGAAACTTATAGGAATTCTGATTTTTAGCTATTAAAAAATTAGTACTTAAAAAAAGTCAAAATCTAACTTTAAAAATATGGAGAGATATATAGAAATAGATATATAGATATAGATATACAGATGATATATAGATGTATGGCATGCATCAAACACTAGATTTGCTTAGATTATTTTGAATTTCTTGAAACTACCAATCACAGCCAGGTGTATCAGCACACACCTTTAATCCCAGCACTTGGGAGGCAGAGGCAGGAGGATCTCTGTGAGTTTGAGGCCATCCTGGTGTACACAATGAGTTCTAGGACAGCCAGAGTTACATAGTGAGATCCTCTGTCAAAAAAATACCAATTATACATTTATGTTTAAAAAAATCATTACTCTGAAAAGAATTCAACAGTTGTTAATAGTACTAATAATCAGAGAAACACAAGTTAATATCACAATGAACTATATCACAACTGTTAGAATGGCTATTATTGAGAATTGGCTAGTGAGTTTGTGGAGAAAAACAACCCTTACACATAAGTCAATGGGACTAGAAATAAGCACAGAAACAATGAAAAAAAGTAAGAATGCTCCACAAAAGGTTAAAAATAGGGTGACTATCTGGCTTTCATTTAGGTTAGAAGTGTGGGGAGAAGAACAGGAGCATAGATGATCCACACTGCCACGAAGCGGCTCTGAATGGTGCTGTAATCGTTAATACATGCCATTATACATTTGTCCAAGTTCAAAAAATGTTCAGGAATGACCACGATGTGGATTCCAGAATTTCATGTGTCAGTAATTTTTATGAAGAATTTAAATTCTGTATTGTGAGAATTTCATATGTATATACAATGAAATATGATGTGTACTCACCACCTCCTCTTCCAGCTACCCCCACGTCCTTCTCAACACATCCCTCTCCTAGCTTGATGCCTTTCAGTTTTTGGTAACCTACTAAGTCCAGTGAGTGTTGCTCAACTGTACTTGGATGTGCTGCCACCTGTGGGGTAGAGGAATCCTACCAGTGACCTCATCCTCAAAAACGGTGTCTCTCCTAACCTCTCCCAGCAACTACCAATAGTCAGTGAGTTAATCCAGCCCACCAATACTAAAATTTTGGCTGGCTTGATCTTGCACAGTAACCTTAGCTGTTGTGAGTCGTTGAGTACAGTAACTGCATCATGTCTAGAAGACAGCATTTCACGGCACTCCTCCCCACCTTTCTGCTCTTACATTCTTTCTGTCTCCTCCTCTGTGTTATTAGCTGAACCATGGTGTGTGTGTGTGTGTGTGTGTGTGTGTGTGTGTGTGTGTGTGTGTCCTATTTAGAGTTGAGCACATTCAGTTATGACAAACATGTTACTCTGGTGTAGGGAACTGATATTGGAAATGGCTGTGGATATGTGAGAGGAAAAAGTTTATGGGACTTCTACACCTTCTGTTCAGTTTTGCTGTGCACCTAAACATAGTAGTACGCTGCTGCTGCTGGGACAGCTCAGGAAGGAAGACACAGAGGCATTTTCATAGACTCAAACCCTGCCAGACCTCAACAGAGAGAACCACTATCCTGGACAGTGCCATCCTTGACAGTGGAACCCTGAGCATCTGAGCTCAGGTGTTTTTATTGATTCAGAACTCCTTAGGTGTCTACTGATACCATATGCAGATCATTTGCAATCAGCTTCCCCCACATAAATCCAGTACCTGCAGACAATACAAAATACCAAAGCCTACACATCCTTTTTTCCAATGTGCACAAAAACAATTATTTTAAACACGACTAAAAATAAACTTCCACAACATTTCTCCTTTTCTGTATAAAAAAAAATGCTTTACCTTTACAACACAATTTAACACTACACCAGCAAAACCATTTACAAAAGGAACGATTATGAGGCTTCTAATGCACATAACCAAATGATCTCCAACACCTATCAAGCTTTTCATAACGTCTTTGGACAGCAGAAAAACATTATCAATTTCCAATTATCTGGAATTAATTCCAAAGGGCTTGAGTTGCTTCTCTGGCTCTGTTCTCTGCAGCATACACAGCTTGTCCTCCAGACTCCAGCTGGCTTCATTCCACTTCTGCTGCTGTTCTTGGTGGTTGTCCCATGCTACTGACATCTCAAAAACTGCTGGGGTTCCTTGCTGCAACTTGGCTGCACTGTCCCCAGTAGCCTCTCACAGGCTCTCTTCATGATGCCAAGCCATTCAACTTTTTTACATGACCCCTTCATCTGGGCCTTCAACTACTACTGAGGCTGCGCTTTTACCAATGGCCTCTCCTGGTCTCTCACAGTGCCAAGCCTCAGCAGCTTTCCATGATCCCTTCATGCCTTCAAAACGAGCACCACCTGGGTGACTCCTACTGTACCAAGTTTGGCTGCCAGCACAAAATGCAACCTTGGCCAGTTCTGGAAAACAGATCCTGTATGGTGACCCTTAGGAAGCATTTTCCAGGTTTTAAGATAGAGTCTGGTTTGCTGGAAAAGTAACTGGTCACTTTGTCTGCCATCAGCATTCCCTCATGGGATGGAGTTCACATCACCATAGCAGATGTGTCTTATCCAGACCTCTTGTAGACAGATTTGCAGGAAAAAAATACTGTTCTGTTTAACTAAGTAGCTTTTTGGCTCTAAGTCACAACTTCCACAACAGCAGGGGGTCCTGGACCAGTGGAAAGAATCTCAGATTGAAACATTCTGGCGGTTTGGCGATATTTTTTTCACCATCACTATGGGGAAACATACAACCCCTTCCATAGATCTCAAACACAACATCTTGAGCTTCACACACATACAACACGGCTATCAGAAAACTGTGAAACAGTAGCTACCACCAGTGGCAGGAAGAAGCATCAGCTTCATGATCAGGAAAAGCAGTAAAAACCTAGCTTTTTCCTGCTCCCAGCTGAATTCTTTATCTCTAAGGGCCCTCCATTCTGTGGCTCTCACCTGGGTCCTTTTTTCCTCATTTATTTATTCATTTCATAGCCTTTTCTCTTCATAGAGGCTTATTTCCTTCCTCATTCTCCTCTTCCTTCAGGAGCCTTCAATTATTACCTTAATCTCTATCCTTTGGTAGCTTCCCAAGCGTATTTTACCAGACTCTGTGAGGTCTGGAGTTTCTTTCTCTTCTTCCTTGTCTCCATGTTGGATTATCTGGTGATGTCCTGCCCCACATTGGTGTGGCATTTGTAGTACTATGCTGCTGCTGCTGCTGCTGCTGCTGCTGCTGCTGCTGCTGCTGCTGCTGCTGGAGCAGCTCAGGAAGGAAGGCAGAGGCATTTTCATAGACTCAAACCATGCCAGACCTCAACAGAGGGAACCACTATCCTGGACAGTGCCATCCTTGACAGTAGAACCCTTAGAGTCTGAGCTCAGGTGTTTTTATTGATTCATAACTCCTCAGGTGTCTACTGATACCATATGCAGATCATTAGCAATCAACTTCCCCCACATAAATCCAACACCTGCCAAAAATACAAAATACCAAGGCCTATGTGTCCATTTTTCCAACAGTGCCCACAAACAATTATTTTAAACACAACTAAAAATAAACTTCCACAACTTCTAAAGCTGTTCTAAAACTGTTTTTCATAATACTTTTATTAATTACTTGAGTTTTCATGTAATTCATCTCGATCATACCCTCTTCCCTTTCTTTGCTTGTCCACCCTCCAGGATATGGCTAGTGAGTGTGAAAATCACTGATTAGAAAGTGGTATAAAATAGTGGGTGAAGATAGGACCAAAAAAAAAATAAACTTTCATGTCAATGCTTTATCTTCTACCAAATTAGAGTAAAGTTGCTTCTCACCACTGAAATTTGAAGGTGTTGATTTTAAAAGGTTCCTGTAAAAATTATCATTGGAATAATACTGTGATCTCATGGTAGGTTTTTTGATACCATGCTAAGAATCTTGTAAATTTTCTCTCAATTATTATTATAAAAATAAGCATGATTGAGATGCTGTGGTTAAACTATATAGGGTCAAAACAAACCCTAAAGTCACGAATCATGTTAAGGGACAAGAAGGTATGGAGGAGGGCTAATAGTGATGGGAGGGAGTTAAGAGTGGGCGGGAAAGAGAATAATTCAAAAATATTATATATACATGGAATTGCCAAAGAACACAATTGATCAGTAAAAATTAAAATTAAAATAAACACATAAATAAAATACCTGAGTTCCACCAGCAGAATAACTTTTATCAAATAAAACACACAATGATCACGCTATTGAGTATGTGACCCCCTGGCCTGCAGCACTGTTACAGTAGAAAGTGCTAGAAATGAGTGTTACCTAGTACTTCAGAGCACAGGACTAGGGGATGCAGTCAGAAGCACCAGCAGAAGCCAAGAAGGAAAAGGTAGACGAATAAAAGGGACAGAGAATAAAAGGTATAGGCAGGGTTACCCCAAATTTAGGGTGCAGGATTCTAGAGAAAATGTACAATTTGGTGGGAGATTAAAATAATAACGTTTTACTTACTGCTGCACAAATATCAAATTGCCAAGTTAAAAAAAAACATGCTGTTAATGGGTGCTTAGTAATACATATATCTGTTCTGTGGCCAGCTGCCATGCGACAGTTCAAAAGTATATAACATAGTCTGTTCTGCTGTCAAGCACTAAAACTAAATTTCAGAATCATGTCAATGCACTTGAAAATATAGACCACAACAATGACAACTTTTTGTTACAATTTAATAGTTTACAATGCATAGTCATGTACATGGTGGTAGGCCCATAATAAACTTATAAGGAAGGTAGAACACCAAGTCTCATGGATTCGAAATCCTCAAATAAAATGGCAATAGAAAATGATAGAATTCATGGTTGATTCCAAGCTTGAAAACTCAAAATCTAAAGTCTGTAGGTGCATCTGTGCTGGTTGTACAATGTGCTCCCCTGGATTAACACCATGGACTATGGTACAGATTGGAGCCCAGGGAGTCTGTTAGTAATTTGCATGGGATGTGGTGAAGATCTAGACTTAGATGCAGTTTATGAGAAAGGAGAACTTAGCTCCACTTGGGGAGTCAATCCAGTATACAAATAAACAAGGTATTCTCAGACTGACACTCTTAACCTGCCTCCAGACAGTCACTTATTCTCTCTTTACATCATAAGGGTAATAATAGAAGCTGTCAGTCAAGCCTGGTGGCTCATGCCTGCAACCTCAGTACTGAGGAAACTAGGCAGGGAGACCTGGAGGGGTTCAAGGCCAGACTGGACTGCACAGGAAGTGACAAGTCATCCTGGACTGAGAAGTAAGACCTTTTCTAAAAGACTAAAACTAATAAAAAGTACTATCAACTATCTCATAAGGTTTGGAGGAGGAGTGAATGGGTTAGTACAAGAGGAAACAAAAAACAATAACTGACACATGCTGAGCACTGGAAGATGCTTGTAAGAGGATTTTTAGGAAGAATTCAGTAAACTTTGAACCACACCAAGTCAAGAGCAATGGTGTCAACTGTGGCTACATAACAGATCATCTGGGGACTCTGAAATACCGAAGTTCTACCTCATGCCAATTGAATACAGGTATCTAGAATTTCTAAGACCCATCATGTGACTTGACACAGTAAGCTGGAAAGTACAAGCACAGACAAAAAGAGGAAAGAAGGGTGACTTGCTAGAACTTTACACCGTTGCTGCTTATGGAAATAAATAGAGCTCATACAATGAACCAATTGTGAGGACCTAATTCCCTCGGCTGTGGTTCTAAGGTGACAGTAATTTAGAACATCTTAAAATCCATGTGATTTCAGAGAAATGTGAAGACTGAACTTGAATTGGTAAGATCTGAGGCTTGAGGAAGTGCCTTGGGATGGGTAGACACCTACAAAAGAACATACAAGCCAGAAAACTCAGGAAGTGGGAGAAGCAGAGAAGATAAAACCTTGGCTTGAGCAGTGACGTTGAAAGTGCCCTATGTGCCTCTAGAGCTCTTCTCATCAATCGGAAGCTATGGATGTCCTGTGAGTCCTCAGAAACATGTTGCTGCAATGTGGGTCAGTAAAGCTGCCTCTCAGATATGCTGAAAGGCTAACACAAGGCATGAATGTGAAAACTGAGTACCATCAGAATGACCAGGTTACTGTGCTAAGAGGTGCCAAAACAGATGCCAATTCCTAGCTACCAGAAAACTAAGCCAAACCATTTTTCTTCATTATCCAAAGAGTTGGTGTTTTTTCTGCAATGAAATGGGTATGTTATGGTATACTTGTCTATCTGTACTTGGAGTATAAAATAAATATTGAACATAATTTAAAATATATAAAGCAGAACTTCAGTTAATGTTCCCATTAAAGTGCATGGGGCAGACATATGAAACAGCAGAATTATCATTCCACACTCCCTACTGGACATTAATCAGAATTAATAGTGAATTTGCCCACCCAGTTTGTCTCTTTCTTTCTATATGCACCAACACATGCCACATGAAAGAATGCCACATTAACCGTCACTAACTCCACTGTGCTTAATTTAACTCATAATTTTGAATTCTTATTCTTCATATTCCTTAAAAACTCTCTAATCAAAGCAACCCGGACTGGTGACTGAAGATAATTAGCCTGATGAAGATATATGAGAGGTATGTAAGCAAAGGACTCTTGTCACGTGCAGGACTTAATATGGAATGTCTGATCATCTTCCTCTGATCATCCCTCAAACCAGCCATGATCAAAATCATCCCGTACTCACCCTCTTCTACCTAATGTCTTATAGTAGGTTTCTCAGGAGTCATTCTCCCCGTCTCAGCAGCCTGCGGAGGGCACCTTTGACATCCTTATTTCGGAGACTATAAACAAATGGGTTAGCCAATGGGGTAATGGCAGTGTACATTACTGAAGCCACCATGTCTTTATTTTGGGAATTCTGAGAGGAAGGCTGAAAATAGACCCAGATGATCGTGCCATAAAGAAAGCCAACCATGGTGAGGTGGGATCCACAGGTGGAGACTGCTCTGAGGCGACCAGCAGCTGAAGGCAATCGTAAGATGGTGGCCCCTATGCGGGCATAGGAAAGTACAATAAGGGAACAAGGGCCCAACATGAGGAAGCCACCCTCCAAGAATATAGCCAGCTCATTAGAATGTGTGTCAGAGCAGGAGGCACGCAGTAGTGGTTGGTGATCACAAAAGAAATGAGGAAGGTTAACATTGCCCCCAGCATCTCCAGCCCAATACAGCGGCAGGATAAGTCCCACATGCAGCATGGTGTGTACTACAGATATCACCCAGCTCAAGGCCAGTAAGCGGGCACAGACTTGTCGGCTCATCACCAAAGCGTAGTGCAGCGGGTCACAGATGGCCACGTAGCGATCCAGAGCCATGACAGCAATGACAAGTGTATCCGTGACCCCAAATGCATAAAAGAAAAAGAACTGAGTCAAACAGCGGGCAGCAGGAATGGCTGGAGAATCAGAGGCCAGATGGACCAACAGCTGGGGCAAGG
This sequence comes from Cricetomys ansorgei, assembly GCA_026225945.1. Taxonomy (NCBI): domain Eukaryota; kingdom Metazoa; phylum Chordata; class Mammalia; order Rodentia; family Nesomyidae; genus Cricetomys; species Cricetomys ansorgei. Next base: position 6,187,500 of record JAMJFZ010002981.1, read on the forward strand.
TGACTGTGGATAGTCCCAAGTCTATCATGGAGAGGCCACGCAGCAGATAATACATAGGTGACTGGAGCCTGGGGTCCCAGGAGATGAGCAGTACCAAAGTCACATTCCCCAGTATGGTGGTTAGGTAAATGAAAAGGAGCAAGAGAAAGAGGAAACTGTGGGGGACACCAGCCCTGGAGAACCCAAGGAGCAAGAAGATTGGAGAGTGTGAAGCATTAGAGGCACAGCTCATGATGAGTAACAGGGAGCCTGCCTGAAAGAGATGCTAGGTCAAAACCTAAGTCAGAAGCCAGAGGATAAAGATCAGATCATCTCTACCTAACTTAGTGATGTCATTCAAGGTCTTTAAATACTTGGTTTCAACGCTTTCTTCCTCTAAGTAATTTTCCTATTTTTGTAGCTGTTTCTCCCTTATGTCTATCTCCAACCCATTCTAGAAGCTCTTCCCCTCTCATCTACACGCCTTACGTCTTCATAGAGTCTCACTTGCAGTGTGTTCTTGCATTTTCATGCAGAGTGGTTTATCTCCCACCGCTGGCACTCACTGTGACACAATTATCTGCAGCCACTGCCTTCGGCTTTCAGTGTCTCATCCGCACTGTCACCGCCATGGCTTCTTCTCCCAGAGCCTGGACAGAACATAGTGCTCCTTTAAGAAACATAACACATAAAATGATGGTTCCTTCCAACTAGTTAGAGTGAGATTTCTTGAATTGTCTTGAGATTTCCTGGCTTTCCTCTTTTTTCCTTGTGTTAGATTATTGTCATTATCATCTAACTGAGGTACAAACCAATGCCTGAAGAAATTCCTGCCTGACCTCTCCACACCCAGTCAATCTTTGATTTCTGTGTTTTCCCTTATATCTACACTTGGTTCTTAGTCTAAAATCTAAATCAGACGTTCTTGATGTCTCTGAATAGCTGTTCTAATAGGTCTTCCAGAGTGACACCAGAGTAAAGTTTTAAACATGTGACTCCATAGTTAAATTGACAGGAGCATCAGAATCAAGCCCAAGCAGTCTGACCTGTCCTGTACACAACTTTCATTGTCAGTCCTCAATCTCTCTTTCCATATCTCATCTTCCCAGTATACACTTTCCCGTCTCTCTCTACCCCCTCTCTTCTTCTATCCTATATATCCTTCTATCCCTTCCACCCCCTACCTTCTCTCTTTGTCCAGAAACTAATTTGGAGGAAATATTGTGATGATCATTCTTTTAAGAATGAAAATAACACAAGGGTCTTTAATAAATGGTGGATGACAATGGATACAATTCAGTATTAGTCATCAGACTACAAATCTTGAGGAATAACATCCAATGTGGTTTAAAGAAAGGGATCTTAGACCTGTGTGATGCAGGAAATAGAAACCACCAGATGAATTCCAGACATTCCAAAAGCTAAATTTTCAGTGAAGAACATTTCAGGTAAGTGTTAATATAAACATAGTTCTACATGCTATAAATACCTATACTAGATGTGAGAAACCACATGGAAACTCAAACTTCTCAGCCTTTTCTACATGGATCAGAAAACATTTTCTATAGAAATGCAGTTGTGGATCTGTGCCACATTTAGAGTGGCTAATGCTAATTTACAAAACATATTGCTACTTCAGATTAAACAGTTAACCAGAAAAACGTAGTTGGATGGGTAAACTCATCAGAGTGCATCATAGAAGCATATGTAACACTTGTTTTCCCGGACTTACAGACTCCAAACTGCACAAAAGGCCCTTAAACAAAATCTACCAAAGTTTTCAAACTAAAAAAAAATACTCAAAATCTATTTAATTATGAATCAGTTAATAATGAACAAATGACAGGATTAATCCCTTGTTGAAATTATTTTTTAACATTTTTCAGAAACTAAAAGGGAGAAATAAATATTAGAACCATGGAGGGGGCTGAGAAGAGAGAGGAATGAGGAGTCAGAGGAACTGACTCCCAGTGAACCAAATGATGGATTATGAGAGAGCTTTAGAGAAACCACTGCACAACCCAAGTCAAAATATGACTTAAGGGGATAGCAGAGCATATGTGATATAAAATCACTGGAAAGAAATTACTGATGATTAAAGGTTTGAGTAGGGGTGGGAGAAGAGAAATGAAAGGGAGGAGGAAGTAGAGGGCAAATTAAACAAAACTAAGGTAATACAAAAAAAGCCTTATGAAAGCCCACTAATGTGTAAGCTACAAATGATATAAAGTCTTTTTAAAGAATTTTACCCTGCATAGGTGGACAATGTTGTGCCCAGAAGACATTGGTTGTTAAATGAAAATCTCAGTGAAGACTCCAGAGGCACTCAAAACAGAACAGGCTATTGCTACATTCTTGGTTGACCATCATAACTAGATGGCAATGCTCTATTACTGAAGACATGGCAGACTTAAGTGGCAGGACACAGAGAAATCAGTCATAGATTGATCTGGGAATCTCTGCCTCCTAACTAGCTTTCATAATGTCAGGAGGTTATCTTGTTTTTACTTCCTTTCCCAATCCCTTTACCTAGTGCTACCACAAAATCAAGCTATAACAGCATGTCCAGTTCTAAATCCTCATTGATGAACTTACTGTTGACTATTTGCAAGTCAAAAGTCCCGTTCCTGGGCAAATCAACTGTTACAATAAAAGGCTGAGGGCTTGTTCTTTAGTCCTATGGAAAGTGCTATATGCAATGAAGCTGAGAGTTATATGTAATGGAAAGTTGAAAATAGGCATGAAGGGCCCAGAAGGACAATGGGAGTTGAGGAGCAGATGACACATGACGGCCATATGAAAACCAAGAAGGATAAAGATGGATGAATCAATAATGCTAGCCATTTAAATAATCTGAGTTATCATCAAGCAATATTTTCCTCACATAGTACAGCTCTTGTTTTAAATAGTTTTTGGAAACAGGAACCCATGCTTCTCAAGTACCTGAGAGGAGAGAGAGAAAAGGAATGGTGGGGGTGGGATGAGGATGGTTTTTAAAAAATATTTTTGATAATTCCATACCCCTAAGTAAAGAATAAGGCTCTTTAAAGGATTACTTTGAATGTCTGAATTTGTCTATGACTCCCTGGAAATGCTTTTTACTAAATTAGTACAACAGGTAATCATATAATATGGAAAGTACTCACTTACTTATCCATTCATTTATTTATTGATTCATCTTTTCTACTACTATTGATTGCCAACCTGTGGGAAGACATGAAGACAACTCAACACAAAGGCCACAAAAAGCCATGGCATGAAGGATAAATATTGGATGTAAAACAGCACAGTGTGCAATATCATGAATATGAACAAAGGAACAATGTGTCTTATTTGGAGCTGGTCTCACTCCAGCCTTGGATGGAGTCAGGGAGAGACTGCGGTCATGAAAACGGGGTAACAGAATCCCAAGGCCTGACACATCAAAATACTTCCAATTGAATAAAATTGCCACCCATTTTCCCGAGGGAGCAGCTGGCCTTCCAAAAGGATAATGCACTGGGTGTAACTGAGTGATTGTGCATGTGTACATGTCTGTATGTCCTAGAAAAGGACTTTGTACAAATGATAAACTTTCAAAAATAATTACTGAAATGCAAAGTTTAGTTTTAATTCATAGCTTCTCATAACTTTCTTTATAAAATTTCATGCTTCTTAAAGGCTTCTGTGAGTTTTCTCTTTGAGAATTGACTAAAAGACACGTGGGGGTCAGCAACCGACACAGAGACATAGTGAAGAGAACGTACGAGAACCGAAAACAAAGACTGCAAGATGGTGGGTCAGAATGGAAATGAGGGAAATAAAAAGAATGTGGACTGAATAGGTGCATTGAAGGAACAGGAGGGCTCACATCAGCAGAGAGGTCATGGGGACAAAGACACGCTAATCAAAACATATTATAATTTCAAAAACAAAAGAAATAATTAAAAACTTTCAAAAACACACAAATCTTCAGTTATACAGTAGAAATAAGTTTAAGGAATCTACTGTACAACATAGTGCCTAAACTAACCATGATGTGTTGCATCCTTGAAAGTAATTTAGAGTGTACTTTGTCTTCTTCCAAAAAAAATAAGCAATTAAAACAATGCTTATATTAATTCACTTGATTAAATTATTTCACAATGTTTGTAAACATCAGATTGAACATAAGAAATACATACAAATTTTATTTTTCAATTTAAGAGTTTTTTAACAAGTAAAATAAGAGGGAAGAATTTTGAAATAATAAGAGATAGAAGTAGAATTAGGGATAAGAATTTAAAGGAAATGACTAACACAAAAATAATAATGATGAATTTGAGAGAACAAGAAGGTCATGTGGGCATTAAGTCACAGGATAGAAATGTGGACAGGATAGAAGGATGAAAGAGAGAGAGGAAGGCTCATAGAAAGGTGTAGATGAAGCAGAAGTCCAGGCAGGAATGAATAATGGGACAAGATGGAATCAAAAACGAGGAAAGGTGTCAAATAGGGGGAAAGGTGACTGAGAGGGGGGTGTGGGTATGGAAACATAAAAGGAAGATGGTGTTGAGCACAGGTGCATACAGCGTGACTGACAGGTTTCTGGTAAAGATGAGAGCTGGTTAGGAGAAACAGGATGAAGAACAAAGGTTACTTCCCCTTGGCACATTCACCTGGTAAGGCACTTCTCTGGGCTACTCTGCTGGTTGGGCGCAGGGATCTGTCCATGGTGCTGAAGGCAGATCTAGGAGCAGAGGGTGGAGGGCTAGAGAAACCAGGTGAGGTTGAGCAGGATCTTCTCCCTAGTGCTACTCAAGGATGTCGGAGCAATGCTTACCAACCTTTAAGCTAAGATGGACATGCTCTCAGGAGAGGGCTAAAAGAACCTTAGTCTCCTCCTATGGTAAGATAGAGGGAACTATTCAATGATTCCCAGGCCTACACCTGTGTATAATTACCCTAATAAATAACAAAATTACCGGCTTTCTGTCTTCCCGTGACATAAATGTGACGTAAGAGCCCAACTTAGAATGTAAGATGTAAGAATCCAACTAAAATATCATTCTGGGTTACAGCATCCCCAAGCTCTGTTAAGTTGATTAATTAACATCTTTAAACTGTAGCCTTGTATAAAGTGTAAACGACACCCAGTTTCTATGTGTGTGCTGGGAGGACTATTATATGCTGAGTGTGTATGTAGAGACTGGCACACAGTAAAGGACTGAAACAATATTAGTTCATGCTGCTTCCACTGCTGCTGATAGTTATTAGAAATATTATCTAACTAGAATAAATTCAGAATTCTGAGATGTGGTTAAGGTACATTGTACATGTTTCAGTTCCTGTATTGGACTATCCTTTTAGATGGAAGGATCTGTGATGAATGAATTCACCTCTGTATCAATGCCAAGCCCAGTTCCTAGCACAAAGCAATCCCTCAAGAGTAGATAGCTAAATGGCCAGTGAGGGATAATCTTTCATTAACCATAATACCCAAGACAAGGAAATTCCCCATCTTTCCAACCATTCTACAACACAGTGTTTACCAAGAATAAATATTCAAAAGGTTAATTTTTTCGATCTTTATTTCCTTTACTCTCTCCCATCTCTGTACTAGGCTGAGCTGAATATGCATAATTCCTTTTGAAAGAAACCTTTTTATCATTAATGCTTTTGATAATATTAAAATGTACCTCTTCACATTTTTAATGCTAAGAATAAAGCATTATAAGTGGGACAGAATAAACACAGTATTCAGGTAATTAAATCATTGAGACAGGCACTCAGACCCATATGCTGTCTCCTCTGATGGCAGAAGCTGCATATGACTCTGGTAACCGTGTTCAGAAGTCCAGATAATGAAATTACAGCATGGGCATTCATCTATTTTATTGACCATGGCAACTGAAACAAGGAAAAACATAAAAATAAGTTGCCTAATGTTAATGCTAGAGAACTCTAACCATTAAAATCATTTGACCTGAAGCAAACATGAAATAGTTATCAAACACCCTTCATAATATGACTGGTAAACAGTTTAAGTTTGAATCTAAACTCTCAGAATTGAAATTCTGATAATATATTTTTAGTGCTGCAAATTAGCAAATTATTTTCCCTTTTCTAAACCACTCACTTATTAGTAAATAAAAAAGTCTTCCTTTGCTTATACAGTTCAATCAAAAGAAATAGGAAAGAAATTATTAAAATTTTTATTTGTTGTGAATTTATTTTTTATTAATTTCAAAATATAGATATATTTTGATCATATTAACATCTATCCCTCAAGTCCTCCAAGATCTGCCTCCCTCCCTACCCACCCAACTTTGTGTCTTTGCTAAAAAAATTAAGTCTAATGAGTGCTGCCCATATATTCTTGAATGTATTGCCATCAACCAGAGAGAGCTTGATCTACCGGGGATCATAACCTTAAGTAAAACTGACTCTTACTCTCCCAGCAGCTACCAACTGCCAAGAGCTCCCAGATTGGAGTGGAGCTTCATGCCTCCCCAATTCTGGGATTTTAAAAATATTTTTAAATTTTAAATTTTAAATGAAAATATGATTACATCATCTCTCCCATCCCTTTCCACCCTCAAACCCTTCTCATGTACTACACCCAATCCTGCTTTGCACACTCTCTGGTCAGACATGAATTAATATACATACAAGTAACATTATATAGACTGAAGGATTTTATTTATATATTTAGGAATCTGTGTGTGTATAACAATTAAAGAAGAAGAGACCATGCTGTCACAATCACTATGAGTTCATATATGCAGCTTCCCTGTTGTGTCCAGAAAACAATCTTTCTCTGTAGTCATCCACAACCCCTGGCTCTTACAATCTTTCTTGCCCCTCTTCCCCAGTGATTCTTGGGCCTTGGGTAGAAGGTGTATTGTGTCCTATTAAAGACCGAGCAGTTCACAGACTCTTACTCTCTACACCTTGACCAGTTGTGGATCTCTGTGTTAATCATCACCCACTGCAGAAAAGAAGCTTCTCAGATTAGTTAAGATATGCACTAATCAGAGAGCATAACAATAAATCATTATAAGTCAGTTTAATACCATTTAGCAGAATAGTACAGTAAGTTCTCCTGTAGAGTCTATCACTTTGTCTAACCACAGGTTCTTGGCCCTGATAATGGTGCCAGATATTGGTTTCATCTTGTGGAACAGGTCTTTCTTTAATCCAGATAGAAAGTAGTTGGTTACTACTGTTATGTCCATGCCAATATTGCGCCAGTGGGCATGTCTTGCCAGGTAGTCATTATTACAACTCACAGTATTCACAGATGGTAAAACTGATGATTTATTTTCTCCAATAGCAACTTTCAGCACTATGAAAAATAGTCAATAGGGATGAAGCTTCCATGTCAGTACCAGCGTGATTTCTCTATATTCTATGACTTAAGTGTGTGGTGTCTTCTTAGTAGGGTCTTAAATCCAAGAGCATTGGCAATAGATGTAATGTTGGGGTGCTCTATTGGATCTCACTGGCCAACAATTTTAAGCAGGTAGCATATTCCTGAAACTGTGCTTCTTATTTCTCAGCCTGAGGTGTCTAATAGGGGCATAGCCACCCCATTATAAGGTGAAATTATTTTTGCAACCATCATTTCCAACATTTTATATAGTTCAAAAACTAGATGGCAAGTTCTGTGTTGAAATTAAAAGTGTTCTTGGCATGTGTTTTAGAGAGAGAAAATGAAAAACAAACTTTCTTATTGCTGGAATAAATGGAGAAGATTCTATATCGCAGACATGTGCAACAATACAACTCACTGCCATCATCTCCTAAAGACTGTCAATTAACACTCACTAAAATCTATTTTATACCAGTGATATTTTTGTAGACTTTTTGCCTCATTGGGTTTTTGCATGCATATTTTGGTTTACATTTTTGGCTTTCATGAGGAATTTGTATCTGTGTATTTCTTGTTTCTTTGCTTTTGGTTTTATTTGTTTTTTAAATCTGGAGAGAGAGGGAGTAAAGAGTTGGGTTGTGGGGAAGCAAGGAGAAGATGGAGGAGTTGGGGAGAGGAAAGAGTGATCACAATATGTTGTATTCAATTTTTCTCAATTGAAAACTTTTCTTTTATGTGATAGATTACTAGAAAATTTTAGGATAAATATCAGATTTTATTATCTGAAACTTACAAACAAAAGTTTAAAATAATACTACTTCAGCATATATTGCTTACATTTATAATATTGACAGAGTTAAACATGGAAAAGTTAAGTTCAGAACTATTCATCAACTCTCCCAACTGAGCTGTTTTGGCTTTAAGTACAGAACTATTCTTGGATTTACAATCCCCATTACATTCAAAGAATAAAAACTTAAAAATAAAATAAAATCCCATCACTGATGTCACCCTGTTAATTTAGTTTCATTTAACATCATCTATTACACAAACTTGTATTCTTCTTTTGAAATATGTCTGCAACATTTTGTTTTAATTTATCTTTACTATAGAATTTAGGGCCTTGTGTTTGTAAAGAAAGCTCTTTTAGTACTATATTTTTATTAGGACAGGAGACTTAAATGTCCTCACTATACAAATATACACACCTACACACACACACACATACACGCACAATTATGTCTGATAATGAATACGTCAATTGATTTGACATATCAAATAAATTGTTAATCATTTCATAATATATACCTATATTAAATCAAATTATACTGTGCACTTAACATAAAAATTTTACTTATCAATTATACCTCAATAAAGTTGGGGAAATATAAACTATAAGAGAAAGGAAGTTATTGAATTATGATATACTCAGAAATTAATGAGTGAGATGGGTACTACCTCTCAGGCTGGGGGCTGAGGCTCTGAGACATGTGTTCTGTGGACTTACAGATGACCAATGTCTTCTCTGGGTAGGAAGTCAACTTTGAAAATGCCTGGTGAGAACGTGGAAAGCGTATTAGTCAGACCAGCAAAGGCTTGATTTTCTAAGTGTTTCTAAACTAGCTGTTTCTAATACTGGGAGGGTGAGGGTAACTTCATTTTGTAAATGTTGTACAAGGGAGACCAAATTGACATTTTGAAGGTTTACAGGACAAACTGAATCCAGGTATTGATGACTGGTACTCTGTCCTCAGTTATACTTGACACAAGTCCCAGGAAAACATTCTGAGAGTTTGTAAGAACTAGAAACAGAAATTCATCATCTTGTATGCCTACATCAAGCTGAGCAGATGTCATACTACAGGAGGTAATCCAGAGAAATGAGGGTGGGGCCACTCGGGGATGAAGAAAGCTTATAATTCCTCTGGATCTTTGGTGACATTTGACACATGGTTAATTTGTGTTCTCATCTCTCTCTCCCTGCTGCACGTTAGAGATGCGCAGTTACAGAAGACACTCCCACATGGGAAGCAGGGACTATGACTAACTACAGCTTGTGAGTGGTAATAACAATGCAGGGAAGGGAGCTTTCAGATCTAAGAAGCTGTAGATTTTCTAAAATTAGGTGGGGATTTTTTATATGTTTTATTTTTACCTGACTTAACTGAGAATTTTGCGGAACAGAAATGAAAGGAATAGAATGAATGCATGAAACCAGACATCAGTGCATTCTCCAGGTAAGAAATCAACTCTAGGGGCTGGAGATGTCTCAGCAGGTAAGAACACTGGCTGCTTTTTCTGAGAACTGTGCTTCAGTTTCCAGCACCCACATGACAGTTCGCAGCTATCTGTAACTCTAGTTCCAGGGGATCAGACACCCTCTTTTGGCCTCCATGGGCACCAAGCACACATATGCTGTAGGCAAATATTCATACACATAAAATAAAAACAAGTAGATCTTCAAAAAAAGAAATCAACTTTTAGAGTGTCTGGTGAACAGTCTGATCTCAGAGACTTGATCACTGGACTAAAAGTATGACTTTGTTTGTACACACTCTGATGTTGAATCTTCCTTTACTTCCTTTACTTCCTTTACTTTGTTACATTCCCTGATCTCAAGATATAAACATTTAGCTATTGAGTAGAAAAGCTAGAGGATTTTCTCATTCAAGCTTACCCCTTCCCTTCACCTTTCTTTCCTTCATCTTTCTTCTCCCTGTTGCTGTTTGCATTCAATTCCCTGTGGCTTACGGACTTCCCTGTTTGGGCTGTAAACAATGTTGAATAAACAGCTTAGTCTAAAAGAAGGGTCATTTACCTGGAGTGAGACATAACTTGGTGATAGAGCACTGTCTAACACGTGCAAAGTCCTAAACACTGCAGAATGGAAAAAAGAAAGAGGGAAAGAAGAAAGGGAAGGAGGGAGGGAGGAAAAGAGGGAGAGAGGGAAGGAGGGAAGGAGGAGGGAGGAAGGGAGGAGGAAAATCTGGTAAATTGACTCATCTTTTGTGCATCAAATCTCATCCAACATTTTTTTTTTGTAATGTCAGCTCTGTGCTGAAATGGTCCTTCTCTTTCATCTTCATCAACGAAATCTTAGCCGTGACAGAAGAGACATCTGCGATGGCTCTCTTTATTTCGGTCGTCACCTCATACCTGAGGATCTTCATCAATGTTCTCAAGATTCCTTCAGCTGCTGGGAAGCATAAGGCCTTTTCCACCTGTAGCTCCCACCTCTCTGTGGTCACTCTGTTTCATGGAAGAGCTGTAGTAGTTAAGCTACTCTGGCAGCTCAGCAGAGAAGGCAGGGAGGCATTTTCATACGTGGAAGCCCTCCCAGACATCACCAGAGAGAAGCACCATCATGGCAAGCATCATACTCGACAGTGGAACCCAGAGCATCTGAGCTCAGGTGTTTTTATTCGTTCAGATCATTAGCAATCAAACATCCCTCACAGAAACTCAACACCTGCAGACAATACAAAATGTCAAGGCCTATGCATCCCTTTCTCCAACAGTGCATAAAAACAATTATTTTAAACACAAACTAAAAAGAAATTTCCACAACACAGAATTAGCTATGTCTATTTCCAGCCTTTGTTCAGCTATACTGCCAAGAACCAAATAGCAACTATCAGCTACACAGTATTGACATCAGTGCTAAACCTATTTATCAACAGTTTAAGAAACAAACATGAAACAGAGCTTAGAGGAATTGATGAAACTGATGAACAAGATTAAGTATCTAATGGATAGTAAAGTGGTGTGTGTGTGTGTGTGTGTGTCTGTGTGTGTGTGTGTGTGACCACTCTATTCTGTTTGAAGCCATCAGAACCCTAATAGAGAACTGTGTGTTTGTGTGTGTGTGTGTGTGTGTGTGTGTGTGTGTGTGTGTGTGTGTGTGTGTGTGCTCTCTATCCAACTAAAGGCTTCTAAAGTTCAGAATTTGTATTTCATGGTCATGACATAATAAAACTCTGATCTTTAGTCTAAATTTTCATGTGACCTATATGCCCTGGGTTCTGGAGAAAGTTTCTAAATGTGACACCAATCATCTAACTGACTACTGTAAGGCTGCTCTATGCTTCTACATGTGTTAGTGTTTCTAATCTTATTTCCTTCTGTATTAGGCAAGGATTTCTAGAGGTACATAATCAATTAAATATGTGTGTATATACATATTCAAAGTAGGATTTGTTGAACTGGCTTACACAACAGGGGCTACATGATCCAGATGTGGTCATCTGCCTTCTGGAGATGCAGAAAACAAGGCTCTCTATCCAGGAGGCAGGGACCTCCATGGTTCCAAATACAGCAGTGAAAGCCTGGAAACTCCCTGGACTAGTACTGAGTCCATTGAAAGACAGAGAAACTGGAGTTGGAAGGCCTCAGTGGGTGGCAGCAGCAATGGACACAGTCATTCAGTAATGAAGGGCTGGCCAACATCGTACTGCCTTAATCTCACTTCCCTTCTTCATCTAGGCAGTCTGTCCATTTTAGGGTGTCATTCTTACTCGGGACAGGTCTCCCCACCCCGAGTCACTATCATTGCCAGTCTCTGGGGACTCCCTCACAAACACACAGATTCATTTCAGCAGTCCTGGGAATCTCTTAACCCAATCAGGTTTGACAACTAGGATCAACCGCGCACCTCCCTGCACTCCGGGTGCATTTATCCCAGGTCTTTCTGGGCTGAGATGCCCGTGCTTCACCGTTTCTTCAATCTGTCAAGGCTCATTCCACATAACAAGAAATGCTTCCTTTGGTTATGGGTATGAGCTACTAGATTTTGGGGCTTTTTTTCTCCCAACTTCCCACTTTTCTACCTTTTTTTTTCTAGCACAGGTTGCACTATTGAAAAATTGAGATTGTATGAATCTGGTTAAAAGCTACAAGATATCAAAATCTTGTAGATGTTGAATCAAAAAGGTGTTACACTTTTAAAAGCCTGTTGTAAAAATGACTCTGGATCTAGACATAAACTGTGTTTTATAACTTAGTAAAGCAGTCACACGGATTAATTCACACATTGTATGTGGCGCAGTGATGCCCTCCTTTGTCACTGGTGTGTGTATTTAATAAATACAAATGTCTTAATCTTGCTTTATGCTTTAGTCAACAAGCAGATGGACAATCATAAAGTTTTGAGTTGTAAGATAAGACATTGATAATCTATTAACTACCTTGGTGAATATATTAATGTGTGTTCTTAAATAGCTAAAAGAATAGAAATGTCCTCAGATACCAAAAATAGATCGTTTCTGACTGTTTCATATTACTCTGATTTGATCATGCAACAATTATGCATATACTGGAACGTTATATCGCATTCTATAAATTTTTCTGATTAAAAAAATAATAAAACTGACTGAAAGGAATTTTCAATCAAATTCACTTTGCCACAAAAATTCCCAACGTAAGTCAAAACAGATCTGGGGTGGGGCATGTCATTCTTTTTTCTCTATCACATGTATGGCAAGTCGGTTATAATTTCTATGTCATCTCTGAGCAGTTGATGATTCTTGGATTGTTGTGATAGAAACACTTAGGTGTCCATGTCCCGAAGGAATGAAGAGGGCCGGATGGAAAGCTGTTGTGCCTGTGTTGCAGCAGCAAGTAACACTGCTGTACGCAAAGAGTGAGTTTTCACTGTCACCTTGGCAACTTCACATGCAGTAGACTCATGTCTGCAGCTTCATTCCTGCCATTTACTTTTATTGCTGTCTTTGAATCCTCCCTCTACCCCAATCACAACCCAGTTCTGACCTGTTCTCCCGGTACAATTTCTCAGTGAACTTTGTTCTAATTTAGCCCCATTCATTTATTCACAGCTCTCATGGCTTTCCTCACTCCCTCTCTGGCCTATCTTGAAACTCCTGGGATTCACATGACTTTCCTGGGTGTTCTTAAAGGCAACATAGTTCTTTTCTCATTGCTGCTGGCTTTCCTAGCCTGGTCCTTTGGTGTTAGGCTCCAGTCTGTTGCTGACATCTGCCTTTGCTCTGTCAGTCAGTGATCACTGTCCGTCAACCTGGTTTGTCTGTCTCATTCATCTTACTTGAATGATCCTCTAGACCATTGAGAGACCTTTGGATCATCTACATGGATTATCTATAGGAAATGTCTTGGGAATAAGATACAGACCTCTGGTATCTACAAATCTAATGACACTGTTTTCTGTCACTCCTCCTTCAAATCCTAGAAGCACAAGGAGAGCCAGCCCTCATTTTCTGAGCAGAGCATTTATCCAATCTATTTCAGATCCATGGAGTTTTAAGAAAACTTCTCTGGCTTTATTCTCTGTGATTTCTGTCTTGACTTTTTCATACATTTTATAAGGATTCACAATGTTGTCCCTTAATGTTAAGATTTTGATGTTTTACTTGCTTACATAGATATACAGATGACAGACAGACAGATAGATAGATAGATAGATAGATAGATAGATAGATAGATAGATAGATAGTTAAATAGATAGGTAGATAGATAGATAGATAGATAGATAGATAGATAGATAGATAGATAGATAGATAGATAGATAGATAGATAGACAGACAGAGATAATAGACAGATAGGCTGAATTATGTCTCCTCAAAGTTTGTTTGTTGAAGTCCTAGTATCTCAGACTGTGATTGTCTCTTGGAATGGGGTCTTTGAAAAGGTAAAATGGACACCAATTGCGGGAGGCCAGCTCTTATCCACAACAGTGTCCATAAAACTTCACAAAAAAAGGACATACGGTGTAGAAAAATGACAAACACAGACGTTTGTTCTTTCTATGACAAACAAGCATAGGCACTTGTTCTTTCTTGGGACCTAATGATACATTCAAACACACTTTTAATGACATGCAGAAAGTGCTTTTAATAAAAAGACTTACAATATACATGTTGGGGAGAGAGCAAGAGGCTCTCCCCAAGCCAAAGTTCTCTGTCTATCTCTCAGTTCTTCTTTTCCCAATCTTCTTTGTCCATCCCAGAAGAACTGGCACAGATACAAAGTAGGCAGGTACATCCTTCATAGATTGTGGCTGCAAGCCCTAATCTTCAAGGTTAGTTTTAGTGAGAAGACTTCTAAACACCATGGTTTCATTAATGAATGGCTGATTCTAGGTCTGTATAGACTTACTATTAACAGAGAGGCAGACATCCGGGGTAAATTATCTATTTGTATTTTTCAAGCTTGCTGACTTACTGTCTAGGCTCTTTGCTTCTTATCTAACTGAGGGCTCTGTCTCTAAGTAAGGTCAGCTTTAGCTAGGAATAGTTTCTTATGACATGCTTGCAATAAGCATGAGTAGTTCTCACACATGCCAGGACTTGAAGGTCATTAAAATTGTTACAGTTACTTAGAGCAGAGATGGTAGTATCCCTATTTCCAGTTAACAATAACTATCTCAGGGATGGATTTGAGTTTTTACTATTAGGCCATGCAGACATTATTTTTGATGAGAGACTTTTTTGTCGCCATACAGTAAAGGGGAGAATGGGGCAAAGTAGCTGGTGAGCCCCAATTCCTAGCAACAGGAGCCAGGAACTTTGTCAAACTGGCAACATCCATTGCCTGGATGTTATAGGCCCCAACAATCAGGGTGAGTCCTAATCCAAAAATCTGACCCCAGACTTCAAGCCTTCAGAATTCTGAGGAAATATATTTTGGTTGCTTAAGCCACTTCATTTGTAGTACTTTGTCATGCCCTGGAAAAATAATGCAATGCTTTGGATAACTTTGCTCATTAAAACTAAAAAATAAGTGGTATTTAATGCCTGAAAATATCTTCAGTGGTTGCCTACAAACTACCTTCCATTACGGCTATCAAAACAACTTTCAAAATGTGAAAGTCTCCGACTCACGAATAACCTAGATATGACATCCACCACTTCAAACAGTAATATAAAGAGAGCTGACTTGTTATTGCTTAGGACATGCCAAGCCCAGGGCAGTGATGAAGGTCAGAGGCTCTGAAGTCCAACTTCATCACTGACTGGGTCAGTGCTCTTGGGAAAAATCACAAAAATTAATAGTCCCTTTCTGCCCTACACTTTTTGATGATTCATTTGTTTTTTATAATTTCTTACTTATAATGTATAACTTAATTCTTTTCAACAATAGGTTGATGTGGATTAAAATTAATGCAAGAACAGCTATATGTAGGGTAGTTCAAGTCAACTCTTCAAATAAACCCACCATCTCAAAGTGCTCCAAAGTTTTGCAGGAACACACATAAAACTGAAAATTTTATATTTTCACAATTCTTTATCTTTGTACTTAATGGAAATAATTATTTGCTGACCTTAAAGAAGCTTCTGTCACTTTCACTATTCTCTATAATTTTTAATATAGTCTTATTGATACATAGTAATTACACGTATTTATGGGGTACAGCATGGTACCTCAATGCATAAACACAATGTGTAATCGTCAGATCAGATTAATGGACATACTGATTACTTCAGATGGATAGACATGGAAATTATTTCTTTGTGTTGGGAACATTTAAAATCTTTCCTAGCATTTTTGAAATATTTTGTTAGTTGTTATCAAACATAATGATCCTTCTGTGCTGAAAGGCATTACATTCCTATGCTGTTGTACATCAGATAGTCTCTTCATACTAGAATTAGTGTGAGAATTAAGTGGGCTGTGCATGTAAAGTCCTTTACCAGCATCTGGCTCACGGTGAGCCTCAGTCCACACTGTTGCTGACCTTGCTGTCACTGCTACTCCTGCTTTTATGATGTCCAATATGGAAAGATTGAAGACTTAAACATCCTAAAGAGATCAATTAGCATCATTTCATCCAGAGCATGCATTCAATTTGAAGCTCTTTAAACAGGACCAGTTAGAAGTGCATAGCTTACTGTAGCTTCCAGAGTTCTCTGTATTGGGGAGTCAGGAGCTCCAGAAGACAATAAAGAGTTTATGTGTTTTATTTATTTGTTTATTTGTTTATTTGTTTTCAGGCTACTACTGTCTCTGAGCTTTTCTTTTTTTTTTTCTCAGCAGACCCATAGAAAAAGGAACCTATACCTTGGAGTGGAATCCATTTTTCTTTTTAGTTTCCTGGACATAACGCCATCTAGCTATTTCCAGCTGCTAGATAGCTAGTACATACTTGATATCACATAATGTTACGTACTTCAGATCACATAAGCATGTCAATGGATATGCACTGTGCTGTCACGGTACAGAAAAGGTAACTACCATGACTAATTCTAACTCCCAGTGACATCTAAAAATCATGGATAGAAAGTGAGATGCTTCAGGCCAGACCTTAACTTGCATGACAATGAAGTCATCAAGAACAGCTCTGGCCTCTCCAAGAGTTCATTCTTGCTCTGGAATCCAGAAGGTTCTGAGCCAGATATGCTGTTATTCTGATCAGGACATAAATATTTGTATATTAAGGAGAATGTGTTTCTCTAACTAGAAAGTGGGATGACTGCTCCTGGAGAGATGGGAACTGTGCTGGGATCAGCTGTGGCCAAGATTACACTGAGGCTGACAAGAGGCTCTGGGGTCTAATTCTCAATCCTCCATCCATCAAGGGAAAGCTAAAACTTTCTCTTCTGGATTCCATTTAATTAGGCCATCAGGAGCACCTTGAGGGGTTAATTAGCATCAAAGAAAATGTGCCTGGAAGTTCCTGGACAACTTCTCCCCAGAGCCTTGTTAGAAAAGTTGAAGTTGAGACTATCCCTCAGAGGCAGTTTCTGCAGTGGCGGAGGCTCAGAAACCTGTGACAGTGTTGAGTGTGGCCTCCTGGGTTTCCAGCTGGGCTGTTCCCAAAGAGCCACATGCTGCTTTAGTTTTAGAAAGGTATGAAGATACTATGCATCTCACAGGCTTTCCCTCTTCCCATGGGAAGCCCATCCACCAGCTCAGCCTTGCAGGGAGATGCTGAGCTGCCTGCTTCTGAGCACCTTTTGTAGTCCTCGCAGATCATGCTTCTTAAGGCAGACAAGTTCTCTTTCCATCACATTTCAACTCTAGATTTAAAAGCTTTGTGATGTCTTCTGCTTACAGTGATGATTCTCAGTCTTCTCTGTACTTTTGGAATCATCTGGAGACCTTTGGAAAGGTCACAATGCCCAAAGCTACACCCCAGATGAACCAAATTGGGATATTTGAGGATGCAATCCAGGCATCCGTGCTTACAAAGCTCCCAGGAGACAGTGTTGAGCAGCCAAGGCTGAGCTTTTCAGGGGTTCCTGGTTGGCTTATGATTTGTGAGAGCCACAGCCTCAATATTAGGAGCCAGCAAATTTCCTCTTCGCCCATTTCCTAGATGCGTTTTTACCTGTCAGTAATTGGAATTTTATTTTCATTTTGTTGTTGTGTGTAGTGTATTTGCTAATTCATTTATTTGTTTTTAGGATTGATATGTCACTATTTCATCCCAAAATAGGACAAAGAGATGACAAAAGATGTTAAAAGTGTTTTAATTCTATTTTTCTAGTTTTCCATATTTCTATTTCTGCGTTTTGTTTTGTTTTGTTTTTGTTTTTGTTTTTGTTTTTTGGGGGACCTAAGTTCCCAAATAGAACAAATTCAACCTAATAGTAAAATTCAAGCAGAAGTTATAAATACTATGAGGTCTTTGTTGATTCCTACCACAAGTCCAACATTTAAAAAAAATCTTTACAGGTACAAACACAAAGATTAACAGCCTTGAAGTCACACCATATAAATACATTATTTGGCCACTTGAATTTTCATCTAACAGGATGCCTTGGAATCAGTGGCCAGCCACTTCTTTCTATAATCTACATTGTTACTTTTAACTACTTCACAGTATTCAGTATTTCAGTATTAGTTTAAAATATAAAGTTACCATAATTTATTTAAACATTTCCTTATTACTTGACAGATAGCTCTTCTTTATGGTAAAACAAATAAGTCCCTATGGATATCTTGAACATATCTCTCCTTCCTGCTTGTGGTTTGAAAATGTAAACTCTTAGCTTGATGCTCCAACTGTCATGCCTGCCTGTCTCAATGCTTCTCAGTGATGATAGTGATGACTTTTACCCCTTCTGGAACAGTGAACCCAAATAAACCTTCCCTCCTATAAGTTCCCTAGGTCACAGTGGTATATCACAACAATGGAAAAGTACATAAGACAGGTAGGTCTTGCTAAGTAGTCCAGACTGGCCACAAACTCACAATCCTACCTCAGCCTATGGTACTGAGACTACCACTATGTACAAATTAGTATCTTACCATTTGAAGACTGAGTAATATCCCAATAGGCATCTTATGATATTCCATTGAATATATGAATATATGAATAAAGGGGGACAGTTGACATTTTTACTACACCTTCCCACCCAGAAACATGAATTATGTGACTATTAGTCAGCTTGGCCACAACAGAGAAGAGCACATGGTAGACCAGGAGATCAGGAGGAGACCAGGAGACCAGGAGACCAGGAGACCAGGAGACCAGGAGACCAGGAGCTAAGCTTACTAACTCGGACCCCACTCTGTCACTGAATATCAGCTCAGCCATGCACAAATTACACATCTTTCTGGCTCGGTCCTTTCTTTCATAAGATGCTGATAATATGAAGTTGAGTATTGCCCATTCAAGGTCTGTAAAGAATTGTGTTGGGTTTTTGATGAGGATTGCATTGAATCTGCAGATTGCTTTTGGTAAGGCTACCAATCCAGGAACATGAGAAAGCTTTCCATCTTCTTAAATCTTTTTCAGTTTCCTTCTTCAAGGCCTTAAAGTTTTGTCATGCAAGTCTTTCACTTGCTTGGTTAGAATTACCCTGATATATTTTATGCAATTTGTGGCTATTGTAAAGGGTGTGGTTTCCTCCAATTTCTTTCTCTATACATTTGTTATTTGTATAGAGGAAGGCTACTTGCTACTGATTTTTTTAGGTTGGTTTTTGTAGCCAGCAATTTCATTGAAGTTGTTTATCAGCTGTAGGAGTGCCCTGGTTGAGCTTTTCTTTTTGTCACTTAAATATACTATCATATCATTTGCAAATAAGGATACTTTGACTTCTTCCTTACCAATTCATATCCCCTTGATCTCCTTCTGTTGTCTTATTGTGCTTGTTAGAACATCAAGTACTGAATTGATGTGGACAACCTTGTCTTGTTCCTGATTTTAGTGGAATTGCTTTGAGTTTCTCTCCATTTAGTTTGATGTCGGCTGTGGGCTTGCTGTAAATTGCCTTTATTGTTTTTAGGTATGGCCCTTGTATCCCCAATCTCTCTGATACTTTTATCATGAAGGGGTATTGGATTTTGTCAAAAGCTTTCTCAGCATCTAGTGAGATGATCGTGTGTTTTTTTTTTCTTATAACTTGTTTATATGGTGGATTACAGTGACTGATTTTCGTATGTTGAACCATCCATACATCTCTGGAATGAAGCCTACTTGTTCACAGTGGATGACCTTTTTAATGTGTTCGTGGATTCAGTTTCTGAGTATTTTATTGAGATTTTTTGCATCTATGTTCATGAGAGAAATTGGCCTGTATTCTCTTTCTAGTTGAATCTTTGTGTGGTTTGGGTATCATTGTGACTGTGGCCTTGTAGAATGAGTTTGGCAGTGTTCCTTCTGCTTCTATTTTGTGGAATAGCTTGAGTAATGGTGTTAACTCTCTGAATGACTGATAGAATTCTGGGCTAACACCATCTGATCCTAGGATTTTTTTTGGGGGGGGGGTTGGAGGTTTTAATGACCTTTTCAATTTCCTTGGGGGTTATAAGTCTGTTTAGATTGGTTATCCTGATCTTGATTCAATTTTGGTAGGTGATGTCTATTGAAAAAATTATCCACTTGTTTTAGATTTTCCCATTTTGTGGAATACAGGTTTTTAAAATATGACCTAATGATTCTTTGGATTTCCTCAGTGTCTGTAGCTATGTCACCCTTTCCATTTCATTTCTGATTTTTTAGTTGAGTTGGATATCCTCATATCTCTCTCCCTCTCTCTCTCTCTCTCTCTCTCTCTCTCTCTCTCTCTCTCTCAATTAGTTTGGCTAGGAGTTTTTCTATCTTGTTGATTTTCTCAAAGAACCAGCTCTTTGTTTCATTGATTCTTTGAATTGTTCTCTTTGTTTCTATTTTATTGATCTCAGTTTCAGCTTAACACTTCTTGCCGTCTACTTCTCTTGGGTGTGCTTGCTTCCTTTTGCTCTAGAGCTTTCAGATGTGCTCTCCCTTTGCTAGTATGTGATGTCTCCACTCTTTTCTGGTAGGCACTTTGTGCTATGAATATTCCTCTTGACATTGCTCTCATTGTGTATGAAAGTTCGGGTGTGCTGTGGACTCATTTCCGTCGAATTCTGGAAAGTCTTTAATTTCTTTCTTTATTTCTGTCCTGACCCAGCCGTCATTTACTAGAGATGATGCTGTTGCTGCTGTTATTGAAATTCAGCCATAATTTGTGGAAGTCTGATAGAATGCAGGGGGTTATTTCAATTTTCTTGTAACTATTGAAGTTTGTTTTGTGGCCAAGAATGTGGTCAATTTTGGAGAAGGTTCCATGAGGTGATGAGAAGATGGTATATTTCTGTAGCTATCTGTTAGGTCCGTGTGGTTTATAACATCTGTTAGCTGAAGCATTTCTCTGTTTAGTTTTTGTCTGGATGACCTACCTGTCAGTTGGTGAAAGTGGGGTATTGAAGTCTCTCACTAACAGCGTGTGGGGGTCAATATGTGTTTTCAGCTTTAGTACTGTTTCTTTTACAAATGCAGGTGCCCTTGGAACACCGTGACCAAAAGCAGCTTGGATAGGATAGGATTTATTTCACTCACAGTTCCATATCACAGTTTATCATCAAAAGCAGTGAGAGCAGAAACCCAAGCAGGGCAGGAACCTGGAGGCAGGGGCTGATGCAGAGGCCATGAGGGTGCTTCTTACTGGCTTGCGCAGCATGCTTTCATATAGAGCCCAGAACCACAAGCCCAGGGGTGGCCCCACCCACAATGAGCTGGCCCTCCCCCATCAATCACTAATTAACAAAATGCCCTACAAGTTTATCTATAGCCCTAACTTATGAAGGCATTTTCTCAGTTGAGGCTTCCTCCTCTCTGATGACTCTAGCTTGGGTCAAGTTGACTTAAAAGTATCCCACACAGTTTTTGTAAGTGATATTGCTCTCTTGTTTTCATTTAGTATTCCACTTGCCTGATTTGGTTTCATACAGAACAGACTAAACATCTTTGGGCCTTTTGATACTTTATGAAACAATTCATATAAGAATAGAATCATTGTTGTTCAATGGACCTCACCCAATAAAGCTACATAAACATAGAATCTTTATTTACAAGTAATAATTTTCTCTTATTTTTATGTATGTATTTTATGTATATGAGTGCTCTATCTGCATATACACCTACATGCCAGAAGAGGGCATCAGATCTCATTACAGACGGTTGTGAGCATGTGGTTGCTGGGAATTGGACTCAGGACCTCTGGAAGAGCAGCCAGTGCTCTTAACTTCCGAGCCATCATTTCAGCCTAAGCAATTTTCTTATTTTGGCAAAATCAGACACTACTCATTGAGTGTATTGAAACCTATGATTCAGGCCCATTTCATATACAACAAAGTCATTTGTTCGGTATCTCTAGTTCCAAATGTTTTTATCATCTCAAATGGAACTCTAGTTCCATTAATCAATCATGTCCCGTTTCTACTCCCCATAGCTCTGGGAACCATGAACCTGCTCTGTTCCTGTTGCTTACCTATCTTGACTACTTGATATAAATGGAAGTCTATAATACATGGTCTGGTTTCTTTCACTTAGCATATCATGTCTGTTGTTTTTATTTGCTTGTGTTTGTGTGTGTGTGCATCCGCCTACCTGTGCCTCCTGAGTGCTGAGATTAAAGGCATGTGCCACCACACCCAGCCTATACTGTTCATTAGGGAAATATAAAATACAACAACAATGAGTGACCGCTACATAACTATTAGAACGGCCCAAATCAGAAACATTGACAACAGCAAGTGTTAGCAAACACCGAAATGAAAATACTCATTCGTGGGAATGAGAAATGGAATAGTCACTTTAGAAAGCAGTTTCTTACAAAACTTATTCTTACTATGTGACCCTTGAAAAGACTACTTCTCCCACTCTCAGCATTCCTTAGGTACTGCAGTTCTTTGTGTAAGGTTGGAACCTTATGAACGTTCCCCTTCTGTGCTGATTGTTGTTCTCATGGTTGAGAACATGGTTGAGGCAGGGATCTTGGTGAAACGTCACGGGCGTGGGTTCCCTGACGGTTCTGTGAGACACAGTACACCCTGTTCCTCTGGCTCTGTCAGTATTCCTGCCCCCTCCTCTGTGAGCTTTAGGCCCATGAGTTTTGTTGTAGATGTGAAGGTTGGGACTGGCACCACAGCGTCTGTTCTCTGCGTTTGCTCATTTGTGATTTTCTATGAAATTGAGAAAGAGAAAGTAGGGGTACATGGGAGTGGGTGGAGGGGAGAAAAATAAGGGAGAAATGATATAATTATAATTTCAAAAATTATTATAAAAAGATATTATCACATCATTATGAGTAATAATAATGTAAGTAATAATAACATTGAAAATAACCCAGATATCCATGTTGGATTGATTAAATGTATTTTTGTTAATTAATGCTTTTAAAGAACAATTACTGCTTTTGCAGAGGGCCCAGGTTCAATTCCCAGCACCCACATACTGTTCACAACCCTCTGTAACTCCAGTTTAGAGGATCAGGTGCCCTCTTCTGACCTCTGTAGACATTGCATGTATATGGTACACTTAAATATGTGAAGACAAAACACTCAGACACATAAAGTAAACATAAGTAAGTCTTTTGAAAGAAAAGTAAAAAAAAACAAAATTGGGCCTGGAAATTTTGAGGTTCAGGAAATGCTATGTGGCTTGTAAGACAGATCCGGTATAAGAACCTAGTCAGTCTGGCACCAGAAACTGTGCTTCCTCCCTCCGGATCGCACCAGTGACTTGTGTGCTTAGGTTATATTCTACAACCAGACACAGAGCCTCAAAAACACTGAAGCCTAAACCTAAGCACAGACACACCCAAGAGTGCATTCTACCCTAGGAGTGCGTGCACGCATGCGCATGTGCTTATGCACAAGATTACCTCCATCTTGCTATGCATGGTACTAATTACCTTCCCCAGTGTGAGAGGCTACACTCTAGAGCCCATGTACCTCTCAGCGACGCTCTCCCTCCTGGGAAGATGGCAGGGACAACTCCCCCTGGGTTCTGGCATGAGACAGGACAGACCCCTGGGTATCCCTTCCTACACCCAGTCCCCAGTGCAAGTGGGGAAAGTTCATCTCTGACGCTAGATTCAAGACTCCTTCTTCAGAGATTGAGAGGCTGATCTCTGCCACCTGGCCAGCCATGGCGCCTGTTTGAAACCTTGACCTTCTTACTCAGGTAAGAAGCCTGAGGGGGCTTTAAAAACAGGATGTTCGTTTCAATGTATTCAAATGATCTTCCTCCCCATCCCAGATCTTGTTGCCTCTTCCTCTGCATCTTTCTCCTCTTACATTTTCCTTCTCTGACTCTGTTTCTCTATGTCTCTCTTTTCCAACAGGTGTGTGGGGTGTGTGTGTGTGTGTGTGTGTGTGTGTGTGTGTGTGTGTGTGCACGTAAGCGTGTGTGTATGCCCTCCCATGCACATGTGTGTGTGCATTTTTTGTTCCTTGGATCAGACATTTGAAGGACCTTCTCTGTATAAAACACAGTCCTGGGCACTGCCCTGAACTCTAAAAGAGTGTGGTCCGCATCTAGAATTAAAGAGACCCACAAAATGTTCTGTTCCAGGAAATGAGGAGAGCAGAGGACTAGGGAACGGGACAGTGGAGATACTGCAGCAGGTAAGAGCGACGCTCTGGAGCTGGACTGTGCCCGTGAACTGCCTCAGTTCATTCCCTCACCTGTAAGAATAGGATATTGTAAGGATGGGACGAAGCAGTACATGCAAAGTTCTTCCAGTAATGCGCAGCACGTGTAAGATTGGCTGATTGCCCACGTTGTTGTAACTGCAAATGCCCACAGGTGAAGGTGCAGTGGAGGGGCGTCTCCTACTTGGAGTCTGGACAAGGCACAGCCAACTTACCAGAAGGCGCAAAGCTGCTTTTCAGAAACACCTCGGAGCAGCTGTGTTGAGTCAGTGATGCAACTGCGAGTTAAGACAAGAAAACAAGTATTTTCTAAAAGAGTTTCAGAGGTATGCTGCGTTGTTTGTTTTCCTGGAATTTATATTTGTATAGTCAGGAATGGTTAGGAAGCTCATCTTAAGTGACCTGCCACTACCAACATAGGGATGAAGCCAATCGTTCATCCAGATGGATGGAAACCCGACCCTAGTGTGCAGCCTCATACTCCCTAGAACAGTGCAGAAAGGACCACACACGAAGCCTTCAGTTCATCACTAGAGATGGCCCTGAGGTCATATGCCAGATAATTTACGATCAGTGAGGTTCTAAGGACCTGGCAGGTAAGGAAAAAGGCACAAGATGAAACAATGGTATCCCCAGCAGAGGGGCATTCAAACAGCTAGACACTCATTCGGAGGTTTGAAGATAGTGACAGTGCCGTTGTGGAGCAGTGGGTGGCTGCGATGACCTGAGGATTCATGCTTCACCCACATGCCATGCATCTTACTTCTGACATGTTATGTAATCTGGACGTTCTCTTAAATCGAGTACAATCCACTACCCAGGTGTTATTGCCTTCCTTGGTATGAATGAGGCCAAGGCTCACATTGATTAAATAACATTCAATCAAGGCTCTCAGCAGTAGAGTCAAACCCAGAAGCAAGTTCTGTGGATCTAAGTCTAGCAGGCTCTCTGTAACACTAGGCAGACCCTTTTTATGGACATTCCAGGATGATCAAAGTGGTGTGGAGTGTGATTTCACAGTAGGATACATACCTAAGATGTGCTTGAAGTTAGATTCCACCTTGAAATCCACTTAAAAGACTAGAAGAGAAAGAGAGATCCCAATTTAGGAGTAGCTTTAAGGTGGTCTAAGATTATTTTAATTCAAACAGCTGTCCAAGTTTACTAGAAGGGAGACTCGATGAGCAATACCTATCATAATGGTTAGGTGGTTTCTGAAATCAGGTACTGGGGTCTGGCTCTCTACACACCAACTTTCTGTGCCCCACAACAGACAGAGAGGACACCTTGTGATTGCTGGGTACCATAAATTTTGCTCACCCCCCGTTCATATTTTAAGAGCAAGGGTGAAGCCAATATTAAGGAGATAAGACAGCCTACACACATCATCTAGGAACCAAAATGAGCTGCTGTCCATAAAGATTACCAGTTTAGACTCTCTGGACTTTAAGTGGTGGACGTGAAGCAAGATGCCAGAGCTATCAAATGACAAAGACCTAGGAAGGCAAACTTCATGGTAAGGAAGAGCCACTCACAAGGAAGCAAGCCCTGCTGATACTGTGACTGTGCCAGTCCTGGAATGATGAAAGATAAAGTCCAAGAGACCAAAAGCTCTATGACTCCAATGCAACCAAAGCTTTTGTGTCAGACCTCCATGCTAAGATCTGGGAGGCATGGTCTGTAATCTATATTTCCACAGCTGCACTTACACACACTGGCTAGTCGCAGCTAAGCAAGGCAGCAGGAAGAACAGAAAAGTCCCACATTTAACCCACAGAAGTATTGAAAGAGGGTCAAGAGTAAGCATCCTTGAAATAATGATTCCTAAAAGAATTAAAGTAGAAACAAGAAGTGGACAGAGGAAGCTGAAAAATGGGTGGATTGTTTACAGCAAGAAATCTGAGAGTCTAAAGGTGTTTCAAAGGCTTTCAACATAAAATGAACAGGAAATAAAAGTTAAGCAGAGATATCACCTTCTTTGAAGCCAAAAGACAAGAGTTGTATAGCTGTAATCTGACACAGGAGTAAAAACTGGGTAGAGGCAGGAATTTCAATGCCAAAAGAGAGGAACTCAGCCTGCATGGGACCCTGCAGACTCCTAAGATGACTGTGTACCCACCACTGAAGATCTGTTTGTCTTGAAGCTGACAGTGAAAAGTGGGTAGATCTGGGTTTCTAAAATTCAGAACCTGAGACAGAGCTAAGGTCATGAACTGATGCTGGGAACCGCTGAAAGCAGTTGTCAGGGTCTAACAATACAGCGGAACTTAGGTTCAAGCCCTCTGCAGTTGCTGTTCCTCCGAAAGCAAAGAACAAGGGCAGCAAATGGGTTTGTAGCTTATGATATGTGCAGTGCCACAAACCACTTGTAGAAGAGTTTGCCAGACTCTTTCTCGAGTGACATGTGTGTTTCCAAGGACATGGGTAAGTAGGGTAGAAAGTAGCATGCACACACACACACTTACACAAGCACATCATTATTGATAGATACACAGACATCAAATGTCTTCCCCATGACATGAAAAGATACACAATGTTATTAGGTCCAACCAAATGAAAAGGGGCTGAATTCTTGCCCCTGAGAACATGACACTGATCCACTTGTTATAAGTGTAAACACAGAGATGATCAAATAGCCTATCAATGTCAGTACAAACGAAGTCCTGGGAGTGATGGCCAATGACCCCGGAGGAACGGGGATGGGTCTAGAGGGAAAGATGAGCATGTTGCCAGGCCTAAGGAAAGGACAGTTTGTTTGAGATTCGGAGTATCTCTAACAGTTTTCAATGTTCATAAGCTCCAACATAAGTTTCCATATTTCATAATCTATTTGTATGTATGTATGTATGTGTCCATATTAACAGTCTATGAAGAAAAAAAGCATTATAGATAGATACACCTCTATATCTCTTGTGGGTACAGTGTTTTCCACAGAATTAAACCATAAAATATGCATATGACTCTAGGCCCAGTTTGTAATTGTGTGAAGTACAATTACAAGGCAATTTCACCTTTTTAATTATAAAATTATGAAGATAATGTGTTCGTTATTTCTTAGTAGGAAACAGTATAATGTTACCACAAAAAAAAATGTGAGATCCTGCATGTTAGTTAATTCCATTCTGTCTTTCCACAAGGTATACATATTTCAAAGCATCATCTTGTGGACAATAGACATACATAATTTTTAATATATTATCAAATAATAAAGGAACTACATATAACATAAAGTTATATATGGAAATTAATTTTCACTCCCCTTCTGAGATATCACCTCATAAGACAGCCACAGGGCTGGAGATGTAGCTCCATTGGTGACATGCTTGCTTTGTCAGCATGAAGGTCTGGGTTCAATCCCCAGCATCTCATAAGCCCAACATGGTGGCACACACCTGTAGTTCCAACAATCAGGAGGATGAGACAAGAAGATTAGAATTTCAGTATCATATTTGGCCACAAAGAAAAATTCCAGATAGACAGGGATACATGAGACCTGTCTCAAAGACAAAACAGTCACATGCATTTGCGCACACATGACCACAAACATAACATATATAAAAGGTTTTGTTTTGTTTTGATTTTTTAAAAAATGAGGTTGTTCTGTATACATCAGACTACAACTTGCATTTGTCATTTATCGAAACATCAGATAGTACATTGATAGTTATACACCAGATTGGCCAGAAATAGTTCCATCTCTGCCCTCAGATGACCTGCAGTGAAACCACAGCTCTGCTGCTTGCTAACTGTGGGGTCTGGAAAGTTGATTAAATTTACAAAACTGTAATTTTTTATCCATAAAATGGGAATAATAATAATGTCACTTCTTGGGATTCAGAGGAAAAATAAAATAAAAGTCATTTAACATGCACATAACTGCAGTTTGTAGCGTAGTTTGAATCATGGTCATTAGTGGTAGAGGGCATTAGCCATCTTATTTTTTGGAGACAACATGATCCTGAGTAATAAGAATACACTACAAATTGTTCTTTTAGTTGTTCTTTAATTTATCAGCGTATATTCATTGTACAAAGTGGGTTTCTGTTGTGCTTTATCTGAATTGTGCCTCTTTAGCCCCCCTCCCACCTTCATCTTGGTTTCAAATTTTATTTATTTGGAATTGTCCCTTTCAGTCCCTGATATTACTCCCAACTGTCTTTCAGATTTTCTGGCCAAGAAAATTGAAGAAATTTTCTTTCAATTTCAATTCAAGAAATTGAAATTTCTTTTCAATTAAAAGACTTTCTTCTGTTACATTTTCTAATATGGGTAGAGCATGAATATTTTCTTTTAATAAAAGATTTATTTATGTGTGTGTGAGTGCTGTATCTGCACTTACACCTGTACACCAGAAGAGGGCATCAGACCCCATTATAGTTGTACATTGTACACAATAAGGTACATTGATTGATGGTTGTGAGCCACTGTGGTTGCTGGGAACTGAACTCAGGACCTCTGGAAGAGTAGTGAGTGCTCTTAACCACTGAGTCATCTCTCCAGCCCCAAGTATGAATATTTTCTTGCCAGGTCTGAAAGCACATACCTTTAATCTCAGTACTTGTGGAGGCAGGGAAATTGTAGCTTCCCAGCCAACCTAGAATAAGAGTGACCTCAAGGTCAGCCTTGGGTGCACACCAAGAGCCTGTCTCAGAGATAGAAGCAGCGTGAATCTTTTAATATTTAATGTCTAAACAGATTATTGAAACCTTCATAGGTCTTTAAATGGTTTTTAGGTGACTATCTTCATTTCTTTAATACACTCAATTGCCTAAAAAGAATAACAACTGTGTTTTTGTAGATGTTTGTGCCCCTATCCTCAATGTTTTATTAAGGTGCATTGATTGTACAAAATAATGGGTTTCGTTGTGACATCTTCATGCATGCAAAGGACTTAATGTGACCATAATCACATCCTTTGTCCTCTCATATGCCCTGTTCCTCTTCTGTTTCCCTTGTAGCCTGCATCTATGTTCAAATCTTCTTTTTTCCAGAGTCTGCATATGAAGAAAACATGCAGTACCTGGTATTCTGCACCTGGCTAATCTCCAGTTCCATCTAGTTTCCTGAAAATGGCATGATATTATTTTTCTGTAGGTCTGAATAACACTCAAATGTGTATGTACACAGCTTCCCTTTATCTAGTGATCCACTGATGGCCACCTACCATGTGTCTTATTTCTTTGCTTTTCGTTTGTCAGCAGCATAACACACCACTTGAACAGAGTAGTTTAACAGTGATGATGGTGTGTCCTTGCCTTTATCATGTATGTGACGTTGGTAGAAAGGGGCTCTAAGATTCTAATTTTTGTGTGATTGTAATATTTGAATGTTTATCATGAAAACAGGAGAGTTTGCTAAAATAAAAAAATACCAAATTTAAGTAGTTAATTTTGGTAACACCGGCCATTCCCATGGTAGTATTTCTATATTAATGAGGATAGCTGGCTCCAAAGTTCCCAATGAGAAAAACCCGTATTATATTATTCCAATGAGAACGCTAGACACTAGTCAGATTTTCTCTGAAGCTCTGTGGGGTGCTTATCTCAAGCGTATGTCTAATAAGTACCACTAATTAATTCAGATTCACATATTATACTATCCACATCCTCAGAACCACTCCAGAATTCTGGGGAGAAGAGGTGGATTGAGAGGATCTCGTGGATGCAGAGGGCTTGAAGAGAAAATCAGCACCTCAGTCTCTAAAGCCAATGTGAAAGGGAAGATGAGGCACTGGTCAATAACCAAACAAACAAAACTATGTTCATCTAGGGCAAGGAACTCTAACATATTAAGCACAGAAGTTTCTCACAATACAAGGAGAACTTTTATCTTCTAATTTCAGAAGCAGTTTAGAATTTTACAACTTGTTGTTTGTTTGACCTCATTTTTTTAATATAATGTCTTTAAATAAACATATTTTTAAAATCATAATCAACAACGATGGGATTTTGTTAGAGGCTGGAGGGTAGGACAGTTGCTGTCTTGATCAGTTTGTCCTTCGCATCTATCCCAAATTCCTCCAAAACGTGTCCAGAGACATGGATATGCATAACCTCAGCAGCAGCACCTCAGACTTCATCCTGCTGGGTCTCTCTTCCAACCCCCAGATGCAGAAACCCCTTTTTGCCATCTTCCTCGCCATGTACCTGGTCACCATGGTGGGAAATGTGCTCATCATCCTGGCCATCCGCTCTGACTCCAGGCTCCACACCCCCATGTACTTTTTCCTCAGCAACTTGTCATTCATGGACATCTGTTTCACAACAGTCACTGTGCCTAAGATGCTAGTGAACATTTTGTCAGAGACAAAGACTATCTCCTATGTGGGATGCCTGGTTCAGATGTACTTCTTCATAGCTTTAGCAAACACTGACAGCTACCTGCTGGCCTCTATGGCCATTGACCGGCTGGTGGCCATCTGCAACCCTTTACACTATGATGTCTCGATGAGGCCAGGACGCTGCCTCCTCATGCTCCTGGGCTCTTGCACCATCTCCCACCTGCACGCCCTGTTCCGTGTCCTTCTCATGTCTCGCCTCTCGTTCTGTGCCTCCCATGTCATTAAGCACTTCTTCTGTGACACCCAGCCTGTGCTGAAACTGTCCTGCTCTGACACATCCTCCAGCCAGATCGTGGTCATGACTGAGACCCTGGCTGTCATCGTGACCCCCTTCCTATGCATCCTCTTCTCCTACCTGAGAATCATTGTCACTGTGCTCAGGATTCCCTCTGCAGCTGGGAAGTGGAAAGCCTTCTCCACCTGTGGCTCCCACCTCACTGTGGTGTCCCTGTTCTATGGGAGCGTCATCTATGTCTACTTTAGGCCCCTGTCCATGTACTCAGTGGTGAAGGACCGGGTAGCCACTGTTATGTACACAGTAGTGACTCCTATGATGAATCCTTTCATCTATAGCCTGAGGAACAAAGATATGAAGAGAGGTTTGAGGAAGTTAAGGGACAGAGTTCATTTATAGAAATATCAAATTACGAAATATGTAATTGAAGATGACCTAAGACATTTCCAGGCTACCCTTCCTTTCTATACATCTGTGCATGATACTCTACGAAGTAGCAAGGGGCAATGTTGAACACCACCATCACTGATTTGGAAGTGAGATAGTTGGCTTCTGTCAATGATCTTGGCCAAAAATACATTCATTCTCAGACAACGTGCTGCAGGAATTCAGATTTCAGGAATATTTTGTCATACTCAATTAATTGGCAACTATATCTTCAATAAGCATGTCAGTACTTATTCCTCAAACCTGGGAACTGTAAATGGATCAGTGTTCAATAGAATAAATTACATCATCATAATGGGAAATTGGGAACGATATTCTGGACAAATGAGCTGATGACATTCTAAAGACAGCCTGAACATGAGCAAAACAAAAGAAATATTCAAAAGTGAAGAAGTAGACAGAGCATTTCAAATGGTGAAGACCCCTCACTGTGTAGAGGAAGTAAACATGGTGGTGCATCTGAGAGGTGCTGAGGAGGCAGTGGGTGAGCTGCGTTAAACTTGGGAATAAGGAAAATAAAGTTGGGAAGGTAAAAGAAACTACAAAAATATTTATATGTCTCACCCCGGTTTCACCATTAATTCCAGAGAGAATTCTCAGGACACATATCCTCCTCCATTGCTCTTAATTCTTAGCTTCCCTGTGTGTCAGCAAGAATCTTCCCTAAGCTTCCTTCATGAGCTAGAAATGTCAGTGGTACCAGGTAGGAGATATGCAAGATTGTGCTGTAGAAATAAGCAACCTGAAAGTCTTGCGATCTTAAAAACAAAGCTTAAATTCTCATTTACACCACCTGCCCACCATGGAAAGCTGTCAGGTGCTGTCCATTTCAAACACTCTGTGCATCAGGACTACTTTTATAAACTTCGTCATCACATTGTCTGAAGCCAAGAAATATTCTTGAAGATTTCATACTGACAAGTAAACACTGGTCCAAACGACATTTACCACTTCTGACCAGAGCTCAAACATAGGAAACCAGGAGAGATTATCAAATCATTTGCTTGTACATAGACAACACTAATAACTACTACATGTATCACCACACAAACACATCTGTGTGGCCATTATTTAATAAGCAATTTCTGGCTGTGATATCAATAAAATATCAGCAAAAGACTTAGATTCACCGCTGAATCTGTTATGCTCTGGGTTTTCAACACTAGCAGTGTTTCTCGTCCCAAACCTGTTATCAGCAAGATCCTCAGTTTAAATAAGGAAGGTCAGTATGATGTTTCAGAATGTGAAAAACTGCTAGCACATATTACATAAATAATTTATTCCAAACTTCAGTAGCTTATAAAAACAAATGGCTCCTCTAACTCCTAGAACCATCGTATGTGGGGGTGGGGTGGGGGTGGGGTCACACTACGTAGGTCAAGCTGTCCGTGAACTCATCATGTAGCCCAGGCTGGATTACCTCAAGCTCAGGGTCTTCCTGCCTCGATCTATTCTCGTGCTGAGATTACAAGTGTGCACCGCTGTGCCAGGCTCCTACCGTGTGTTTTATTACTTACTTACTCTGACATAGACCTTTCACTCAACAAATGTGTAGAAACTGAGAAATCCAGGTATTTTTTTGAACAATCTTATATGTGTACTCATCCTGGCTCTAAGATCTAATGACAGATATTTCCTTCTATTTGAAAAGAATTTAGATTGATACTTTTAAAAATACCTTTTTACCCTAACCTGTCTCTTCTATTTCTTAGGAATTTTAATTGTGATATTTTTTAGACATGGGGGATAATTTAGTTATTTAAATCACTCTCAGTGATCTCATGAACAACATAACTAGAATAATAAAACAATAGCAATCACTATAACAAAATATCCATAAATTCAAAATTTCAGGAAGAGAGGGACAAATGACCAACAACTATACGATTGATGTGGGATCCACATTTGAGGAAAAGGAAACAGAAGTAACCAATTGTATTGACCGAAGCAGATAATGAGGGAAAATAAATTATCAGCTAGTTAGTTCACCAAAACTCATGGACCAAATTAATATCAAATATTAAGACTCTGAAGAGTTCTGCTTGTGCAACTATAGAAACCAAGTTGTCTTTAATTGTGTAGGAGCAATCTAAGACCTATGAATCTGAAAACTAATTGTAATTTTCTAATTTCTTTTGCAGAAACCTGGAAGATCATTCAATTGGCAGAGGACTTAACTAGCATACAGGAAGCTCAAGGTTAGATCTGCAACATCACAAACCAGAATGATAACACAGTAATCCCTGTGGACAAGAGACAGAGGCAGGAGGATCAGAAGTTCAAGACCATCCTTGGTTACACAGAAAGTTTGATTCCAGCCTGGAATAAATAGATATATTCTCTCTCTCTCTCTTCTCTCTCTCTTTCTCTCTCTCTCTCTCTCCCTCTCTCTCTCTCTCTTTCTCTCTCCTTCTCTCTCTCCTCTCTCTCTCTCTCTCTCTCTCTCTCTCTCTCTCTCTCTCTCTCTCTTTCTCTCTCTTTCTCACACACACACACACATCTTCAAATACAAAGACCCATACTGAGCAAAAGAAAAGAAAAGAAAGGAAAGGAAAGAAATCTGAAAACATATTGTAGTATGAACAGGTGAAAAATAATAAAGAGATTCTGGGCAGTGGTGGCGCACACCTTTAATCCCAGCACTCAAGAGGTAGAGGCAGGCAGATCTCTGTGAGTTCAAGGCCAGCCTAGTCTACAGAGTGAGTTCCAGGACAAGCAGAGTTACAACAAAGAAACCCTGTCTTTACAAACCAAAATAATAATAATAATAATAATAATAATAATAATAATAATAATAATAATAATGAGGAGGAGGAGGAGGAGGAGAAAAGATTCTGATAAAAGTGTAGGAGAGAAAAGGAGCCAGACATGTCAGAGTGTGTGCCCTATATCAAAACACTTTATTTTTTAAAAATCCCTATAAAACAGCAAAAGCAACTATAATTGTGTGAGTGAGGTAACAGTAAGGACTGTTGTCCAAAATGTCCACAGAATTTGAAAACTGGTAAAAGGCCTAATACTAAAAGCAAAGGAATACCAAAATACGGAAAGATGTGGAAGAAGCTGAAATGGCTCTTTCTATGTGAGAGAATATATCTGAAGTATGGCAAGCATGCCATGCTGCTCTGACTATTGCACTGGGGCAAGCATGCCATGTGGCTCTGACTCTATTGCACTGGGGCAAGCCTGCCATGTGGCTCTGACTATTGCACTGGATGAAACAAAACTGTGGAGAGACTGAAAGAAGTGGTTACCAGGAGCCAGGGAGCCAGGAGGTGTGAACAGGTAAAGCAGGTTGGACTCCTTAGAGCAGTGAAACTGTTCTGTAAAATGTGATACTGAACACATGCCCTTGTACAGTGACCCAAACTACAGAATTTAAACCAAAGTTGAACCTTAATGCAAACAAACTCTGGAAATAGGCAGTAGTGCTGTGTCGGCATAAGTTGGAACGCATATGATGACGTTGGGAGGCAGGCTTTCCATGAGTAGAAACAGGAGGTATATGGCAAATCTGTAGATTTCCAACCAGTGAATCCTTTTTGGGTAAAAAAAAAAAATCATTTTTGAAATGAAAAATAAAGAAAAAACAAAATACCTATATGAAAGTTTTTATTCTGTATCATTTACAAATAAAGATTATACATTCATGAGGTTAATAATGAGTAAATTCATTAATGTAGTGATTGGGGAAACTGGGACTCATATATGAGCTATCTAGTTTAATGAATTGAAATAATAAAATATTTTAGAAAGAATAATATTTGCAGAAACTACACAGCCTATAAGACAAAGCCAACAGAAGAATCTTATGAGGTTAGCTTATAGGGGTGAACCTTCAAGTCCTTCTCTGGAATATGGTGCCTATAGATACACATTTTAGGATGGCAGAGGCCACCACCATTCCCTCCCCGGGTGGCCATGCAAATAGCCAAACATAGACGTGCACAAGTAGAAACACACAGGTACACAGAGCACACACACGTGGGTAACCACACTCCACCTCTGCTGCTACATGGTTCTAATTCTCTTCTCCGGTACTGCAGACAACACTTTTGGAACCCAGCTTCCCCACAGCTCAGAGAGAGTATCATAAATGTCCTCTCCTCCTGGGAGAACTTCGGGGCCAAACCTCTCAGGGCTCTGGCATGCAAACTGGCCCCTGGGTTTCCCTTCCTATCACCAACTCTCAGGGTAGGTAGCATCCACAAAACTCCGAGCCTAAATAAGCAGTTTAGAAAGCTCTTTCTTCAGAGATGCAGAACCTAATCTTAACTATGTGGTGTTCCTCCAAGCCTGGCTGTGACCCTGGCTTTCCCTGTCACTTCCTCGGGTAAGCAGTCTACAGGGTCTTTGGCAAAGCTAACAGTGGGAGCATCTCGTCTCCCTCCCCTTTCCTGTCCCATCTTCTCTCTTCCACCTGAAAAGCCAGGAAACATGACCTTTCCCTGTACATCTATGATACTCTACTTTGATCAAGTATCAGACCCTTAGAGTTCCAACTCTATGAAAGACGTCACCAAAGAGAGCCCTAAAGGGCACGTGACCCATGCTACAGCTGGACAATGTTCTCCGTGAAACTGGGTAAAGAGACCGAGACAGTGAAGGCAACGTGGGGCTCATGAGACAGCCCACTCTGGACTGGGCTCTGCAGGGTCTGCCTAGTCACATCAGGACTCTGCACTCCATTTCTGATGCCTACAACATGGAGCACTGTAAACACTGACTATCTGTGAGTAAGATTCTTAGATCATTATCTGGAAAACATAGGAAGACAAATTCGGGCTCATGTGGGAAATTTTTCTAAATCAGAGCCCTTCCCCAAGGGACTGAGTAGCCTTCAAATATTTTAAGCCCATTTTCTCAGTAATTGTGGGAATCAGATTATTGTAATCATAATTATGTGAAACAAAAGTTACAGAGGTGAACAGCACATAAATTAAAGGTTTGTGGCTACAAGTCAAGTAACGGTCTCTGAGAAGCCATATTGTCCTCTGGTGCAGGAGGGTTAGCAGTAGCACTTATGAACTCTGCCTGGTTACAGTTAAACTATACATCAACCCAACTGTCATCTCTCAACTTTAACTCATGGATGATTGAGAGAGACTGAGCCAGAAAGCTGAAACTGGTGATGAGGAGGAGAGAAGCAGAAGCAAGAAATGGAGTAGAAGGAGTAAGAGCTGCTTATAAACAGGCCTGTTGTGTTAATAAGGGGTCTGGTGGTTTAAAGCTGCCCTGGAAAGCTCACAAATCAAAATAGGTAGGAAATAAAAACTGGACAAAGACCGCCTTTTGTGAAGCCAAAAGAGACGAACTATAGATCTCTTCTAACATGGGAATAAAAGCCAGACAGAAAGGGGAGGTTTCGAAGCTGGAAAGAGCACCCAGCAAAATGTCTAAGCAGAATGTATCTCCTCCAGGATGCTCTACGCCACCACTGCTGTGAGTCTGGGAGTGAGAGGTGGATCCAGATGGCAGAGATCTAAAGACCCAAGTGCAAGACAGATCCAGGACAATTGATAGAATACAAGGAGTGGCCAGTCTGGAGCCTTGAGGAACTCAGGGGTAAGAAAACATTTGCATGGATATTGACACAGGCTTAGTTCTCTAGATGTGTGCAGGGCTTGGGGAAGATGAGGAGAATGGCTTAAAACATGGAATTTGTAACAGGGACTTCCTGTGTTTACATATTAGGTGTACACCTCACCAGCTCTGTGAATCTGAACGTCAGCCTTTTATTAAGAAAATAGGGAAGTGGTGCCTTCATCAAAATATTACAGTGAGGATTAAATAAGACCAGAGATAGCATATAACCTGTCCAGCAAGACTGAGATGACTGCATTGCTTCAGTCTGCTTGCATGTCACCTGCAAGCAGATGAAAGTTTTACTCCAAATGAGTGCTAGCTACCTCAAGGTAAGAATATCAACCTGAAAATGGAAATATCCCAACACTAAAAATAATCCCACTGAGACATACAGAAATAGTTTATGTTTCATGTCTATTTAACAAAAATAATCACTCTATCCTAAGGTGTGATGCTGGATTTAAGAGAAGTGGAAATGTCCTCTGTTTCCTCACCTTTCCCAGCTTCTAATGGTTAGAATCTCTTGGATTATTTAAAAAAAAAATCAGCAACATTCATTTCCCTAGTTTTCTTTGTGAGCAATAATAATAGCCACTTGTAAAGGGGTTTGGTAATATCTCACCGGATTGTCCTTGAGTCTCCAAACAGCAAGGGTAGGCAAAGTAGAAACAGCACATGTCCACCTATAAACATACACATACACAAATGCCACACATCTGCACACACCACTGTCTGTGTGGAAGTGAAATGGTGATCCCAAGGCATCAAAGGCATGGGAAATAGACTGACTATATCCAGATAAAGAAGAGGAAGGCTAAGCTACTGCCGTTACGAAACACACACTTTCAGCTTAAGCCTCGATAGCAACAACGTAGCTTGTGTTGACCACAGGAAACTGTTCCAAAAGTAGGGTTGAAAGCCATGGTGAAAGGAGAAGTTCACAGGATAAAGTGGGTACTTCTACCGGGTAGTGGAATGAGTGGTAGTCTCAGTGGTAGTCTCTTCAAGTTCAGAATGTACATTATAATTTTTAATGTTCCTTAACTCTAGTTTAGCATCTACATTTCAGAATCTATGTGATACCATGATAATTCTCATAAGGACAAAAATCAAACTCACACAGAAAGGTACAGACTTCTCTAACAGTCTGAGAGCGATGAGAATTACAAGTAATATGATCCCTAAATATATTTATACTGTAGCTATAAATCAATGAAGAGAAAAAATATGCACAATTCTCTGGAAAATGAAGCTATTGAGTAATTTCACCTTTTGAATTATAAAACTAATGTAAAGAAATAGTGTATTCATTGTTGTAAGTGAAGACAGTAAGGTTAAATCTAGATGTTACTCCAGGCTTCTAATCTCATTTCCAAAGACAGCCACATGCACAAGCACACGTAGGACAGCCTGTAAGAGATGCCACTGTACAAGACTGCCTTGTTTGTATTTGTTCTGCAGCTTGCTTTCTCCAATGAACACACCATTACAGATAGTACAGTAAGAATATAACCCAGTTCATCCAGGGATACCTTCAGCTCTGTCCTCAGATCTACCAGCATTCAAAAGCCAGCTCTACCACTTCTAAATGCAGCATCTGCTAAGTTACTTAACTTTGCCAAACTCTCATTATTTTGTCTATGAACAATGTCCATCTCTCAAGGTTTGGGTAACATAAAATAATTTCTTTAATGAAAAGCTTTTAGTTAAGTCTTTGCTGTGTACTCAGTGCTAATAAATGCTGGCAGGCATTAGTCACTTTGTATCCTTGGCATGATATTGAGCAAGGAGAATATACTAAATTATTTAATAATTTATATAATATTTCACATTTGGGTGACTATTTTAGTGATTCCATCTTTGTGTTCTTTGGCTTATTTTTTTTGTTTTGTTTGCTAAGACAGGTGATGCCACAATAAAACTATATACATAATACATAAATCTTTGTAATACACAAATGTAACTATTTCAGCAAGATAGATGCCTTAAAGTTAATGGGTAAATAATACAAGCTTCTTTGTTTTCTAATAAGAGACGAAAAGGTGGTGGATCTGGATGGGAAGGGGAGGGGGAGGAGTAGAGGAAGGGGAAAC
This sequence comes from Cricetomys ansorgei, assembly GCA_026225945.1. Taxonomy (NCBI): domain Eukaryota; kingdom Metazoa; phylum Chordata; class Mammalia; order Rodentia; family Nesomyidae; genus Cricetomys; species Cricetomys ansorgei. The sequence continues at coordinate 6,226,394 of JAMJFZ010002981.1, forward strand.
CATAATCAGGATACATTATGTAAGAAAACGATTTATTTTCAATAAAAGGGGGAAAAGGTAATACAGGCTTTCATTTCTGGTATGGGTTCTAAAAAGAGCTATCCTGATTTACTCAATCATTTCCAGAATTCTGATTGGTGAAAATTATATTTCAGTCTAACTTGTGTTTTCTGATCAGCAATGGGATTGAGCATGTGTTCTTTAACTGTGTTGCAGATGTTTTCTGTGGTCAGGGTTATATTTTAACTTGCCTGTGGCTGTTCCAGCATGGTGTTCAATGTTCATGTCATCCTTCTAAACTTCATTTCTTGCTTTGATTAATAACGCATTGTAGAACCTCAAAACATCCTTCTTTCTTTGGGGTTAAAACTTATTTTACAATTTAAGCTTTTTACTTCTAGTTTATTTTTTTTGCTTTGTTTTTGTTTTTGTTTTGTGTGTGTGTGTGTGTGTGTGTGTGTGTGTGTGTGTGTGTGTGTGTGTTAGATAGATAGTCATATTTTTCCAAACAGTCAACTAATTGTCATAAATAGCTGGGTTTTGTTGCTATGAAAGGAATCAGTATTCTCTATTAAGGCTAGACCAAAATCTCTTTTCATGCTCAAATACAGATATACAGTTCATTACAGTGGTTCATTGATTTCTTTTCTCTGTGTATGCCCTTACTGTTGTACTTTATTGTATTATTTACATGCTTAATTTGTGATTATGAAAGTTTCCTGTTGTCATTATATCTTTTCAGAAATGTCTTGTCTTTTCTCAGACATTTGCTCCTCTAGATGAATCTTAGCACAACTCTCAAACTCCATTAAAAACCTCCCCTGGGGTCTCATTAGAGATGCATTGAATTTTCATGATTTAAGAAAAGTTCATGTTCTCAAGAATCCTTTCTTTTTAGACATATGTCCATTTTTTTCATATCATCAACTTGTGTTCTGTTACGCTTTCTTTGGAGAACTCACACACTTCTTCCATTTCCTCAGGCTTGTTCCCGGATGTTTCTCTGCTTTTCTGATGTTGTGGTTTAGATTTTCCTCAAATTATGTCTTTTGTAATTCAGAAAGTTTGTTAATGTCTTTAGCTTTATCTCAAATATGAGCATCTCAGCGACGTCTTCTTGGATATTCTAGGTACACAACCACGTTGACTACAAAGTGACAGTTTCACCTTTTTGAAAAACATTTATATCCCCCATTTCTTTAGATTTCTCTTGTGCGCTGTGGTCTGAACCAGATGGCTTGGCAGTGGCTTCCTATATATTAGTGTGGATTGCACTTTTACACACTGAACTTTATATCACTACATGAGCGTTTAGAATGGAAACTCCATTGCAGCCTGTTCTATTCCTTGACGATTTCACACATAAGTACTGAGTCTCAGGCATTTTCACTTTCCATTTCCCTCTCTCTTCCCTCTGTCCCACTGAAACATTTCCTCTTCCCAATAAGCCCTCTCAAACTTTGACGTCCTTTTGTTTTTGACCCACTGAGTTGAACTTTTAGTTATTTGTATGGTCATGGATGGAATGTTGTTTACCAGAACATGGGATACTTACTGGCTACTCCATTGAAGAAAATGTCTCCTTCCCAGGACCTATCAGCTTCATATAGTCCCTCACGAGTTACTACCCAATACATGATGAAATGGCAGCAGATCTGTTCCTGTGCAGGTAGCCAGAGCTTCATCAAGGGTACAGTGTGTCTGTTACAACTATAAGGCAGTTGTCCCCAAGCCTTGGCTCTTTAATTCATTCTGCCCTACCTTCCATGATGTTCCCTGACCTTGGAGGGCATGACATAGATGACCTGTTTAGAGCAGATTAGTCCACATTCATATATCCTCTGCACATTGACCAGCTGTGAGTCTTGAAATAACCACTGTCCACTGCAAAAAGAAGCTTCTCTGATGAAAGCTGAGAATCGCACTAATCTGTAGGTCTAGTCATTAAGAAAGCAATTTGACCTCATGACTATTTAGCAAAATAACACTAGTACGTTCTTCCATAGGGCCTGTGACCTTCCTAGTCACAGGCTCTTAACAAGTTCACAGTACAAGGCATAAGTTCCCTCTTACATAGTGGGCCTAAATCCAATCAGAAAATAATTGGATGCCCCATAATAGCAACTCCATCATTGCTTTGGTGGTCATATCTTACTGTGTTGGTCATTGTTGGAAGTCATGTGCTACTAGCTGATTAGCAGCTTACACAGTACTATCTAGCAATGTGAAAGGTAGCCAGCATAGAGGATTCTTCCATTTCAGATTGACTTTTATTTTTCAATGTCTTACAACTCACGTATGTAGTATCTTCAACAAAAATAATTTCATGGTCTAATTCTGGCAGACAATCAAGAACATTGGCAATAATGTGTAATTCTTGGAAGGTCTCTGGAGTCTCCTTGACCAACAACTTGTAGAGAGATCCCACACCTGCTATGGGGTTGTCATTTAATAATGTTTAGCTTCTCGGAGGAGCATTACCCACCCATTCAGAGTACCTTTGTTCAAACTACTTTTTAGTTATGATTTTAATAGACTCACAGAGTAGTAGGCTTCCATGAAGGTTTTCACGAATCCTTAGTTTTGTTTAACCCTTCCTCCACTCTCTCCTCTCCGCTAACCTTGTGCCCGCATTACTAACTAAGCCTTTCCACTCCAAAAGTTTCCTCTCCACCAGGTTTATAAGACCAGTATTCTGCTAATTCCCCTCCCTTTGTAATGGCCCCTTTCTAGACTCAAAATAATATTGTATTTTTTCCTGTAAACAGAAAAAAATAATATATTTAAAGACATAATATCAGTACCATAGGTAGTGACATGTAGTACTCCTCTTGAGTGACATCCTTGGGGGGAAAGTTCATAGTTAATGTGTCTAGATTATAACATCCAAACAATATTTAAATTTAATTTAAATATTTAAATTAAATATTTAAATAAATGCTAATAAATTTTTCTTCTGGAGATACAAGAAAATCTCACCTATATTCTGTAGATCTCACAGGGCATGGCTCAGTTCTGATGCTCATTTGCCTACCTTCCCTACCATGACCACCATCTCCAAAACTATGGCAAGAAGAACATGGATGAGAGGACCTCATTGATGAAGATCCTTTGTCTGAAAACAAACTACTTCAAGGGAAACACAACAACTTTTTACTCTGGAGAGAAAATCAGAAGGCTAAGGACTTGGTCAAGGATCTACCTGAGAAAAATGTACAGAAATGAAAGGAACTTAGGTAAAGTAGATAACACAGACATCACTAATGAGGCACAAGAAAAAGTCACTTTGTAATTTCGTAAATAACAGAATTGACTCTGTGTTTCCTTGTGAAATATTCTCTTGATATAATATTATGTCAATTCTTAGAAAATGTTCTTTAAGATCATAACAAATAGTAATGAAGATTGTTTTTTTTTTTTAAACAGCCTTGAAGTTGGGGAAGATGTTCTATGGGTGAAATTTCCTCTTAGATCTTTCCTACGACTTTTCCAAAATCTATCCAGAGACATGGATATGCACAACCACAGCAGCAGCACCTCAGACTTCATCCTGCTGGGTCTCTCTTCCAACCCCCAGATGCAGAAACCCCTTTTTGCCATCTTCCTCGCCATGTACCTGGTCACCGTGGTGGGAAATGTGCTCATCATCCTGGCCATCCACTCTGACTCCAGGCTCCACACCCCCATGTACTTTTTCCTCAGCAACTTGTCATTCATGGACATCTGTTTCACAACAGTCACTGTGCCTAAGATGCTAGTGAACTTTTTGTCAGAGACAAAGACTATCTCCTATGTGGGATGCCTGGTTCAGATGTACTTCTTCATGGCCTTGGGGAACACTGACAGCTACCTGCTGGCCTCTATGGCCATTGACCGACTGGTGGCCATCTGCAACCCTTTACACTATGATGTCTCAATGAAGCCAGGACGCTGCCTCCTCATGCTCCTGGGCTCTTGCACCATCTCCCACCTGCACGCCCTGTTCCGTGTCCTTCTCATGTCTCACCTCTCGTTCTGTGCCTCCCATGTCATTAAGCACTTCTTCTGTGACACCCAGCCTGTGCTGAAACTGTCCTGCTCTGACACATCCTCCAGCCAGATCGTGGTCATGACTGAGACCCTGGCTGTCATTGTGACCCCCTTCCTATGCATCCTCTTCTCCTACCTGAGAATCATTGTCACTGTGCTCAGGATTCCCTCTGCAGCTGGGAAGTGGAAAGCCTTCTCCACCTGTGGCTCCCACCTCACTGTAGTGTCCCTGTTCTATGGGAGCATCATCTATGTCTACTTTAGGCCCCTGTCCATGTACTCAGTGGTGAAGGACCGGGTAGCCACTGTTATGTACACAGTAGTGACTCCTATGATGAATCCTTTCATCTATAGCCTGAGGAACAAAGATTTGAAGAGAGGTTTGAGGAAGTTAAGGGACAGGGTACACTCATAGAAAGATCAAAATGATGGACTGGAGAGATGGTTCTGTGATTAAAAACATATTGTTGTAGAGGACATGAGTTCATTTTCCAGTACAGAGATCAGCGCCCTCTTCTGGCCTCTACAGGCATGGACACACACATGCACATACTCATACACAGATATACACACATAACTCATAAATAAATGAAATTTTTAAAGAAATATCAAAATAGGACATTATCATAATTGGGAGATTACCGAAGACATCAGTAGGTTATCCTTCCTTTCTATACATTTTTCTGTACATCTTCCTCAGAGATGGCATTGGATCCTAGTAAGATCATTGACCTGAAACAAAGTATTTGGTTTCTAACAATGGCTTTGGCAAAATACATATTTGATGCCAGATCATATCCTGTTGGGTGCCCAGCTTTTATCAATAGTCTAATGCCCCAGTGGTACAATAATTACTTTGCATAAATAACACTTCAGTAGTTTTGACAACGTACATAGTCACGGTGTTACAAATTACTGTTAGTTTTCAGATGAGAAGTATGTGCAGGTTTGATGTAGAGTTGGAAAAGACTTCTTATGGGAAGTAACAAAGGAATGGGACTCGCCATTTGATAGGGTTGCTTCACAAAATGAAGACATAGGGCATTTCCGGTAAAGCAAAACTCGCCCAAATGTAGAACAAGTAAGCACTGAGGTAAAGCTTTGTGAGGTTTCTTCAGTTTGGGCAAGTAAATCACAGCTAGAAAAATACAGAAAGTATTTAAAAAGCGTTTATTCTACTTATTAACATCCAACTGTCAAGACACTGTGAATTCTCAGTGCCCGATTCTCTCTCCTACATTCTTAAATCTTCTTTTCCCCTCAAGTCCAGAATTGTTACAAAATTCCTCTTGCATTCTGAAAAATACAATGTGTGTCATTCAAGAAAAGCTAAATTGTGTTGTGGAATGAAATGAGCAGAAAAATCACAAAACCTTGACCCTGAACTTTGCTTCTAATTTACACTCTATGCCTATCATAGAAAAGTATAAAAATGGTATTCATTCTGAACAATCAAGGAAGTTGAGATTATAGTGCCATCACCATGGTAACTATTAGTCATCATTCTACCCCAAGGTAGGAATAGCTCTTGAAGAATCCTTACTACCAAATAAGTACTCTTGTCCAGAGGTAACTCAAACCACTTATGACCAGAACTGACTATCCTTGTCACCACAAGACTCCATCCAAGTAAAGGGATCCAATGAGATCTGACAATGTTCTTATAAGACAGGCATCCAGAAGTATTTAGTGACAATATTAATGACTACTACAAAACTGTAATAATGCACATATTCTCATTTTATCTACCTACATATATATGTATATACATATGTACATATGTACATTTATGTGTGTGTGTGTGTGTGTGTATATATATATATATATATATATATATATAATCCATCCATTAATCCATCTATCCATCCATCTATCCTTCCATCTATCCTTCCATCTATCTATCTCCTTCTGTCTCAAACATTTTATCAAATTCTCACAAATATCACTTCTCCTGGGTCAGAAGCTTTTTAATAGCATCATATAGGACATTTGGCCTTAAAGATATAGCAAGGAATACATGGTGTGGAATGGAACACAGGAAAACACAGGATGTAACATCACGGTTCCTACTATTACTTCTATTTTGTCAACTTTCAGTAATCAGAGAATAAACGACAAGCCAGAAATAAAATGCAACTTGTAATAGCTTTCATATCTGTACAGATCCACCTGGAATTCACTGTAGTCCTCCTAGCACTTAGTTGGGTAATGCTATGTGTTGTGTGTTAGGGTTTTTATTAAGCTCGAACAGAGATGGAAAAGTAGCCTGGCATTTCAGAGCCCAGGAACCACACAGCTCTGACAGGAAGGTTCCCTAGCAGTCAGGAGCCCAGGGACTATTCAGCTCTGAAGTGGGGAAGGTGTCCGCAATGGAAGGGTACCCTGACATTCGGGAAGCCAGGAACCAGGTGTCTCCAGTGAAGGTATCCTGATATTCAAGAAGCCAAGAAACACACAGCTCTTGGAGCTCTGAGGCAGGGAAGGCTTCCCCAGGTGAGCTGGAGTGTTACAATATAACAAATCCTCTTGACTCAGCTCAACTCTGGCTTGGCTCTGATCCACTCTGAGGGAAGAAGCTTCCCCAGAGTTGCAGCTCTGAAGGGAAATATCCCCTGGAAAGCTGAGGTGTTATTCTTGCTTCTGGCTCAGCTGAGATGTGTTGCATGCTTCTTCTCTTGTGGCTTCCTCCACTTGGGAGGAAGGTTGCAGGTGCACCCCCTACTGGGCAGAGCGCATAAGGCTACTCTTCATATAATGTCCCTGGTGGGGAGGGGGTGTATCAAAGCCTCCCAACGTGGCCTGTGATTGGTGGGACATTTTCATTTGGGGGAGTTGCCCTTATTTGGCTAGTCTGGAGAGAGTTGAGACGCCCAGATTAGGGCCATATGTGTTAGTGGGAGCTGCTTTTGTGCTGCTCTGCCAGGTTGCGGAACCCCACAGCCAGCTGGGAATAGGGTCACTGATAGTCCCAGGGGGGAACTTTTCTATGGGGAGTCTCAAGTCCCAGAGCTCCCCAACCTTGCATAGTCAGACTCCCTCAACGGGGAAATATGCTGGCTCCCCAGTGATCCTCAGCACCATTTGTGGCTCATGGTGGGCACAGGGGGTGGTGGCCAGGACCCCAGGGTCTCCAGCAGGGTTGCAAGGGAGCCAAGTAGCAGCCTCAAATGGCAGCTGGAAGTAGGAGGGGTAGGCTACTGGGAAAAGTCAGATTTCCCCCCTGACAGAAACATAGATAGCTGTGAGGTGCCATTTTGGGCCAGGAACAGGCAGCCAGTAGCCCAGTCCTCACCTCAGTCTGCCTGCTGCTGTGGCTGCCTACAAGGCCCACAGCTGAGATGGCTTGGCTGCTTAAATACCTGGAGGGGGCAGGGCCAATAGGACTGGGCTTGGCAAGGGGACGGGGCTGAGACGGAGCTCCCTCCACATGGAAGGGTCCACAGAGCCCCAGCTGTGTACTGCTGAGGGATATGGGGCCCAGACCCCACTCAGTAAGTATAGAGGGGTGGAGGAGGTGGAGCCCTCCAGACACTGGAGCCTCGGGCTGTGGACTCTGCACCTACATTGTGGAAGTTTATTTTTAGTTACATATAAAATAAATTGTTTTATGCACTGTTGGGTGAGGGACTGCCTAGGTCTTGGCGTTTTGTATTGTCTGCAAGTGTTGGATTTTGTGGGGGGATGTTAGGTTGCTCAGGACCTGCATGGGCTATCAGTAGAACACTTGAGGAGTTCTGGATTAATAAGAACACCTGAGCTCAGACACTCAGGATTCCACTGTCCATGGCCCTGGTGGTGGTTCTTTCTGCTGAGGTCTGGAAGAGTTTGCACCTATGATTATGCCTCCTTGTCTCCTTGCTGAGCCACCACAGTAGATGTACTACAGCAGTTATGTATAAGATATGTACAATTTCCAATTAATCTATTTATGTGGTGTATTTTTTCATGCTCAGTTCAATATAATGAGACACTTTAGAATGTGAATGAATCCTAACATATTAAAATAAATTCATTAATCACATCTTCTGTTACCTTATAAAGCTAACCCTTTTAGCCTTAAGAACACTAACTTATTTGTTTATCCCTGGCTCACTTTGCCCTCAGCTCTAGATTTCTTATTCTCAATAAAAGCATAAAATTTTCACAAATGAGACATAGTCAATCCTACCCTCTTGGAGCCATTGGACCAGTGGAGAAACAGTTGAGTCACCATTACCAGAACAGGGGTAAGATAGCTAACATCTGAAGGAGAAAACACCAGGGAGCCATTAAAGACATATTCTGGTAGCCTTTGCCCAACAAATAAGAATGAGTTAAGATTTTAGGGACAAGTTATCTCTGGATTAGAACCTATATTCATAGCTTTTAACTATGTCATTTTATCAAGGTGTTTAATAAGAAGGAACCTCAATCCACACATCTATAAAAATCAAGAACATAGGCTAGAGAAATGTCTCAGTGGTTAAGAGCACTGGCTACTCTTCCAGAAGACCCAGGTTCAATTCCCAGCACCTGCATGGCAGCTCACAACTGTCTGTAACTACAGTTCCAGGGGGAGCTGACACCCTCACACAGACATACATGCAGGCAAAAACCAATGTACATAAGATAAAAATAAATAAAATATTTAAAAAATCAAGAACACCTTAAATTGACAAATGGATAATAAAAATGTGGTACATGTACCACTGCAGAATGTTATTATTCACTTGTAAAGAAAAATGAAATCATGACATTTGTAGGTAAATTGACAGAACTGAAAACTATCATACTGAGTGAGATAACGCAGACACAGAAGAACAAACATCACAATTTCTCTCACCTGATGTTCTTACCTCCAATTTTTCAGATGTGAGTCTATAACCTGGAGTAGCTATGGAAACCAATAAAGTAAAAAGAAACCATTGTTGGGGAAGCAACAGAAAAGAGAATAACAAGGTTCAAGAGATCTGGGGATGGGGGAATGTAATTAAAGGAGGACCCAAATTAGAGATGTGGAGATAAATACAGAGGAAGAGGAATTAAATAAGAGTAAGGATATTTGAGAAAGTCATATGGACTTGTACTATTAACTATCTACCTAAAAATACCTGTAATACATATAAGCCTGCGTATAAATATTCATATACAGCTCAAATAAAATTTTCCCATCTGGGCTGACAATGCTCCCCACAAGAGCAATAGACTATGACAAAAATCTCAACACCAGACATGAGAAGTCCTCTTTTCAGTTATTGGTCAAGGCTGTCCAAGAGACTCCCAAAACATCACAGTCTATTTCTATTGCCCTTGGTTGCCCCTCCCCTGGCAGAGATAGAAGGTATGTCCCTGTTTCTGAAGACACAATGCACTTCAGACACAGGAACAGAGGATCTGAGTTAAATCAGATCTGAAATCCTCTTCTCTGAGCACCAACTTCCATGGTACCAGGTGTTATACAAGTTTCTAAAGGAAAGAAGCACCCAATAGTCCTACACAGCTATTACTTCTATGACCCACAGCAGTGGTCCACATGGCATGATAACCTTAAAGGTGCAGTAGTGACACACACAGCTTGGCAGTAACCAACAGCTCGTTAATTGGATTTAAGACTGTCTTAACAAGAGGGAAAACCTGCCTAGTACTAGAAATCTAGCCAACTAGTCTAGGCTAGTGTAGTCTTAGATTTTGGAGGAGAACCTACAACACCACTTAACAAAACCAGCATAATCCCTAACTATACTCTAAATATCTATCCTTATACTCACAGATAAGTGTAGTTCTCGTCCCTCATCAAGGAAACTTCTCTTTGAAACAGCTGGAGACCATTACAGAAAACTACAACTGATCAAACTGCAGAGTTATGGATGGAGCCCAGTCTCAACTGATACATCTAAAACACATCTCCTTCATCTATATCATTATAGAAGAGGGGGGTAGAAATATTGGAAGAGCCAGAGGAACAGGAAGTTTGCTGTGAGACTGTGTCTTGTAGAAATGTCAGAGAAACTATACCCATGAATTGTTACCAACATGACTACCTAAGCATGACCAATGACAATACCAATAGACATATTAACGTAGAAAAGGGATTACTCATAAGAAGTCAACCCTACATAAAGTACTACAGGCAACTAAGGAATGATGAAAGTGGAAGAAATAGTCTTTCCCAAGGAAGAGCACACCAATTGGTTATCCAACAACCAAATGATCAGCCCTGGAAACATACATCCAAATAACATTATATAGTCTGAGCAGATTGTATATATATATATATATATATATATATATATGTATATATATATATATATATATATATGAACAACAATTAAAGAAAAAGAGGCCATGAATTTGAATAAGATTAAGGAAGTACATAGAAGGTTCTGGAAGAAGGAAAGGGAAAGAGGAGGTAAGAAATAATGTAATTATATTATAATCAAAAAATTAAAATATATGAAAAAAATCGAGAACACTACACTCTTAAACATCTTCACATGGTGTCACATAACTGTTCAGTTGGCTTTTACTTTGTGAGCATGTTTTTGTCTCTGAGGCTGTTTGATTCTCCAAGCAACTTTCTGTTAAAGCTTACATTAGTAAATCTATGCTTTAGATGAAGACCTTGAAATCTAGAGAAACCACAGGTTTGCCGCAAATCACACTTCTCATTAGCTGGCTGAAGTCCAGGGATCTCCATTCTCAGGATTTTCTCACAGCACCAGACATCCTCCAGCAACAGACCCAGGTCAAATCCCTCTCCATATACCTCAATCTCCTTCAAAATCACAAAAAAAAGAAACCTAATTATTTGAGAAGTGAAGAAACTTGTAAACCCTGAGGTTCAACAAGATCTGTTCTCCCAAGTCTCTATTCTTAATGAGATCCCTGGGGTTGGTGGATGGAAAGACTGCCTACCTCTTTGGAGTCAGGTCATGTGAAGGGAAAATAATCTCCTTCCAGGTTCCCACCCCTTCTTCACCATTAATGAAATCTAAAGAAACCAGTGGTGGTGGCTGGGATGGGAGAGAAAGCCATGTGCTCCCCATGTCTGGAGCCACATTTGAAAGATTACTCTAAAGGAAGAAAGAAGAGTGGTGAGAAGACAAAGATACACATGTACCCACAGGTGTACACACACATATGCACATACACACTCAAAGGGTGTCACTACCCACACCAAGCCTGAAAAGCTTTTTACTTTCTAGCCTGACATGGAAGTTATGACTGTCTTCGCAGCCCCTATTCCTCCTCTAATCACCGCTGCCAATGATACTGATGGGAAGATACCTAGGCCTTTGAATGGGTACCCTGGAGGTCATCAGCCCTTACCTGAGTAAGTAGTTGTTATCTTTAACCCTACCACTACCCACAAGTCCTATAATCATGGCATGTTAATAATGGAAATTATTTATGTTTTATGATGTCCTCTTTTTACAAGTATGAAATCTGAGGCTCAACATGGCTAAGACTACAAACTAAGTCACTCGCCTATGTTGCCTAGACTTTGGGCATGCTCCTTAGACGTCCAGCACCACAGTCTCTAAACTTACATAGCACAGGAAGGATTTGGTTTTGATAAGACTCGAACGATAAAAAAGGGCTCAATGCTTGGGGAGAAACACTGGTAGCTGTTGTGATGATGGCAGGCAAAACCCAACTCCTATAGGCCCAGCCCTACCTACTTGTCCCTAAGCCCAGGGTTGTTGGGGAAAGCTCCAGATTCTTTGGCCTTACCCCAACCTCTGGACATTTTCAGAGCAGCATGGACCATAAAATCATACAAGGCAGTGTAAGAAGAGAGAAACTTCTGGTAAGGCTGGGTTGTCATAACCGTCTAACTGACATGTTAGCTCTTGGCATTATGGAAATCATCTCCTTTCTGAGTCTCAGTGTTTTTCTATTAAATGAAGCATATTAATATCATCTAACACAGTGGCACACACCTGTAATAAGAAAAGAGTATCAAGAGTCTGAGGGTATTTGGGGCTACAGAGCAAGTCTGAGGCCAGCCTAGTCTACATAGCAAGACTCTAACTAAAAACACAGACAAAAAGAATATTATTTTTTAAAAAAATTATACTATATCTTATGTGGTCACTCAATACATGAAACACATAAATAGAATTTCCCCAGTTAAAGAAAAGACCTGCAATCTTTGCATCCAACATTCCCATCACCTCCTGCCCCTTCCTGGGTGATCCCTGACTCTCCCAGGGAGCACAAATTGGAATGTGACAATTTGGAAACGTATGAAATAGACAAGTTCTAAGATGATTCATAATGATAGTCCATGGTTGCATGTTCTATTCTGTTCCCCATGATTTTACATTGTAAAATGCAATGCTTCACCACATGGGAGATTCCTCTTTGTTCCCAGCAACCTGAAATGGAGCCAAAACTTGAGTGGATTATGGATCAATTAGCCTAAGAAAGAAAAACACCAACATCACCAGGAAATGGTGACTTCAATTAACAGAGGAGGCTGGTTCCTCCAGGCTTAATAAGTTCCTCCGCTCTTGAGTTTCAATCCAACTTATGTAGATTTCACAGTACCACGGTTACAATTTAGAAGATGGCAGACTCTCCTTACTGACCATACTTGAGTTGGATGTCATAGCATCTCTGTTCCTGGTGGGTCCATGCTTTGGGGAAGAAAGTATAAAAGAAATCTCTTGAATTCTAATTAAGACTTGAGATTCTACAGACTTTGAATACTAAGAGATGAACTAACCACACTTAGCCAGCACTGGACCACTTTAATCTTATTCGTTCCTCTGCATTCTTGCTCACCTGTGGACATGTAAATACTGGCTCCTATTACTCTCCCTGATCCTAACTGTGTTTAATGTTCACCCGTGTGCAGGGATGCATGTTATTGTGTTTCATTCTAATTTACGTGAAGCACGTTGTGCTGAGAATCTCCTTCATTTTCTTATTCTTTTCACCCTAAAAATGTGTTTCTTCTTAAAATACATCAGTTGTTGCTCTGGAAAATTCTAGTCCATGGTGTGTTTCTGTCACACTTAGCAGCCCAGTGATAGACCCAGACTGCCTCAAACAAATAACAGGGCAAACATTCTGATCTGTGAGTGTCCCTTTGGCTGCATCTCTCTGGGAAATATATCTGGGAGAACTGCTGGGTCATGGAATATCAAAAAGCTAGTTTGCTCTTTGTTACAGTGCTTCAGTCTACACAGATGGTATACAGGAGTCCATACATGCACATATTCCTATCAGTCAGAGTCCACACTAGCATTTACTAAGTTCAAAATGGTTCAAGATGGTGCTTATTTTAATTCACCTCTGAAATCACCATTCATACACTTGGAAACCTTCAACTTTCTCACACACCTTTCTCTTGGTGTTCTCATGTTTTTGTTGCTGAAGTAAAGGTGATCATTGAGTTTTCTGGATATTAGCACCTCATCTGTTAAGCAATGAAAGCATCATCTAGTCTTGATTGTGTCTGTTTTATTCGTCATTATGTTGTAAACAACTTAGTTTTACCTTTCAGCTTTTTTGTAAGCATTGGGCATATTGTCTGGGTTCTTCCCCTTCTAATTCGTAGATTCACCTATGAATGTGCCCCATAGAGTCGCACATTACATCTAAATCATAATTCATTTAAACCCCAACTTTATTATAATTCAAATTCCATTTCTTCTTGATATGGTAAACCGGTTTTCCAGAACACCAAAACATTCTCTCTCTCATTGGCTTCCTTGGGCCATCATTTTCCTGTGTTAAGTTTTTAGATAAATGCCAATCTTGTGTTGGAAGGTGGTACACTGAGATCCTGGTTAGTGTTTGGGGATATTTAAATTATTGAATGGAATTTCTTTTTAATTATTTCTGTCTTCTTAGCATTGCTATAAAACAAGACTGAGCAAAAAGTAATAAACAAACATGGGAAGGACGATGTCTCAGCAGTTAAGAGCACTGGCTACTCCTGTAGAGGAGCAAAGTTCAACTCCCAGCACCCACATGATGGCTCACAACTATCTGAAACCCCATCTAGGGCTAAAACTTTGTGACATTTCCCCATCCGTGTTGGCACATCAACTGATATGGTCATCAGGAGGCCTTTAGATGACAATATTGACCTTTCATAGTTGTAACATCCCTACCATACAAAGAATGCTATCTTGAAGCAAGAATCCTGGTCCTCTGGCTCCTATAATCTCTCTACCCCTCTCCAGAGACTTTCCCTGAGCCTTGGGTGTAGGAGGTAGTGGCGCAGTTGTGCTAACAGAGGCTCACTCACTTACTCTCTGCAATTTGATCAGTTATGGACCTCATAACTGGACCTGAAGACTCGATATGAGGGAACTCACGCCAGGCACTGTAAACCTAGCCAGCTACCCATGGCTGGGGAGTCGTAAACCTTGGAGGAGAAACTACTACTTCACCTTCCTAAATCAATATAGCTTCTAAGTGTATTCTGGCCTACATTTTATCCAGTGTTTTCTACTGATCTATTGCCTGTTTTTGCGCCAAAACACTCTATTAAGGTCTGTGTTAGTCTCAATTTCCAAAAGGACAAGATTTTCCTATATTTAATCTCTGTTATTGTTCGGATTGTTTTATTGTTTGTATATAACACATTTTGGTCAAATCTGCTCCCCTCCAATTCCTTCCCTATTCCCCTACCACTGTTTCCCTCACAATCCATATACATTTTTGAAAACTCTTTAATTTCTATACTTTTAACTGTAATAGATATGTTGCTTTTTCTGTCATTTACTTTCTTTCTTTTACATTTGGTTTGTGAGGGTTCTTTCATTTGAGATTTGAACCCGGAGTCTTATGTATGCTAGACAAGCACTCTACTGTGAAGCTACACTCCCAACCCATTTTAAATTTTTACTGGGATACAAAGCCTCACTAAATTGCCTGGGCTGACCCAGGAATTAAGGTCTTCTTCTCCCTGGTGAGTAGCTAGGGTTACAGGCTTGCATCTGTACACCTAACCTTCATTTTTATATATCAGTACAGAGATCTTGTGGGATATTTTATGCAAAAGTACATTTATTAAGGTGTTTGCTCCTGTCTACTTTTGATACATCTTTTATGTCATTCTCCTATATGCTGTAAGACTCTTCTTATCCCAGGAGCTTTCTCTAAGTCTTCTGAAGTAGATCTTTGTCTAAAAATGTTTCTAAGGCCCGTGTGCTTTGCTTTCTCTGTGACAGGCTCCAGACTCAACTTACAAGACAAAATTGTTTAAATCTAGCATTGAGGTTGTTTTTCTTTATCCTTGAGAACAATGTCTCATCTGCTTTCCACACCCACACCTTTGCACACAGACGTGTGTCATGTCTGCCATGCTCCTGTACCTGGCCCTGTGTTTGTTCTCCTCTCTGCCTGTTTCCTCTCTACCTAAGCTCAATACTGTCATCCTCAGAATGTAGGACACCATTTGTGTGGAACACCAAGCCCAATGTTAAGTGAACGGAGTTCTCCACCTTCCCGCCCACCCTGGATAGTCACACACCCTGCTCGTCAGGTCAGACTTCCAGACCAAGCCACTCCTAGCCTGAACTTTTGCCCACAGTTTAAGCTACTAAGTGAATTACAAAAGCATTTTCTCTTCAGAAGGGTTTGACCCAGGAACACAAACACCCTACAGTGTGTTTGGGATTCTGGCAGGAAAAACCTAGCCTGGCGCATTAGATAGAAACAGATGTTGCACGGAGAAGGAAGAACTGAACTAAGACAGGGCCAAAAGATGTGTTCCAATACACATTGGAAATTAACAGATGACCATTTTCTCACACTTTTCTTATGTTCAAAACAGAGTGAGCTTACCTTGTCTTGTTGTCTTGTGGACAAAGAACAAGAGCTGAAGCACTTCATTTGAGTTCACAAAATTAGTTACAAAATTGGAAGTGAATCCAAAGTACCCCGACACCAGTCCTGTGAAGTCATATTACAGACAATATGACAATCAGTATGAGCGGCCTCCTTACACAGTGCATGGACACCTCATGAGGTATCCCCTCCATCAGAACAAGGACTTTAAGCCAAAACACACATCTAACATCCCTTGTATATTTTTTGCTTTCAGAGCAGCAATGCTCAGGGAAAATCAGAGCCACATGACAGAATTCCTCCTTCTGGGACTGACCAGTGACCCCAAACAACAGGTATGGCTTTTTGCCGGCTTCCTTGCTATGTACCTGGTCAATGTGGTTGGCAATTCGGTCATCATTGCATCCATCCAGGGAGATGCCCACCTGCACACACCCATGTACTTCTTCCTCTCCAACCTGTCCCTGGTGGACATCTGCTTCACCACTGTCATCGTGCCGCAGATGTTGGTGAACTTGCTGACACAGAAGAAGACCATCCTCTTTGCCCAGTGCCTCACTCAAATGTATTTCTTTGTGGCCTTTGGTATTACAGACAGTTTCCTCTTGGCTGCCATGGCCATTGACCGCTATGTTGCCATCTGTAACCCACTTCATTACACTGCAACGATGAGCCCCGGGCGCTGTCGCTTGCTGGTGGCGGCGTCCTGGGCAGTGTCCCATCTTCACTCTCTCACCCATACAGTTCTCATGGGCCGCCTCTCCTTCTGTGGACCCAATGTCATTCACCATTTCTTTTGTGATGTCCAGCCTCTGCTGACACTCTCCTGCTCTGACACCTCTATCAATGAGCTTTTGGCCTTCACAGAGGGCTCTATCGCCATCATGAGCCCCTTTGTCTTTATTGTTGTCTCTTATGTCTGTATCGCCCGGACTGTTCTAAGGGTCCCATCAGGGAGAGGAAGGTACAAAGTCTTGTCTACCTGTGGGTCCCACCTCACAGTTGTGGCCCTATTCTATGGAACCATAATATCTGTGTACATTCGCCCCTCATCCACCTACTCGGTGACAAAGGACCGAGTGATCACTGTCATCTATACAGTAGTTACCCCCATGCTGAATCCTTTCATCTACAGCCTCCGGAACAAAGACATGAAACAGGCCTTGAAAAAGCTAGCTAGAAGAACAGAGTAGAATGTGCATATTTTACTACCTGTAGGAAATCAATCCACTACCTGCATTACAGGTACAGCACACTCCATATATTAACTCAATACACTACCTGTATTAAATCAATAGTTCAAAACTGCATGGCTATGCGTGTGCCACGTCTGTCCCTAGACAGCGATAGCACGTTAGAGCATTGCGCAGGTACCACGACAGGTTCATTCCAGAGACCCATGCGGCTATTTTGAAGAACTATGTGCCCTGTAGGTCAAACCTTTCCTGGTACTTTGTAGCACTACAAGATTCCATTCTTGCTCCAGTCCTTCCTCCCCTGTTCTCTTCTCCAGATCTCAAGCCAAGTCTGAAGGCTTCCACTCACCCGCTGCCTAATAAATCTCTTACTCGTTGTGTTCTTTTCCCATGTGTTAATTTGGCTATAGTAAGGGATAACCAGATAGCTGGTAAAATATTTCTGAATGTGTTTCTAAGACCTCTTCTAGGAAAGATTATTGTTGCATCCACAGAGTAAGTGTAAAGGTCATCTTCATCCACAGGGGTAGGTATCATCAAATCCATCAAGAGCCCACAGGACAAAACGGCAGAGAAACAGTTAATGCACGCTCTTCTTCTGCTAAGAAATACGTCTTCTGCCCTTGAAGATCAGTGCTCTTGATTCTCAAATCCTTCAGACTCAGACCAGAATTTACGACACTGACTCCCCTTGTTCTTGGGCTTTTAGGGATGGGCTATACCTTTGGATTGTCTCGGTTTCCAGCTCTCAGACAATCACAAACCCTTTTAGCTTCCATAATCGTGTGAGGAAGCCCCTCACAATCCGTGTGTGTGTGTGTGTGTGTGTGTGTGTGTGTGTGAGATATCATATCTTGGAATATGCTCCTCAGAAGACCTGAACCAACGCCCCAACCAATGACATAGTGAACAATTCGACCCCTTGGCAAACACTGTAAAGAAACTTGAACAAGAGTACCAGCAGATTATAGAAGATATTTATAGCATAAACCAAACACAGAAAAATATTCTGGGGCTTCATTTATTTGAGTCTACTCTCATGCCTATAAAAATAGTACTAGCCTCATATAAGTGCATTAGTGAACAAAGCACCAGCTTCCCAACCATTTCTAATGAAATAGCAAATCTAGGGCTATTACTAAAATAGCAAATAATGAGCACAAAGAAGAATGCGTTATTGTTATTGTAGATGTGTCCTCTTTAGAAGACAGTGGTTTTTAAATTTTTATCCAACTGTGTTCAAGTTTTTAAAAAATAAATACACAATAGGGGGGTGAAGGCATACTTACTTAACTGACATTTTAGGCATTTTTATGAGATTAGGTGCTCCACTTGGGGTGATGACTTTTTTGATTAGTGGAAAAAATATGGTAACAACCTCAAATGCCCATCAACAGGAGAATGAATAACTGAATCGTGATACAGTTTAACAAAGGAATACAATCTGCAAGCTGCAATTCTGAAATCCAGAAGTCACTGAGAGGCAATTCACAGAGTTTCAGCTAGTTTATCATGTGGCCACATGTGACTAGCATCAATATGTAGCCATTTATTCCATCTGGTATGAGCATTCAACTTGCCAAATACTAATGTGTCATGACATGACCCAGAAACCACCAGTGGTACTGCACAGAAGACGACATGCTCGCAGGATTCTTTTCTAAAATGGGAAACATTACAAATTTGGAAACATTTTTAATGCCCTAATGATGGTAGTGGGAAGGACAGCGTGAAACTTTATTATACGGTGGTGGGAAAAAAAATGGCTGATAGCTGTAGGTATCAACACGAATATCGAAAACACCATGTTGACTAAAAAAAGATAAATGAATGATTCCATCCATAAAAAAGAACATGGACAAATATAGATAGTACATGGATTACACATATATTATAGAAGATAAAATGCAAGAAAATTGTTCCCACATTTTGTGTATGTTTACATATTGTGTTTATGTATAATGATTTTAACAATTTTTAAAATACATTTTAATTTATTCTTTGAGAATTTCATGTGTGCACAATATGTTTTGATGACGTATCTGTCCCCTCGTCCTTCACCTCTGACTCCTCCCAAGTCATCGCATCTCCTTTCCAGCTTCCCGCCCTCATGTTTTAATCACCGAGTCCAGTTGGGTGCTGCTGGCATGTGTATGGGTATAGGGCCATCTACTTTGGCGTGGGCAAGCCATGCAGGGCAGCATCCCTGAAGAAAACTCCATCTCCCCATAGCCATCAACTGCCAATAGCTTCTCAACTGGAGGAAGCTTTGTGGGACCTTTCACCATCCACATTGGAATCTTGACTGGTTGGACAATATTTTAAACATTAAAATAATCTTGCCTAAAGAAGCCCTTATTACCTCTGCATATGTTATTATATGCATCATATATCTACCTTCTGGGGCCCCAGAGAACAAGTCACTTTTTTTTTCTACATGCTAGGCCATTGTAAACAATCATTCTGCTGCCTGCACCAGGCTAAGAATGTTCTCATCCATTTATTATTATTTATTTTCCCGTGACTGATGGGTTTTCCTTCCTCTTGAGAACTGGAATTCAGTTGGAAGTTATGGACTCCATGACAGGTTGGAATGGGGAAGGGTAGCCAGGGGAGTAATGAGGGCTTCCCAGGGCTGTTTACTCTAAAATAAAGATGTTATTGATACTGTGGAGAATCAAGACTCCAGGGTCAAGAAGGACAGCAAGGAGGTTAGAGATCTGCTCCATCCTGCTTCTAACTACCAGGTCTGAGATCGGGTTCCAGGAGACACTACACATGGAAAGCTCGTAGATCTTGTGCCTGTCTCTGACACATTAGCCCAGGCCTGAGGGTTTCATCACTAAGAAAGAAAATCC
Source organism: Cricetomys ansorgei (assembly GCA_026225945.1). Classification (NCBI taxonomy): domain Eukaryota; kingdom Metazoa; phylum Chordata; class Mammalia; order Rodentia; family Nesomyidae; genus Cricetomys; species Cricetomys ansorgei. Next base: position 6,246,267 of record JAMJFZ010002981.1, read on the forward strand.
AGCAGGCAAGCACTCTGAACTCGGTAACACGGAAAGGTTCTGAGGATGGTCCAAAACTCCAGGGAAGGTGTCAAGATGGAAAGCCGTTGACCTCTCCCCCTCCTCTCTCACATGCACATACTCACCACTTCCCCTTGTTACCTCCTTGTTTCTACTCTGTCCTCACTTTTAGCCAGATACAGCCTGGCTGTCTTGATCATCCAAAGGGAAGCCCTGACTTCATATTCATGAACTTCATAGTCTGAGGCGGATACAAATCCATATCCAAGTTCCTAGAAAAGTGAAAATATTATGACTGTTCTCTTCATTAGGGTTACTGTTTCTTGATGGAACACTATGATCAAAAGCAAACTGGGGAGGAAAAGGTTTATTTGACTTACACTTCCACATCACTGTTCATCATCGAAGGAAGTCAGGACAGGAATTCAAACAGGACAGGAACCTGGAGGCAGGAGCTGATTCAGAGGCCATGGAGGGGTGCTGCTCACTGGCTTGCTCAGCCTGCTTTCTTATAGAACCCAGGACCACCACCCACAATAGGCCCTCCCGAAATAATCCCTAATTAAGAAAATGCCCTACAGGCTTGCCTATAGCCAAAATTTATGGAGGTATTTTCCTAATTGAGGTTCCCTCCTCTCATATGACTTTACCTTGTATCAGGCGGACATGAAACTATCCAGCACAACTGTGTATTAAGAATGCTCGAGACCTGTGTTGTGAAGAGACGAGTTGCATCACACTCAGCACAGCTACTCTCAGTCCACAATAACCCTGTATCACTGTGTAAGTACAACAATAATCTCCACAAGTTATTGTCTCCTCCTCCTTTCTTCCCTCCCTCAGAATCATTTGAAGTCTCCGTCAATTTAGTTTCATCTGCAGCTGTGTCTCTGACAAGTTAAATGGCTGAGCAAGGGAATAGAATTGAGACAGAAATCTGTCTCTGTGCACACAGAACTGCCTGCCTCGTCATGACACTGCTAGGTCAAGGCCATCAGCAACCAAAGGTCCTGATAATGATCTGAATGGTAATGATAGCTATGTTATCCTTTATGGTTACCAAAGTCCAATTTCACACAGTTGAAATGACAGGGTAACTACACATTCCAGTTTCCCTGGGAATTAAGGGATTCTCTGGAAGTGAGACTTTCCTCTTTTTTTTTTTTAACTTTTAAATTTTTTTCTTCTGTCATAAACTCATACAATACATCCAGACCATCTCCTCCCCCCACTCCTCCCAGCTGCCCCCATCTCCCCTTACCTTTGGGTCTACCCCCCTGGGCAAGCACAGAGTTCACCCCAGAAATCATCTTCGTTTTGTTAATTTCCTCATGAGAAATTGGGGTAAAGCCATTATTTGATGAGCTCATCCTTGTTCTAGTTCTGGAAGTCCTTATCCAGCTGAATCTTCCACTACAAATGAGACACTGTTTTTGTCCTCCAGACAGATGCCAAGAGTGAACCCACCATGCCTGAGCATGGTGTCAACACTGCAGTCCAGAGGCTCATGGGAAAATAAAGGTGTGCCACACCCAAGTGAGCAGTCTTTCTCTCCTCTCTCTTCATATCCCTTCCTCTTTCCCTTTATACAAGAACAAGACATTAGCAGAAGCAGACAATGCCTGCTTACCATCAAACTGAGGTAGAATCTCTAATTTTAAGTTTTATATCACAGGTTCTGAAAATCCCTTCCATTAATTTTGGCATTTGATGCCTGCAATAGCAGACAGTGAGCGTATCCACCACCGTAGAAGGGACAAAGACAAGACTTTCACGAAGCAAATAATGTTCCAAAAATAGAAATAGTGATGGGTTTAAGGGAAGCATGTGATCTAACACGTTTTGGGTAAGAGAACTTCAGATTCCATTTTCATGACAACTGCTAACAACCATTTGTTGAAAGCATACTTTACACTCACATTTCAGATATGTGATCTTATTGACCAACTGTACAAATTATACAGATCATTTACAGATTTTAGTGTGGGACCTCTGGGGCTGAAGCGCAGTCGAAGCAGCTAGGAAGCATCTCGCACCCCACAGAAGGTGAGCGAATAGGACATCCGCAGCTCCTCCTCTTTTGGGCCTGGAGAGATCCTAGCTAAATATTAAATATTGCCTGTATTCACAGGAGCAAAAAGGGAAATAACTTGGCAAGTGCGTGTCTGCCCTGGTACTGATAACCTCCCTCTTTGATTTGTGGAGACCAAGAGGCCAGGTGCCCGCCCCCTCCCATGCAAATAAGACTCCCCCACTGGGAGTACCAGGACCACGCCCCCTCTGGGGGAGATAAAGGGAAGAGATTGCTGCATTAAAGAGAGCTTCACTTCCATCAGAGGGCTCTCGGACTCTTTTTTTATTGCATCTCGTCCAGTCATTCTAATTCACAGGGTCAGAGCCCACACCCAATCCACAGAACCCATGTCCTTCTTACTCCACGCGCCTGCCCTCCACTCCCAGCTCAAGTTTTACTGAAGCTCAAAGAGTATAAGAGAATGATCACACGCAGGGCACCGCACAGATGAAAACACAAAGGATTTCCTCCTAACTTATGAGACACTAAACCCAACACACTCCCACTCATGGGGAAAGCTGAGAACACTACTGATGAGGAAGATGAGAGCTTTTGCTTATAAGACGCTATAAACTTTAAAGCTTTGTTTATCTACATCAGCTCACCTGATGGTTCAAAAAAAATAACAAAGAACAGAGTCACTCCTTGTACAAAAAATATCTGATTATACACTTGACAGCTTTTCCACTTGAAAAGGCTGGGGTGTTGGGTGGGAAGGCGGTGGTGCCACACACACCTTTAATCCCAGCACTTGGAAGGCAGACACAGGCAGATCTCTGTGAGTTCCAGGCCAGCCAGAGTTACAACAGAGGAAATCCTGTTTTGAAAAACAGAAACAGAAAGATTGAAAGAGAAAGGGTAGGAACACAGAGGCCGGAAGGGTCTTCCCTGATGAATTCCAGTTCAAGTTCATCCAGGAGGGTCCTCCAAACAAGTTTTCAGAGAGCTAAAGTACAAAGGTCACTCTCAGCCACACCTTCCGTTATCACTGTCCACAGTCCTTACAATCAGGGTCTCCCGCCTGCCACCAAGGGACTCAGCGCATCTCTGTGACCTTGGAGAAAAATCACTAAGGGAACATCTTTCTGGATCCCATCATCAACTTTAAAAATTCCCTTATCGTGTATTCATGTCATTTATCGTCCTCATGGCGACTTTAAACTGAGCTAGATGAGCTTTTGGACATCAATTGTGTCGTTATATCCTGGTCTTGTCTTATTATTATTGTATCTTCATCTTAGAGTCACGACTAATTCTGTATCTCCCCGAAGGGTTTTACTGACATATTGTAGCTAGTGCACAAAGCATGGTTCATTACAGCACTGGTCCGTTCACATTTCTTTGTACTTCCTCACATCCAGCTCTTCTTGCCCACCTTTGCCACCCATCCACCCTTGCACTGCTCTGCCCCCTCCTAAATATTTCCCCTTCTGTTGTGTGTGAATCTCGGTTCCCCATGGGAGAACAAGCATACCATGTTTGTCATTCTCCCGGTCTCATTACGCTCTTGCCCCCCTTTTTGTTTTACACACACACACGCACAGACACGCACACACACAGGCACACACACACAGAGACACACACACACAGAGGTACACACACACATACACACAGACACACACACACATAGTAGTTTTTATATTGTATGTGATCATATCAGAGAGTCTCATTCTTTGTAATTACTTTTCCTGAGATTCTGACTACAAAATCCTCCCCCATTCAAAATTCGTGAAGTACATTGCTTTAATATGTACAACCAGAAGTTACCATGGAGTGAAGTCCTGTGGTGGAAAGGGTCTCCTCTCAACACAGCCTTCTTACTTCCTGTAAATGATTCCCCTGCCCACGGTGCTATGCAATTGTGAGCAACTGTAAATGTTTTCTCTGCACAGGGACTTGAGATAGCGTTCTGGGGTGCTGGCCATTCTCTGTTCCATGATCTGGAGACAGCGATATGTGTTCACTTTCAGAAAATTCATTTCATTCTACATGTACAGCCGTGTCCGATTTCTGACACAACAAGTACTTCTTAAACTGTTTGCTCGGTGGACCTAAGAATAGAGAAAGGCTGAGAATAAAAGAGTTGAAAAGTAATGTCACAAAAATATTGACATGACTCAGCTATTTTCCAATGAATAGATTTTGCAGGAATTATTGCAAACATAAAGATTCATATTGAACCTTCCATTTACCAGGAAAATATACTAATTTTATTTTCTCAATTATAAACATGTTTGAGAAAGATTAATAAAACAAGGAAAAACAGAAAAGGCATTCGTTTTACTATTTGACATTTATTTATTGGGGGTGTCACACATATGCCAAGTCAGAGAACAGCTTGCAGGGATTGGTTCTTCTTCTATAATGGGGATTCTAGCGCCTGAAGTCAAGACATCAGGCTTTCTGACCTGCCTTTACCTGCTGAGTCATCTCGCTGGCCCACAAATCCATTCTTATTAAGAAATTTCTAATATATTGGTGGCAATTCATTGAACACATAGATTGTCCTCAACTCAGTAATGGTACAGAATATTTGAAAAGGAGAATTAGTAACAGACACATACAGGGTGTTGTGCTTAACACTTGCTGAGAAATGCAAGAACGCAAGGGGAAAAAAAAGGAGGCTCGCCAGCCAGCCAGACTAGCTACAATGGAAAGCAAGCTCCAGGTTCTGTGAGAGAACTTACCTCAATAAAAACAAAGCAGAGAGCAACTGAGGAAAACAGTTGAGTTGACCTTTGGTCTCCACACCCATATGCATGAACACACCCACGCACGCACGCATGCAACTAGAAATTCCCATGAGTTTGGAAGTGGAAACTCAGTAGGAATAATCTAGGAATGAAGCCAACATGATGATTATCTCTTAGAAAATATTTTTAACCCGATGAACACCAATATAAGGCTATTTATAAGAAATCTGCCACATTACAAATGTTAGAAATTTTAAAATAGAGCTATAAAGTTAGGAGCAAAACTTTCATCTTTAGACATTATAGGAAAACTAGAAAAATTAATCCAAGTACGATAAAAGAAGAGAAACAAAACACATAAAAACAAGACATGAGAAAATAGACTAGAACGTGACAGAAAACACCAAGAAAGAACAGCCAGGTATCAGGACTCAGACCTGCAATTTCATAGGAGTTTCTTGTGAAGAAGGAAAAAAGCGTGGGACATGATTGGAAAGAGGTACACTGTTTAACGGCATTTTAATGTCCAGCCCCTCACAATTCCGTTTAAGTAGGACACGTTTCAATACATTAGGATCTCAGTGTGAAATCACTGGACCATGCGAGGGAATGGGCATCAAATGGTCATTTTATAGACTCCTGTGTATGTTTTATATGTATCATCTCAAACCCAGAGCTCTGCGTGTGCTACACACAGTCTCTACTACTGAACTACGCACCCTCAGAACCTATCAGCTATGTTTACAATAATAAATAAATAAAACCAGACATAGTGTCCAACCTTAAACAGAGGCTACATATTAATTAGTATCATCTCTAATACCCAGGATCATAGAAAGTAATAAGCTTCTCTCTTTTGCATGCCTTTTGCAGGTATTTGTGATCACTACTCAATTTCATTATTCATTTGTTACTTATTTTGTGGAGCATGAATATTTCATGAGTGAAGACCTGACTCTGAAATCGTGGCCTCCATAACAAGGAAGATGCTGCTCAGCTAAGGAATGATGCTATCAACATGAAGCCCAGGAGAAAAGCAAGCACAAAGGCGCCATGCATTTCAGCCCTGGTCACTTTGAATGAAGATATTAGTGGCATGAATGGGACTCAGGGGACCACAGTACAGACGAGGCAGCTGGTCATTGGGCAATTGCCCTGTCTTGTCTAACTAGCAGGTCTGGGATTGGGCCCCAGGAGACACTGAGTATTAAAGTCACCAGCTCTTCTTAACTCTTAGGTCTCACGGATCATTAAGGGCCTGAGACTTCGCTCTGCTGCATCTTCAAACAAGACAGACATTGTGACTACTTCAATGTTTTCTTGGGGTGACAATGGGGAAGTGAATTCAACTACCTTGGTGGTAAAGGCACAGTGAGACTGGCCAGAGCTCCAGGTAAGACTGGAGCATAGGTACTGGGAAAACAGAATCTGCTTATGATTCATGGAACATGTCTTCATACACACACACACACACACACAGTGCATAGACTCTTTTCTTTCTCCTCTTCCTTCCTTTTTGTCAATCATTTTCTGGCTCTTCTGATCACCATGTGTGGTGCCTACCATAATATAACAATCCTAGCATCACCTCGGACTTCAATTTTAATTCATATGAATCAAAATCCTTGATACTCATGAGGTCCTTCTCAGTTCATCATTTAACTGTCAAGTAGTTGAAGCCTGTCCTTTCATTACTGCTGTATAATATTATCGGGGCTGTGACGATTAAGTGGACCAAGTTGACATGTGTTTTCCACATGACAAAAGTGAATTCTTTCCCATGGATTGTTCTCAGATTCACAGTTTCTCAAAGATGAAGGAGTGTTGGTGGTGTTGCCAGTAATTCTCACTTAATATTGACTCTTCACAACCTACAAACCCGACCCTCAGACAGTAGAATAGATACAATAGAAACAAACACATTCTTTTATGAAAATTAGCAATTATTTCAATAATATGTTACTGAGTAGCTTTTATGTGCTGGATTCATTCTAAATAATTAACATCACTATCAAACTTAATCATCATAGCAATCTACACCACTGTATTATTGTCCCACTTAAACAGATTTGTAAACAAAGTCAGAGAAGTTAAAAGAAGCCCTCAACATCTTTACATGGTACAGCGTGGGGAAATGCTGCCATGCTGCAGGAGAATGTTTGCTCTAACCACTGCACTAAACACACAGGACATCACCACAGCTGTCACCGAGTGTGCTCTCCATTTGTTCCTCCACACCGTCGAGCAGCGATGCTGAAATTTCTCTTTTGGGTTAGACACACACACTATGATTAATGAAGAAACTTCAGATGACTACAGCATTTTCGGCTTCTGAGGTAAGGTTCGTGTCTACATTTTGTGGGTCAGAAAAGCAAAACTCATGTAGGTAAATAGTTCCCCAAACTTAAAAGGCACGTGAGGAACAGAATGGGAAGCACATTAGCTGATGCTTCCCACTGCTGCCTGTCCCACGCTCCCATCTCACCAGTGACCAACAATCCTGGCAGCGACCCTCCCCCCACTCCAGAAACACAGCTTTCCATGGGTGCTGTCTCAGCCATGAGAACACACTGTGGAGGAGTCTCACATGGTGCTAGTGAAGAAAGGGTGATTGCAAGAGGTTAAATAACCGACAAGGTCAGCTTGAAAATAAGGAGCACAGAGAGGGTTGCTTCTGGTCTTGGGGCGTCCTGATCCTAAAGTGCAAGATGCTGATGGTGAAGTTGAGGATGGAGTGAAGCTGTGCCTCCCAGGTTCGCGGCTGCATTGACTCACTACTGTGGTGTTCAGAAGCAAAGGAGCTGGCCAGGAGAGCATGCCAGCTTCTCTGTGAAGAAACTCTTCTGTTTTTGTCTTCCTTAAAATACATGCAGAAAATTTAAAAAAAAGATTGGGAGAAAGAGAGACAGAGGTAGGGGCTAAGGGAGGGGGAAAGAAAGAGAGCATTTTGTGCTGTCTACTAAATTCTAGAAATAAATTACCTCAGAATGAACTCTAGCCTAAGGAGTTGAGATTGAACTGTAACGTTAAGGGCCTTTATTAAGAAGCCAAGATTGGAGAGGTATGAATTTCAGTTCGGGCGCTGGAGAGGTGGTTCCACAGTTAAGAGCACTAGATGCCCTGGCAGAAAACCCAGGTTCAGTTCCCAGCATTCACACAGTGGCTCGAAACTCTCTGTGACTCCGGTTCAGGTAATCCAATGCTTCTGTGGGCACCAGCAGACACATGGTACACATACATGCATGCAGACAAAACACCCATATGTACAGATGACAGATAGATAGATAGATAGATAGATAGATAGATAGATAGATAGATAGTTGATAGATAGATAGATAGATAGATAGATAGATAGATACATAGAATATATGAGAAAAAAGAATTCCAATTATTCTCATTCAGTCTTTGGGGAGAACTTGCTGTGATACAGTGATGGAGAAGCTAAAGGACATCCTTTCCCAATGTTTCATCGTGACAAGACAGGCTCTTAAAGTTGCAAGAACTAGTCATTCTCGGTGGCCTCTGTAAGAGAAAGGGACTATCAAAGTCTTTGGAATCTATGACTTTTTTAAAAGCTCAGCTTATTTAACTATAACCCCTTGCTCATTTATCTGCCTTAAAAGGAAACTAGAAACCAAACCGTCATCCCCGACTTCCTGCTTATGGGCTTCTCTGAGCACCCAGAGCAGCAGCCTCTCCTGTTTGCACTCTTCTTGGGAATGTACCTGGTCACCCTGATAGGGAATCTGTCCATCATCCTGGCCATTGGGTCTGACCAGCACCTCCACACACCCATGTACTTCTTCCTGGCCAACCTGTCCTTTATCGATACCTGCTTCACCTGCACCATCGTCCCCAAAGTGTTAGCTGACATCCAAACCCAGCATCACACCATCTCCCACACTGGCTGCCTTCTGCAGATGTACTTCTTCATGGCACTGGCCATGTTGGATGGCTTCCTGCTGGCTGTGATGGCCTATGATCGCTATGCGGCCATCTGCCTTCCTCTCCACTACACTGCTATCATGTGTCCCCAGAGATGCCTGCTGCTGGTGGCCACATCCTGGCTCTGTTCCAACCTCCTGTCCTTCTCTCTCACACTCCAGATGGCGCACGTCTCCTTCTGCGCCTCCCATTCCATCCCACACTTTTTCTGTGACCTTCTCCCACTCCTCAAGCTCGCCTGCTCAGACACCCGTACCTTTCAGCTCATGATGTTTGCTGAAGCTGCCCTCTCAGGTGTGGTCCCTCTCACCTGTGTCCTGGTCTCCTATGCCTACGTTATGCACACCATCCTCAGGATCCCCTCTGCTGGGGGAAAGCAGAAAGTCTTTTCTACCTGTGGCTCGCACCTGACAATGGTCACTCTATTCTATGGAACTGTCTTTCTGGTGTATTTCCAGCCATCATCCTCCTACTCTGCAGACACTGGAATAGTGGCTTCCGTTGTTTACACAATGGTCACCCCCATGCTCAACCCTTTCATCTACAGCTTGAGGAACAAAGACATGAAAGGAGCCTTGTTGAAACTGTTTGGCTTGGGGAAACACTACCATCTGTAAATGATACTTCAGAGACAAAACCCAGGTCTTTTATTACATTTGTTGAAGAACTCAAATTCAATGCAAAAATGGATGCTAAGTATCACAAACACGTTTAACCAGTGGAGAATGCCCTATACCGCAGGACTGGACTAGGACTAGTGAATCAAGCACAGAGTTATGGCCTAGAGAGGAGGGGCTGGAAATCCCTATGGGACTTCAAGACAAAATGACCCAGGCCTTTATGTTGAGGTCTTTCGTCCACTTGGACTTGAGTTTTGTACAGGGTAATAAATATGGATATATTTTCACTCTTCTACATGCAGACATCCAATTAGACTAGCACCATTTGTTGAGGATGTTTTCTATTTTTCCATTGTGTATTTCTGGCTTCTTTATCAAAATCAGGTGTCCATAGGTGTGTGAATTATGTCTGGGTCTTGGACTCTACTCCATTGATCAACATCTCTGTTTTTATGCCAATACCATGTGGTTTTTATTCCTATAGCTCTGTAAAACAGCTTGAAATCAGGGATGGTCATACCTATAGAAGTTCTTTTATTGTTCATGATTGTTTTTAGCTATCCGGGTTTTTGTTTTTCCTTATGAAGTTGAGTATTTTCCTTTCAAGGTCTGTAAAGAATTGTGTTGGAATTTTGATAGCAGTTAAATGATAGAAGAAAAAGTGGGGAATAGACTTGAATGCATTAGCACAGTGGACAACTGCCTGAACAGAACACAGGCACTAAGATTAACAATTAATAAAAGGGACCTCATGAGACTGAAATCATCTGTAAAGCAATGGGCACCATCAATAGGACAAAACAGCAGCCTACAGAATAGAAAAAGATCTTCACCAACTCCACATCTGATAGAGGGCTAATATCCAAAATATATAAAGAACTCAAGAAACTAGACATCAACAAAACAAATAACCCAATTAAAAATAGGGCACACATCTAAACAGAGAATTCTCAATAGAGGAATCTCCAATGGCTGAGAAACACTTAAAGAAATGTTCAACATCCTTAGCCATCAGGGAAATGCAAACCAAAACTACATTGAGTTTCCATCTTACACCTGTCAGAATGGCTAAGATCAACAACTCAAATGACAATTCATGCTGGTTAGGATATGGAGCAAGAGGAACACTCTTACATTGCTGGTAGGAGTGAAAACTTGTACAGCTACTATAGAAATCAATATGGCTATTCCTCAGGAAATTGGAAATTGACCTACCTCAAGACCCAGCTACACCACTCTTGGGCATATACACAAAAGATGCTCCATCCTACCAGAAGGACACTTGCTCGACTATGTTCATAGAGGCTTTATTCATGATAGCTAGAAACTGGAAACAGCCTAGATGCCTCTCAGCTGAAGAATGGATAAAGAAAATGTGGTACATTTACACAATGGAATATTAGTCAGCTGTTAAAAAATGACATCATGAATTTTGCAGGCAAATGAATAAAAATAGAAAAAAATCACCCTGAATGAGATAACTCAGACCCAGAAAGACAACATGGTATGGACTCATAAGTGGATATTAGCTTTTAAGTAAAGAATAATCATGCTACAAACCACAGACCCAGAGAGGCTTTAACAAGGAGGGCTCTAGGGGGTGCCCATGGATCTCCCTGGGAAGGGGAAATAAAATAGATTTTGTGGGTAAACTGGGGATAGGTGGGGTTGGGAACAAGAGAAACAGGTGTGGGGAGAGACAGAGGGAGAGAGTGTGGGGAGAGATGACTAGAATTGGGAGGCATTTGGGGGGCAATGTGGAAGCCTTAGTGCAGTAGAAATTCCCTGGAACCTAGGAGGGTGCCCCTAGTGAAGACTCCTAGTAATGGGGAATCGGAGCCTAAGCAGGCCATCTTCTGTAACCAAGCAAGGCTCCAAGTGGTGGGAATAGGACATCAACCCAACCACAGATTTTTCAACCTATAATCTGTCCTGCCTGCAAGATGTGCTGCGGCAATGGAGGAGCAGAACTTGTGGGAGTGGCCAACCAACGACCGATGTAACGAGGCTCATACATCTGTGCCTAGCTCAAACATCATCAGAGAGGTGCAGGTGCAGAGACCCCACAGCCAAACATTAGGCGGAGCTTAGGGAATCTGGTGAAAGAGGTAGAGGAAGGATTCTGGGAGCCAGAGAGGTCTAGGACACGAGGAGAACGTGATTCCACAGAATCAACAAAGCAGGGCTCATAGGGGCTAACAGAGAATGAAGCAGCAATCATGCACCCTACATAGGTCTGTGCTGGGTCCTCTGCATACATGTTTTGGTTGTTAGTTTGGTGGTCTTGTGGGACTTCTAACAGCGGGAGTGGGAGAGTCCCTGGCTCTTTTGTCTGCTCTTGCGACCCTTTTCATCCTACTGGGTTGGCTCATCCAGTCTTGATAGGGTTTGTGCCTTGTCTTATTGTATCTTGTGATTCCGTGTTCAGCTGATGTCCCTGGTAGGCCAGCTCTTTTATGAAAGGAAACAGAGAAGGAATATTTCTGGGGGAGAAAGAAAGTGGGAGGGGGTGGGAGAAGTGGAGGGAGGGGAAACCACTGTCCAAAATATTCAAACCGGAGTGTGGTGACCACCCAAATCATGATGTCTGAAAGCATTTAGGATTGAAGCTAACACCCAGTCAGCAGCTCAGTCTACAGCTAAGAGGTCACTCAATAAAAAGAAATGCCGGCAAAAGCTAAAAGGGTTGAGTGCTCTAAGCTTCAGATGCCATCTCAGGTATGACCTTGGATGTAGTTCATTCACAGAATGGGCTTGAAAATGGATTTGTTTTTACTGAAACTAAGAGAGAAAGAATAATTCTAAAAATGAAAAGGAGGTACCTGTAGATAAGACTGCTTCCAAGTCACCACATCATGTCAAAGGCTCTGATGGTGTGTGATCATTGCTTATACAGGAAAGACTGAGTTTTCCATTTTCCCTTTCTATTGTGTTTGCCTCTGTTGCAAAATAATATATGTGCATTATAGCAAGAATATAAAGCATAAAATAGAGTAAGTTGAGTACTCATCCATCATTCCTCCATCTTAAGAAGACCACTGCGTACGCTGTCAGTTTTCTATCCTTTTTTTCTGGTTCTTTTTGCTCTGCTTCAATGAGGAAAACGCTTTAGAAATAATTCCGTGTGCCTTCCCTCTTCATCTGTAGCTGGACTGGTCTGGCCTTGCTGTATCTGGTGTCGGATCTAGCAAATATTAGGAAGATGTTATGAAATGTGGCTGATACTTGATTGAAAAAAAAAAGCTTTAAGAAACTAATCTTATTTTGAAAGGAAGGTAAAGGATCAGAAATAAACGTGAAAAGGTATAGTGGATGGTGAAGTGACTGTTGGGTGGCACACAGGACTAGTTATGGACCCCCTTTTCTTTCACTAAAGCCACCTGAGCTCTGGAAGAAGGAAGCTCACATATGCAGAATCACAGGTACATGGGGTCCCCTGGGAGGAAAGAAGCCTTTCACTGAGGAAGGCACTCGAGCTACTGGAGCGAGGCAGGGGAGTAGTGGTCCCTCTTAGAAGAACCTAATCGTTTGAATCACTGAATTGCATCACAGCTAAGAATGTGTTAAAATATCATATCCTCTCTGTCTTTGTTTCCCTGGTATTCCCACATAACTCTATCTTTCAGCTTTGTGAATAGTTACAACTAAAGTAGATCTCCGTTGTGTGTTGTCATATTAGAATGTCTCCCTCCGTGTGATTTCTTATGCTAAAGGTACATTATATTCTATTCATATGGAGTTCTCTGAAGAGTCAGCATTTTCCATTTCCTCACGGCGCATTATTTTTCAGTGAAATGGTGCGCATAAAGCAGACCACACAGGAAGGAAGTGTAGGCTCTCTCATGGGACACATGCATAGATCCACTGGAGGATGTCTCCACTTAATCCGGGATTAGCAGAAAGGAGCAGGACAATGATGTTATGGTGGCGACCTCAAAGCCAGCCAAGGCTAGCTGAGAACTTCAGACAACTCTAAGCAGGAAAGACCTCGGCTGGAGACAGTATGGTGAACAGGTCTTTCTAGACCAGAATTCACACTTACTTTGCTATCTCATACTGTCTCCCACTTGAACTCCCCAAAATTGAAATAGCTAAATAGTGTCTCAGTTTTAGTGTCTTACCACCCCTAGCCAGTTTTCATCTTCCCATTTGATCAACACAGGCTCTTTGAATTTTAACTTTATTTTAGTTGAAATAGAATTACAAATTACATCACTTTCCCCTCCCTTTCCCCCATCCAGCCCTCCCAGCTATCCTCCCTTAAGAGCCTCCCATGCCCCCCCCCACCATCAAGTCAATAGCCTTTTTATTATTGCTGTTGTTATATACACATGTATGTGTCTGTATGCACATGTATGCACACACACACACATACAACCTACTGGATCCATTTTTCTTATTTGTATGTACGTGGTTTCAAGGCTGACCACTCTGCATTAGACAACCAATTCATGCCTCATCCCTAGTAGAAGCTAATTCTCCTTCTCCCGTCAGTCAGACATTAGTTCACTGCAGTTCTTTGTTTAGGGCTGGGACCTTCCACATTAACATGTTTATTAATATCACTATTGTTCTGGTCTTGTTTATGCAGCCATTTCTAGGAAAGACTGTTTCACAGCAGACTTCCTGGAATTCTGATTCTTGCAGTCTTCCTGCCCCTTCATCTCCCACATTCCCTGAGCCACAGATGCAGGATCTGTGGTGTACCCTACATGTACAGGGTTGAGCTGCTTGTAATCTGTTGGTCTCTGCCTCGTGTCCAGTTGTGGTTTTCTGTAGTAGTCTTTATTTGCTGTAAAGAGAAGCTTCTTTGATGAAGGGTAGTAGCCGCACTTACCTGGGGGTATAAAGAAAAGACTAGAATGAAGTAAGGAGTTACGCTGGTCTAACAAAGTAGTTTAGCACATTCCTTTCTAAGCCCATGACCTCATTATCCCCAGGAAGCTGGCTAGGTTCCATTGCTAGGCATGTTTTCCCTCCTGTTGAGTTGGCATTAAGTCTAACTAAACAGCTGCTGGTTGCCACTGACATGTGAGTGCTACTTCTTGCACCTTTATGCATGTCTTGCCATGCTAGTAATTGTAGTGATTCACAGGAGTTGCAGCTCAGAAAGGCCATTTAATTGCTTCCCTCCCTTGGCAGCTTACATAGTATTTTCTGGAACCATAAAACACTGACTGCAGGAAAAAGGCTTCCAAGTCAGATCCAGCCTGAATGATCCAAGAGCTGTGTCCTAGGTATGCCATGGTGTTTTCAGCAATAGAAACCCACCATCCACCCATGAGAGGCAACCAAGGGCTACATCAGTAACTTGGAGTTACTTGGATGACCCTGGCCAATCATTTGAAAGAGGGTCCTCCCTGCTGGGGAAAAGCACAAAGTCTTCCCTACCTGTATCTCTCACATGGCAATGGGTACCTTCTTCTATGAAACCCTCTTTCAGGTATATTTCCAGCCATATCCTCCTACTCCACAGATTGGGGGATGGTGATATCCGTGGTCACCTCTATGCTAAACCCTCTGACTATAGGTTAAGGAACAAAGACATGAGTAAGGTTTTATGGATACTACTTAGCTGGTGAGAGAATTCAGTCCAAGAGTGGGAGCCACAGAAATGTTAATAGGCAAAAATTGGCTCAAGGAAGAAACCTATTATGGTCACAGGGTAATATGACAAAATCATTTCCAAGGACAAGAAATGTTGGCAAGATTTTTCAGTATGTGGACCTTGGTGAAGTCACTGGACTTCAGAACCCATTTCAGCCTTGAATGGAAAGAAAAGCATTTGTATGCAATGACCTAAATACAGTGACTCTAGCACCAGGAAGGAGAGTGTGTGCTCAGTAGGAAAGACCAAGAGTAGTGTAGGAAACAACCAAGATTCAGAAAAACTAAACGCTCTGGAACTAAAACTAACACTCTGGCAGATGGATTGGTTTCTTGTTGGTTAATTACGACAATACTTTGTTCTGCTCAGGAAAAAGCTATACTAACACTTATATAATTAATGTCATACAATTATTGCCAGAAGCAAGTACCACGATTCATATAATGTCTTAAAATATTATACCAGAAGCAGCCATGTCTTTCAATGTTTTTAGTTTTTTTCCCAATTGTGATACAATTCTTTATAAATAGGCCACTCTGTCTAAATTTCCCAACTCAAAATAAATGTAAAGACACTCATATCTACCATATGCATTCCTCCCTCAAGCCTTTTCTTCTATTTCCCTCTCTGATAATTTCTGCCTCTCCAGTCTTATCCACATTAAATTTCAAATCTGCAGCAAGTGAATTTTTCAGCCGCTGAGACATTTTTCAGGTTCATGATCCATGTTGCCAAAATTTTTTGCAAGCTGTTAGTGATATGCATGCCAACCAACCATCATGAATACTGTTCATTCCTCTTTCTTTTTTGCATTTTTGTTAGTTCTTAGAGAATGTTGTATACTGTATTTTGATAATATACATTCACCCCTTCTCCCAACTCCTCCCAGATCTCCCTTCCCTCCCCACACAAATGTTGGTCTTCTTCTCTTTCTGAAGCCATCAAGTCTGATTTGTGCTACCCAAATACTCTTGGCTATGAGGCTATGCCCTGGAACATGAACACCTACCAGGGGCCACACCCCTAAGGAAAACTGAGTCTCCATTCCCAGCAGCTCCTCAGTTAGGGGAGGCACATGCCTGCCTCCCCTTCCATACTGGGATTTTGAGTAGTATTTTCTGTCTTGACATCCTCAGGTGTCACTCATTGTTGGAGTTACTCAGGTTTAAGAGAAAATTAATTTTCTTTTCTAACTTTTTCTACTTATTGAGTTTCAGTGATATGTGTAGATACATTTTTATAATAAAAATTTAAACTCTTCCTTGTTCGGATTTTGCCAATAACTTCTTCCTCATTCGGTTTTGTTTTTAAAAATTAATTTTAAAAAACGTCTTCTATGTTATTTAACAAGGCAGGTGTAAAGTCAAAGGACAACTTGTAAGGAGTCCATCTTTCCTTCCACCGTGAAGGCCTCAGACATCAGACTCGGGTGGTCAGGCTTTTGACACCGAGGCTTTCGTCCACTGAGTCGTCTCATCAGCCCTGCTTTAAATTTTGCGACACAGAAAAGTTTTGCTTTATTTTGTTTATCACATAAAAAAATTAAATAGACATACAATAAACCAGTAAGCTTTGTTTTTGTGACTTCTGCCAATATCGTGACTATAAAACATTTCTGCTCCCACCAGCGGGGTCGAGGACACCAGAGGAACACGCCCAGGACTCAGAAGGGTTCACAGAGACTGAAGCGGCAGACACAGCCTGTGTGGGTCTATGCTGGGTCTCCTACATATATCTTAAGGTTGTTTGGATTGGCGTTCTTGTAGAACTTGTAAAAGTTGGAGTGGGGAGGTCTCTGATCCTTTCACCTGCCCCTGGGACCCTTTTCCTCCTGCTGTGTTGCTTAGTCTAGCCTTGATGTGGGTGCTTGTACCCAGTCTTCTTCCATCTTCTTATGTCCTGTTCGTAACTCTGGGAGGCATGCTCTTTTATGAAAGGGCATAGAGAGGCGGGGTCTGGGGGGGAGAGGAGATAGGGGATTCTGGGAGGAGTAGAGGGAGCAGAGGCTGGGGGCAAGGTGTACCGCATGAGAGAAGAAAAATAAATAATAATAATAATAATTTTAAAAACATTTTTGGAGCTGGAAAGATAGCTCAGGGGTTAAGAGCAGTTGTTGCTTTTGCAGAGGACCAAGGTTTGGTCCCCAACACCATCTGTAAATCCAGTTCCAGGGAATCTGACTTTCTTCTGGCCTCCGCATATGCCAGGCGCACACATGGTGTAAACATATACATGTGGAAAAAACGCTAATACCCATAAAACAAATTAAAAATTTTTAAATCTCTACAGTATTCCTAGCCCCTTCGGAACTGGGAAAATAAATCTGATACTACAAAAAAAATTCTCAGTGAATGGTTGATAAGATAGAGAATTTTTCCTTTTGTGTGCTGTGCTACTCTTTCACAGCTGCCTTGCTGCAGCATGATTCATGTAAGATGAAATTCACACTCTTAGAATATGCAACTTTGATTTATTGATAAATTGATTTTTCAATTTATTATGTATATATTATGTGAATTTGTATATATAAATGTGTATAAAATATAATTATGTGTATATATGCATGTGTGTGTGAAAGAGAGAAAGGGAAGGAGAGAGAGAGAGAGAGAGACTGTTTGAGTTTATGTGCACCGTGTACCCACTGAGGCCAGAAGAAGGCACTAGATCCCTTGGAACTGGAGTCACAGGCAGTTGTGAGTTGCCCTGTAAGTGCTGGAAACTGAACTCCGGTCCTCTGCAAACTCAGCTGTCTCTCCCGCCGCCTGTCCCCTTTTCATGGCACATACAGAGTACTGACTACAGTGAATTATCATGCACTCGTATCTGCATATATAACCCCCCTCAAGTCCTTTCTTCTAATGCTGTTTCTCCCTCTAAGAATTTCCCCCCTTCAGTCTCACCCACATTAAATTTCAATCTGTGTCAAGTGGCCTCTCACATCAGCCTGCTGGATTAATCATTTGAACATAATTAGCTTTCCTGCTGAGCGCCACATCTTTTACCTATTCCTACATTTCCTGGTATTTCAAAAGGAGAAGCAGCGTATACCAGATGTGTTTGCACGCACCTGTACTCTGAGTAATCAAGAGGTGAAGGCAGGAAAGTGGAATGTGAGTTCCAGGCCAGCCTGAGATATACAACATGACCTGATTTCAATAAAATAAATAAATACATAAATAAGTAAAATAAATAAATAACACAATAAATGCAATGCAATAAATAAATAATAATAGAAAAATGCAATAAAATAAATAAAATACAAAATAGAACAATTAGAGGGGGCAGGCACACCTTAGAATTTATTCTCAGAATCTCCCATTTGCTGTGAGGAGTTTGAGAGCCAGCTTTGGACAAGTGCCTTTGAGTGTTCACTTACATTCTAATAGACTTGTGTTCATTTGTCCTGGTCTCACTGGGTGCTCTAAGGTGTTCCTGTTAGAGCTCTGGTCTACCTTGCCTATAGCTTCTGGTTTTAAAACATATTTATTGTTCCCATGATTCTTTTTTCCCTTCAGGGGAAAAAACCAAAGCCTTAACCCAAGTATTTTTCCTTGTTTCCCCACCCCCGTTCCTAAGGTGTCTTCAAACATCACCTTCTCAATGAGACCTTTCTTCTGCTTCGTAAATAGGCAATTTTCCAAAAATAGTTAATAAAGAATGTAAGATAATCTAAAACTATAAGATAATCTTGACTCAGAATTCTATGTTTAATTTTCCATGAAAACAGTACACGTGTTAACTGAAAAGGATGTCCAGCTAATACTATAAGAGGGTTTTTTGTTATATTTAAAACTGAATCAGAAAATTCCTCTTGAAACAAGAATCATTGATTCATTTGTCTATATATGACTGTTTTAACGTCATAAAAACTGAACAATTGACCAAGTTACTACAAACCAGTAATACCAGAACCAATCAATTTAGAAAAATACATCCAACTAATGAATATCTCTTTCATCATGGCATGAAAGGTATAGGAGCCAGAAGCAGGGAAACAATCATGTCTTCTACCTTTGTATTTCTAAAAAACAATAAGTAAATACAGAGAGCAAGAGTTTCCACAATTTGATGCACATTTTTGAAGAGTACACAGTTAACACCATTCTTACTCATAAAAAAACGACAGAAAAAGGAAAGTTAAGGCTGGGAAGTGGGCTCAGCAGTCAAGAGCACTTGCTGCTCTTGCAGAGGACTCAGCTTCAGTTCCCAGTACCTATATGAGGCAGCTCACAGTCACTTGTAGCTCCAGTTTCTAAGGGACCTAAAGTCTTCGTCTAGCTACCTAAAAAACTTTCATGTACATGATGCACATACAAACACTCAGATACTTGCACACATGTGCACATATACATACATACACACAAATAAATCTTTATGAAAAAAGAAAGCTTCCCTAAATTCAAGGATAACAGAAAGATTTCCACTCTTAGCACTTAAATTTCATTGTACTAAAAGTTCTAGTCATAGCAATCAAGCAAGAAAAAGAAATATAAGACTTCCTTCCATTTGCAAAGAAAGGAATGAACAATCTCCATTTACAAATGAAAGATGACAAGATGACGTGTGTGTGTGTGTGTGTGTGTGTGTGTGTGTGTGTGTGCGTGTGTGTGTGTGTCCTAAGAAATATAACAAAAACATATTGGGAATAAGAATTCCAAATAATACAATCCCTTTAAAATTTCAGCTGAAGTTAGCATATCAACCTTAAAATCCACATACAAATGAAAGAGAGTTTTACTAGTCTGCAAGCAAGAAGAGATTCATCTTATCATCCCCATGCTTGGAGAGCAGTGTTTGGGCTCCATCTTCTGAGCGAATCTACTGTCTAAAACTGAGCCATTATATGGGCCTGAAATCAAAGAATAATCACAAGTCAGACAGCCTGTGACCAATACACTAAAGCCTCAGGGTGGGTTTTAGCAGTGGGAAGTAGCTGTGAAGAGAAGGACAAGACAAGACAAATCTCAGAACTCAAATGGAAGGAAGTTCGCCTCAGGCTCAATGGGAATAGTAGTCAGTATCCCTGCCTTCTTTGGCCAGTAACTGACCTGATCTCCTAAGAATAACTATATGTCCCAGTCTCGGGAGCCACATTTCCATCATGGGGCTCACTGCCAGCAGTACTGAGAACTCTGGCATTTCAGTGGAGTATTAACCTCTGCAGCTTCATCCCTTCGGCTGCAGGGTTTAATGTGGCACAGGTTTTGAGACCAGCTTAGAGGCTGGTCCTTTGACACAGATATAAGTACACTATTTTATTCCTCCATGATCCAACAAAATTGCAGGAATCAACAGGTGCCTCTCAATAAAAACCTTAAATGTAATTTGTATTAATTCTCTAATAAAAAAAAACATACACTAGCTGTTTGAATTATAAAACAAGTTCCAGAGCCTGAGATAGCTCAGTGGTTAAGAGCACTGTCTTTCAGAGAACTTAAGTTCAGTTCCCATGGCCCATTTGGGTGGCTCACAACTCCAGATTCAAGAGAATACGGCACCTCTGGACTCCACGGGCACCTGAACTCACATGCACATATCCACACACAAATGCGTACATGTACACGTAATTTAAAATAAAATCTTTATAAAAACAAGATCCAGTTGCTTGTTGTATGCAAAAATACATTTCACTAGCAAAGACACAGACTAAGAGTATAAGAATGGAAGTCAATATACCAAGCAAAGGAAGTCTAAAAGAAACATGAGTAGCTGTACTCAAATCTGGTAAGGTAGACTTCGAGCCAAAATTAATCAGTAGAGATTTAAAGTGTTGCTACATACTAATAAGAGAACACTTATATTATATTATATACCAAATAGGTTTAGCAAAATAAGCATATGTGTACCAAATGTTGACATACCTAATTTCATAAAATAAACACTTGTATTTAAAGGGACAGATAAGTATAGATACAATAACAGTGGGCGATTTAAACATACACGTCTCATAAGTGGACAGATGGTTTAGACAAAAGTCAACAGTAAACTTCAGAGTTAAACTGCACCAGATACCTTAGCAGATATTAGAGACTATTCCAATCAACAGCTGTGGAATCCATAGTCTTCTCAGAAGTTCCGTGAACTTTTTCTAAAATAAATCACATTTTCAGCCATAAAGCAAGTCTGAAAAATACAAAACAAATTGTATCTTTTCAAATAATTGAGGAATAAAATATAAATTAACAACAAGGTAAACTATTATATTATACAAATACATAGGGATTGAACAATACACTTTTATTTTGAGTCAGGGTCTCTATCCCAGTATAACCTTGAACTCCCTATGTAGCTAAATGTGACCTTGAATTTCCAATCTTCCTGCCTCCTCCTACTGCTCCTCCTCCTCCTTCTCTTCCTGAATGCTGGGATTACAGGTATGTACTAACACCCTTGGTTTATGTAGTTCTGGGGATCAAGCCTGAGTCCTCATGAATGCTAATTAAGCATTCCCTGTACTATATCCCCATCTCAAAGAAAACACACTCTTTAATGACCATAGGGTCATTAAAGAAATTAACCAAAAAAATAAAGTGTCCTAGAATTAAATACTACTGATTTGAGCATGATTGATTTCTTGCTTGGCTCTCTTTTGCTCACCTGTCCCTATGAAACTATTTCTTCCCTGAGCTTCATTATTAAGACTCTTAAATCTCTCTCCCATGTGCATAGGACTCCTTTAAATACCTTCTACAATGCTGGATTGATAAAGATTGATTTATAAATCCTGTATCAATATTTACAAGACATTGATAACTCCTGAGATTCATATGCATCTCTATAATGAGGAATGAGATTCAAGCAGTAATAATGAATTTCTGAACTGATAAAATCCTGGAGCCAGACAGATTCACTCCCCAAAATCTGTTAAAGAAAATCTAATACACAATAAAATGAAAGGCAAATATAAGTTACCGGAATGGTACAGCACAGGAAGTTCTAAGAGCATAATTTATAGCTATGAGCACTTATTTTAAATAATCAGAGCAGGTTTAAATATATAATTTTATTGATGCATCACTAAGATTTTAAAAGTCAAACTGTTTCGCAAAATATTTCAGAATGCATAAATGAACACTGCCAAACTCGTTCCCTGAAGTCAGTATTACTCTGCTATGAAAAGCAAGGAAAGACAGAAAAAAAATATTAACTGATAAATATAGATTCAAATATTCTCAATAAAATGTTTGCAAACTGAGTTCAATTAGACACGAAAAGGATTGTACATCATGAACAAATTGGTTTCATTCTAGGCACACACAGACAGTACAACATACACAAATCAGTAAATCTAATATAGCACATAGAATCCAGGGCAGAAATAAAACGATCATCTCAATACATGTCAAAAGACATTTGACAGCATTGAACATTACTGTATGAGGAAAGGTCTGACAATGAAAGAAACATATTTCAGCATAACAAAGGCTCTATATGGCAAGGTTATAGCCAACAGTATATCACATGGGAAAAGCTCAAATCATTCTCTCTAAAATCGGGGAAAGTACTCTGTTCACTCTAATCTACTTATTATTTTGATTTTTGATAAGCAATAAACAAAGAAAAAGAAATAAAAGAAGTTTCAAATATGAAAAGAAATGTCAATTTATTACTATAGGCTGATGTCATTTAAAATTGCTACAGATTTCATAACAAAAAAGCATTCTTAAATGTGATAAACATTTTTATTAAAATAGCAAAATACAAAATCAACATATAAAATTGGTAGCTTTTCTACATATAAAAAATGAACTTTCTGAGAAAGAATTCAATTTTAAAGATTCATTCAAAATAGTTTCAAAATAACTAATAAAATTTCCTAAAACATCTCTAATAAAGGCAATGGGAGACCTCCACAATAAGGTCTTTGAGTTCGTCCTCTCAGAACTCTGGAGGAAGAACTTAAAGAAGATCCTAGTGAGAATACGGAAAGTCTCCCATTCACACAGATTGGCAGAGTTGATACTGTGAAGTGGATACTTTACCAAAAACAATCACTAACTCAATACATTCTCCACCAAAATTCCAATGGCATTCTTCACAGAACTAGAAGAGAAATCTTAAAACTCATACAGACACATGACACCCCAAATAGCAACAAAAAATTAAGCAGAAAGAGAAATGCTAGAAGCATCACATAACTGATTTTAAATTATATTCTAGAGTCATAGTTAGAAAAACAGCACAGTTAGCACAAAAAAATACACATACAACAATGGAATGGAACAAAGAACCAAGAAATAAATCCGCATAACCAAAGCCATCTCACCTGACTTTTAACCAAGATACCAAAAAACTTATACACTTAAGAAAAATTGCCCTCTTCAACAGTTGGTGCTGAGGGAAATGGATATCTGCATCATGATACGAACAGAACTAGATACCTACCTCTCACCCTGTACAAAATGCAATTCAACTCAAAGTGGATCAAAGACCTTGTCATGAGTCCTGAAGTCTAAAAGTGCTAGAGAAAAGGACAGCAGAAACACTCCAAAGTGCACAGATGGGCAGGCACTCTCCGAAATGCCACAAGGACCCATAAAATAAGAGCAAGAATCGACAGATGAGGTTGCATGGCATTAAAAGCTTCTACCCAGAAAGGAAACAATCAGCAGAGTGAAGAAACAACCCACATGATAGGAGAAAAATCTTGTCCAAATATATATCTAACTTACACACCTTCATCTAAAATCTGTAAAGAAATCAACAAATTCAGCCCTGAAAAATCACCCAATCAACAAATGAACAAGTGAATTGAATAGATGGTTCTCGAGAAGAAAGGTTAGTATGAAAGATGTTCCATATGCTTAGGAAATGTATCTGCCTCAGAGGCAGGAAGCCTTCCTGCAGGTGACATTGGGGCTTGCTCTGTCACAAAAATAGCGAGTGGAAGAGGCAGACAAGGATGTGGTGGGCATTACAAACATGAGGAACAATATAATTTATTAGAACCACAGAAATTGAGTTTGTGTAGAAAGGCTCAAAATTTTTAATGCTTAATAGTAATTATTAACACATTTAAAATGCATGTTTGTACATTGGATGGGTATGTATAAACGAGTCAAAGGGACCAGTCGAAGCCTGGAGACCCACTCAGCCAACTGTCTACAATATCCCCAGGAGTCAAATAAAGAGTGAGTCATCTCTAGCATTCCCCAGCCACCATGTCTCACAGAGTCCCCAAAGGATATGGAGACAAGAGTCTCCAAAGATCTGGGACCATAGGGTGGAGAGGAGAAGGCAGGAAGAAAACAGAAATAGATCATTCCCTCGGGGACAGGGAGATTTTAAGTCTCCCTGTTGCTACTTCTTGGGTGGGACACAACCTCTACCATTGTCACCCCAAAGGCTGGGCTGAAGCTTCTCTGCTACAAAAACTCTCCACACACCTCTGCTTCTTGGTATGTTTTTAAATCTGTAGCCACAAACCATCCAGGTGCCTGGGACAAGACATACTAAATGTCTGCATTCTGGAGAGGAACAAGCTAAAAAGTCGAAGTTAAGCGAAAGACAAGCTATGTATTGAGAAATGCCAGTCTGTCCTCACCAGACTTAAATGCATTTGTGAGTACCCTGGGGTCTAGGGAGAGGAGTTTCACAGAAAGAAGGGAACTTGCTATAAAGAGTTAATAGATCCCTCCAGAAAATGGGAATCCTGAAGTATCAACCCATGGAAATACTGCCCCTTACCAGCTGGGGTACCCACGGAGCCCAAGCAGCAGAGGCAGCAGCATCCACTGGGACTTTGATGGGAAATGCAGAATTCAGGTTACAGATTTTCTGAGGTAGATATTACATTCAATGTGACCCCCCCAATTGACTCGCACACATGTTCACAGCTGAGAAGAGCTGCCAGGGAGGTCCAAATCAGCTGTGTATCAGAATTGGTACTTTTTTTTCTGTTACTCCTGAGCCTCACTCTAGAACAACTGTTGAGAATCTTTGAGCACGGTCTGTAGCAATCTGCTATTCACAGAATAAATATAAATCCAACATAAATCCTAAAGACACCAGACCACAGAGTAGAGCTAGAGCCACTGACATACACCGAAGTACTCAATCCGAGGATGAGAGGCTAAAGAAAGATACCTAGAGACAGCACTGAGGAATAATAAGGGGGCCTATGTTTGAACCCCAACTCTGTCCTGCTCATAGCTGTGCATCTTAGTCCCTTCCCTTCTTCAGCATGCAATGTTCTTACCTCCTGGTGAGATTGCCCTAAGCAGAGGAAGGAAATGACTTGAGGCAGTTGCAGCAGGACTCAGCAAAGCCAGGTGAGAATGCCTGCCACACCATGCACAGCCACCCAGCTAAAGAAAGTCCTTAAGGACTATCAGGAGGAGACGGGGAGCTAGTAGCCAACAGACATTGATCTAGACAGCCAGTCTGCTCTCAATGAACACTGCAAGGGGTAGAGAGTCAAGTACATTAAGGCAAAAACTTTCTCCAGCTAAAGTGGATCCCGCAGGAGCCTTCCTCAAGATGTGTCTCCTGAGAACAGTGAATTGTGTTTTGCTAAATGGGTGGTAACCATCCCCACTTGCCTGAGACTGAGAAGTTACACAGGGCACAGGATTTTGGGGGGAAACCAAAGCAACTTACAAGTTCTGTTATCATTTTGCCCATCTTACAGATGGAGAAATGGAAAGATCCCCGAAGCAGATCTTCCCCTCAGTTTGTAAAGGTGAGTGATGTTTGTTTCCATGTGGAGAGACCAAAATGCACACAGGGTTGGCCATCAGCAGTTGACTTGACTCATGGACACGTATGTCTGAGGGCAACTGGAGCCTCACACCCATTTTGCTAAATATAACGGCTACACTTTCTTCCATTTTCCTGCAAGTGGCAGAATGTCATTTTTCTTCATGGGTGAATAAAACATATCAGTTACATTTTTCATTATCCATTCATCTGTGGATGGGCATCTAGGCGGATTCCATGTCTTAGCAAGTGTGAAAACATCAGCAATGAACATGGGTGTATAGTGCAGCCAGTGTGGTCTGGGTCTAGAGGCTGGGTTTTCCAGATTCCTGTCTTTATTTACTCTGCACCATACAGAGACACACATGGATGGTCATGGGAAAGGAGGCAGTTTAAGGGGCAGATGCAAAGGGGCAATATCTCGCCTGTGGCCTGGTGCCCAGAGAGCAAAATGGGGTTGGGGGAGGGGCACTAAGGTGAGATCTGCAGTGATTCACAGTCATTAATGAAGTACCCACCTCTCCCAAGTTCATACGACCACCAGCTTTTCAGAGCATGAGCCCTTGGCTGAATGAAGTTCAAGTGGAGCTGAAGGGCTACCGGCCTTTCAGCTATGGCTGCTTCCCGTGTGGTCGTCTCCTGCCCTCCTGCTCCTGTGCTAATCTCCTGCCTCACAAGTTTTCCTGGGATAGGATATAGAGTCCTTTGAGTGTCCAGGAGTGGTACAGCTGGCTAATACAGTAGTTGCGGTTTTATTTTTTTTGAGAAGCCTTCACGCTGCTTTCCACAATGGCTGTGCTAGTTTGCACTCCCACCAACCGTGGTTAAGGGTTTCCTATGCCTACACACTGGGTAAGAGCATAGCCAGCATTTATCATCCTTTATTTTGTTGGCAGTGGCCATTCTGACTAGAGTGAAATGAAGTCTCAAAGTCATTTTAATTTGCATTCTTTGATGGTTAGAGATATTAAACATGTTTTTAAGTATTTAATATCAATTTGTATGCCTTCTTCTGAGAACTATCTGTTCAGATCACTGGCCCATTTACTGATAAGCAGTTGTTTGGGGTTTGTTTGTTTGTTTTTCCCCTGATGTTTAGTTTTGCAGTTCCTGATATATTCTAGATCAACAGTTCTCAACCTGTGGGCCACAACTCCTTTGGGAGTTGAACAACCCTTTCACGGGGGAGTGCCTAGAACCATCTGCCTATCACATATTCATATTATGATTCATAAAAGTAGAAAAGTTACAGCTATGAAGTGACAACAAAAATAATCTTATGGTTGGGGGTCACCACAACATAGGAACTGTATCAAGGGGTTGCAGCCTTAGGAAGGTTGAGAACACTGGTCTAGACATTAACCGTTGTCTGAATTACAGCTAGCGAAGATTTTCTCCCATCCTGCAGGCTGCCTCTCTCTGTTGTTAAGTTCTTTTGCTGTGCAGAAGCCTTTTAATTTCATGTGATCTCATTCGTCGGTCCTTGGGGATGTTTCCTGTGTTGTTGTAGTTAAATTCAGAAATTTCTTGCCCATACCTATTTCCTAGTGTTTTCCTTGTGTGTGCCTTTAGTAGTTTCTGCATTTCTGGTTTTAGGTGAAGGTCCTTGATCTACTTTGAATTGCTTTTGTGCAAGGTGAGAGACAGCAATCTACTTTCATTCTTATGCGAGTAGATCCAGTTTTGTCAGCACCATTTATTGATAAGACTGTCTTTTCCATGGACCATAACATCACATTCCATCCCTTAATGTACACAGTTATTTATCCATTAAAATATTTTTAGCAGGGGCTTGGGAGATGGCTCAGCCATTGAGTACACACTGCTTTTCCAGAGGATCCAAGTTCAATTCCCAGCACCCACCTCAGGTGGGTTACAATCACTTTTAATTCCAGTTCTGGGGATCTGATGCCCCTACGCCCTTTGGGCATGCACTCACATGCACATACCCACACAAAGACTCACACACATACATGTAATTACAAATAAAATAAATCTAAAAGTTACTTTAATTTAAAAATATTTTTAAGACCTGTGTGGTGGACCTTTAATCCCAGCACTTGGGAGGCAGTGACAGGCAGATCTCTGTGAGATCGAGGTCAGTCTGGCTACATAGTGAGTTCCAGGACAGCCAGAGTTATGTAGAGATATTGTATATCAAGATAGATAAATAGATAGATAGATAGATAGATAGATGATAGATAGATAGACAGATAGACAGATAGACAGATAGACAGATACAGATGGATAAAAAAATGAGGTTGTACAGTGGATTTATGCTGCAGCAGCGCAGATGAAGGAGATGTTTAGTTTCCTTTGGTCACAGAGGGCTTCACACTGGAGATGCAAAAAGAAGTAGATCCTAGATAAAGGGAATAAACGAAAAGACACAGGAGTGAAACGCAACATTGCCTAGGGGGAATTTCACTGTTTTTGATTGTCTTAAAGTTGTTTCATTTCTGTGTGGAGCCAACATATGATTCTGTTTGAAATGAAAGCCTGTTATGTGCCAGGCCCGGTGTGAGATGCTTCACGTGCATTACCTTCTCAGTCCTTGCCACTTTCCCTCATTATACAGGGAAGAAAAAATAAGGCTCAGAAAAGTAAAGAGCCAACACTCACGACCTTGTTCCTTTCACATCTCGCTGTCTTCCCAAGACAACTGCCATTCCTCTCCCAGGTCTTATCCAATGGACAGAATTCCTCTCAACAAACCACAGGGGCCATAATAGATGGCTCTTTGGATTAGGAGGGATTTCTGACCATTCTTGTGCCTCCTTTCCTTCTTGGGAAACGAGAGAGAAATGCACAGAGAGTCATCACATTTTCAGTCCCTGGGCAGACACTATACTTCATCCTTTTCTATGTCATTGATTTCACAAGTACTGAACTTGTTATGTGCCAGGACATGTTCTCAGTGCTGTGGATGGAAAAGTGAGACAAGACTTCTGCCTTTGTGAAATTGCTTCAGTGTTAGAAACGAGGTGTGAGTGGTATGGCTTGCCAAAGGCTGCAGAACCCAGATACAGTACTTTCTCTTCCATGATGGGCATAGCCTCTCTCTCATTCCCCCTCTTGCTTTCCCTCTTCTCAGTCTCCACAGGACAGGATGAGCTCAGGGAACTTTACTTGGTCCGGAGTCACACCTGTTGAATTCATCCTCTTAGGGATCACAAATCGTTGGGACCTACGTGTGACCCTCTTCCTGATATTCCTACCTGTCTACCTCGTCAGCCTGCTGGGAAATGTGGGCATGGTGCTACTCATCCGTATAGATGCCAGGCTCCACACACCCATGTACTTCTTCCTGGTCAACCTCTCCCTACTGGATGCCTTCTGTTCCTCTGCAATTGGCCCCAAGATGCTCGTTGATCTCCTACTGTCCCGTGCCACCATCCCTTATGTAGCCTGTGCCCTCCAGATGTTTGTCTTCACAGGACTGGCTGATGCTGAGTGTTGCCTGTTAGCAGTCATGGCCTATGATCGCTATGTGGCCATTGGAAACCCTCTTCTCTACACCACAGTAATGTCACCCCGTCGATGCCTGGCCTTGCTGGGGGCAACAGGCCTGGGAGGAGCAGTGAGTGCCTTTGTGCATACAACCTTCACCTTCCGCCTAAGTTTCTGCAGCTCCCTGGAGGTCAACAGCTTCTTCTGTGATATTCCTCCACTGCTGGCCATCTCCTGCAATGACACCAGTCTCAATGAACTCCTTCTTTTTGCTGTCTGTGGCTTTATCCAGACAGCCACAGTGTTGGCTATTGCTGTGTCTTACGGATTCATCGCTGGGGCTGTGATCCGCATGCAGTCAGCTGAGGGCCGTCGGCGGGCAGCTTCCACTTGTGGCTCTCACCTCACAGCTGTGGCCATACTATATGGGACCCTCATTTTCATGTACCTGCGTCCCAGCTCCAGCTATGCTCTGGACACTGACAAGATGGCATCTGTGTTCTACACTCTCATCATCCCAGCTCTCAACCCACTCATCTATAGCCTTAGAAACAAGGAAGTCAAAGAAGCCCTTCGGCGAACCAGGAATCGATTCTGCTGCCCAGGGCGGAACACCAATGATTGGTCACAGGAAGCTGGTTAGGGATGAAGACACTTTCTGTCACTGTGGGTAAAGGTAGGTGTTCCTCTGACTCCAGTGCCTCCTGTCATTATTGAAGGGACTATAAAAGGGGAGGGGAATGAAAGCATACAGAGACCTGGGGTATTCTAGAGCAAGACCCAAAGAAAGCACCAAGACCAGGTAATGTTGCTATGGAGCTGCCTCGAGTTCTCGGTGTTCAAAATGCGTGTGTTCCTAGATGTCACCTGGTGAAACATCAGAGGTTCATTTCCACTTGTGCCTGCTGATCCCTAAGAACTGCGAATGAGATCCATGTTAGCTCAATTGTCCCTAGACTCCTCCCCATTAGGCTTCTTCACTGCCGGTGGATGTACTCTTTGCTCCTCAGAACTTCAGGAAAACGTCTTCGGAACCCACTCTCACCAGAGTGAGAAAGAATGAATGCCTGCCCTTGCAGTCTGTGTACCGAGTCTCACAAAGTGGATGAGCAGCTCCGTGCTGGGAGGTCAAAGAAATTTCGAGGGGCCATAGGCAGAAGAGACATACTTTATTCACCAGCACACAGGCCACTGTACAGGCAGCCACCAGCAGACACACTGGCACACACAGGCCAGCACACAGGCCACTGTGCAGGCAGCCACCAGCAGACACACTGGCACACACAGGCCAGCACACAGGTGGGCACAGACCCACACACAGGCCACATGGAGGTAAGCACATGTGCCTACAGAGAGAGACATGCATGCAGGCTGGCAAAGGCTAAAACAAAGACAAGAGAACTCCAACCCCTGACCTCAAGGTCACATTTAGACAGAATTCTAGAACAGTAATGTTCTGCCAGTAGTTATATAACAGATTACAT
The DNA here is from genome assembly GCA_026225945.1 of Cricetomys ansorgei. Classification (NCBI taxonomy): domain Eukaryota; kingdom Metazoa; phylum Chordata; class Mammalia; order Rodentia; family Nesomyidae; genus Cricetomys; species Cricetomys ansorgei. The sequence continues at coordinate 6,276,839 of JAMJFZ010002981.1, forward strand.
CACTACTTACTTTGGGGGTTTCTCAGACATGTGGTGTCAGCTGTTTTGTGCTGGCTCATAGCCCTGTGACTGTCCAGTGTCAATCATGATTTTGCTGACTCATATCAGATATCCACATTAGCGACATGCTGTCTAAACATAAGTTGTCCCTTATGGCTTCTGTCTCAACATTGAGTTAGGCACAAAACATTTTAGGTATCCAACGGACATACTTTAAGTCACTTTAATTTAAGCTTTTGGGCTATGGATAATGGTTAATTTTTCTTTAAGCTAAATGGTAGGAACTTGGTATGTTGGTAAATTTAGCTAAATTTCATTAGGGGTTACAAGCATTCTCAGATTAACATATGGATGGACAAAGTCAACATCATGCGTATATACATCCAAAGGTAGGAAATATTCTGACCCCTTGGGCAAGTCCTGGGGCACAGTGCATGTTCTTGAAGTAGAGCTCTTAGGTGTTCATCCATGATAGTTAACAATTTTTATAGATTTCCTTTGTCTTTTTGACTCAGTTCCATAGAGAGAGGGCCAACACTGCATCCACCAGGAAGCCCTTCCTTGCATGAACAGGGTAGGAATGAACCTTGGGAGTTGCAGAGAGGTGGAGCACAGGCACCCTAGCTAACTGTACAATTCTGTCTTGTCCCCTTTCCAGCCCCTTGAGTATGACAGATGGGAGGACAGCATGGTAAGGTGTGGGATTCAATCAATGTTTCTCTATGAGTCCCAACAGAATCCCCTTGGAGTGACTTCTGCAGGCTCCAACCAGGGCTGGGCTTGCCTTTCAGACCCTCCTTGAAGAAATCAGCCATCTAACACTTAGACTGAAGAAGCAGTAAAAACTTCAGCCACATGCTCTGTGTGTGTGTGTGTGTGTGTGTGTGTGTGTGTGTGTGTGTGTGTGTGTGTGTGTGTCTGGGTGTGTGTCTGGGTGTGTGTCTGGGTGTGTGTCTGGGTGTCTTCTCTCTCTCCCCATCTATCTCTTTCTCTCTTTGTCTATTCTCTCTCCATCTATCTCTTTCTCCCTGTGTCTTCGCTCTCTCTCCATCTATCTCTTTCTCTCTGTGTAACTGTCATTCTTGGAGGTTACAAGCTAAATGATAATGTCATTCTTGGAGGTCACAGGCTAATGACTATGGTATTCTTGGAGGTCACAGGCTAATGACTATGGTATTCTTGGAGGTCACAGGCTAATGACTATGGTATTCTTGGAGGTCACAGGCTAATGACTATGGTATCCTTGGAGATCACAGGCTAATAGAGAAAAGTATATGGCTAAGATATTTACTCAAAACTTAGAGAACATCATGGGTATCCTAACAGCTCATTTCTATTTGCTCAGAATCATCTCAGCCTTAAACTCTAAACCCCATATCCTAAGATCATACTCAGTCCTTGGCAGAATGGTTAGTGCCATATATCTTCATATATATCTTCATGAACTAGAAGTGTGTGTGTGTGTGTGTGTGTAAGACAGAGAGAGAGAGATGTTGGGGATTGAACACAAGGCCTCATACATGCTAAGCAAGCATTCTTCCACTGAGCTAGATTCTCATCCCTCTTTGTTGTTGTTGTTGTTTTGTTTTGTTTTGTTTTGTTTTAAGATGTGGTCTGGATAAGTTACCCAGACTGGCCTTGAATTCACTCTATACTCCAAGCAGGCCCTGAATTTGTGATCCTTTTGCCTCCACCTCCCAAATAGCTGAGGTTACAGCCTGTACTACTAAACCTATCTAAATTGACATGATGATAACATATACACAATATCCCAAAAGGTACGTACATACATGCACACACAAAGATATAGAGAGCCACATGTTTCCACAGCTGCTTGTGATACAGTCCCTATGCACACACTCCTATAGCCCTTACAAAAAGCACCCAGTCACAGCACAGCTGGCAGGAGAGTTGGTGCCAAAACTACCTGTGAAAACTCTGGACTCTGGGATCATTTGGCTTGTATTCCAGGTCAGCCTGACCCCCCCTCTCTCCCCTCCCTCTTTTTCTTCCTCCTTCCCTATGCACAGAGCTCCTGAATGTGTTCTGAGTTGGGGGCCACACCAATCACCCTGAACCCCACCAAATCGGGCCCTAAAGAGGAAGTATAACAAGTCCTAGAGATAAGCAGCCTCCTGCTCCATGAATGCAGGCCTGGGAGATGGGGATGTTACCTTCTAACAGAAGCTAAGGTGCTTCCAAGGTCCCAAGCCCAAGGCATGATCAATTACTGCCTCTGTAGATCCTCCCATGACAAGCTCTGTCTGACTCTGGCTGCTGTTCCTTCCTGTGGTATGAAGAAGGCAGAGGATAATTTGGGGGGACAGGGAGACAAGTTTTAGATTGTGCCACTCTGTCTTCCTGTGTATGATTGTGTGAGTCCAATGCATGAGTTCAAGGGTGTCTATTGTTTGTGAAACTGATTATTCATCATTGTAACTACACAGTGGTATCATTGAGGGCAAAAGGCAGTGTAGATGAGAACATGCCCCTTTGCGGTGATATATCTATGCTGTGGTCTACTGTGGGCCTCTGTGAACACAGTGTGTACAAAATGGGCAAAGCTCTGGGAGCTGTGGGCTGTGCACAGGGGTGTGGTTGTGTGGGTCAAGGAAGGGATTGGTTGTGATTGTGTATACATGAACAGGTCCACAGTAAAGGACTCACAAAGAATAGGCAGCCAATGAGATGTGAATGTGCATCTTTGCTCACAGTAGCCATGCATGATTCTATGTGCCACTGTACACATAAATTGTATGAGTGATTGGCACCATCTAAATGGTACTGTGTGATTGTATGTGACCATGTGTTTGTGTGCTCGATATGTGTAGACTTTTGGATCTTGCAGCTCTTCTCATCTGCTAATTTGGATGTAATGCATGCTCTAGATTTTTATTTCCTCCTTGTGTATTTATAGAAACCAGCCAGAAGCTACACATAGCAGCATCCCTGCACATGTGGGCTTGCAATCGCATATGAATGTTTCTGCATACAGCTTGATATACCTGAATGTTAACAAAGGCTAACTTAAAGTCCAGCAAGAGCTGATCTCTTTCCCAAAGCTATTTTACAAACAAACTTCACCTCCATCCTACCCACTTACCTTCATTCTTTTCCCTTCTTGGAAGGTAGGATTTGGTTGGGAATTTAAGAAAAACCCTAGAGGGAGCCAAAGCCAGACTATGCTTATTAACCAAAGAAGGAAGAAGAAGAAGAAGAAGAAGAAAACAGTAGTATGCTGATTTGATACAAACTAGGGTCATCTAGGAAGAGGGAACATCAGTTGAGAAAACACCTCCATTTCATTAGCCTATAGGCAAGCCTATGGGCCATTTTCTTTATTAATAATTGATGTGGGAGGACCCAGCCCACCGTAGGTACCCCCTGGGCAGGTAAACCTGGGTGGTAGAAGAAAACAGGCTGATCAAGTCATGGAGAGCAAGCAGTGTTCCTCCACAGCCTCTGCTTCAGTTCCTGCCTCCTGGTTCCTGGCTTGAGTTCCTGTCCTGACTTCCCTTCATAGTAGACTGAAGTAATTTTCCCTGGATGGAGCTTTTTTTACGTGACATATAAAAAGACTGGTATAACAACTGGAGATGTAGCCAAGTACAGGGTACTAGGTTCAATCCCTACTCTCAGGAGAACAAAGAAAATATGGGGCAAAGAGACTTATGTTAACACCTAAAGTTAAAAACAGAAAAAAAGCCAGGTGGTGGTGGTGCATGCCTTTAATCCCAGCACTCAGGAAGCAGAAGCAGAATTCTGTGAGTTCAAGGCCAGTCTGGCCTATGAGTTCCAGGACAGCCAGAGTTACGACAGAGAAACCCTGTCTCAAAACAAAAACAAAACAAAACAAAACAGAAAAGTATATGCAAATGAGTGGTTCCCTTCCAACCCTTCCCTTTAAAAAAACTTTCACATACTATGAAAGAATATTTCAGTTCAAAGGCTTTTATAGCCTTTCCCAAAGGACTTTGAGCTATGGAAGGAAATCTGAGATAGCTGAGATAAGAAGAGTTCCTGTCCCATAATTAGTGCTGTGAACTGAATTGTGTCTCCCAAAATTTGTATGTGAAAGCTCTCAGTTCAAAATGGCCATATCAGGAGATAAAGTCTTTAAGGAAGAAGCTACGGTTAAGTGAGGTCAGATGTTCCATGATCTTGCCCTCAAATGACTAGCCTTTTCAGAACTGATTCAACCCCACTATTGATACTTTCAACCCTACAGTGTATTCAAAATAATGTGTAGCATTATGAACCATTTCATTCAGAAAAAAATACATAATTGCAGTTCAAGTAAAGAATTTTTGAGTCTGCCTTCTACAGATGCATTTTTAACATAACTTTTATCTTCATAAAATAAAACAGTCTTCTCATCAAAGCAACTGAGGAGATGTTAGTAGAGAAGATGGCTCAGATCATAAATGCAAACTGATTGCTACCTCTAAGGGTACAAAGAAAAGTTCAATAGTCTGTCTTCTTTCCAGGGCTCCCACAGGGAAGATGCAGCCATTTGAGTTGAGAAATGAGAGCGTATTTTTCTCTATATGGAAAGGGCTGCTTTATACTTCCACAAGTGGATCAATACTCCAAGCTGTTAATGCAAGCTGTTAGCTCAGCCTAAATGATTACTTCTTCATCTCAGCCCAGCCACATGCCTCTGTCCTGGTCCCTTCCCTCCCTTTCCCTGTTTGCATGGGCCTTGGAACTATTCCTACTTCTCTCCCTATAGTCTTTCTTTTCCTCTCCCAGGAAAGGAACTGAGCTTTTATACATACTTACTCTACCATGTATAAGAACCATGAAATTGTGGCCAGAACAAAAGGAGGTGTGAGGTCCACAGTGCTTCCCTCTCCCACTTACACCAGCTCTTACATTCTTTCTGGCCCTCCCTCTGCCATGTCTCCTGAGCTTTCAAGGGGTGATACAGATATCCCATTTACGGCTGGGCATTCAGTCACATTTGTTTTCTGTACTTCCATCAGTTGTGAGTCTCTGCAGTCACCACTGACCATGACATGATAAAGAAGCTTCTCTTTGCCAGTTCAAACATTGCCAGCAGCACTATCAAAGGGCATGAACACAGTTAATACAAAAGGCAATTGAGTAGACAGAGAAATGCTATATTTTGAGCCACGAAAATAACTAGCAGCCAAGATTATTATGCCCAGAAAAAAAGATTATCCTTAAAAACCAGATAGCTCTTTACATGTTCATTACAATCCTGTTCGGCCAAGTTGTGAAACCAGCCCAAGTGCCCATCAGCAGCCCAAGTACCCAAGAAAATGTGACCCAAACGCACGATGGAATATTATTCATCCACAAAGAAGAACAGAATTATGTCATCTGTAATAAAATGGATGGAATGGGAGATCCTTGTGTCAACTGAAATGAGCCAGACTCCAAACAAAAAATATCATGTTTTCTTTCATGTGTGGAATTTGGGGTGTAAAGGGCATGAAAGTAAAAAAAGATTATCAGGGTTGTGTGAGGGAATAAGGGAGGGTGGGAGGCAAAACAAGAGGAGATGAATATACTCCAACTACATCATATGCATATTTTAAAATGTTAAAATGAAGCCAATTGTATGGAAAATTAGCATATGCTAATTAAGCAAGTGATTTTTTTAAAGGAATGTATACTGAAATTAGGAAATAGACTAAAGAAGAAAAGGCTGAGGTGGGGGAGCTGGAGATGATTTCAAGGAGATGTAAGATTATCTGAAGTAACAAGCTAGTTACAATGTTATGTCAAAAGCAAAGTTGCAAGCTAAGAGAGCTATAGTCCCTCAATCACTAACTCACATAACTCAGGCTTCATAATGAAATGCCACAGATTCTGGAGCTGAGAAATCCAAGATCATGGTCCTATCAGGTTGGCCTTTGGTGAAGAATCTCCTCCTGACTTATAGATTGCTGCCTCCCAGCTGTGTCCTCAAGTGGCCTCTTCTCCCTGCACACTCGGGGGAAGTGAGTGTGGGAGCCCTGGCTTTTCCTTGTTTCCTTGTCACATTTGTTTTCTGTACTTCCACCAGGTGTGAGTCTCTGCAGTCACCACTGACCATGACATTAAGAAGCTTCTCTTAGCAACATTGCCAGCAGCACTATCAAAGGGCATGAACGCAGCTAATACAAAAGGCAATTGGATAGACAGAGAAATGCTATATTTTGAGCCGTAAAAATAACTAGCAACCAAGATTATTATGCTCAGAAAAAAATATCCTTTGGTTTTAAGGATAAAGACATCAACTCCACTGGATTAGAGTCCCACTCTTCCGACCCCACTTACCATGGTTACTTCCTTAGAGGTTCTATATCCTAAGAAAGTCTTATTGTCAGACTCCCTGGAGCTGGAGTCACAAGTAAATGTAAACCTGTCAGTGTGGATGCCAGAGGCCAAACTTACATCCTCTAGGAAAGCAGTAAATTCTGTAATCTGCTGAGCCATCACCACACACACACACACACACACTCTATACACACTCATATACTATACACACATTATATACAAATACTATACACACAGATTATACAGACACACATACTATACACACACATTATGCATGCACACACACACTATACACACTCACATACTATACACACATACTATATACACATACTATGCACACAGACTACACAGACACACACACTACGCACACACTATACACACACACTATTCACACACACACGTTTATCTTTTAAGACAAAATCTCTTGCTAACCTAAAGCTCATCCATTCAGCCAGGCTTCTGGCCAATGAGCTTCAAGGTTCTATCTGCCTTTGCCCCCCTAGCCCTGGGGTTACAGGCTCACACCACTACACCAGGCTTTTTATTTGGGTCCTGGGTATTAAAACTCAATTCTTCATGAACTTTACTGAACCACCCCCAGCTCCACAGCTATACTTTTAGTTTTGTGAGAACCCCCACGCTCTCCGTGGTGGCTGCATGAGTGCAAGTCAGTGTGTAAGGAAGGCCCTCTTTGCCCACTTTTCTCCCCAGCATTTGCTGCTTTCTATATAGATTAGGGTGATATAGAATCTCAAAACATTATTTTCAATCAATTTTTAGGTTAGCGGACGAAGCAGTGGGCTTCATAATTGCACTTTCCTTCACATATATCTTCATTCCTACATTTAATTATGGGCTTTACTACCTACTAGCCCAACTGCTTCGTAGAAATGTTTGGGACAATATTACTCAGAAATTGTTGAGAATTATCGAGTACAATTCATGTAAAGTTCTCCCTCTCGCTGACCAGATATATTTGGGCACGCTTGATGACTCGGGCTAAGGAGTCGTTGGACTGTATTTGAGCTGAATGTTGTAGTGCTCTCATCTAGGGAGTCGCATCTAGCCCCTTCTCTGACGTAACTGCAGCTGAGACATCTCTCCTTTCTCTTTCTCAGTCTGTTTAACTGACCATAATCTGAAAGTTAAGTGTGCACATGTTGTATCCACCAAATAAATGTATTTTTGCTCATCATCTAGATTGTTGGAGTTTAATGTTTTCTTGCTCTTATTTCTAAGAACAACTTCTCTGATGTTACTCATACATATTGCTAGTCTGAGGCGCTGGTTACCTGGTGGGCAACTGGGCCATTTATCACTGCTCCTCTGCTGCCACCATGTGTGGTTATAGCTAGTCATAACCAGCATTTCCTGGAGACTGCAAGATCTGCATTTTTTTTTCTTTAAAATTTTTATACATATATACAATGTATCTTTAACATATCCACCCTCAAACCCCTCTTAGGACTCCTCCCAGGACTCCTTCCAAGTTCGTGTCTTCATTTTATTTTTATTTTTTTGGATAACTTCACACATCTGCACTGCATCTGCATCACTTCTACCCCTCTCTCCCCCTCCAACTTCTGAGCACCCCTCCCCAATCCATGACTTCTTTCGATATTATTATTATTACACACTTATATACATATGTACGTATACATACATATACAACTTCTGAGTGCATTTAGCTTGCTTGTATGTACATGTGCCTAGGGCTGACCACTTAGAATTGGACAACCTATACAGGATCCTGTTCCTGGAGAAAACTGATTCTCCATCTCTCAGCAGCCATTGACAGACTGTAGCTCTTCATCCAAGGGTAGGACCCTATGAATTTCCCCAATCCATGTTGATAAGTCAACTGGTGCTGTCATTCCGCAGGTTGAGATTCCACAGGCACAGCCTCCCTGTTGGGTCTAGAGGACGTTATCCAGCATCGGTGCCCTGGTCCTCCGGCTCTTACCTCTTACCTCTTCTTCTACACCTTCTCCTGAGCCTTAAACGTAGGGTTTGTGCTGCAGATGTATCTGTTGGAATTGGGCACCCAGTGGTCATATTTTCTCTGCATTTTGACCATTTCTTTGCATTTGTGAGTCTCTGTATTAATCTCCGCCTGCTGAAAAAGAAGCTTCTTTGACAAAGGCTGAAAACTATGTTTATATATGATTACAAGGATAATTATTTAGAATACTGTTAGAAATTGTGTTAGCGTAGGAAAACGTCAGCAGTGGGTTCTCCTCTAGGGTCTATGACCTCTCCAGCCATGGGTAGCGGTCTAGGTTTATAGTAATAGGTATGAATCCCTCCCACTGAGCTGGCCTGAAGTCTATCGGACAGCTGTTGGTTACCCCCGCGATAAAAGTGTCGCCATTGCACTACTGGAGGTATCTTGTTGACCTGTCACCTTTGTGGTTTTCTAGGCTTTACATCTGGGTAAAACTGTGATTTGTGTCTCTCTTGGCAGCTTCCAATACGGTGAAAGCCAGTCCTCCCTCCTGAGGAAAGAGGTTTCCAGATCAGTTTGATTCCTCAAAGTCCTGTATCTAAATGTGTGGTGTCTTCAGCAATAGGGTCTTACCTTCAAGTTCTGGAAGGCAACCAAGGGCATTGTCTAAAGCCTATATTGTTTTAGGAGTCTTTTTTGAACCCCCAAGTCAAGGGGAGATTTCCCATGCCTGGCACTGAGATTTTCAGGGAAGCAGCATCACCCTGTGTGGTATAGGTGTGGGGAGAGGGGGGGATCTCAGGTCCCAACATAAAAACTGATGATTCTGCATATTACTTGACTTAAGTCACTGCCTAAATTTCAGAAATTTTAAAACTAGGGCATGGAGAGAGGTTAGTTATCTTGCTCTCAAGGCCAACAAATATCATCCTATCATGAGAGTCCAAACCCTTCTTTTCCATGCCGAGATGGTCTTGGTGACTGCATTTATCACAAAATAGGTCTTGTCACTGTGGGTTTCCTTTACCTGAGTTAAGAGTTAGGATGAGAAGGAGCCTAAACATTCTCTCCTTGGCGCTCTCTCTCTCTCTATCTATATCTCTCCCTCTCTCCTTCTCTCCCTCTCTCCCTCTCTCCTTCCCTCTCCCTCCCCCCTCTCTCTCTCTCTCTCTCTGTCTTTCTCTCTCTCCCTCTATTCCCTTCTCTTTCTCTCTCTTTTTCCCTCTCCCTCTCCCTCACCCTCTCTCTCTCCCTCTCCCTCTCCCTCCCTCCAACTGAACTTTTGGACTGAATGACTCACTCACATGCGCTAGGCAAGTGCTCCACCACTTGGCTACAAACCCGTGTCCTTTGAAAAGAAGTTACATTGAGATAGTATCTCACTGAATTGTCCAGGTTGGCTTTGAATTCACTTAGTAGCCAAGGGTGATCTTCAACTTGAAATCCTCCTGTCTGCCTCCTGTGTAGCTGGGATCGTGGGCCTGCCTCACCAGGAACATTTCCTTGGATTGTCTTTTAGTTATGAAAGTGGGAGAAGGAAAGGTATTTGTCTATCACAAACCATGTCTCATGGTTCTCTAGACTTCTCTTCTAGAAGGAGGGTCATCCTATCCTGAAGTCTAAACCCTTTCTCTCTATGACACACACACAGGTAGGGAAATCAAGTCCAGACTATTCAATCTACTATTCAATCAAACACTAATTTAGGTGGCAAATGAAGGTGTTTGATATTCATAAACTAGTTTCTATAGTAAAAGAAATTATCCTAAATAACACAAGTACATCAGATTTGATCTATTAAAAGACCTTAAAAGAACAGAGGTTCCCTTAAGGTGAAGAATCTCTGTTCTATTGGATGGTGGTTTGATTTCTAGAGCCCCCACCTACTCTCTTGACAGCCCACTAGAGATTCTGACTTGCCTAATCCCTAAATCCTTGCAATAATTGTAAATATATGTCTCCTAGTAGACCTGTTTCTTCCACTTTTACTAGCATGTATTAATTGTGCGAAATGAAGGGCTACGTTATGATTTCAGATACAAGTATGATGTGCTTTTAACATACCCACCCTCATACTCCCTCCTCAGACCCTCATCTACCTCCTCCCCAGCATCCCTCCTAAGACCCTAATCTACTTCCTTTCATTTTCAGTCCTCCTTCTGCTTTCATGATTTTGCTTATCTAAATTCCACATATGACAGAACATGTGACACTTGTCATTGTGAGTCTGGTTTATTTTGTATAATTAATATCATGGCCCCCAGTTCCATCCATTTTCCTAAAAATGATAAGGATTTGCTCTCCTCTGTAGCCATTTACATGAATGCATGCATGTGTGCACACGTACACGTGCATCAATGTGTGTGGTACATCCTCTTTATCTATCGAGCCGCTGACGGGCATCTAGGTGAATTCTGTAACCTGGCTATTATGAATGGTGCCATGACAGAAATGAGCATGTGGCTGTCTCTGTTAATGTTGCCTTTGACTCCTTCAGGTATATACTCAGGAGCAATATGGCTGGGTCATATAGGAGGTCCATCTTCAGTTTACTGAGGAACCTCCATGTTGGCTTCTATAGTAGTTGGACTTGTTTACCTTCTCATCAGCAGTACATAAGGGATCCTTTGCCCTAATCACCATTATCCTACCAGCATTTGGGGGTTGGTTATTTATTTATTTATTTATTTATTGTGTGTGTGTGTGTGTGTGTGTGTGTGTGTGTGTGTGCACATCTGTCAGATGACAAATTTCAGTGATTGACTCTCTCCTTCTACTATGTGTGTTCCAGGGCTGAAATTCAGACCCTCAGGCATTGGTGTTAAGTGCCCTACTGAGCCATTTCAGGATCCCTGTTCTTTTTTTTTTTTAAAGACAGTCTTATTCTGTAGCCCATGCCATCCTTGAATTCATGGAAATGCTTATACCTTACTTACCTCCCAAGTGCTGGGATTACAGGTACGAGGCTCCATACTTGGTAATAGCCATTCTGCTTAGGGTAAGATGAAATCTCAGTGTAGTTTTGATTTGTATTTTCCTGGTGGCTAAAGAGGTAGAATACTGAAACTAGATTCCTACCTCCTGCCCTGTTCAAATATCCACCCAAACAGATCAAAAGGCTCGAATGTCAAACCTGAAACTTTGAAACTATTAAAAGAAAAAAAAAAAAACACTTTAAGACATGGCTATAAGCAAAAACTTTCAACAGGACTACAGTAGCAGTGTCAGATTTCCTGCATGTAGTTTGTGAGTAGGCTACACATAAAGATGTGGAGGTGAAGACCAGCATGTTGGAGATCAGCAAGGAAAAGTGCAAGCACCAAAAGGAGCAAGCCCAAGAACGAGGCTGTGTATTCTAAAGCAGCAGAGCAGTGAGGGTGGGACTACCCAAGCCTTTTGGAGCCCAGATGAAGCCACCATGTCCCCCAAATGCCAGATATGGTACTGCGGGGATTGGTTTTCCCATGCTGGGTTTAGTCTTGCTTCAATCTAATACTTCCTTGCTGTGTCCCCACTTTCCCCTTTGCATGGGGATGGTTATTCTGTGCCACACATGTTGGATGTACACATTGTCTGTGGAGGCTCACGGTTAAGAGCCTGCTTGAGTTTACAAGAGACTTTAGAGTGGTCTTGAACTAAGAGTGAACAGACTGGTTGCACAAGATGCTGCAAATAAAAGATGGTTGAAGGCTCAGCCTTAGATGAGACATTTTCACTACCTCCCCACTTAAGGCTCAGGGAACGCTATGGAAGACGAGGTGGAAAAAGTATATGAGCTGGAGAATGGTGAGAGAAGTAGAGAAACACCATCTTCTAACACGGCGTGGCCAAGGCAACCATGAACTCACAGCAGCTGTACATACTGGTCCTCTTCCTAACAGTCACAAGTGGAGTAGGAAGGGACTTCCTCCCTTGGAGCTCACAGCTCCAGAGGGGTAGGATTCCATCACGACAGGGAAGCATGACAGCAGGAGCAGGAAGCTGGGTGCTGACATCTTTAGCCACAAGCTAAAGTAGAAAGGGCAAACTAGGAGTAGGGTAAGACCTTAAGATCTCAGTGCTTGGGAGGCAGAGGCAGGACAATATCTGCCAATCTGGGCTACAGAATGCATCCTAGGATTACACAGAGAAACCCTGCTTAAAAAAAAAAAAAAAAAAAAAAAGTCCACTTCCGGTGTCATACTTCCTCCAGCAAAGCCAAATCTCCTTAAACCTCTCCAAACAGCTCCACTAACTGGGGATGGAGTGGTCAAATCCTTGAGACTGTGGGGGTCATTTCTCATTCAAACCACCACAGAACTCCTGAGGCCCTACCACATGTTGCTGATCTGCTGGCGACAGAGTCCAGCAGAGGGAAAGGCCTGGTGGTGATCCTACTAGGCTGATGGTTAGTTCCAAATTCAGGATCACACAGATGGCCCTAAGATCTATAGGACACTAAACAAAACCAAAATTAGTAAATGGGGGAAAGAGATTGGGGAGGGGGGGTGCTTTTTGGAGGTGGAAAAGAAATGGAAGGAGAGGACCAAAATACACAATACACATGTATGAAAGAATAAAATGATGGTCATAGGCTATGAGGGGGCAGATGTTATGGCTTGAATGTAAAAATCCCCACAGACTTGTTTCCCAGGTAGTAGCTTGAGAGGCTGTAGGACCTTCTGATATGAGGCTTACCTGGAAGATGTGGCGTAAGGCTGTAGCACGGCTAGTCCCAGACCTAGTCCAGGCCTCTCTGCTCCCTAGTTAGTGCCATATGACATCAGCTGCCTTGCTTTCACCACTAGAGCCACCTGGGATCATGCCTTCCCACTATAATGAACTGTATCCCCTCAGACTGTGAGCCAAGCTAACACCTTCCTCCCTCGTTGCTTTCATGCTTTTTTAAATTTATTTATTTTTTTTTATGTGCATTGGTGTTTTTACCTGCATGTTATCTGTATGAGGGTGTTGGATCCCCTGAAATGGGAGTTACAGACAGTTGTGAGCTGCCAAGTGAGTGCTGGGAGATGAACCCTGGTCCTCTGGAAGAGCAGCCAGTGCTCTCAACCACTGAGCCATCTCTCCAGCCTGCTTTCATGTTCTTCTCCTCTAAAACATGCATGTTATTTTTGCTACACCCAATTAAGAAACAGCTTTTTGGCACTTTTCCCATTACATGCCTATTCCTTTGTAGAGTTCTATTCTTGAAAGTCAAGGTTCTCTTTGTATTTTTCTTTCCAACGAAGGTAGGAGATTTATAAAAATTATCTTAAATGAACCCTGCTGGAGCAGAAAAGTTTATCAACGGTCTTACTAAGCTATGGACCCTGAATACTACACTAATGACCTGGAAAGCAAGATTGTTACACAGGTAACTACTGACTGACTGCATTTGAGGGTCACTTCATAGGGAGGGAATTCATACCTAGTACTACAAACCTAGACAAAAGCTTATGGCTGTGGAGATCATAGGCCCTAGGAGGGAAGTTATTTGTACTAATTAGTTTTTTGTTTGGTAACTTAACACAAGATAGAGTCCTCTGAGAAGGCAGAACCTCAGTTAAGAAAATGCCCCCCTGAATTGGCCAATAGGCAAGACTATGTGGCATTTTCTTGATGTGTGTGGGCCCAGCCACAACATGTGATGCCACCCCTGGGCAGGTGGTCCTGAGTTGTCTAATAAAGCAGGCTGAGCAATCCATGGAGAGAAAGCCAGTAAGCAGTGTCCCTCCTTCAGTTCCTGCCTCCAGGTTCCTACCTTGAATTCCTGGGCTGACTTCCCTAACGACAGATTATAAACTGTAAATTGAAATAAACTCTTTTCTCCCCAAGTTGCTTTTAGTCCTGGTGCTTACCACAGCAATAGAAAGCAAACTATAACATTACTGATGTTGTTTGCTAACTAGATATGCCATGTCTATCACATTGCCTTCAAATACTTGTTGACACCCATAATGCAGTGCTGCTGTCAGTTTTGACAAGCAAAGCTTCTTTTTGCAGTGGGCACCAGTTACTGCTACAACTCATAACTAGTCAAAGTACTGAGAAATAGGGAGTGTTTCGTGTTCAGCCCCATAGGGCATCAACATCCGTCCTCCAAAGCTCTGGGAACATCATGGAAGGGAGTCAGAAAAGAGGGTTAAATGGAGGGGAGGAGTTATGGAGCACTGCATTCCTGACATGATGGGGCCCATTGCACTCAAGCATTTACAGCAACTGGGATTAGCTGGAAAGACCCACACAAGACTGGGCTTTCCAATTCTATTAGCTGGTGAGAAAACTGAAAACACCACACACTTTGATTGCAACTCATGGGGAATTCAAGCTGGCATCGATCTGGAAGCTTCCTTCCTGCTGGTTAGCTTTCTGGTACCAGAAGGTATTATGCAGGTTGATGGAGGCGAAAAGGTACAAAGGTACATGCACGTGTATGAAATTGTGGAAGAATTAGATCATGGGTGGGAGAGGGGTTCATGAGGCCCCATCCCTTCCTAAGGAACGACTGGCGCTAATTGCTGCTGAGGGAAGGGAGACATGCTGGAGAAAGGTAGTGTACTTGAGCTCACTCATGTCCCTGTAAGCAACCCTAACAAAGCGCAGGGGACCATCGAAACCCAAAACAACATCACAGTAAAAGAGGCACTATTTGGGAAGAGGAAGGTCAGCAGGAATGGGAGGAAGACAAGAGAGGGCAGTAGGGGTGAACATGACCAAAACGAATTCTACTAGTGTATGAAATTGTCAAAAACAACTCTGTGAAGAAAAACAAGTATTTCCAAATGTTCCTGCCCATTTTCTCGGTGGCTCTCCTAACATCTGCCCTATTGAGTCATCCAAAACACAGTCCAAATCACAAAGCCATTAAGCATTTTAGCAAAACGCTGGGAATTTAAATATCTAACACACAGGGGCTGGCTCAACATGGTATGGTTTATTCAAATGGTAAATTATAAAGCCACTCATTTATTCAGAACTTTTACAATATACAAAGTATCTTAGTATGTACTGTTACATAAGGTAGAACACAAAATTCAGTAACTGTCAATATTATTAAAAATTAAAAAAAAAAAGGACAGGAAAAAAACAAACTAGAACATTGACATCAGTCACCTCTGCTCCTACAATTTTCTTCCACAATGAGCTCCTCAAGTCAGAAAACAACATACTCTTTTTGTTGACTAAATCCAACAGGTACTTTCAAGACTTGTTTATAGTTAGTTTCTGAGCAGCCAAAAAACTCAAGAGTGAATACTAAAGCTAATATTTACTTCCAAGTTACGTTTCACCTCCCCTGATACTAGGACATATAACTTAAAGAATAATCAAAAGGAAAAAAAACACTTGAATGACAATGAATTTTATAAAGACACACATATGCATAAAGCTAAAAAGAGATCTATAAAAATGGTGACAAGAATTATTATTAGTGAAATTTTATGGCTTTTAAATATCTTTTTGGCTTAATTTTTATATGTTCTATAATGAACATGTTGCTTTCCTAATAAAGAGTTTGCTGTCTTTCTAAAAAATAACCACCAAGCAAATTACAGTATCTATCAATAGAATATTGACAGCTATTAAAATGTTACAGAACAGTATTTAATATGAAAAAAAATCTAATGTTAGTAGCTGAACACACTACCAGATAGTAGGCTCAGAATGATCCCAATGCCATCTGAAAACAAACAAAAACCTATGAATATATAAAAAGCACCTACATATGAAATATACCAAAACAGTGTTTAGAAGGTAGAATTATATATATTTTTAAGCCATTTTTGCATCTGTATTTTCATCAGTTTTTTTCTACTAAATATGAACTTTTTTCTAATATGCAAAAAACAAAACCTTAAAAAAAACCTTGTTTAACAGAAAGGTCCTCCTACTGAAGCTTTCAAACTCTACCCACAGTAACATGAGCGCGGTCAGCAAAAACCATTCTTTCCTGTTCATACTTCATTATGTTGAACCTGACCACTGACTCCTGAGGCAGAGGCCACTACTAATGATAGCACCAGGCATCATCTGAACCTTTTGTTTACTGGGAGTCAGGTATCTTAGGGCCCTATACATTCTAGGTTAAGTGTTCACCACTGAGCTACATTCCCAAACTTTGTATGGCACCTCTAAGTCAAACCCTGGTGGAGAAGGGTCTAGAGAAAAAAAAAAAAAGGTAGATCTCTGAGTCTGATTCCAAGTAAACATGATTTGCAATCAAGTGATTATGGAAATGCACTATTTACACTGCACGTAACACACTAGGGAATTCTATTCTCAGACCTGGTAAAACTCTTAAGGTCACCAGAAGACAATTTTCAAGACTGCCTTGAGGGTGCCATGTCAATATTGACTAGAAACAGTATCAGAGATGTCACACTAAGAGAAGTAAATAGCTCAGAAGCCTAGCTTCCTGTTTATATAATTTGAAGTCACTTCACTGCTAGCCACAAAGTGAGTCAGCATTCTGATTTAGTCTAAGAATTTCTTGACTTTCTACATACTAACGAGACTACAAAGAACAGCTGTAAAGCCAGAAGACACAGGAAGGACAGAAATAAATATAGACATGTGTCCTCCAGCCCAAACAATGAGATAGCTATGCAACTAGACTATCAGTTCAGTCTATTTCCAGATCACTGTCTTCACTGTGACAGGTGGCAGAGTTCCGCACAGATGTTAGCACCAAGACTTCCTTTTCTGGGAGCAATCCAAATTCCTGTAGAAAAGCTTCAAGGTCTACAGCAAAGAAATCTTCCCCCAGCTGGTCAGTGACACGAACAAAATTGCCAATCAATTCACCAGCCTTGTAGATGAGCAGAGCAGGAAGGGCATTCCGGGTAAAACGACTGCTGGCCCCAATAACCGAGCTCCTCACTCTGCAGAATTTGACAGCCGGGTACTCTGTGGCAAGGCAGATCATGCAGCCATTCATGGCTTCGGTCCCCGGGACGCCATCCTCATAAATGTGAACCATGATAAGGGTGCTTTTCTGTTCTTTATCGATCATGTCTAAAAACCCTTCTCCGCTGGGGATCTCAAAAACTTGCTTGAACTGGGGCCCTTTGTGAAGCTGCCGCCTCATCTCTTCCATCCTCTGCTCCCGGTACTGCTGCAGAAACTGTTCATCATCCAGGTTCTTGTCCACTGTAGCAAACTCCTTTAGAGTCATCTGCAGGAGGACCAGCAGGTAACAAAGACGGGCACTGAACACGCTGATCACTGTGCATGTGCACGCTGTACTCAGAATACATGGGGCACCACGCTACTGTTTCATGCACATTATCCCCTCCCCCCTCTTTTTATGTGTAGAGGTGTGCTGTATGTGTACTACCTGCATGCTGTGGAGGTCAGAAGAAGGCACTGAATCCCCTGTAACTGGAGTTACAGAGGCTATGAGCCACCACATGGGTGCTGGAAACCAAACCTGGGTCATCTGCAAAAACAAGTGCTTTAAGAGCTGAGTAATCTTTCCAGACCCTCTCTGACATTTTTTTAATTACATTTACTGTAAGGGCTCACAGGAGGGTATATCCATGTCATGGTGCTCCTATATAAATCAGAGGACAACTTGCAGGAGTTAGTTCTCTCCTACTGCATGGGGCCCAGGAATACTTCTTTCAGGGGTAGGGGGTGGAGACAAGGTCTTAGTATGTTGCCTGGACTAGATGTGCCATGGTTTCCCAAGTAATTAGGACTACATGCCTTTACCATCAGGCTTGAATTCACCTATTATTGAATTCTCGAGTTAATCTCAAAGAACTTAAAAAACCGCATTTTGTAAATATAAGTTTTAACCCCAAGGTTTTACATTATTTGCACAAATTCATACAAGTATAAAGTACAAGAACAGGATTCAAACTAGATTTTTTTAAGATTCATTTTATTATTTTGAATCTGTGTATTATGTGTGTCTGTATGAGGTATGTACATGTGAGTGCTGTTGCCTGCATAGCTGAAGGGATGTCAGATTCCCAGGAGCTGGAGTTACACACAGATGACAGCCATCATGTGGGTTCTGGGAACCAGACTGGGGTCTCTGTAAGAGCAGTACCTGCTCCTATCCACTGAGCCATCTTACTAGCCCCTCAAATGGATTTCAGAAACTCAGGTTTTTAACTACAATACCAGATTGCCTCTGGATCCAAAAAGGCAGCATCACATAATGTCACTTCGTTGATGGACATTCTTTCTGTTAGTCTTAACAAAGTATTACTTTATTCACTCTTATCCTTCTTTGAAAAGACAATGCAAGTAAGAAATTTCAAAAGGAACACACCTCATTGCTGCTTTGCACATACATCCACATGACACAATTCTACTTTTTTTTTTAAGATTTATTCGTTTTATGTGTGTTTTGTCTGCATATATTTATGGCATTTATGTCTACCAAATGAGTTCTTGGTGCCTTCAGAGTTCAGAAGGTCACCAGATCTCCTGGAACTAGAGTTAAGGATGGTTGGTTGTGAACCATTATGTGGGTGCTGGGAATAGAGCCCAGGTTCTCTGTAAGAACAGCTGAACCACTGAGCCACCCCTCCAGATCCAATTTTTTTTTTCTTTTTTGAAACAAGGTTTCCCTCTGTAGAGCAGGCTGGCCTGGTACTCATCACTATATAGACCAGGCTGCCTTCAAACTAACAATCCTCCTGTCTTAGCCTCCTGTGTACTTGAATGACAAGCATATACTACCAGGCCCAGATTTTTTATTTGCTAGTCAAATGACTGTAGTTGTCTTGCTTCTGTAGCAACAGCTGTGGGTGTCTCATAACCAGCTTCTGTCTCTAGGTAATGTTAACAATACTTTATAATGGCCAGGTATATTGGCTCACATCTTTAATACCAGCACTCAGGAAGCAGAGGCAGGTAGATCTTTATGAGCTGTAGCCTGGTCTATAGTAGTTCCAGGCCAGCACAGTGAGCCTCCACCTCAAAATAAATAATTTATAAATATTTCCTCAAGTTTCCAATACTTTTATAAATTGATATACGTGTGTCATACTTAACCTTTCCCCTAGCCTCATTTCTGCCAGACAGGCAGTTTCCAGTTTTGGTCTACTACAGGTGACTCAACAGGACAGGGACAGAATCTCTCCAATCTGACCTATGTAGTCATATAACTGTTGCTTCATTCACTGTGCTACAGCCAGCCTCCCTAACAGACATCTTCTCCTGGGCTGGTGCAGTAAGACATCACTGCCTAATCTTGTACAGACTAGAGGTGTGTTAACCAGGGACCACAGAGACTGGAACACTGGGTCAGTACTGTGTCATAACTAACCAGCACCTTTCTGAATCTGTCTTATTACCAGTCTTCTTCCCATCAGTCTAACTTAAGACTCTCTCACTTGGCCGATCTGACTGAGTCTTTTAGGTGATATAGCCTTTAGGTTTTATCCCCTAAAATCATTCCCAGTCAAAGTGATCAACTCTTGGCTTAATGCTGTATCTGCACCCTCATGTTGGCTGATATTTCTATATGTCAATTTACATTACTATGTTTGTATGCATGCATGAACACACACATGTGAACGTGTGAGTGCATGGGCTACATACAGCATGCAGGTGGAGGTCAGAGGGCAATTCTGTGGATCTCTGTATGGGTTCTGGGGATTGAACTCAGGTTTCCAGGCTTCCACAGCAAGCACCTTTACCCACTGAGCCCTTTCACTGGCCCCAGTGCTTGATTATTTTTAGCTTTAGGCCACAGCTAACCATCATAGGCACTCCTGGACACTTCTTTCTTGGTCAGAGGGAACAAGAGACCTTTAATGCTGACAAGATAAGGAGGTGTCATGGACAAGGCTCAAATATCTCCCAGAATGTCTCTTCTACTGTACAGCCACCACAAAATCATCTCATTGAACACAGTTAAAAAATATATGCACCACACTTTCAACAGGCCAGTCCCTAAGACAGGTATTTGACCTGCAGAACCCTATGGAGAGAAGGATAACGACCTCAGGAAGAGATCTGGCCATAACCATGTGTAGCTGAGTGAGACCAAAGCCAGATGCAGTCCAAGTTATGACTCTCCCCTGTGCCCTGCATTGCAAAGCTTCTCAGAAGCCAAATCCAACTTCCTCCCTTTCCTGAATCACCAAGCCTAATTCCAGCAGCCAGGGAAGCTTCTGAAGAAGCTGTTACCTTCCCACTGAGCTTCTCCTGAAGGTCCTTCTGTTTCTGCTGCTCCTCCTCTTCATCCAGATGGGACCTGCAGGTCATAGACAGCTTTTTGATCAGCCGCTCCATCTCTCGGCACTGCTCCTCCCTCTGCTCGGTCTCCAACTGCTTGAAGCGGCGCCAGTCATTGATCACACCTTTTGGACCTGAGTAGGGGAAACATATGACCAAAAACAGGCCAGGGCTTTGGACCAGCTGACATCTGGAAACAGGAACTTACATCTGCATGAAGCATGCTTTATCTATGACACAGTTAGCAGGAGCTTTTGTGTACCCTTACTCAGGGCACAGTGTTCTATATACAATGAAGTCTACTCAGCATAGTTTATAAGAATTAAATGGCCAACCTAACGCCCAATGTTGTACAAATTATGATTCATCTACTCAAAGGTAAATAAAGAAACACTTAGGAAGAACAAGAGAATTCTAGACAGAGTTTGGTGGCCCATGACTGCAATGTAAGCATTCCAGAGGCACAGTCAGGAAGATCACATGTTCAAGGCCAGCCTGAGCTGTAAGATGACCTATCCCCAAAAACCAGGGCTGGGGATGTAGTTCAGCAGCAGAATTCTAACCAAGCATTCACAAAGCTCTGGATTTGATTCCCCAATACCAAAAGGCAACAGGGGGCAGGATGAGATGGTTCCACATTTCTTGACATGAAAGATACTTCAAAAATATTAGAGAAAAAGAAAAATCAGTGATAAGCTGGGTATAGTGGTGCAGGCCAGGAGTATGCCAGGAATCCCTATTAGAGAGGCCAAGGATATAGGATCATTTGAGATCAGGAGTTCAAAGCCAGCCTGGACAACATAGTGAGACTCTATCATAAAAGAAAGAAAACAAACAAAAAATGACTATTTCTTATCCAACAAGTTGGCAAAAATTTTAAAAGTTGTTAACACAGTAGGAGAAAAACTATGATTAATAGATTGGAGATGTAACTCAATGGTAGAGCACTTAGCTCTACTTAGCAAAGCCCTGGACTCAATCCCTGGAAGTAGAATGAATACACAATAGTGTAAGAGCCACTAAGATGGCTCAGCAGCTAAAGACACCAGCAGAACCAGCCTGGCGACCTGAGTTAAGTTCCTGGAATTTAACTGTAAAGGTGGGAGAACCAACTCCAAAAAGTTATCTCCTGTCTCCACAGTGGCAACTTGGAATATGTGTTCATGCATACATACACATACGATACAAGCAAATTTTAACTAAAAAATCTAACAGTGTAAACATGCCATTTCAGGAATTAGTGCTACCACTATTCTCAAATGTGTGAGTTACGGGTTCTCACAACTGGTCCAGCCTGTTCCCTGCCATGCTGATATGCATACAGATTTGCATTGCACAGAGACAAGCCTGAAGCAAGCACAAAGAACAACAACACTTTGTTATCTCTGGGAGAGAAGTAGGACTGGAGTTGGAGAAAGGAGAGCAGAGGCTTCTGATTGGTACATAATTTAAAGGCCACTGTTTGAGTCAGTTTCCAGAGCTCAGAGCTTTCTCATACCTGTATTGATTGAAATGCCTTCGCCTGCCAGCTCAGCCTCCGCAGGCGTGGAACTGCTAGCTGGGGCTCCCCTGCCTCTGCCTCCGTCTTCGTCTTCATGGTCACTGTCCTCGTCCTCGCTGGTGCTGTAGTAGTACTGTAGTTTCTCCCCCAGCAACTTATCATCCAGGGTTGTCATGGTGCCTGGAAGAGGGCAATGTTATCAAAGATTTTTGGCTGGCTTGGGCAAGGAAGACATGAATCTGAACCACAGGAGGTGCACTTGTGCTAACATCCTACAATTTACAGGAATCTAAGTGTCTTCATAAGCAGAACTGCAACAAACCCCAACCATCGATCTACTCCAGTTTGCCAGTTTGCTTTTGTTACAGAAGACAAAACTGAGGATTAGGTAAGGGCGTTTCTTTGCCAAGCTCTGCAACAAACGCTGGAGCTGTTAACAGACTCACAGATGCCTGACTCCAGGAGCCTGAGAGGCGTGTGACCATCTAACAATGTGCACTGGCTAAGAGGAATCTACTAGCTGGTGGTCTTTATTCATACACACTTTTAAGTTTTGCGACTGGCACCAAGGGTGTACTGCTAAAACTAAGTCTTTCGCTCCTCTGGCCACTAAGAGCCTGGACATATGGTTTCAAGCTGGACCAACTCTGACCAGCTAAAGCAAGTCTTCACAAGATTTAAACAATAACCAGATGTTTAAAGAACACCTAGGACCCCGCTTTTTGGGGGTAAAGCTGCAATTAGCTCCTTAGAGGTCTGTTTGGATCTGGAAGGAATGATACCAACACCACACTGCCTTCAGGAGAGACTTAACGCGTGGCTTTTACAAAGTACAGTGCCTTTTTCCCACACAGAAGAATCGGACAGTCAAGACAGAGCACTGTGCAGGCCGAAGAGCATCAAGAGAAAAGCGCCAGTGCCAAGAAAGAAAAGAAAACGTTAAAAAAAAAAGCAAACTCCTTGTGATGTGCCAGAGGACACAACCTGGTCCAAGAAATATCAGAGATGTGCAATAGGTGGAGACAGGGCCAGGAGAGGAGAGTACTGAGGAGGCTGGGCAGCCTTGGCGAGGAGGCCTGCACTCTGGCAGAGAAGTGGCATGTGCCGAGCAGACTAAACCTTAGGTGGGGATAGTTAAGCATGAGGAGGTGGAGGATCACGAAGAGGGCGGAGCTAAGGAGAGGCGCCTAGAAGGAAAGGCAGGGCTGAGGAGAGCAGAACAACAAGGGATGCTCAAAGGAGGTAGGGCAGAGAAGAGGGCAGGGCTGAGGAGGTGGAGTGGAGGAGGGCGGGGCTTAGGAGACAGAAGAGGCCCGGGAAGGGAGGCTGAGCAAGCTGATCTGTGAGGGCGGGACTGAGGAGGTGGAGCCATGCAGGGGGCGGGGCCGTGGAGGCAAAGTAATGAAGAGCTGAACATGGCTGAGAAGGCGAGGCCATGCAGTGGGCGGGGCTGAAGAGGTGGAGCAATGAGGAGAGGAGCATGGCTGAGGGGGGCGGGACTGAGGAGGGTGGGGTTGGGAAGGCCGATCCAGGCGGAAGGCAGGGCTGAAGAGGGCGGGACTGAGGAGGCGGAGCAATGAGGAGAGCTGAGCACGGATAAGGAGGCGGAGCAATGAGGAAGGCAGAGCCCCGCTGAAGGGCGCGCTGAGGAGGCGGAGCATCGTGGAGACCGGGATGGGGAGGGGGACGGGGAGGAGGGTGATACTTGGGCCCGCGGGAGTCTCAGGAGACTATGGGGAGCCACGGACGCGGGATTCTGGGGGCTCGAGGCGAGGTTGTTCGCCAAAAGCGCGCAAGCCCCTACCCCACCCTGTCTAGGTCCGTCTTCCTCCCGCTGACGCCTGTGCAGTTACTTACCACACCTCGCTCAGTCCAGTTCGCTCTGGTCTAGCAGCTCCAGTCTCCAGAAGGAACGTTCGCTTACAGAAAGCGGCAGGACGCCGGGAGCTCTGGAGAAGAGCCGCCGAGTGTGGACTGTGCGGGCCAATCAGGAGGCCTTCCGGCGTCAAGGCGGACGCACGCTGCCCAATCACAAGAAGCTTATCCCAGCGTCCGGGGAGAAGCTACCGGTCCTATGTTAGGACAAAACACCTCAACGTTAGGTTTGAACTCCGTACTTCTAGCTTCGAATAATAAGAAAATTACATTAATTTCCATTCCAAGTTTCCAAAGAAATTCCAAGTGCGCTTTCTTGGTTCTTCATCATGTCTCTTAAAACGGAAAATGGCTCAAAAACATTTTCTTCAAGAATAAGTAACTCAAGGAACAAAAATTAAAACTTAAAAACTACAAATCCAAGCTGTGCAGTGGTGGCGCACAGCTTTAATCCCAGGACTCCGGAGGCAGAGGCAGGAGGATCTCTGAGTTCAAGGCCAGCCTAGTCTACAGAGTGAGCACCAGGACAGAGTTACAACAGAGAAATCCTGTCTCAAAAAACAAAACGCATACATATATATAGACACAAGTCCAGACTCTTGACAACCAAAAGCTGTATGGCATCCTAAATTAGAAAAGGGCATGAACAACTGAAGAAATTTAAATAACTCTTATCAACTAATACTAGTTGTTGAAGCAATAGTTTACATAATTTACTATAGTTATGTACAGTGGTAGCCTTTGAAAATTCTAGATAAAGAGGTAAAGGAAACTATTCTATTTTTGCAAAGTTTTGTTAAACCTAAGATGATTTCAAACTGTGAGCCTTAGTTGGGGTGTCCAGTAAACAACTGTGAAATTTCTCATTTAAAACTGTGCAAATTAAATCATATAAAATATGCTAGACTTACAGAAAATACAGTTTAAAAATAGAGCTCTTAATTTGCAGAGGAGATTCCCAATTTATGGATCTAGGACTGCCTAAATGCTACTGCACATTTATCTACATGAACATTTTCATTAGAAATTACTTATTTGGGCTATTAGAAACAGTATCATCCAGCACACACACACACACACACACACACACACACACACACACACACAAACACAACACCAATTTAAAACAATTTATTTTAAAAGAATCTATGAGAGCTTTATATGTTCGTTTGCAGAATAAATACTTTACTTTATTCAGCTGTGTGTGCACAGTATATTTTATGTTTGTGATTTGCTTTATGAAGTACAGCCAAACACTTAGAACTGAATCTGTAAAACTGTCTGCTACATAGGATTGTCCCCCACATCCATGTAAATAATAAATGTAAAAATTATTTTACATATGTACTTAGTAAATGCCTTTGTTTTAATTTTAATTTTATTCAGTTCTCCTTAGTGAGGCGATCTTCTTCATCTACACCAGTGCCTTGTCCTTTAAAGTTCACTTCAGTACTGCCCAACAATCCATCATTTCCTTGGGCAATTTCTTCTCTCACTTTAAGAGAAGTAATGCTTGCTGGGTGGTGGTGGTCTATACCTTTAATTCCAGCACTAGGGAGGCAGAGGCAGGCAGATCTCTGTGAGCTCAAGGCCAGCCTGGTCCCAGGACAGCCACAGTTACAACAGAGAAATCCTGTCTCGAAAAAAAAAAAAAAAACAACTAAAAATAGAAAAGAAAGAGAGAAGGAGAGAGGGGGAAAAAAGCAAGCACTTAATTGGGGGCTTGCTTACAGTTTAGAGGTTGAGTCCATGATGACAGAAAACAGGCATAGTGCTGGAGCAGTAGCTGAGAGTTTTACATCTTGATCCACATTCAGAAAGAGACCCTCAAAGCCCATCCCCCAGAGACACACCTCCTCCAGCAAGACCATACCTCCTAAATTTCCCCAAATAGTTCTACTAATTGGAACCAAGCGTTCAAACATGAACTTATGAGGGACAGTCATTCAAACCATCACAAATTGTATACAGAGTAATTTCTTAAAAATATAAGCCACTTCCTCCACCCCATCCCTCTGACCATATCTCAGTTTTCTGACTCTTCTTATACCACCAGTCACGGTCTGTTTCCACCAGCCCTCTGAAGCCAAATACATAACAATAACCCCAGATTTCACTAGGCAGCCTTTGGCAATTCATCACTTTTCCATCTGTGAATTCCTCTGGTTTTTTTTAAAGATTTATCTCATTTTTATTTTATGCATATGAATGTTTTGCCTATTTGTATATAAGTCTACTATACATGGTCAGTGCTTGTAGATGCCAGAGGATGTCATATCCCCTAACACTGGAGTTATGTATATACAGTTGAAAGCTGTCATGTGGGTACTGGGAACCAAATCTAGGATCTCTTCAAGAGCAGCTAGTGTTCCTAATGACTAAGCCATCTCTCTAGTCCCATTCTCTGGTTTTCTAAATGCTACTGCCTCCCATTTTCACCAAGTCCATTGAGGTTCTTAGTGACCTCTCTGCTTCCTTACCTCTTAATAATGTTGTGAGGGCACACGTGTGAAGGGGTATGGGGTGCCACTTGTGCCCTGGGGCACAACATTATTAAGAGGTGTAGCAGTTGACCACTGTGTAGGCTCACAATGATGACAAGAAGGCATATTCATAGGTGCATACCTTGCCAGACCTCTGCAGAAGGAACTACCATCATGGCAGGTACCATATTCGACGGTGGAACCCCAAGCATCTGACTGAGCTCAGGTGTTTTATTGATCCAGAACTCCTCAGTGTTCTACTGATAGCAAATGCAGATCATTAGCAATCAAACATTACCCAGGTAAATCCAGTACCTGCAGACAATACAAAACTCCAACACCTAGGCAATCCCTCATCCAACAGTGCATAAAACAATTATTTTATACATAACTAAAAATAAACTTCGACAACACAGAGACTCTTCCCAAATAACATGGAAGTAAATTATATTCAAATATACTTACTCAAATAAAGAACATTTAATAGATGTATGCCAACAAAGGTTAAAAAACTTTCTGATTTATAAAAGAGGTGTGGAAAGTGAAATGTTGAGAAACCAGGATGAGTCTAGGAAGAAACTGACGGCGAAGTAGGTTGAAAAGCAGTCATTATAGGGTGAGGAAGTTGGCCTTTACGAGTGGCTCAAGTAAACAAGGAAAATGATGATAGTTGTTTGTTTATATTGTAAGCAACTCTATTTTGAGATAACCCTGTCATTTTCCTGGTCAATTGTTTTTCACTGTTGGTCAGGATTCTTCAGATAAAAATAACCAGAAGGAAGGAAGGAAGGAAGAAGGGAAGGAAGAGTAGGTGGGTGGGTGAGTGGGTGTGTGGATGGACAGATACATACATACATATATACATACATAGAGGTATAAATGATGATGAATTGGTTCATGTGATTATGAGTGATCATGAAGGTCAGTATTTTTAAATGATGTATTTGCTCCTTGACTGGTGGGTTAAAACTGGACTGTTATTATATAATGCTATTTTGGTAAATGAACCTGTAATAGTCATTGGCAATTGTGACAATTGAGTTCTTTGCATATTATTTGGGTCACAAAGAAACATATACATGCACATTTTGAGTCTGAAGCTTACACTTCTGGTAATAATCTTAGCGCAATTCCCTGAAATATGTTGTGATAGTTCTGATTATCAACGTGACAGGTTCTAGCATCGCTAAAGAGACAAGCCTCCAGACATGCCTGTGAGGGGTTATCTAGCTAGGTTAGTTAAGGTGGGAAGACCTATTCAATGGGATGGGGTCCTGAACAGAAAAAAATGAAGAAAGTGAGCTGAATGCAAGCCTTCATTGCTCTCTGTTTCCTGACTATGGAAACAATGTGACCAACTGCGTCCTGCTCCTTCTGCCCGACCTCACCATCCATGATAGACTGCATCGTCTGGAACTATAATCAAATTTACAAAAGCATTACTTTGTCAGGTATTTTGTCACACAGTGAGACAAGTATCTAATACATACACACAGTATCTTCTTCCTCTCCTGGCTCTCAGTAACACATTAGCCATAACAACAGAAAGATTGGTTGTTTTGTATTTTGAGACAGTCTCACAGTGTAGCCCAGGTTGGCCTGCCTCAGCTTCACACGTGCAAGGATTACAGGTATGAGCCACCATGCCTGCCTAAAAGATTTAAAAAGTTGGAAATGTTAATAAGATCTCAAATTCAGGTTACACTGATATTGAGAGGCCTTGAGTGCATGAGAAACATAATCTAAATTAGTTCTGAGTTTTAAAATCATGCAACAACTGTGATGTAAATGCATTAGAAAATAATTGGGCCATCATTTTTTATTATGAGTCCAATATTTTTATCCTTTATAAAAGTGTCTCCCTTGGATTTCTTTATACTTCCAAGAAATGTAAGCATAGCTATTAGTCATTGCTGTAACAAAATACCCAAGTAACACTCAAGTAAAACAACAAACATGAATGTGGGTATGTGGCTCAAGAATCTGGGCATGTCTTGCTTGCTAGGCGCCTTGGCTCAAGGTTTCTATGTCATTGAAGTCAAACCCTTAGGTACCACTGAAGCATCAGCTGGGGTGAGTCAACCAAAAGTCACCGTCGAGCTGATACTCATGGTTGATAGGTGATTTTGATTGTTTAACTACGAGTTTCTCCTTAGGCTTCTTTTTATTTATTTCCCCTTGTTTATGTGTGTGGTATGTATGTATATGGGCATATATGTGTGCATATGAAGGCTGAAGGTTGACTTCTAGAGCCTTCCTCAAATATTTTTCACTGTATCCATTGAGAAAGCGTCTCTCACTGAAACTGGAGCTCCTGATACGGCCACTTTAAACTAACCAGCTTGTTGCAAGAATCCTGTCTCTACCTTCCAAGTACTGGATTATACAAGTGAGCACCATGCCTACCCAGCTTTCAGAGATCTGAACTCAGGCCCTAATGCACATGCTTTGGCTGCTGAGCCATCTCCCCAGCTCTGTTTGGTTTTGGTTTGTTTCATTGCTCGAGGTTTTTTGCTTCTTGTTTCTTTTGAGGGTGGGTGGAGGGATATTGTTTTGGGTTTTGTTTTTGTTTTTGTTTTTGTTTTTGTTTTTTTTGTTTTTGTTTTTTGAGAAGGAGCTTCACTCTGTATCCTCAGCTGACCTCCCAAGTACTGGGATTACAGGAATGCACCACAAGCCTGGTCTCCATAGGTTTTTTGAATGCCCTCATATTCTTGTGCCTAACTGCTGGTGTGTGTGTTTGTGTATGTGCATGCACACGTGCATAGCAGTTACAGAAGACAGAGAAGAAAAGGAAGAAGAGGAAGGGGAAAAAAGAAGAGAGAAGAGGACCAGCAAGATGGTACTTTCAGTGGGGCCCTTGTAACCAAACCTGACAATCAGGGCTTGATTCTAGAGACCCATATAGTTAAAGGAGAGGTCTGACTCCATGGCATTTGTGAGTGTTCTCTCTCTCTCTCTCTCTCTCTCTCTCTCTCTCTCTCTCTCTCTCTCTCTCTCTCTCCCACACACACACATATACACAGAGGGAGAGAGACAGACAGACAGACACACACAGACCCACACAGACCCACACAAATGCACACACACTTTTTTTTTTAACAATTTAAGGAGAAGAGAGCCCCAAACTAGGATGGAGGAGCTGGAGAGGTGGCACAGAGGTTTTAAGAGCACATACTGTTCTTGCAGAGAGATCCTGAATTCTGTTCCCATGTTAGGAAGCTCACAGCTGCCTGCAATTCCAGCTGCAGGGCATCTGACACCCTCTCCTGATCCCAAAGATACTGCATTCAACATTTAAAAACCCCACATTCACACACACACATGCACACATAATTAAAATTTAAAAAAAAAACTAAGATGGAAGGCATGCTTTTATGACCCAACCTTCTAAGTGACCTACTACTATTTGCCAGCAATGGGGTTAGGAAAGTGAGCTAACAAGTTCAGCCCACATTCAGTGGGTATAGGCTATTTAGGTCAAAAATTTTTTAGATGACTGTGAAGTTAGGTAACATAATTAAAGCCAGAAAGGTTGGTTGTCATTATAACTATTTATAACTATGTGTAAAAGGCAACTTAAAAGCTTAAGAGAAAGTTACAACAGAGAAACTCTTGTCTTGGAAAAAACAAAACAAAACAAAAAAGAACAACTTACAAAAAAAGAAAAAGGCACTGGTGGCACACACCTTTAATCTCAGCACTCAAGAGGCAGAAGCAGGCAGATCTCTAGGTTTGAGGCCAGCCTGGTCTACATAGTGAGTCCCAGGAAAAACTGAAAAAAATAGCTTAAGAGAAAGCAGTCAATACAGGAATCAACAAATGGTAAAACCCAAGAGAAAGAAGAGAAACTTAGAAAATAGCTTAAAAAATAAAATATAAAAGTTTTGAATACGTGCGTATCCAAATATGGGCTGGGGCATGTTCGTGCAGTGTCCAAGGTAACCTGAGTGTCCACTCTCCTGGAGCCAGGGTTAGAAGCAGTTGTGAGCTGTCTGATGTGAGTGCTGGGATCCAAATCCGGATCCTCTAAGGCAGTATGTGCTCTTAACCAACGTGCCCTCTCTCCAGGCTTCTAATAGACCCTTATCCATTTTTATTGGTTACTTTTCATCACTGTGATCAAAACAGAAACAATTTAATGAGAGAAATCATTTGTTTTGGTTCATGATTTCAGAAGTCAGGCCACCATCCCAGGGCAGATATTGCCTTCTGGTGTTCAGGGAAATAGGAAAGCCAGCACTTGGCTGACTTCTCTCTCTCACCTCTTATTCCCTCTCGACCCTAGCCCAGGGGATGGTGCCACTCATGTTCAGAACACATCTTTACCTTTCCATTAATACTCTCTGGAAATACCCTCACAGATAGACCAAGAGACGTGCTTCAATTTCCTGGGTGATTTTTAAATTCAGTCAAGTTGACAATGAGGATTTACCATCATTTCATTGAAAAGACACTGCTTACACCTGGTTTTCATTTCTTTATTTATTTTCTTATTACTTTCAGATGATTTTAGAATTACAAGAGTTTTAAAAATAGGCCTCCTTCTATCAGAGCATGGCTTCAGGTATCTATCTGCCTTCCCCATGGTTGGACACCTTAGAACCTCATCTACTTGCCCCCACTAGGTGATAGGGATGATGGGTCAGGAGCGTTGAGTAGACTCTCGGATCTGGCTAAGCTTCCAAAGTCCATCCAGTTGGCTTGGGGTGGAGCTGGAGGCTGGGCCAGGCTTCGAAATGCAATGTATCTCCCCATGCCACCCTAGCCCCACCACCACCCCTGCCATGAGTTCTGTGGAGGGATGACATACTGCGAACCTCAGGTTGGAGTGAGCCTAGTGCCCCAAGTTGGCCTGGAGACCCCCAGCCTTAGAGCCAGTCAGGAGCTGTAGTGGAGAAAAACTCAGAAAGGACCTGGGGCTCACCCTGGATGTTGTCTTTGGAAAGATGTTAACCAAGAAGACCATCTGCTGCTTTGAGGACCTACAGCTGAGTTTCAAGAACATGTGTAAGCTGTGATCTCTGCTGTAGAAGTGAGTGGAGGAAGGGGACAAGAACCTTCAGGAGAGATGCAAAGAAGAGATCCTAGTGCAGGCACACAGGAGAAAGCAAGTGAACAGGTTAACTTGCTCCCGGCACTCAGCAAGCCTGCTTTTCATTGCAGCACCAAATAATTAACTGATAAGTCAGTTTGAAAAGAACTTTACAGGGGGCGGGGGTGGGGAACCGAAGAACACCACCAGTCAAGTTAACCCTCTAATCCGTAATCTTCCTCCAGGCTTATAAAAATCAGGAATAGGAATGCCTGTAGAGCATGGTGACCTGTGGACAGCACAGAGACCACACTGAGACATCTGATTATGAATGTGCCCATGGTGGTACCCACCTAGCTATGACTAAAATTAGCCTCCTCAGAAGCCACGTATAAGCCTTTGAATCTCTGACCCTGGCAAGGTGGAATTTGGAATAAAGCCCTTCATCTTTTAACTTGCTGGCTAATAACGGCTCTTCCATCACTTGTCTATTGAATCATTGGCTTTATTGTGTTGCCTGGAACAAGACCTTTTACAGTAATGTGAAGAGAAAACCCACTGTTAAATGTTGGATTTTGCAGGGGTAATTAATATTGCTAATCATTTGACTTCAAAATAAAGAAATTATCCTTGTCAGTGCAAAAATACAGCTCCCACTGTATTATGGAATAACAGAGTTTTTCTCGAGCCAAATATGAGTGACATGACCCAGGATTCAGGTTGCCACAAAGACCATGTTCAACAGTCTCATGAAGACTGTATAGTTACAGAACAAACAAAACCCTCAGTGAAGACACTTTTCAAATATATCAGTGGGTACATCAGGTAGGCAGGGTATAGTGTAGCAAGGAAATCACTGCTATAGGTTTCAGACACTATCTGATGATGTTGTTTTGGGACTGGTGGAAGCTAGTGCTTTGTTACTATATTGCAAATAGCTTCACATGATAGTCACAGGAATGTGAGGTTAGACAGAGGTGGACTATGAATGGCTATTAAGGGTACTAAAGATAGCCCCTAAGATAATTTGGTTCTGGATCTACAACATTCCAACTCTCTACAATCATAACATTCTAACCAATTATGTAACCTTGTAAAACGTTTAGCATGGGAGTTTTATTTTGTTTGTGGAAATTTTGTGGGGTTTTTTTAGATTGTTTGTTTTTGTTTTGTTGTTTTGTTTTTCTGGCATGGTAGAAGCCAGAAGCATTCAAGTATAGGAGGAATTCAACATAGAGGTTGCTGGTCTGAATCTGAAAAGGGAACTATGTGAGAAAGAATGTGGACAGTCTAAATAAAGAACCTCAAGGGTGGTGGCCTGCAGGATGAGGGCGTGAGACATATAGCAAGGAGCTGAACTGTCTGGAGCAGAATGAATGTGGAGGTGAACGCTTTCTCAGAGGCTCCTGAAAGGAATATAGTCCTACAGATACGTTAATTTCAGTCCTAGACTTTTGGCCTGTAGAAACTGAAATAATAATTTTTATTGTTTTAAGTTAATAAAATACAGTCATTTGTTATGACAACAAAATAAAACAAATACTTTGCAGATGAGTTCAGAAAAAACAACACACACACACACACATATACACTTAAACAAGCACATGTGAGTTTTTTTAAAAACTGTTTTAGAAAGGTAGAAAGTATTTGAGGCAGATGCCCATTGTCAGTTTCTGGTCTCTGTGTGTACGCACACATATGTCTACTTGTACAAGCATGCATGTTTGCACACATGAACATACATACAAAGTGATGGCTGTTCATTGTTGTTGTTTTCATGTTTTGTTTTTTGTTTTTGAGACAGGGTTTTTTTGTGTAACAGTCCTGGCTGGCCTTGAACTTGCAAAGATCTGCCTGCCTTCGCCCCCTGAGTGCTGGGATTAAAGACGTGTGCCACTACGCCCAGTTTACCAGACTTTTGGAATGATGTAGACAAAAAAGTTTCCATTGACAAATAGTATTATGTAACTTATTAATTTTTCTTTAGCTTTTTCTGTATATTAGAACATGTTAACAGTATTCTCTAATTAGAAAAATAAAAGTCATAGTTGTTTTGTGACTATGAAAGAATTTATATTAGCAAGGGAAACTCCAGCCAGATTTATAAATATTTACTAAACATTCAAAATTTTGAAGTAACTAGATTAAAAATCATGCATAAATGCTTAGACTCATTAAGGGGGTTTTAAAACTTGCTCTACTCTCAAGAGTTTTCCCAATGAGATAAGATTTAGTCTTCTATCAGATTTTTTTATATTTTTCATAATATCTTTATAGATTTATAATAAGTCTTCCTTTGTCTTGGATTATTTGTTACGTGAATTTAGTCATGTGCCAAATAATGACATTTTGCTCA
The DNA here is from genome assembly GCA_026225945.1 of Cricetomys ansorgei. NCBI lineage: Eukaryota > Metazoa > Chordata > Mammalia > Rodentia > Nesomyidae > Cricetomys > Cricetomys ansorgei. The sequence goes on from JAMJFZ010002981.1 coordinate 6,310,496, forward strand.
GTGAAGAACTGTATGCTTGGATGATGGCGATCTTATCAAGATTATATTGCCGGTGACTCATAGCCTTCTTAGTTTGTGTAAGTACATGGTATGGCTTGTGCACAGAAACCCTCTGATGATGTATATGCCGGAGTATGCCCTGTTTTAAGTGAAGCAAGCCTGTACTAAAGGTCTTCCTCTAGCTGAACGACTGCAAGCAGAACGAAGACTATCTGAAATACCCAACCTATCCATTTAACTTGTTCACCTCGCACCCCCACACGCTTCTCTCCTTTTACCTCTTTTTCTCTTCTTTTTATTTAGGTAGGAGTTTCCGTCTGTTATGACTGAATATCTTTCTTAATTGGAATCCAGAACCAACAGTCTTAAAGTGGTATCTTTGGTGCGGCTGTTAAGTGAAATGTTCTTTAGATGTTGTGTTATCTTGAAGCAACAATTAACTTTCTGATTAAATTATAAATTCACAAAACTTTGCTGTCATAACTTTAATTCTACCTTCAATAAAATCCTAAACAGATTATACTCTTAAAAACTTAAGGACAAAATCTCTTTTAAAGAACATTTGTGGGCAAAGTAGTCATGTCGTCATTTTCTTAAATAGCTGAGTAGTACTCCATAGTGTAAATGTACCATAATTTCTTTATCCATTCCTCAGTTGAGGGGCATCTAGGTTGTTTCCAACTTCTGGCTATCATGAATAAAGCAGCTATGAACATAGTCGAGCAAGCATCCTTCTGGTAGGATGGAGCATCTTTTGTGTATATGCCCAGGAGTGGTGTAGCTGGGTCTTGAGGTACATCAATTTCCAATTTCCTAAGGAATTGCCATATTGATTTCCATAGTGGCTGTACAAGTTTGCATTCCCACAAGATATGAAGGAGTGTTCCCCTTGCTCCACATCCTGTGAGGTAATCCAGTCACAGAAAGAAAAACATGATATGAACTCACTTATATGTGGATATTAACTGCTAAGCACAGAAGAAAGGTACTAGTATCCACAGACATAGAAAAACCATGCAACAAGAAGGGTCCCAGTTGGAACACAGAGTTCTCCCTGGCAGGATGGAAATTGAACAGAGGGTGTAGGTGGGGTTAGGGAAGATGGGAATGGGAGAGGAGGGGACCAGGAGGAAGAAAGGAATGGAGGGAGAAAATACATGGAGAGACAAGAATTGGGAGACAATCAGAGGGCAATCTGGAGACCCACTATAGTGACAACTCAGAGCAATCTATGAGGGAGACTCTAGCAAGGATCCCTAGTAATCAGGGACAGGGAGCCTGAGCAGGCCATCTCCTGTGGCCAGGCCTGGTTTCCAGTGGGAAAACTGGGACACCATCCCAGCCACAAAACCTCTGACTTATGCACTACCGCCCTGCAAGATCCTTATTGAAAATGGAGAGACAGAACTCCACGCTAAAGGAGGGAACCCCTGCCTGAAACTGCAGGACAGACCAGGAACTAGAGACTGAATAACCCAGAGATGATTTCTAATGATGTCATGCTCTGCTCATAGATCAGTACCTAACCCAGTCCTCACAAGAGAGCCCTCCAGCAGCTGATAGGAACATCTGGAGAGGCTCCAGGCCAAGCATCACTCAGAGATCAGGAAACCCCACGGAAGAGAGGAGGGATGGCAGAAACCAGAGGGGGTGAGGACACCAGGAGAAAAAGTCCCACAATGTCAACTGACCAGCATTCCTAGGGGCCACAGAGACTGAAGCCATAGACATGGAACCTGTAGGACCCTCTAAATACATCACACAACTGTCTGGATTGGTGTCCTTGAAAAACTCCTACTGGCTGGAGTGGGGGGGTGTCTTTGACCTATTTTACCAACTTCTTAGACTCTTTTTCTCCTGCTGGGATGCCTGGCCCACCCTTGATGTAGGATTGGTGCCTGCACTCGTTCCATCCTGCTATGCCATGTCCTGATTGTGCTATAACCCTGGGAGAATGGTTCTTTTCTGGGGAGATGGGGGGACATTAGTGGGTGGTGATGAGGAGTAGATATGGGGAAGATGGAAGGGGATGGGGTGGAAGGAGGGGAGGAGGGGGAGCAGAATGTTTATATAAGTTATGAGAGAAGAAAAGTGAAAAATAAGAACATTTGTGGGGAGATGGCTCAGTCTTTAAGAGCACTTGCTGCTCTTGCAGAGGACTTGAGTTTGGCTCCCAGCCACCACCCTCAGGAGACCGCCCAGATGCTGCACATACATACACTGAGGCTAAATACTTAAACACATAAAAGGAAACTTTACATCTTTTTAAAAGAGCATTTGTGTTTTCCTTATTTCTGTAAGTGTCAATTAGAATGGAGCGCCATTAAATTTTAAGAGACTGGGGAGATGACTCAGTGGTTAAGAGCACATACCGTTCTTTGCAGAGGATCAGAATTCTGTTCCTAGCACTCACATCAGGTAGCTCATAACCACTGTAAGACCAGCTGAGGAGGATCTGACACCTCTTCTGGCCTCCACATACACCTGTATTCATATGCACACACCCACACAGACACACACACATATATATATGTAACTAAAAAACAAATCTTTAAAAAAAATTTAGGTAACTCTATTAAAGACATAAAAAGGCCTCATTTTGTTAATATGCTCAATTACAGATTTTCTAATTCAAAACCAATCCTGCATTTCCGAAATAAGCATGTTTGGACTCGATGTGTTGCATTTTATGTTTACATACTAAAATCTTTATGTATATGACATATTATGTTTTAAGTATGATCATAAAGAATTTTTGGTAACGTCATTGTCTGGTTTTATTGTCAGGGTTACTTTGGTATCTGGTTTGCTGACACAAACATAGACATATCTGAGAAGAAGGAATCTTAATTGAGAAAATGACTCCATGAGATTGGCATGTAGGAAAGCCTGTGGTGGCATTTTTCTTAATTAGAGGTTGATGTAGGTCCTGGGGTGTAGGTAGGTCGGGGTGTAAAAGCAAGAAGGCTGAGCAAGCCACAAGCCAGTCATCAGCACTCCTCCATGGCTTCTGATTCAGCTCCTGTTTCCAAGAGTTCTTAGAGTTCCTGCCCTAACTCCCCTCAGTGATGGACCGACCTGAGAGCTGTAAGATAAACGCATTCCTCCCTAAGTTGCTTTTAGTTTTGGAGTTTCTTCACAGAAATAGAAACTCTAACAAAGATATTCGGCTTAATAAAACTAGTTGGAAGGTGACTCCTTCACTTTCTTTTGTAAAATTGGCATTAATTCTAAGTATTTAATAGAATTCACTTAAGAAACCATCTGGGTCTGGCATTTTCTTTGTGGGAAGGTTTCTGTAATGACCTCAACTTGTAAAAAAGTTCTTTGAGTGAAAAACAGCTTCTCAGCTCCCAATTCAGTCTTCAATCTCAACTCTTTGATAACAGCGATGACAGTGAGGGATTTTCTCAGTGGAGAGCACTGGAAAGACACTTCAGGACAGGCTTTTCCTGCAGTTGCATCGAAGGCCAGTGATGCTGGTATAAGGACATTTAGTAGAGTGCTCCTCAAGTCATGAATCTAGCATGCGTGGCCGGTCCCTTGTGGACACTTCAATCTACTAAGAATTTTTCCATACCCTCTCAATGCAAAAGTGCTGTCCTGAGGACTCACTGCTCCCCTCTCCCCACCAGCTGAGAAACCTGGTGTCGGCTTTCAGCTTGCCAACCACTAGTTTGGACTGAGCAAACCAACAATATTTTGCTTAGTAGGCCGAGTATACCTTTTCCAATGAGGTCTGAACTCCAGCCTTGAGAATTGGCCTCTTTTCAACTTGTCCTTAAGAGGTTCTTCTCTGAGCCACAGTGTGCTGTATTTTATCTTAGTTATTCCTTTAATATAGAGTTCAGCATTAAGTCTCCCATGTAACCACTACATGGTTTCTGTCTCCTGAATGGACAAAATCCAACTGCCAAAAAAAACAAAAACAAAAACACAAACCTGTCTCTGGGAGTCATACTGTTGTAGAAATCTCCTTGCCTCAAGTGTGGACTTGAACTAGGGCCTTGCTTCTGAGGATTAAAATATCACAAAAATAATGAGATGCCACTTCTCCAAGAGAAGGCTGTAAGACTAACATTTCAGATCTTGCTTGCTTGCTCCGTGGCTTTTCTTCCCAATCTCATCCAATCTCCTATAGTGAGATGTCCTACAGAGCTCATCTGACAAGGAACTGAGACTGGGCTGCAGCTAATGGACAGCAAAAAGTCTGAGGCCTTTATTCCAACAGTTGATAAGGGAATCTTGCCAACCATCTTAGGAGTGACTTGGAAGTTTATCCTTCCACGTTTGAGCAGTGGGACAATGGCAGTGCTGACTAACTACTGGATTCAGTTTCTGAAGAGACTCATAGGACCCACTTAAATCACATCCAACTTCCTGACCTACAGAAATTGTGAAATAGTAACTACTGTTTGGGGGTAATTTATATGAAAACAGAAAAAAAAATACAGGAAAATGCTAATTTTCTTTATCATCGTGATCATTTTCACAAACTCAATTTAAAAAAAATTTTTTTACATGTATGGGAGTTTTGCCTGAATGTATGTATGTGTACCATGCCTGGTGCCCGTGAAGGCCAGAAGACATCATATCCCCTGGACTAGAGTTACAGTACTGAGCTGTCATGTTGGGGCTGGAAATTGAACCCAGGTCATCTGGAAGAGCAGCCGGTGCTCTTAACCATTGAGCTGTTTCTCCAGCCCTGAATTTTTAAGCAAACTGAATTTTTAAGAAATTCATCTAAGTTGGTTGAGACTTCATAGTATAAATCATCCTCTTCAGAGGTAGAAAAAGATTACCAGCTTATTTGCTCAGTATCTCAGAAATAAAAACTATATCCACACAAAAGCATTTATACAAATATTCATAGCAGCTTTATTTGTAAGAGTCAAAATTTTGGAACAACTCAGATGCCTTTTAATGGATGGTAGTTAAACAAACCACGGTACATCTATACCATGGTATACTACCCAGAGATATAAAATAACAAACTATTAACACATGAAACAACTTGGATGGAGTTCAAAGTAACTGTGCTGAATTAAAAAAAAAAAAAGCCAATTTCAAAAGGTTACATATGGTATACTTTCATTTTCATTTTTATAACATTGTCACCATGACAAAATTACAGAGATGGAGAACAGGTTAGTGGCTGCCAGAGTTCAGAGAGCATGGGAAGAAAAACGATGTGAATATAAAGGGCTAAAAGAATGAATGAAACCGATGTTATCTTAGAAATGGTCTTTCCACAAATTTAAACCTGAGAAAATTGCATTAAGAACCACCTATATACCCCACTGCTTAGAGGTGTAAATATGATCTGTGGATTTCAAATGATGTCAGTTTTCTGGTTCTGATATTGTACTGGTTATGTAAGATACTACCATGGGACAAACTGTGTGAAGGGAGCATGGCAATATCTATATTTTCTATAACTTCCTATGAATCTAAAACTATTTCAAAATACAGAGTTAAAAAAATAATTCTATTCATCTCCATTCTCTTGGGTTTTTATCTACTTTAAACTGCACTTTTTGTTACTCTCCATCTGATCCTCACTGAGGTTGAGTTTTGGGAAAAGACCTGAAGTGAGAGGCCTGGTCATGAAGCTATCCCACAGATTTCTGTTATACATACAATTATTTCAATAGGTATTATCCATAAATCTCTCTGAAATTTAATTTCTTCCATGACACTTCCTTTCCTTGCTGGGTGTAAGGGTGGACATCTGTGATTTCAGCACTAAGGAGGATTTTGAGTTTGAGGTCAACCTGGGCTACACAACCTGGCCTACCCCTGTAATAACTACTCTCCTCTGTTGATCACTTCTTCATGGCTTTTCTTCTTCCTATACTCTGAAGTGACTCTAGGGCTTATTCAAGACTGCATGTGACAATTATGTCTGTCTTTGGCAAAATAGGGCTTGTAATCTTTTTACAAATTTCAATCCCCTAATAATGTATAGATGTCTAATGCACTTTTTGAACAGGAAATTTGGCCAGTTGTTCTCCCCAACCCCCAAGTCTTCAGACTCATTTCTTCCTCCATCCTTGCTTAGTCATGTACTCAACTCTTCTTACCTACAGTGGTGACCTGGCATCCTTGCTGATCTATCTCCAGCTTCATCTTTTACATCACTGCCTAAGTGTTTTTTCTAAAAATCTCGTATCATTCAGTTACATAACGTCCAAGATTTTCTTTGATCTCTTTAGTATGGTACTCAGTGTCCATCTGCCTCTTCTAGCAGTGTGAACTTGGACAAGCTCTCCAAAGTACCTGTATCCCTTCTTTTGTCTGGAAATGGTGACAATAATCTACATTATAGCACTTAGAACTGTCTGGAACACATTAAGTGCTCTGAGAGTTGGCTGTTTATATTATTACTCATTGAAGCCCCATTCCTTAGTCACACTTTGCACTTAAGTGAAAATGGATGCAACTACCATCACCATTACCTTTGGGAGAGACTAAAACATGGCAGAACTCTGACTCTACTTTCTGGTTATGAAATCTTGGCAAATTATATAGCATATCAAATACCAGAGGATTAAAATACAAAATAGGGGTAAAGATCAAGTAGGTCATGAAGGTAATCTGTTATGGTAAAAATGTTACGCAGGATTTAAAATCTAGCCAGAGGTTGTCTCACAGTGAAACACCTCCTCTTGTTCAATACAAAAACTGGCCTTTTGTAAGCAGTTCTCTGAGTTATTCAACTTTGTCTTTCCCAACTCTACACTACCTAGGGAACAGGCTCATTGCACTAACCTATAGTTGTAAAGACCAGCACAGACAGAAGCGTGAGACACATCAGCTTGGTGAATGGATGGATAAAGGTACTGTAGGGCCGATGAAAATGGTGCTGAGATTCCGGACCTTTTTTTTTTTTTTAATTTTCTGAAGCCTACAGAATGATTTTCGTACTTTAATAACACATGACTTTGTCCTATTTATGCATCTGTTCTATTATGTCCCAAGGACTGTAAACTCAGTATTACCTATTTTACAACATCTCCCATTTAAAAAGTGCTCTATATTGAATGGAATGTCAGACAGAATTAAGGAATATTTCAACCTCCTTGGGTCTATTTACTTCCCAATGATATACTGATGAAGCAGGTGATCATTTAAGTACCTACTTAAGGAGTAGCTTATTAAAAAAACTAGCTTATTCAGCTTTATTAAAAAAAAACTAAAACATGCCATAAACTTAACATTGACACTAAGCAAACAACTTTTAAGGTGGACAAATAATTTTATTTTGTGCATGCAAATACATGTCAAGTACTGCAAACTTTTTCCATCAAATTTCTCTCAAACACTGAAAATCATGATGCTCTATTTTGTGAACAGCCAAAGCTAATATCTCTTCACTTCAGTGCTACAGCAAAAACACACAGAATTCACTCTTTGCTATTCACTATCATCACAACCCTCATTGTTCCATCTCTGCCCTCCCCCCATATACAGGCCTTATAAGTCCTAGCCTTCCCCCATTTAATCCTATTCCTATAGCACAAAGGGAAACATTACAATTTGGAAATTCAAATTGAAATAAATGGAATAGAATTTATTCCCATATATATTCCCCATTTCATTGTACAGAATTATTTTATAGTTTTAAATAGAAGCTGAGTATATGCCTTAAAAAATGAGCATTAAATCCATCTTAGAGATGGTGCCTGCTTTTTACATGATGGGTGTACACCATCTTTAATTTCATTTACATTTCAATCGAACAATAGATTTGCAAAGAAAATGTCTAATACAGACGTAAAAATATTCACACTAAGCTTCACAATCGGTTGTACAATTGACAAACAGGCCTCTTTTCCCAAACTTTCCAGCTAAGCAAATTTATAAAATGTAATCAATGCAACAAGAAAAACATTTCTTTCACTTCCAGGGAAAAGAATATGCAATAAACAGTATAAATGCAGACAGCAGTTGCTGCAAGCTAACCACGATACTCCCAAGTGGCTGTACAGTGGATATGTGCAGTACAAATAAAAGCCACATGTGTTGTATCACAACTACAGTATAATTGTTTGCCCAGCTAAGAGAATGCATGCACTTCCATGCCTTGGGTTATAAAGTGAGGCCTAATTCTTGACAGGTTGATGAAATATGTGCAAATGACCTTGGATTTTGGCAGTACTAAGTGCAGCCAGTGTCTGTTTTCCACTGGTTTGGGGATATTTTTAATTTTTTATGTAAAAGAAAAAAAATACCAGTTTTAGACTTGGAGGAATAACTCCCCTTAGAGTAAAAATAAGTCTCCACTCAAATGTGGGGTGTTTTGATCTGTGGTTTGACTCCTTGTACTCCCTTGCCAGCAAAGGGATACAAAGAAACAGTGTAAAGGAGTTACTAGCAAACTTAATTTCTAGAAAACGGGGTAACTCCTTGAGCATGTTCATTTGTGTTCTGCTTGCAGAAGGGGCCCTTCTGTAGGAGTTACAGTGAGTGATCCCATCAGTACTCTGATTCACTAAAACACAAGGAAAGTTCTAAGACACTAATACATAGCTGCAATGCAACTTTTCTCCTTAAAGAAGTTACCCATATTGGTGACAGTCTGCTCAGAAATTGACTAACGAAGCAAGGGAAGAAATACTCAGATTAACAGATGAAATCATATTCTGAATCTGATTGTTACAAGTTCCAATCATGTCTAAAAAGACAAAATGGGCTTTATCACATCTAAAATTCAAAAGTAGGGTAGATTTTCTTAAACATTTTTGTCCAAATGGTTAAATGATCCAATTCAAGTTCTACAATCACTGCATTCTGTAATCTTCTCAAGGCAGTATATAATATCAGGATGTGCTTTGTAACTTAGCATCAACTTGAAATCTGGGTCAAAGTGACTAGGATCCATACAAATGGAAAATTTTAGTTTTTTATGAGGTTTTATTTAATTCTATTAGAGTAAACAGCTATGAAAGGAGAGAATCAGTGCCATTGGTCTAAAACTACCTTTTCTTCAAAATTAAGGTGTACATCTGTCCCAACATATACTGGTTCATTGCATGGCACTAAGTAAATCATGGTAGCAAAGGTAAGAGAATCATATTTGTTTAGGTACCAACTAGAAGAAATACACACAGAACTCTCAGAATTCATAAAATGAAATGAACTCACACAAGACTAATGATGTTATGTTCACAGTATCTGAATGCAGCATACAGACTAGGAACTGGACTTGGAAATGGGGTGGGGGGGTGCGGGTGCGGGTGCAATAAGAGAACCACACCATTTTCCTGTTTTTCAGACTTCAGACTGCTTTTTCCTGATTAGACCCATAGGCAGCACATGAAGTTTAGATACCAACATTACAAATTTGCTCTTATATTGCATTGTGGCCTCTGATCCCAAATGTGTTCATCGTGTCTCAGTTAAGGGTCAAAGTGATGACTGCTCCCAATTTTAAAAAGCTACGTTCTAGGTCTGTTTATACTATTTTCTTCTATGACATCAGTAGGTACCATTCTGAAGAAAGGTCAGATGAACTGTTCTTTCTTCTGAAGTGGCAGAGAGCCAATGGCTTTATTTCACATTAAACCCACTAAAACAGACAGTAGGTTGTCACCACGTAAAAGATGCAATACAAAATAACATCCACACTGAAACAATTCCTATGTTGCTAGTGAGAAAGAGTAAAAGTTTAAGAATAGGGAGTTATTGTTTTATGGGATCACCTGCTGCAAAACAAGCATTATTTCACTATAAATGTTTTGGGACATACCAATAAGGTTGGCAGGTATACACATACACTGATGCAAATGGAATTTACTGAACAAGTAGGCAAACACCTAAGCATCCCAACCCCCTCCAGCAGAGCACAACCACATTTTAAATTTTCAATTTTAAAATTAAAAAGATAAGGTTAAATACACAAGATCAATTTATGTAGTATATAATCACCCTCAGAAAGTGCTGAAGATGTTGTGTGTAGTTCTGTTGCACGGAGGGTTCTTTCCCTGAGGGCACATAAGGAGCTCTCAACTGTTAATAGGTCTCTATTTTGTAACAAAATAGCAATTTTAAAATCTTAAAAAAAAATACATTACCTTCAACATGGAAGATCTCACTATTAAATATTCATGAAATAGACAGACTGGTTTACATAACTTTTGGAATTACAAACAGAAAAAAAAGTACATTGGAAGCATTTCAAATGTAATAAGCTCATATTTATAGAAAGGTTCTGATATAAATTATATAACGATCATGTTCCTATAATATCCTAGGCTAATTTATAATGTCAGAAATAAGTTAATGTAACATGGTTTAAAACTCTTGTTCCTATTCATTTCAGGTTACAGAGTGAAATAAATAAAATGTCTTTGTAGGGATGGGGAGCACTGGCCATGGCAAAAAGGTACAGTACTAACCAAAGAAAACTAAGTCAAGGCTACTGTGCTGTTATGCTACAAACAAACATCTTCATACACTTGAGTATTAAATAAATGTGTAAGATCTTCCATACTGACACCAGAATATCAAAACTACCCTTTTGTTTCTCAGGTATTATTTACAACTTATCAGTCACCTTATGAGCATGTTCGTTAAGACAGGTATCAAACACCAGTATTTACTCATTCCAATCAAGAAATTTCAGGGAAATGTCAACCCTCCCACCCCTGGAAATGTGCACAAAACTTTTATCAAAATCTTATCTGATACAATGCTGTGGTTTTTGTAAAATAACTAAATAGCTCAGACGACCAATAACATGATCCTGTTTAAGCATCTTGCTAGCAGGAGAAGCCCTTACATACAGTACACCTGGTGAAAGATCAGCTTGGCTTAAAATATTCCAGTACAATTTTCAGAGTAAACAACTTCACAGAAGTTAATTAAAAAATAATAAAGTCAAACTAATCTTAAAGAAATGGAGGAAAAACAAAAAGACAAACTCTAGGTAAGATTACCACCAGGAAGGAATGCCCAGCTTTTGTTTTCAAATGTTGACTGAAATTTAAGCTGCAATAAAATACCACCCGCAAATCCGGGGCATTGCTGGCTGAACACACTGCATACTGTCAGATGCCAAGTGAAAATTTCAGTCACATTATGGCAGGGCAGAAAGTATTCATGTTTTTAAGTATGAGTAAATGTTAGCCAATGTTCTACTACTACATGGTTCAAAGTCTTATCAACCTAACAGTCAGAAAACAAGGGAAATTAAACCCAACATGAAGTAACAATAAACAATATCTTACTAAAAGAATGTAATGAACACCCAAATTATATTTTTTTAAATTAAAGACCCAGCAATACCATCTTGTTAGTCAGTGCAAACGCTACATACAGGGTTTTCTCAAGAAAGCTGAAAGCACCTGATTCTTTTGCCAAGTCATCAGATCCAATAATGTACAGGCTTAAATCCGCATTTTAAAAAATTGCCATTACATTAGTGCATAATTTATCAAAATTGTAAAAACGATTCTGCATAACTTAGGAGAATTTAATATCTAGTACATCAGCTGAAAGACTTAGGCACTTGGTTATATTTTTAATTAATTACTTCAACAAGTAGCCTGTGTATAAATATTAACAAAGCAGAAACTATTCTTCAAAAATGGAAAATTAAAAAATTAAATGCTACAGATAAAAGCACTGCACCACACATCTACATATAATGCAGTAAAGAAAGCTATTAGATAACCCTGTAAAACTCTATGGTAAGAACATCTAACTCCACTCTTTAAAAAAAAGAAAGAAAGAAAGAAAAAAAGAAAGAAGAAAAAGAAAAGAAAAATTCATGCAAAGTCCAATGAAAAAGATAAATAAAGCAGCTGGAATGAGATGGAAATTTCTCTCAGTGAAACACAAAATAAAAATAAATTAACTCTACTTTCACTAGATGTATCATTGTAGGATCCTGCTAGTTTAATAACTGAGTTGTTAATTTACTGTAGAAGCCATTTAAAATAGGAAATGGCTCAGTTACTGCACCGGATTGCTACAAACTCATAAAAAGCTGCTTGAAGCTTAAGTTAAATGTTGTCCAAATTCCAATAATTTCTGGAAAGTGAACGTTACCCTAGTAAAGTAAATTTTCTTTTTTTTTTTCATAATGCTAATGCAAGAGGGCTTGAAGTATCAAAGAGTCCACAGGAAATGGATGCCCCCAGTAATATCTTTTTTTTTTAAAAAAAATATACATTATATAATATATATTATATATATAAAAAGCTAGTGTAAATGCTTCCATGGTGTGGTCACAAATTTGAAAGATGAACCTCCTTTCAGCTGTTAACCATCTTCCCATTTGCAATAGGTTTTAAAAAGTCGTTTTTATCTTCAGACATAACATGAGTTTTCAGAATGAGGTTGCCAACACTGACAGATGTGGTGATGGGGAGGCAGCTTGCACTGCTAATAGACACGGGGAGTGGCTGGCTAAAGCAAGACGTTACTGGCAGAACTGTTTTTTGCTCCTCCCTGAGAGAAAATAAATGATAGTGAAAGCAAATTAATTTTAAGTGTAAATATTTAAGAGTTATCATATATGCTCTCTAAAAGTTATTTCAAACTCTAAAAGTCCACAGAAAAAGCATATCTTCTTTATCAGAAAGGTATTGAATGGGGCTGGAGAGACGGTTCAGTAGTTAAGAGCACTGCTCTTCCAGAGGACCTGAGTTCTAATTCCCAGCACCACATGACAGTTCACAACTGTCCGTAACTCCAGTCCCAATGGATGCAATGCCCTCTCTGGCCTCTATGGGCATATGGCTTGCACATAGTGTACCGACATACATGCAGGCAAAATAACCATATACATAAAAATTAATAAATAATTAAAATAATTTTTAAAGTATTAGAAGTTACTAAAAAGTTCCTATTTTCCAAATTTATGATGAAAATAAAAATACTCATTTGATGACATATAAATTATCAGGTTTAAGACTAGGCTCAAATCTTTGACAGTTCATTATACAAAATGGCAATATAATAGCCAAGAAAATCATACCATGATTTTCAAAACGAGTAATATTTAACATAGGTTTTTGTTTGCTTTAGTTTTTAATGACTTTTTCTTAAAAATATTTATTTATTTTAATGTATAGGAGTAGTGTTTGCATGTATGTATGTGCATGTGTTTACAATGCCCTTGGAGGTAACAAGAGGTTGGATTACTTGGAACAGGAGCTAAGAATGGTTGTGAACCACCATGTGGGTGCAGGGAACTAAACCTGGGTCCTCTGCAACAGCAACAAGTGCTCTTAACTGTTGAGCCATCTCTCCAGACCCTTATGGTTTATTTTTGAGATAGAGTCTTATTATAGATTCTGTGACAGCCTAGAACATGTAAGTAGCAGATCCTCCCTCTATCTCCCAATTGTCGAATTACAGTAATGCTATTCTAGGATTGAATTCTTCATCCTGTGATCTACAAGTTTGGCCAAATTGAAGAAGTATAACCTGATGATAAAGACAAGAGAATTTTCATCCCAACAAAATGTTGAGTTTTGGGTTATTAAAAACTGCTTTACTAGTTCAAACTTCCCTAAAAATACAGACTGACCAATCATTTTTATTATATAAGGTTTCCCCTCATAGCAAAAAGCTAAAAACAAATCTAACACCTAGTCTACCTCTCAAAGTATGCCCTATGCCCCTGATTATGAAGGGTCTGTCTAACACTCACAGAATCACATGGTCTTCACCTAAACTTTGTCTTTTCTGCTTTACTGGATCCTTCTGGTGCTTCTGGACTGGATGACCATTTTCCACTGTTGTTCCATTCAGCAACTGATCATTTTGAGAACTGATACCAAGCTGCATGTCCAGGATTTCCTAAGAAAATAAAATGTGAATCCTTCAATATGAAAGTATTTTGTATATTTTAATTTACAATGGAATAAAGCCACCTCTGTATCCAATTGTGGGACTTACTTCAATTTGTTCACTTTGTCCCTCAGGTTCATCAGTGTCAAGTGCTGAAAGCTCTAACTCGATATCTCTATCAGGCTTTGTATCCACTGTATCTTCTGTATAATCACTCTATAAATAAAAAAAAATATTAATTTTAAACCTGTAGGACCTGGGGCCTCCTTTAAATTAAAATGGGAATCCTAATAATTTAGCTAAAGAATTAGTACAGAAGTCTGAGACTATACTTTCATTTCTACTCTAAGTTTTAAAAAGCAATCACTCATTATAAAAATGCACCAAGAAATAGTATACCGCAATGCACAACTCCAGAAAGCTAATCCATTAAGTATGACACCAATAGGTCCAGTTTCCTTACCTCTCCATTTCTCAGGTCAATTCCTTTGCTTAGAAGATTTAAAGTAAGGTGACGGCCTTCATCCAGGGAGCTCCACTTCTGCTGCATGGCCAGAGCATTAGCCTCCCTCTGAAGAAGTAATGAGTTACTCTTGGCCTCGATGAAGAAAGAGGAAAACATAAGCTCAACTTTCAATTATTAGTCTATTTTTTAAAAATAAAAGCTAAATAAATAGAGCTTACCTGCTGAAGTTCAATGCTCAAAAGGTCTCCAGTACTGGAATGCTTTCTATGACCAGATAAATCAGTAACAATGAATCTGTCCCTTTAAAGAAAAGTATGTTTACTGTAGTTAAAGTGAGATATAAAGCAACAAAAGCATTAATGACAGTATGTTCTCTGTAGCTATCAACACTGAATGTGTTTTAGTCACCATTCCAAAAGTAACATTTGTTTCAGACATTTGTTACGCAGCTCGTATTAGCAATGCTTATTCCACAGACAACAGTAGTAGTTTTTATATTTTAAGATGCATTTAAGTGCAAGAGTAAAGCATCTGAAGAAAATGAAAGTAAAGTTACCGTTCAATATAGTGTGCTGATGATGGGGCCTCGCCGTATGAACTCCACCTTGAATCAACAGCATTGACATAAGGGACATAATCTGCATGAAACACAAAGAAACAATGAATAGAAAAGCAGAAAATAAGCCAGATAAGGTGGTGCACATCTGCAATCCCAGAACTCAGGAGGCTGAGGCAGGAGGAGTGCTACAAGTTTGAGACCAGCCTGGGATACAGAATGAGACCCTGTTCCAAAAAAATAAAAAGACAAAAGAAATTCTAGAGGCTGGAGAGATGGCTCAGCAATTAAGAGCACTGACTACTCTTTCAAAGGTCTTGAGTTCAATTCCTAGCAACCACATGGAGGCTAACAACTGTCTATAATGGGATCAGATGCCCTCTTCTGGTATACAGGTATACATGCAGATAGAGCACTCATATAAATAAAATAAATCTTAAAAAAATCTTAAAAATCAGTATATAGATATGAACACATATTTTAAAAATGACTGTGTATTTTTTTCCCATTAGCCAAAGTTTCTATTTAAACCATTTCATTTTCAGACTAATATGGTTATTAAGTGGAATGCTTTTTATCTTACGAGTTAGGAATAAAAAGTACATGGTAGAAAATACTTTGATATTACTAAAATGGATCACCTGATACACTGATGGGCTTAGTTGCACTTCCTTGGGAAGCAGTGGCCTGGACAGGATCTGTTGTATGGTAACCTGTTCGGGAGGACCGGGAAATTGCACCCCATTTTGAGATAATAGGTCCATCACTAAAGGGAATTATAGGGTCTTCTTCTTTTGTCCTTCTCTGAGTTTCAAACAAATGCACTCTTCTCTTAACATCCCCACTGTCCAGGTCCTACATAAACCAAAGAATATCAGTGAAAGAGCTGCTGGTGATCACTGAAGCGAACAATAAAGTATGTTCTCAAAAGACACATAATTAGGCTTTTCTGGTCACCTTTACACTAACTTTATCTCTCAATGGCATATTAAACTACCAAACTATGGTTAAATAATTGAAACATTACATGAAATTTGTTTTAATTTGTTAAAATATTACCCTGCTACTTACAAATAAGTTATACAGCCAGAATATGAAAGACAAAAGTGTTCATTTTAAAACTCGAGATACCAACATTATCTTCCCTACCTCTAAAGCCCCTCTTTCCCCAAATCAAACAAAATCATACCATAAGCACAGCATTTGAATTAGCAATTACGTCTTTGGGCTCTGAATCAATGGCATTTATACAAGAGCCTATGGTGCCACAAGACCAGGGAGAATAATGGGAAAGATGGTCTTCCTCAAATTTTGTGCCACTCACATTCTCAGAGAACTGGTTAAAAAAAGAAGGGAAAAAAGGCAAATTAGTATAAAACCTAACTTTACAAGTCTGTAACTAATACTCAGTAACTATTATACAATTAAAGGATCATTTAGCTAATAGTTAAACTTTTTCTATAATTAATGTAACAGTGGGGTGTGCTGGCTCAATTCCATAATAACCATCACTTGGTAGCCAGAGGCAGAATTGCACAGAGTTCAAGGTCAACTTGAGCTATATATTGAGTTCCACGCCAGCCAGGGCTGTATGGAGCAGAATCATCTCTCATAAGGAATGAGATAGACAGATAGAAATAAATAAAGTCAGCCATGAGCAGTAATACCCATATAATAGAAAATAGCGTACCTTTACTTGTGTCTTGTTATTTATTCTATAATCTCTTTCAATTTTGTCCAATACTGAAATTTCATTTTATTTATTTATTTACTTAGTGTGCATGTACACAGGTACCATAATGTGTGAGTAGAAGCCAGAGGACAACTTGTGGGAGTTGGTTGTCTTCCTCTATCATGTAGGTCCCAAGAACCAAACTGAAGGTATCAGGGTCAGCAGCAAGCACCCTACATACTAAGCTGTTTTACTGGGTCAGACCTGTAAGTACTCCAACAAAAGTCCTGACCAATACTATCAAAAATCAATTAACAATAACACACTAACATGGTGTGTGATACTCAGAAAAAATAAAAAGAAGAAAAATAAAAACATCAAACAGATCACAGTCCATGTCTTAAAGCAGTCTGTAATCATTTTGAAAAAAGATCATATAGCAAATAAAGAAACATAATTAATAAATCATGCATTAAATAGCAAAAGAAATGCAAAGGCAGTCTTGAAGTTAGGAAAGAAAAAGAACAGATGTGAAAGGAAGCGTGAAGCGTTATAGTAATGTTACCAGTATACTAAAGTAGGTGTTAGGGTGATGTTGTAAGAATCATCAAATCTAATTTACTAATTAAAGAGATAGGGAAGCAAAGGAACAGAAAATTTAAACATTCTGTCCTGAGTAAACTGCTATTTGCCAATAACAGATCTGAATCTCAGAGAAATATTCATTTCTTAGAGTATACTGTATAAAAAAAATGAAAATACATCAATCACTGATAAGCCATATACTTGTTCTGAGGCAGTCTCAGTGAGATGAATATGAACAGGTCAAAATGAAGTGTTTATGAAATACTCACGAACAGAATCTGGGTGTTGCACACTCAGCACTAGAGGGATGATATAGGAGAACTGCTATGAGTTTGAGAACAGCCTGGGTTACCTATTGAAACACTGTCTCAAACAAAATTAGATGATGGAGAAATGGCTCAGCAGTTGAATACACTTACTGCTATTCCAGAGTACCTGAGTTTGGTTCCCAGCACTCACATTGGGCAGCTAGCAACTTCCTTGAACTCCAGTTCCAGGGAATACAATATCCTTTTCTGGCCTCTGTGGGCATCTATACACGTGGCATATATTTACACAGACACACACATTTTAAAAAGTAAAAGTAAATCTAAAAACAAAACAAACCCAACAAATTAATTTAAAAATGCAAGTGTATGTCAAGCTAGGACTATGCCAAGATAATCTGTGGCAAGAAGTACAAATGAAACAAATTTGACCACGTTGATAATTATTAAAGTGATATAATAATTGTATGCAATTTATTATGAGTTTTTGTATTTTTGTATGTCTGAAGCTTTTCATAATAAAAAGATTTAAAAAACTTGTTTTTTGTTGTTTTTAAATTTTTTTGGTACCAAAACAATGGGGGTGAGGAATAAACCAGAAAGAGAGTATGGATTGTTTGTTTGTTTTTTTCATGACAGGGTTTCTCTGTTGTAGCTCTGGCTGTCCTGGAACTCGCTCTGTAGACCAAGCTGGCCTCGAACTCACAGAGATCTACCTGCCTCTGCCTCCCCAGTGCTGGGATTAAGGTATGCACCACCACTGCCCAGCAAGAGAGTGTGTTTTAAAAGATTCTTCTCTAACACAGTATATTTATAGAAATAATACACATACATAAAAAATACAATAAAAAGTACAGGTCGAATAGAAATCATCCTGTTACAACGTTTTTTGTTTGTTTGTTTTGGTTTTTTGAGATAGGGTTTCTGTTGTAATTCTGGCTGTCCTGGAACTCGCTCTGTAGACCAGCCAGGCTGGCCTTGAACTCACAGAGATCTGCCTGCCTCTGCTTCTCAAGTGCTGGGATTAAAGGCGTGAGCCACCATCGTCCTGCTTCATAACCTTGTTTTGTAACAACAGGAATAATCAACATGGATATAAATAGCAAAAATAATACAGCAGATATTTCTGCACTTCTTGTAAAACAGAAAATAAAAATATTACGATTCAAATTACAGCATTTATAAGCTGAAAAATCTTGGGCAAATTACTTAACCTCCCTGGGTTATATATAGCCTATAAAACAGGGATAACACCTGCCCTCTAAAGTTTTAGTGAGAATTAAACAAAACAAACATTTTTTTTTTAAAGTAGTTAGTAGATAAAAGGTACATATAGTTCTTATTTTGAGCATATGCCAATAGGGTTTAGGATGAAGTTCAGTGGTAGAGCATGTGCAAGTCTCTGGGTTTGAATGTAGTCCCAAACTAACCCTAACAATAAAAATATAAAGTATTAATTCTATTGCTGCAAAGCTTTTGAAACCCTGGTAAAGGACTCTTGTCTTGAGAATCTCCTAACACCTAGCCATAGTTTACACATTTTTTTCTTAACTAAATTCAATGCCATATAAAACCACTACAAAATATCCAAAAGAGTTAGTCCTACTTTGAGGTCAGCTGTTTTGCATTAGTTTATAGTAAGTGGTTAAACACTTTCTTACATCCGTTCGGAAGTCTACACTGAATAGAGGAGAAGGTGGTGTTGGTGACTGTGTTGCCACAGGAAGAGTTGAAGAGACAGGTGCTTTCTGGGTATGGTACTGTGTCCATTGATCTGGTTTTCTTCTTATCTGTTCCTCACAACTGGTCTTCAAATGACCACAAGGTTCCTAAGAGGGAGAAAAAGAAAAAAAATCTTGGTCACCTGTAGAGTGGTAAATTTAACTGTGTTCTGTGAGAATAATGTAAAAAATATGCTCCTGTTTGGATACACACACATAGCAGAGAAACTGCCTTAGCACCCTGGTGTTTTTTTGACATACTGAAACAAAAAGGCTAATATATATTCAGTTGATGTCAAGTAAAAAGTGAGTACTCATTTTTCTAGTTTACAAGTTACTTGTATGTATGTGAAGATACTGAAAAGAACTATTGTCCTCATATCATCAGGATTGTTTTTAAACATTTGCATCAGCTCCTAACTGAACATTTTTGAACACTGGTATGTATCAAGTGCAGTTCTAAGAGCTTTGCTTTTTTAATTTAATTCTCACAAGAGCCTTATTTCTATCAAACAGATAAAAAAACAAAAACAAAAAACCCTGAACCATAGAAAAGCCAAATAACTTATCTAAACACACAATTAGTAAGAGTCTGTCTGGTCTGTCTAAGACACAAGGACTCCAACTAACACATGATAGTACCATTTCTATTTTCAACATCACTTACCCTTGGTAAAGGCACAGTTGTCCTTGGCTCATTTGGTGGCTGACAAGCCACTGAATAATATCCATCTAATGAGTTGTATCTTTCCCGTAAAGATGTCTGATAGACAGATGAGTGCATCACGTCCATTGGAGGTAAAGAATTGCTTCTAATAATGTCATCTCGTTGGTACATAGGTGGGCGCCAGATGCGCCTGCTGTCATACACAGGAGCATACATTCCAGAAGGTACTGGAGGAACTGGTCCATACTGCTGCGGAGGAGGAGGTTGGTAAGGAGAAGAATTCATTCGATCTCGAGGGGAAAATGTACTGTAATGATCAGCATATGGCATGGAAGCAGGTGGGAGGGAGGACTCTGGAACATTATTGGACCTCACAAAGCGAGGAACACAGGGAGTCACACCAGCTGGTACCGTTGGAGGTGGTGGGTAGTATCCTTGAAAATTGGAAAGAGGAATATTCAATATAACAGCTTAGTAGAAAACAACATTTTATAATGGTTTACGTCTAAAGCAGCTCTGAATATGAGAAAATATAGTAAACATTGATCTTTATTTACTTATTTATTTATTTTGGTTTTTCGAGACAGGGTTTCTCTGTTTTAATTCTGGCTGTCCTGGAACTCACTCTGTAGACCAGGCTGGCCTCAAAATCACAGTGACCTGCATGTCTCTGCCTCCTGAGTGCTTGGATTCAAAGCCACTACCACCTAGCTTTATCTTTATGCAGAAGCTGTATTATTGTCAAGATAGTATTATACTAATATCAACATTTAACATTGTTATTATTCCTTAAAATCAAAATACAGAGCTGTTGGCAGATGGAAGACTGATTTCTGTTTAGTGAATCTTTTATGTGAGATTTCTAAATAAGCAATTAGTTATATCACTGACTCTTATTAAGCATTTTGAGAGAAGTGTTAAAGATCTCAGAATTAATGTTATTCATTTTTCTTTTCAAATTGTACAAAAACAGGTGTAATGGTACTCTCCTTTAATCCCAGCACTCATGAAGCAGAAGCAGGTGGAGGCCAGCTTGGTATGTATAGTGAGTTTCAGACTAGCCAGGGCTATAGACTGTGAGACCCTTTTTTGAAAATAAATGAAAATATAAAGAGATGGCTCAGTGGTTAAAAATATTTGTGCTATACATACATGCAGGCAAATGCTCATATACATAAAAATAAATTTTTTAACAATGCACAAAAAAAACTCCACAAAACATTACCTTTTATATACCATTTTATCAAGGTCATTCATGGATTCTATATTTGATTCTTATGAATGACAACTATTAGTATCTAGGCAGAAGAACTAAATTCTCCTATTTTAATTTTGTGTAAATTAAAGATTTCTATATATCACCCGGAACTATAAACCTACTAGAAGAAAACATGAGAAATGCTTCAGTGTTCTAGAACAAGCAGGAATTTTTTGGAAAAAACCCCAAAAGCACAAAAACAAAGGTGAATCTTAGATAAGTGAAACTGTATTAAACCAAAAAACTTCTCATAAGAAAAAAATTCTCAGACTATAGAGACAACCCCTAGAATGAGAGAAACTATCTACAAGCTACATACATGACAAATGCAATTAAAAACAAATCAACCTGATAAATACAAGCAGTAGGTCTAAATAAACATTTGTCAAAAGAAGACATCCAAGTAACCAAATGCTATAAGAAAAATGTTTAGCATCAGTAATATTTTGGAATATGTAAATAAAAACCACAATGAAGTATCATCTCTCTTCAGTAAGAATGGGTATTATAAAAAAGGCCAGGATGGCAAGGTGGCTCAGTTGGTAAGAGCACCTACCATGCAGACCTAAGTTCAACCCACATTCAATCCCCAATCACAGATGTTGGAAATAGAGAACTGAATCACAAAATGGCCTTTGGCTACCACATGTGCATTGTAGCATGCATGTGACTCTGTATTCCACCTCCACACACACAAAAGACCAAAGATATCAAGTACTGACAAGGACATATAGCACTATTATTGATGGGAATGTAAATAACATGTGCACCTAGGTATATGAATGGTACAAATGTTAATAAAAGTATACCAGTATTAGAACAGCCTTTCTTGGTTTGTTCGTTTGTCTGTTTTGAGATAGGGTCTTATGTAGTATAAGCTTGCCTTGAACTCACTGTCTTCATCCTCCCTGACACCATCTACTAGAAGCACAGACTAACTAGACTTCTTAGGGAAGGAAGAAAACTTATGGGTTAGAGGGTAGAATTAATTTATTAATGTAGATAGCCTAACATGGGTGGGAGGGTGAAACAGGGAGGAATGGGAAGAGGGTGTTATAAAGACACATTGTATGAAACTCAAATTAATGAAAGTATTATAAAAATGTAGATACATTAGACATTCATTTATTTAGGGTAATAAAATACATCTATTTGCTTCTTTGTTCTTAGAATAACTAAAATTGCTTACCTGTTTGTGGGTATTGTGGGACATCAAAGGGTATCTGAGTCCTTGGATCTTGAAAATACTGAATGCTTTCTGAATGCTGAGGATATACTGGAACTCTAGTTAGAAATGGGCTGGATTTGGGAGGCACGGAATTCAGCTCTGTTCCAAAGTTAGAGGGCCCAGCGGAGGTAGCTGCTGCATTACTTACAGGAGTCTTGGGTGGAGAACCAATTTTACTGGAGAAAAAAATTAAAGAGCAAAGGTAAACTAATTATGATCACTAAGTCTTTCTTGGGGAAAATTTTCATAAAAATTTAAGGCAAAATTATCAACAGAAAACATGTCAGGTTTTTCCACAGGGGTAAAGATATTTGCCAAGAAACTCTAGTGCCCACCTCACATTGTAATTCACAAGACATATGTTAACATGTATTAACAGATCTCATGTTATGAGGAGGATAATAGGATATAAAATCGAATTCTTAAGTGTGTTGCAATATAGTTAAACATATTTCCAGATATATTCACTGAAGATATTCATTGCCCTGGCTGCTGAAAGCCTGGCAGGATGTGATTTCTATAGCTGAAACAACCTGCTTTCTAATGTAAATAAGAGTTACTCCCTCTTAGCTCAATGTAAAGAAGAGTTGCTGATAAAGAGGTCATTTGAATACTCCACGGGACCTGAGGCAGCAAAGGCAAGGTCTGACCTCTCCCATTTGTCCTGCAGTAACCCCATTATAAACATGGACATGGCTTGGACTGGGCGTGGCCTCGTCCCTTTTGTGTTGGTGGCACCCCAACATATAAACATGGAACTTCCACGATATGGTTTCAGGGGATTGAACTTGGGTCATTAGGCTAGACAGCAAGAACCTTTATCAACCCATTGAGTCATTTCACCAGCCCAATTCATTTAAGTGGTAGAGCAGGTGTCTAAAATATTGAAGGACCTGGGCTTGATTCCCAGATCAAAGGAAGAAAAGTTAAAAACTTGTACTGTAACTCATGGTTTTGAGGTATCATTGGCTTTTGATATAAGATTTTACAACTATCATCACTATCTAAACAGAAACCTGTGTCCACTAGCATTCACTCCCTATTTCCACTCCATTTTGTTTCTATGGATTTACCTATTTGGGACAGTTCCATTAAATTGATTTTGTATCTGGCTTCTTTCAGTAAACATAGTTTTTTTTCCTCTCTTGGAAGTGGATATTGAAAGCAGGAGCTTGTGTATGTTGGCAAGCGTACCACCACTAACCTATATATCCATTTTCACTTTCTTTTCCATTGCTTTTCTTTTCCTTTTTTGTTGGGGGTCGTGGTGGTGGCAAGATCTTACTAGTTTGTCAAAGCTGGCCTTGAATTTTCTGTGTCCTAGGCTAGCCTTGATCTTGGGTTCCTAATAATTCAACCTACCAAGTGCCTGAGACTACAGACCTCCACCACCAGGCCTGGTGTAGCAATTTCCAAGGTTGATCAACATGTGACACATCATAGTACTTGGGTGGTTTTTATGGCTGAATAACAGAACCCATTGTATGGATATTACAGTTTACAACATTATCTTGCCAAAACCCCCAGTATTCTATTTTCTAAACATACAGCATAAGGTTTTGCTAGCCTCATCAAGTTTCCATAGCCATATCAGTAACATAAACCTTCAGATATATAAATGAGAGTCTGGTGCTAGAGACCAAACCCAGGGCACTGTGCATGCTAAGTAAGCACTCTACTATTGAGCTAAATCTCCAGCACAAACATTCTGTTCTCTAAAGCTAGCCCCAATACTTCACACATATTTACCAACAAACTTAAACTATACTGTCTTGGCCTCTCAAAACTTCCATACTACACAAGGAACATGGATTATTCCTATCCTTTAATTAATGTGCTTCATTTGTATAGTTGCTTTGCAGATATCTATAGTACTATGAGACCTTTAAAAGCAGAGATAACTATTTTTCAGGTATTTCTAACAGTGCCAGTGACAAAGCTTAGGGTGGGTATACAGTAACATTTGTGAAGTAGTCAATATTTTTACGTATCTTTTCTCAAACACTTACTAGTAAAGATCATCCTTTTGATAAATCATTTTCCCCATTATATACCAAACTACACAAGTTGAAAATATCATACTTAGCTTATACAGTTTTCTATGACATGAAGTCATTAAAAGTTTACTGTGTGCCAAGCATGAAGCTTTTTCCCACAGTAGTTGGCATATGCCAGTACTGACAAACTTATTCAAGGGCAATGGAATTTGAAAATTCTTTAACTTGAATTTCTAAACTTCAAAGTATGGGAGATTCCAAAACTGGGAGTAACTTCCAATTATCTGAAAGTTTCAACTCTTTTCATAAGGAAAAAGCAAAAAACAAAAAAACATCTTTGTTAAATATAAATCTTATGTTGTCAGCCAACAACAATAATGGTGGTAAAAATGAAGCAGATATTTACTTAGTGGCTACTAATAAGCAAACATTGTTAAAAATACAATATTAACTTGTTTAAGTTTCACAATCAATATATTAAGTACTTGACCACTGAGCTATACATCTAGCCCATGAAGAAAGTATTGTAATTTTATCAATAATTTTAAGTAGACAGATAAAATAACTGTTTTAACATCCAATAGTAGGAAAAAGTGAGCCATAATTTGAGCTCAAAGAGCTTGGGGTCCTAAGACCCTGCCCTTAATTATGTACCATTACAAAGAATATAGTAGAAGCTGACTAAAACAGGGACAGACTCTCAAGCTTCTCACCTATTTAGGTTCTGCTTAGTTCCTTCTAGCATCTCTATGGAATCAATACTGAAACACAAGAAAATATAGTATGGAAACCCTAATTCTGGCCCAACCTCATTAATACAGTTAAGAAAACAAAACTCAAGAGCGATAGTGACTTTTCAAGTTTGCAGAGTGATTTAGTTGCATGGTGAAGATTAGAACTATAATTTCTTTGTATTTAGTGGTTTTTTTTCTATTGTATGAATAACTGTGCATAAAAATTTCAATTAACTATTATTGTACCTAAAGATAAAAAATGAGGTCATTTCTAAAAGGGATAAAGCACTCCATCATTTTCACCCAATACCTACTTTTCAGGTACAGACTCTGCAGAGGGTCCAGCAGCATTTTGGCCATTAGTGCCAACTTTCCCGACTTTCTTCACGGTCTCCAGAGTCCTTAATGCACTGTCAGTGCTTCGTGGGATTAGCTGGGAAACACTGTTTTCTGCATTTGAAATTCCATTTGTACTTGGAACAATTTTTCCAGTTGCTTCTGTACTTCCTATGACAGAAATGACATTTCCGGCTGTGGTTGTAACAGTGTTGTTTACACCAACTTTATTCAGAAGAGGAAACGTTCTTACAGTAGTGCTGATCTTTTTGTTCCTTAATCGGTACCTGTTTAAAAATAATCAACATATTTGTAATACTGCTCTCAATACTAACCTGAAAATGTAGAAATGAAAATATTTTTTAAAAAGGAAACAGCTCTGAAAAATTTCTTCAGTTAAATATCAAATACATGTCATATATGCATGTAACATACATGCAAATATAGGCACAAAGTATAACAAGCAAAGTTATACAGCACTCAAGCTTTCTGAAGGAGTGAGGTTTAAAAATCTGTATTTCATGGTACCAAAAAAAGCACCAAATTCTGAAAGTAATACAGAACAAACAGGAAAGGATTCAAGAGTTGAAAGCATT
This sequence comes from Cricetomys ansorgei, assembly GCA_026225945.1. NCBI lineage: Eukaryota > Metazoa > Chordata > Mammalia > Rodentia > Nesomyidae > Cricetomys > Cricetomys ansorgei. The sequence continues at coordinate 6,336,381 of JAMJFZ010002981.1, forward strand.
CTCCTGCTGTTACCAGCTTATACAAGCAAAGCGTAATTTTAAGGAAACAATAAAAACTCAAATTCATTTTTAAACTTTACACAAAAATATAGAAATTTTATATTATTCCTAAATGAAAAAAATATTTAGGCCACAGATTTTTCTGATATTACATTTATTTATGGAGACTGGATATAATATTGTAATACACAAAGCAATTTTATCTTACATTTCATATAAAAATATTTCCATTGCATATCAAAAAATTCACTATGGGACTAGAGAGATGGCTGAAGTTAGATTAAGATCACTGGCTGCTCTTTCAGAGGATCCAGTTCAGTTCCCAGAAACCATGCTGCAGTTCACAACAGCAACTCCAAGAGATCTAATGCCCTCTTCTGGCCTCTGCAGGCACTGCATGCATGAGGTATACAGCTATACATGCAAGCACTCATTATTTAATTTAAAAAAAATTTTAAATTATTGTAAAAAAATTATTTGATTAAAGAAAAATTCTGACTATTATGTAGTCTTAGTCCTGGTCCTTACCTCTTATAATATTCTCTCAATATTTCTAAGTAACCAACAAAATGAAAAATGTTTGGGGTCACCATGCTTAAATCACTATTATTTTTACATCCCAACATGGCGATTATGATGAATAATAGTAATAATAGTAATAGTTTCTCCTTTAGTTCTTCAGCATCTATAAGCATCTCTATATAATTCAATCCTTTCTCTGTCCCTGTCTCTCACACATAGCATTAGAAGAAAAAGGTCAATAAAAGACAAGTGTCCACAAAGAAGACTGGATAATAGAGGAATAGAATAAAACAACAAGACCAAAAAGCAAAAAGTCAACAACCCTTATAGTGACTAGATCACACACCATACAGGCACAGGGGTTGGGGACCCAGTGACTACTTCCTTAAGACGGAGGAAGAGCAAGAGCACCTATACTTCAGAAAAACAAATTGTTACCATCTTGTTTTCTTCAATAGTCTACTCAATGTCTTTGAAGCTCTTAAAGAAAATGGCCAGTTATTCCTTGCTTTCCAACCACAAAAGTCAAGTACATGTCCTTTCTTTAAAATGTATGTTTGTGTGAGTGTATGCACAAATATGTATGAGTGTGCCTGTGTTCATTTCTCAGCAAGGCTGTTAGTCAGCCTCAGCCATACTCCTACTGCCTCCAACCCTTGAAGCTGGGGTACAGGCAACTGTGGAAATACCTAGCTTGTTACAAAGGTGCTGAGATCCAAACACTATTCCTCATGATTGTGGAACAGGAGCTTTTAACCAGTAATCCATCTTTCCAGCCTAAAAGTTCATATTCTTAAGGTTGGTCAAACAAGCAATAAACAAAATTTTGTTTGTGAGACTCTAAAAAGAGGGAGAAGTAAAGCTGTAACAAAATGCTGTCAAATAAGTAAAGAAAAGGTATATGCACTAGTCTCCTGGTCACTAAAGCCATGAACTTACAATCTAAATCTCACATTTGAAATGGCCAATTCTTTTAAATCACCCAGGAGCACCTTCAAGTATTGCCTCACTCATTTTACCAACTTACTCCACTACCAACTACTAATACCTTCCTTGTAAATACATCTTTGACTCCCTAAGTCATAGGATATATAGGGAACGGCCCCCCCTTACAGAACTTACTTGATAAAATCCAGCTCAGTTAGTCTGTACTTGTTCACAAAGAACTAGCTATATGTCAGTGTGTGTTGAGGGGTACAATCATGTTGTAAAGACCTTCAAAATTTGAATATTTAAAATCGTCAAGAAATTCATTGACATTTTCTTCATGGTAGTCTTTAATGTATGCTATCCAGGGCAGAATTTTTGTCTTCCCTACATATCTCTCTATAATCAGTATACATTAGTGTCTTGTGCATGCCAGGTAAGACACATTTGTTACCTTGAATGAACTCAGCTTCAAATTTTGTATGGCCAAGAGAACTATGAGGTTCTCTGTCCTAATGCCTGCTCTATTTAAGTAAAAGATACAACTCAGATGTGTAGAGTAGAAAACTTGTAGTCACTGTTGATTTCTTTTTTCTCTTCCTCCCCCTTCTTCTATTGAAAATTAGAGGCTCTATTTTGTTTTGTAAAAAAAATGTTTCTTTATGTGTATATCTGTCTCTATGTGAGCATGTGTGCAGATGCCCGCAGAAGTCAAAAGACATGATGAATTCCCTAGAGCTGGAATTCCAGGTTGATGTGACGTGGGTGTTAGGAACTGAACTAGAGTCATTTGGAAAAATAGCAAGCACTCTTAACTGCTGAGCCATTTCTCCAGCCCTTCTCTTTTCTTTATAACATAGTTAATATATTCATCTTGTCAGCTCCATTTTAAAAATAAAACCTAATGACCATTTTCACCATTCATATTGCTACAGTCCCAAGACATGTTTCCAATCTTGCCTCTGGACTCTGCAGAAGTTAAACTGGTGTTCGACCATATAGGCATCAGAGTAACATTACTCATTCACAATAAATAAAGCTCTGCAGCAGCTTTCTACTGTGACCAAAATATGATATAATTTCCTTTTTCTTCTTCTTTTTTTTAAACTGTGGCCATTAAACGACAGGAACTATTTACTGTTCTAACATTAACAGCACCTCAAATGATACTGAGCATGTAACAATCTATTATAAATAATTCTTGAATTGACTGATCTTGGCTTTTTTTTTCTATTTCTCAGAAGGCAGTTTTTGGGGACTGTTTTTTGTTTTCCTTTGAGAAACGGTCTCTATGTAACCTTTGCTGGGCTTAAAATTTGCTATGTAGACCAGGCTAGCTTCCAGCTCACAGAGATCCATTTGCCTCTGCCTCCCAAGTGTTGAGATTAAAGATAAGTGCACCATACCAAGCTGTAAGGCTGTAACTCTTAAAACATGAGTAGAAAGACTGCTATGTGTCTACATTTTGTTTGGCTGAACCAAACTGATGAGACTGGGTTCAGTGAGAGACTGTCTTAAAATGAAAGTGGAGAGTTGTGCACACAGACACACACATTCAGGGACACACACCCTGACAAACATGGATATGCATAGGAACGTAATCTCAGTGATACAGCAACATAAAGTTTTAAAGCCAACGTGATATATTAACATTCTTTTTTTTAACCCTTAGTATGATCCCTTTTGTTTGTCTGAAGAACAATACTAAGAATTTGGCTAACTGGAAATATGAAACAAACTATAGATTATCTGGTTCTTCATTGGAAACAATGACTTTACATGAGAGATATTGGCTAGGTACAAGAAAGATAAAAATGAATAACCCAAAAAATTAATGATTTCCAATGAAAGCATACGGGTAAATGAGTAATTATGAAAAGACAAGTTTACAACTCTTAGTGATAGTAACTATATAAAGAACATTGCTAAGATTTCAATGTGTTCTTCAAAGTTCAAGTTTGGATTCTTAATCCTCAATGAAAAGGTTTAAGAGGTGAAACCTCCTAAATGATTTGGTCATGAATCCAATATGGTAGGGACATGTTCTCAGTTGAGGTTTTCTCTTTTCAATGACTTTAGTTTGTGTCAAACTGATGAAACTCTAAACACAACAGTGGATTAGTGTCATTATGCAGGAATAAGTTCCTAATAAAAGGGGAAGGTTTAGTTTCATTTTCTCTTCTCTTCTCTCTTACACACATATTTTTTTGCCCTTCTACCTAAGATGATGCTATAAGAAAGCTCTCACCAGATATGGTTTTTCATTCTTGGACTTTCCAATCTATGGAATAGTGAACAAAATGTTTTCTATATTATAAACTATCCACTGGGGTTTCTGCTGTAGCAGCAGCAAACTGAATGAGACAAGTACTTTGGCATCATGCTGACAGAAGGAACCAACACTGCTCAGGCAAGTCAGAGAAGCCTACAGAAGCAAGATTGACAGCTGAGCACGATTAAACACAGACAGAAAGGAAAATGTACAAGAAAGACTAAAACAAATGCATATAGTTGGGTGAAAATTAGTATTAACTGTCAACTTTACAGAACCTAGAATCACCAGGAAACAAGCTTCTGGACACATCTATGATACATTTTCTAGATAAATTTCGGTGGGAAGATACACCCAACTGTATGTGGCATTATCACACAAGCTGGGGTCCAGGACTGAATAAAAAGGAGAAAGTAAGATTGACCGTTCTCTGCTTCCTGACTGTAGATGCAAAGTGAACAGTTGCCTGCCACTAGGACTTCCATTTTGATGAACTGCACCCTCAAACTGTGAGCCAAAATAGTTCATCCTTCCATAAACTACATTTATTAGTATTTCATTATAGCAACTAGAATAGATATAAAATTGAGACGGTTGGTATGATAAACCTGATTATGCAATTTAAAGGCCTTTAAAGACAGTTTTGTAGGAAGACTGAAAAAATTTGTAACTCGGGTTAGGAAAGTCCTAGAACACTATAAACAGAGGTTAACAGGCCATTTTGGTAGAAATTTAAAAGACCACTAAGATAAATGAAGGGTCAGCTTATGATGTTTTAAAAGGAAATAACGGCTCCACTAATAACTAGGCAAGAGGCCATGTGTGTGATATTTTGGCCAAGAACCTAGCTGTATTCTGCCCATGTGTTCTGAAGTAGTTACAGTAACTTGGAGGAATGCATTAATTTGTTTGGCATAACTTCTTACTGCTCTCATCTAAACTAAGTAGACGACAGTGTAAGAAAGCAAAAAGTGGAGCTGAAAGACATAAGAACTATACAATTTGCTGAGGAAAACTGTGAAACAGACAAAGCAGGTCTGAAAACAGAAGTATGGTTAAAAGAAATCTTGTGCTTTGTAATGAAACAACAGGAACAGCTTCCTGAGAGCTGGCTCAGTGGTTAATGGCACTGGCTGCTCTTCCAGAAGTCTGAGTTCAATTCCCAGCAACCACATGGTGGCTCACAAATATCTACAATGGGATCTGATGCCCTCTTCTGGTATGCAGATGTACATTCAGACAAAACACTCATACATTAAATAAATAAAATATTAAAGAAAAGAAAATGTTAAAAAGAGCAAAAGCCAGAAAAAGTATCTACATTAACCTTTTGCCTGAAGTTTTGCTGATCTGTTCAACTGAACCTGAGCAAATAAGGTAAGGGCAAATAGAGGAGTACTTTCATTCTACACAGATAAAAGAAATAGGGGTTCCAGCTATAACATGATTTTTCTTTTCAAATATGACCTTTTAATGTTAGTCTTATGCTTAGTTTAATCTCTTTATGGGTTCAAAAAAATGGCTACTTTGTACTTTACATTATTTGTATCTTTGAAACATCACAAAAGTTAATACTGTATATAGCGTTCACTCAATGACCCAGAATTAACCCTTAAGATAAACATTTCTCCAGACTTACTTTTCAAGCTCTTCCTGAGAATGGGCAAATGTACAATTTGTTCCTCTTGGACAACCTCCTTGTTGTCGCAAATCTCGGCACATGCTAGTTTTATACTTGCTATTTGGCTGAGGCTACACAATGAAAACATTCAGCAGATGAAAAGAAGTTAAGTTATTATACACTCTTTGGACTTCATAACTTAATGATTATACCACCCCCTCAAGTCTTTTTCACAGTAGACAAGTAATTCTCATGCTGATACAAGTTCCACCCCATCACTTCCTATTGTGAGAGTGGTAGATACTCCTGAGGGAGCCTTCAGTCCTTCTCTCTGATGGTTATCTGACATTTATTCTTATTTGTATCTATTTATTTCTTAGGCAATATATTTTTCATGGAAAATACTTCTCAATTTATTGCTATCTTCAAATTGTGATAGCAAAATTAAACAATTTTAAAAGCACTTTAAAAAATGGCAAGCTACATCTTTACCCATTTAAAACCTTTCCAGAAAAAGTTGAAGTGAAAATTAACACTTCATTAGTTGATTTGCATGTACACTCTATTCATAGGCAAACAAAGAGGGAAAATATGAAAATGTACAATAACTGCTATAATATGCGTCAAACTTTAAAAAGTTGCTTTTATTTCTGTGACCTTAATAAGATAAAACATTTATCATTCACTTGCTATCTAAATATTATGGGTAGAAGAGTAAGAAGTCAACAGATTTTGGAATATTTTTAACCTTATCTCTGTCAGATATTGATAGCATACCCTTCAATATTCAAACCCTTTAAATATCATCTTGACAACAGCAATTACCCTGCAGTTAGTTGTTACGATTAGAAATAAAATATGTAAAACATTTCACATAGGAAGTGGCCCAAAATAACTCAACAAATGAAGTTATTTGGATAAGGGATTGTATTTTAACTTCCCTTTCTACAGTACACTAAAAATTCTGGGGAATTTCAAATTCCATATATATTACAAAACAGAAATTCACTTGAGAGACAGCAAAAGAGAAAAAAACTTTCCAATGTAAAAAAGAACTGGACAAAATGTTTAGAGGAAACAATAAGGTATACTTGGTCAAAAACATTTTGTAATTTGGTAAATTCATGTCCAAAATACCCTATTCTAAGCTCATTATACAATGAAATGCTAACCAAGTATAAGAAAACGTGAATTTCTCTCCCAAAAGTAAAGAATAAAAAGTATAATATGTCGCCCAGGGTAAGAATTGTAGCCTAGTCTTCCAGGCATGAAGCCCTGGGTTCAATGTCTGTACAGATAACACATGGACACACACATGCACATCCCCCTCCTACACATGCAACTTATAAGAGGAAAGTGTCATATAAAGAGTCCATTAGCCAGGCTGGATAGGTGGCTCAGCAGTTAAGAGTACTGGTTGCTCTTCCAGAGGTCCTAAGTTCAATTCCCAGCAACCACATGGTGGCTCACAATCATTGATAATGGGATCTGATGCCCTCTTCTGGCATCTGGCATGTGGGTGTACTTGAATAGTACTCATAAATAAACCTTTAAAAAAAAAAGTCCATTAGCCAATCAAATTGTTAGTATGCTCAGGGTGAAGCTGTGTTATACATAGCAGCAGTCAGAAGTGTAACAAATTAATTTACCTGGGGTGTCTCATGGCCTTTTCTACTATAATTTTGTATGAAGTCCACAAGACCATGAACCACTGTTTTAACAGCTACCATTGCATTTTCCAGTTGCTCCCAAGTTGGTGAAACAGCATCTAAATTAAGAGTCAAAGGGATAGGATGGGTGGGTGGGGGCGGGGGGTTAGAGGAGACAATGTCATTCCCTTGTGCTATTTACCTCAAAGTTCCATAAAATACAAGCACTGCCACATTTTCCCACATACCTGGATTAGGGTCTATGTTTGCAAGAAGTTCTAAATGAGGCCTCAGTCTATTTAAATTAGCTGGGTCACCTGTTCGTTGCAAAACAATTGTCAATTCTTGAACACTCTTTGCAAATGATTCTGGAGACTGTAGCTAACAAACAGAAAAGAGAATGATTTTCACTCTGGATTTTAGAACACACCTATATTCAAATGCTTTCCAATAGATCACTTTACTTAATAGGTTTTCAAGTGTCTTCAGATTTCGTAATAGGACAATCAATGATGAATTAAATTTTCACCTCAGAATCTGCCCTATGAAACTCATCACTAGACACTTAGAAAACATTTGTCAGCTATACTAGCTCTCTAGGGACAGAATGCAGATACAAGTTTTCAACTTTACGACGCTATAAAACAAAACATATTCAGTAGAAAATGTTCCATGTTTTACCTTTAATTTTTCCAAGTATTCACATTGTGAGACAACAGCACTGAGCTACAGCTCTCAGTGAGCCACATGAGGGTAAAAGCTAATACTCCACAAAGCCCAAAGTGTACAATGCTGCTAAGTTATCATGTTCATTAGGTGAGATACATGAAATGAATTTTCAGCTCAGACTGCATATTAGGCTATAGAGGAGTGTCTGGGCTATAGTATTGTATGAAATAAAAAGGGTATACAATCAGTACCTCTAATTTCACAAACCTTATCAATGATGGACTGCATGTGTGATTTATGAGCCAAGTCTCCATACAGCAGTGAGGACCACTGCTCAGGTGAAATACGGAGTCCTGCTTCCATAGCAATATGAACAATTTGAGCATCATGTTCTCTACGCAGTGCCTCATAACTCCGAAATTCCTCCTTTAGCTGCATCAGGGAAGAGTCTTCATCCCTTTTAGTAACCTAAAAGTGGGGAAAAAAAAAAAATCGAATTCATTAGAATTGGTCTGTTCTTTCCCCTTACCCAACTTTGGTACCCTTATCCTTCCTTTGGGTGCGGGGTTAGGGTGACAAGAGATATGTATCAGACAGCACACAAAAGTAGAAAATGTTAACACAAATCCTTTTGAAACAAAAGAGAAACTATGTAACTGTGTATTCAGTCCTTGTCTTCAGTAAGTTCCTTAGCATTTGGAAGGGAAGAAAGACTTTTAAAGAGAAAAATCATAGTAAGGGTGTTATTGTAGGGCACGATGGCAGCATAAACAAAAAGCAATTGAATATGACTAGTACAGAGAACGAAACTTTTCAGAAAAGGTTTTCTCTTGATCGAAGAGTATAATATACATCTTGAAGAATAGGACTGCTTTAGGAAAAGGGGGAAAATCAAATTATAAAGCAGCAAGTGATGAAATAGAAACATGAATGAGCAGAGGACAGAGAGTTATGATATAAGTCAGAGAAGACTCACAGATGGCCCTATGTACTGTAGTAAATTAGATATTAAATCCTGAAGGAGATGAAAAAGTCATTGAGAATTTTTACAGAAATGCTATAATCAGATACATTTCTTTAAAAAACATCATTTTCTTTGCTTGGACAGTTGTTTTTTACTGTTTTATTGAAAAAGCATCTTGCTTTCTTGTTTGAGGGACTGAGTGCATCACATCTTTGTAAGAGGGCTGGGTAGATTTGTAGGGAATATTATTCATTGTGTTTCTGTGAGAAATGACATATTGTAGTTTCAGAAAATAGAGTCCTATTTCTAAGGATGAGATTGTCTTTATATCTAGAACAGTGCTATGCAGAGTGAGTGCTTGTTTTTTAATTAATTATTTATTTTTTATTCTTACAAAATGCGTGTGTGTGTGTGTGTGTGTGTGTGTGTGTGTGTGTGTGTGTGTATGTCTACATGTAGGTCAGAGGAAAACCTTGGGATTGAGTCCTTGTTTTCCATCGTGTTTGTGTAGGCCACAAGCTTCTGGGGAAATCTCCTTTTACCTGTTATCTAGCTCATTGTACAAACTCTGGGATTTAAGATTCAAAGCACATAAAATCACACCAAATTCTGACACTCAGACTGGACAAATCATTTGATCTATTCAGAACTTAAATTTTCCTACTGAGCATGATGGTGTATGCCTAAAATACCAGCATTCAAGAAGCCGAAACAGAAGAACATGAGCACAGTTTGGCTTGAGCTATGTAACAAGACCCTGTCATAACAAACACAACTCTATTTTCCTTATTGGTGAAAGAAAACAACTCCAGATTACCACAGTGGTTGTTATGTGTATTGAGAGGGTCTCATTGTGTTGCCTAGTCGAAAAATTGCAGAAATTCCCTTGCTCAAACCTCCCAGGTGCTAGGATTACAGATGCCAGCCAGTATGCCCTGCTTCAGTAACATTTTTTTTTTTATTTCTGATGCTGGATCAGACAGGTAATATGCCCCCAAAAACATGAAAATGAGGAAATCAGTCATCACCTCAAAATAGACCATAATTCTCTTTGGAAATCTATAGATAGGTAAGAGTTTGGGACACTCAAAAATTTTTTTTGTTTGTTTTTGTTATTGTTTTTTGACAGAGGGTTTCTCTGTTGTAACTCTGGCTGTCCTGGAACTCACTCTATAGACCAAGCTGGCCTCAAACTCAAGATCTGTCTGCTTCTGCCTCCCAAATACTGGGATTAAAGGTGTAAGCCACCATCACCCGGGTTTTTAAAATTTTAATTAATGTACTCTTTTATATTTTATGTGTGTATACATATTTACACACACATACACACATATATTTATACACACACATATATTTATGTGTGTGTGTATAAATATATATATACACACACATACATACGTATGAATACCACAGGTGTGCTTTGTGCCCACGAAGGTCAGAAAAGGGTGTCAGATCCCCTGGAACCACCATGTGGATGCTGAGAATCAAACCCAGGTCTTCTTCGAGAGCAGCAAATATTCTTAACCACTGAGCCATCTATCACTCCAGCCCCAATCAATACAATCTTAAGCATTTAATAATGAGTGAGATGTGAATGTAACTTAAAAGCCTGTATTCTTCAATAACTCACTAAAATAAATAAAAATTTATTTTTTATTATTCAATAAAGAAACATCAGAGAAACAAGAGGAGGAATAATTAACCTAAATAGGGGCAGGGGGCACCAAAGCTTTACAGCATTATAACACATGTCTAAGCACCATAACAGCTGTAGAAAGTACTAACAGAGCCTAATCCAATTAAAGTACTAATATGCATCAAAACCATCTATGAAGGACTGGAGATGTAGTTCAGTTGGTAGAGTGCTTGCCTAGCATTCATAAAGCTGGGGTTCGAACCCCAGCACTACATAATAACTAGGCACTGCTGTGATGCACACCCATAATCTCAGCTCTTGGAACGTAAAGGATCAGAAGTTTAAAGTCATCCTCAGCTACATAACAAGTTCAAGGTCAGCCTAGGATAGATACAGGAGAACCTGTCTTTTAAAAAATGAACACAAGGGCTGGAGAGATGGCTCAGTGGTTAAAAGCACTTGACTGGTATTCCAAAGGTACTAAGTTCATTTCCTGGCAACTACATGGTGGCTCACAACCATGTGTAAAGAGATCTGATGCCTTCTTCTGGTATGCATGAGACAGATCACTCATATGAATAAATAGATCTTAAAAAAAAAAACACAAAAATCAAACTATCAATGAAACTTTGAAGACATACTCTCAAATCTACTAAGTGAATTCCTGGGCTAAAGCCCAGGAACATACACATATATGACTTAGATGACACTGGGACCACTACACACACTAAGCCTAGGAACATATGCATAGATAACTCCAATGATGTTGGAACCACTACACACACTATATAGGCATGAGAATCACTAACTCTCTTTGTTCTGATTCCATGCTTGGTAAGCAAAGGATATCTACAGAAAAATATCTACCAACATATGAATATTATTTATTTGGTGTGTATATATAGCACATGCACATGCCGTGCACATGTGTGGAGGTGAGAGGTCATGTTGCAGGAGTCAACCCTCTGCTTCTACCATGTGGGATCTACACATCGAACTTGTCATCAGGCTCAGAAGCCAGAATCATTATCCACGTAGTCATCTCATTTGCCATTAGTTATAATTCTTATTAGGAATTACTTAAACTGATGATCTGTTGCATGTGACCATAATTATAGTAATCTTGATACTGAGGAAAGATCATATACCCACAAAAATCTGGTTGCTAAGCTGACAAAGGTGACTAAAAGACACTGAACAGTGATTATTGGACTGTGATTAGTTTTCTAAAAGTAAATAACACTGAAGTGATACCTTTTGGCATTTAAATCTGTGTATCTTTAGCATTTAAAATTACATAGCAGTAAGAATGAAATGAGAAAATTGAAATATATCCTAAACTAATGTGATGCAAGATAACATTGGAACTATAAATATGTAACAATCATAAACCACAGAACAGTGTGGCTATAGAGAAAAAAGAGTCAGGCATTTCAGTGAAACACAGTGGGAAAGCCTAGTCAGTCACCTGTGATTAACACATGATCTCTGTAACTTGGCTGCTTAGCTGAAAACATGATGTTTAAGGAAATAGAGCATCACTTAAATCATTACTTCTTTTAGGAACTTGAAATCAAGCACTATGACTATCAGGTAGAGAGTGTCCAAACCTCATTAGCAAAGGTAAATGAACACATTTAAATATACTTCCATTATCAGTTTCCTGTTTTCTAAATTAGAATACTTCCAAGGAAACCTTTTTCAATCTTAGAGGCTTAAAATTAGCAAAGGAACCTAGACATGTGTGATTTACTTCCACAAAAGCTTAGAGGTCTATTTACAAATCCCTGTGTTTTTCAGGTGCTAGCTAACAACCTTCATAAACTCTGATAGATAGAAAAAGGTAGCTCTTCTCATATTTCAGTGACCAAAATAAAATTCTATTTTAAAATAGTCTTCACATTCCATAAAACAAAACAATCTCTTCAACTGATTTCTTGTGGACTATTTTCACATTAAAAACATTAACCACTACACAAAAGATAAAGAAAACAAGGGATTACAAACATTTCCTACTCTTATGAAGTCTATATTACAAATTGGGACTCTTTTTATTTGTTAAATTGTTAAAATGAGTGAGACTTCTTTAGTTCTCTTTTACAAGTTTCTGTAAGAGTCTAAAGTTAGGGTTTTACATATGTTCAATTCAATGTTTCTGAAACCAATAGGAAGCAACAAGTACCTGGTATTAAAGATGAATTAATGCAGAAGTAAAAATGAACCAACAATTTCTCTGAACTTTGGAAGTATTCTGTATTTCTTGGGTCCCTAGACTAAGTAACATGAATTTGAGGAAGCCTCTGTCTCACATATAAGCAAAAGGTCTTCAGACAACTGTACAGCACTTACCTTAAAACAAGAAGCTCGATACAGTAGTTGCACAACATGACCAATACTTGTTTTTGATGCCTGAGGAAATCTTGGTTCTAGTCTTTGTACAACAAAAAGTACCAGAACTTTCCTTGAGAGAGCAGAACCGTCCTCTAATGCCAGCAATACCAACTTCAAGGCTTCTTCTTGCATAGCTAAAAACAGTAAAGGAACAAAGACTATAAAGGTGATGTCTGTTAAAAGTATGTTTGTGTGGGGGTTAGAGAGATGGCTCAGTGGTTAAGAGCGTTGTCTGCTCTTCCAGAGGACCTGGGTTCAATTCCCAGCAACCAGAGGGCAGCTCAAAACTGCAATTCCTATTTCAGGGGATCCAACACCTTCACAGACATACACGCAGGAAAAACACCAATGTACATAAAATAAATACAATTTTTTAAAAAATGTATTTGAGTATCAACTTATGATGATTCACTACACACAATCTATATCTAATTAACATGAAAAGAGGAAATCACACACATAAAAAAACAATTCATCTTAAAATTAATCAAGGGGTAGCAAAGTAACACAGCAGGTAAAGGTACTTGTTGATCAAGGTTAGCAACAATTTAATCCTCAGAACCTAGGTAAAGGTAGAAGAAAAGACTCCACAAAATTGTCCTCTGATCTCTACATGTGTGTCATGGAACACTTGCACTTAAACAGAGCCAACACACACACATAATACAATATTAAATTTTGTTTGTTTTTGTTTTTTCAAGACAGGGTTTCTCTCTGTGAAGCCATGGCTGTCCTGGAACTCACTCTGTAAACCAGGCTGTCCTCAAACTCAGAGATCAATCAGTCTGCCTCTGCCTCCTGAGTGCTGGGATTAAAGGTATGTGACACCACCACCTAGCTACTGATGTTGTTTTATAAACTAGAAAAATACAGAATCTTCTGGGTCAAATCACAAGGAAACATCAAACAAACCCAAAATAGCAAATTTCTATAAAATAAATGTTCTGTATTCTTCGAGAATACCAACACCAAGAAAGACTGACAATGGTCCAACATACAGAATACAAATGGCTAGACATAGTGCCATGCCTATAACAGTTGGAAGGCTAAGACAAGAAGCTCTTGAGCTCCAGGTTAAGCCTAGGCTTCTTTATAGTGGGGTCCCAAATACAAATAAACCCGCATCACTAAAAGATATAATAACACGGTAAGTGACTGCGAGCTGCATCTTACTCCAGAAGAAAACAATGTTATAAAATACATTTGGGAATAATGAACACTATTAAATATGAACTCTACACTGAAGCACAACATTGTCATCATTTTTTTTAATTTGATGACTATTCTCTTGTCACAAAACAATAGTCTTGCTTTTAGTAAACTTGTTAAAGTATAGAGTAAAGAAAGGGAATAAAATATGTAACCTATTCTAAAATATTTCAGAAAATAATTACCAAATGTGAAAAAATGTTAAAACTACTACTACTATTCTTCAGTGGATTTAAAGTTATTTCAAACTAAAAACTTAAAGCTAGACTGTTATCTATCAAAGCAATGGAACTTTAAAACTGAGAGATCACACAGAATCTAGATTCAAAATTGTCCAACTGTCCCAATGTCTCTCACTAAAAATGTTTCCTAATACCCTGTCTCTAAAAACCAAAACCAAAACAAGTTTCCTGAGATCTGAAGAGAGAGAGGGCTTAATGGTTAAGTGCATTTGCTACTTTTCCAGAAGTCCTGAGCTCAGTTCTGAGCACTTATGTCAGTCAGCTCACAACTGCCCATAATTCCAGTCTCAGGGTATCTAACATCTCTTCTGGCCTCCTTGGGTACTTGCATACTTGTGACCTATGCTCACATAGACAAATAAACTTAAATAACAATAAACCTTTAAAGAAAAATGTTTACTATGCCTGTAAAATGCATGTAATTCTAGCTGAGGCATTAGTACTATATAGAGTTGGAGGCTGGCCTGTACTACACAGAGTATTCAAAGTCAGCCTTAGCTACACAGATTATTTTTAAAAACCCTAAACTGTCCAAACAAAATACATTTCCTATATAAATTCTACTCAAATTACATCTCTAAATCAAAAGAGAACAAATCTCCAAGAAACAGAGAAGTATTTGATAACTTAGCATAAAGACTGTTTTAAACAGGACATATGTACGACATATGACATGTCATAAAGGAACTGCCCCTTGCTGGTTTTAATATTTCTTATGTTTTCCAAGTGTTAACAATCAATTAAAAATTTAAAATTTGTATCACACTCCCCAACAAATACTTTCCTTTCCTTGATGTACTACCTGTGCAGTTGTAGGCCCCTCCCTAAATCAGTTTTCTAATTTGCAAACTGCAGATGAGCCCTCTATCTTACTGATGCCTGAGGATTAAATGAGAAATTTATTTAAACGTACTGTCTATTAGAATAGACTATGACTTGCACTATACTATGTCAGGGTCTGCAGGATTTTTACTTGGCCCTAAAAATTGCATCCTCGAGGTCTGATAACCAATAAAAACACAAGATGGTGATCTATTTTACCTGGCCCTAGAAATTGGCATCCTCGAGCCCTGACAGCAGCCCACAGGTTGGCAGAGAGCTGCTGAGGGTTCTGGTGCTGCAGTATCAGTTCTGTCACAGTCCTTTCTCCCAGTGAACGGGCCGCTCTCATGGCTCTGACACGACCTTCTTCCTCCACCAGTTGACAGTTTACAAGTGTAACTAATTTCCTTTGCATTGGACGGCTCAGGGCACTCTGGTTCAAACTAGCTACACCTTTAACAAATGGAGACAAAGAAACAACAATTTTCAATTAAAAAAAGACAATTCTCATCACCTGTATTTAATTATTAAATGATAGTTCTTTATGAGTCTCTTGTTAGATAATTTTATTTTTCGAACTGAATATTCTGTCCCTGTTTATTACAATTCCATAGTAATAAAGAGCCTAATTCTTAAATATTACAGATTTCATATAGGTGTCTTGTTCTACAGGCTGGATCTGTCCAAAGACTACACTGGGATTTACTTTACTCTCTGCCTTTAATAAAGTTACCTGGAGATAAATTTACAGACAAACGAATACAAATTTAAGCCTTAAAAATAACAATTAATAATGGTTATTTTTTTTAATTGCACACAAAAAATGTGTACAAGACGGTACACTGTACAGTAGTACACACTGTAGTTCTTGTATTCCCTTCCTTAGAACCCACTAAGGGCACTGCTTGCAAGTCCTCCCCACTTCTGTATCATACATTTTTCCTCTGCTTGTTCACTTCCATCAGCAAAATACATAAGAACAAGCATGCCACTATTTCACCTATCTTAAAAATGTCGACAGATTTTTTTAAACTGATCCGTTCCCTTTACTAGTTGTCCCATTTCTTTACTTCTTTGTGTAGTAAATCTTCTATTATGTGCCTTTCTTGCTCATCTTCCCGCTCCCCCACCTTGAAGACCGTCTCAATACATAGCCTAGCAGGCCTTAAACATGTTATGTAGCCCTGGCTGCCCTCAAATGCCTGATTCTCCTGTCTTCAGCCTGGCTATCTTGTACATTTTCTATATACACTATTTCCAACATCTTGCTTCACAATCTTGAAAACCTATTCCAGTTAAGGTTTTGCCACACTATTTCTCACACCAAACTGCTCATCAAGACAATTACATCTACTTTGCTAAATACATGTTAATCCTAAACCCTTATTTTGACTTCCCAGTTAACATTCAACAGATGACTTTTTACTCTTTTTTAGCATTTTATTTTGGTTTTCAGAACATTCAATTTTCTTTTCTTCCTTCTAGTATCTTTTGATAGTTTTTAACTCCCTACCCTGATCTACCAGCGTTAAAAAAGACTCATTATATATATGATCTCATCTCATTGCTCTAAAAAACATTAATATTATAGTTATAAGCGAAAGTTACAAACCAAGCACCTCACGCTTAATTCAAAACCCAGAAATCAACTGGCTATCCAATATCATCTCACTTAGGTATTTATTACCATTTAATATCTTATATCTAATACCATCTAATCTTAGACATCTCAACTTACTATAACCAACACTAAACATGAGCTTCTTACCCAAACCTGACCTACCTCCGCTATTCCATAAGCGGCAACAACCCTCTCTGCACATACTCAATCAAAAACTTCAGGAGTTACACTTGCCTCTACTCTGCCTCTCAAACTCCAAACCCAGGAAATGTTCTTGTCTTTTCAAAATGTATCCAAAATTGGTACCAAGCTCCATTTATTCACTTTACCTCAATTGGATTTTAACTGTTTGCTTCTACTTTTGTCCTTCTCTACAGTCTCAATAGAAGAGTCAAAATGATCCTTTTAATATTAGTCAAATAATGTCACCATTCTGCTATACAGTCTCAAGAGTCGAAATGATCCTTTTAACATTAGTCAAATTATGGCATCACACTGTTCAAAACCATCTCCCAACATTACTCAGAGCAAAAGCTAAAGTCTTTAAATGGTCTGAAAGTCAGTGTATTGCTTTGACTCACTGAATTTCATCTCAACTTTTCTTCTGATACTCTGCTCACTCACATTATTCCAAGCATACGCTCCTCTTCCCAGGGACAATACACTGGATGGCTTTTCCCTCTGCCTAGAAAACACCTTCCAGAATCCACATGAGTACCCATCTCACCTCTTTCACCTCAATTCAGTTTCAAAAATCTCAAAAGTCACATTCTAAAGCCAGGAGTAGACATTCTTAAAATCTGTAATCTATCTTTATCCACTTACCCTGACATTTTAACCCCTATGTACTTTCCCTTTTTATTCCAATTATCATTTAGACTATAAAACCTAATTCATCATACTATTATAGTTTTTCCTTTTATAGAAGTACAAGTATTGTACTTAGGTTCAGGTTGTATTTTCCTGTTTACTAAAGTATTTCAAGCATCCTAAGCTTTATGGACAGACACAAAATAAATATCTGATTCATTCAGTAACTGTAATATACATTTATAAAGAACAGCTAGCCAATCACTGAGAAAGCAGTGATAAACTACAATCACGCTTTGTCAAAGTGATTAAATTTATTTATTACACTCGTACACCAATCCAAAAGACCGTGAACTCCATGACAGGAAGTGACTCTAGACATTGTTAAAAGATCAACACTTGACCAAGTCTTACAAACCAATAAAAATGCTTTTGTTTTTTTGTTTGCTTTTTGAGACAGGGTTTCTCTGTGTAGTCCTGGCTGTCCTTGAACTAACAGAGATCCACCTGCCTCTGCCCCCTAAGTGCTGGGATTAAAGGTGTGCACCACTACCGCCCAGCCTAAAAATAATTCTTATGAACTTACCTTTACCTCCACTTAGTGGTTTTAAGTAGAGTGCCAAATCTTCAACACATTTTTTTGCCACTTCATAGTGTTTATTCTCACCTAGATTACTTAACTTTATTGATTGATGATCTGGTACCTAAAAAATGAAAAAGTTGTAGAGATGCATTCATTCAACTTATGCAACTTCTCTTTATGTACTTGCTAATAATTTTGGTGAGTATAAAACTGTATACATCAATGCCATTTAAATGACCTTAAAATGAAACTGAGAAGTTAATAGTATTTTATTAATGTTAATCTTTTAGAGTTCATAACTGCCATACTAATGAAAGATGTTAATATGAGGCTGAAGAAAAGACTCAGAAGTTAAGAGGATGTACTTACTGCTTTTCCAGAGGATCCAAGTTCAATTCCCAGTACCTACATCAGGCAACTTACAACCACCTGTAACGCTAGCTCCCAGGGATCTGACATCTTTGGCCTTTATAGGTACTGTATTCACATGTACATATGCATATACAGTCACAACACATAAAATTCAATTTTTTAAAAAGATGCTAATATGAGGGGAAGTAGTGAAAAGTTGTACAGGTCTTCTTGGTACTAGGCCTAAAAGTATTTCAAAACAAAATTCTGCCTCCAATCCATAGCATTTAGTACTTCCTTCTACACGATTTACCTATTAAATTTCTAATTTATCATCTATACCCCCCTTGACAGAATGTAAGTACCAGAGATGTAACTCAGTGATGGGAATTCCCAACTAGCACATGTGAGGCCCTCAGTTTACTCTCCAGCACCAGAAGAAAAAAAATTATAGGCGTGGGTAAACCTGGGGCTCTGCTACTTCTATGTGTATGTAGCCTTGAGAAAATTATTAATTGGTTCGTATCAAAGTCCACATCTGCAAAATGAAGATGTATACATGTTTCGTAATGTTATTAGAGGAAAGTTCAATTCAGCCCAATAGATACTGATATGTACCAAACATATATATAAATATATTTCTTATGGTTCCATACTTTGGACCTATCAATAACTAAAAGCGAAAATGTCTTGCCTCAGAGAGTTTAAATTCTATAGAGATAAGAGACAGCCAACAAATAAACAAGAACATAAATGAACACTATGGTGGTTGCACAGATGGCCCAGCAGTTAAAAGTGCTGGCTGTTCTTGCAGAGGACCTGGGTTCAGGTTTGGTTCTCGGCACCCACATGTTGGCTCATAACTGCCTGTAACTCCAGTTCCAATGGATCTGACGTCCTCTTCTGACCACAACAGGAACCAAGTCCATACACACAGAACACAACATACATGCAGGCAAAACATACATAAAATATAAATAAATATATCTTTTTTTAAAAAAATGAATACTATGTTAGAAGGTGATCATCAATGAAACTCCACTACAAACATAAAAGGAATGAGAAATGCAGAGTGGGCTGGAGAGACGGGTTGGTGATTAAGAGCCCTTGCTGCTCTTCCAGATGACCCAGGTTCAGTTTCTAGCACCCATGTTGGGCAACTCACAATACCAGTAATTCTAGCTTCAAAGATCTAACACCCCCTTCATAGCACCTACATGCATGTGATATTCATGTGCACTCATGCATGCTTGTTTATGTTCACATGCGCATACAGACACAAACGCAAAGATAATTATTTGGGACTGTACACATCCCTACATATAGACACACATACACAGGCAGACACACTCACACAATTAAGAATATATAAAAAAGGAAAATTGGAGAAGGGTTGCAATTTACTGGTTTAGTCAGGATAAGCTACTTGGAGAACTGCAACATTTGCAACTACTTGAAAGTAGAGAGGGAGGAATCACTCTAGGAAAAGACATTTTCAAAATCCTTATGCATTAATATACATAGCATATCTGAGAAGTGGTTAGGAAGCCAATATAAGCAGAGACAGTGAAGAGATGAGCCTGAAAAGATGTAACACTGTACAGATCTATAGGCTATAAATAATGCATTTATTCAGAAGGAACATTAAGACTACTTGAGATATAGCAGAGACAATATAGTATTGATGCAAAAAGCAAGTAGTTTATTGGATCTTAAAGTGCCACTGTTGGCAAGAGACAACATTATTTTATGATACATCAGGGAAAACAGGCTGCCAATTAACTAGACACTACTGATTTTGGAGTCCTGCGTAGCTTGATTTTAAAACAGTGAAAGTAGATTTTGAGCATTAAAAAGACAACTTTACCTATCAAGATACTAAAGAAATGATTATAGTGAATTACTGAATTTCCTAAATAAGCCAGGAAATGTTCTTATAAAACTCTAAACCCCTTGCTTTCATTAGTTTTGGGGTTTTTGTTTGTTTTTTTGTAGATGTTGTCACTGAATTGTAGATCTTCCTGCCTGGAGTTTCTACGCATGCGCCCCTAGACTAGGCCATTACTTTCTTGCTTTATCATGTATTGTACCATGTATGGAATTTCATCTTCTTCCTCATCAGTAAGTAGGGTAATAGTCACCTAAAGAGCTAAGGTAACAATCAGAAATAACATTCAGAATATTTCTTTCCATATGAGCCACAGAACAGACTTGCATCAAAGAAAACTTGTTTATCAAATCTAGGTTCTTGCTATGATTCAGTGAAATTATATAATATGAAATAATCATTGCATAACATACAGGGGCATAAGATACTGTTAGAATTTGTTACTGATATTCTGATATAATTTATTTTCTCACTTACATTATCTAATTAATACTAATATCCTAAAGCAACTGAAGTTATAAACAACATCAAAAGTCTCTACCCGAGGGCTTTAGTTGGTTTGTTTCTATCTAAACCTTTGATTATATTTTCACATGACTTAATTAATAAACACTGGTATATTCATGCACTTATATACATAAATTCCGGCCTTGGTATTGAGAAAACAAATATATAACTATAATGAGATTCACTATTTTGCATAAGAATTTATAACATTAAGAAATATCTTTTTAGGAACACCTCACAAAAAGTAAACACACTGATATCTTTTAGGTTTCAACTACCATTCAACATATACTGGCTAATGAACTAGTCTTGACAACTGATATATTAAATCAGTAAAATACTGGACACTTACCTGGGCTCCAACTAACTGAAGGAGTGCAAAGTTGACAGGGAGCACATCAATGTCTGTGTTTATGGCAGTCTGGTCAAAAGGACACGCTTTTCGGTGAAGTTTATTTAAACAAGTCTTGCAAACTGTGTGTGAACAACCTAAACTGATGGGTTTGTGCACATTCTCATCAAATTCATTATAGCAGATTGGACAGGACAGAAACTCTGTCCATTGAGCGGCCTGAACAGGCATTATGGAAGCTGATGCTCGGCTTAGCAGTCTAGCAGATCATTATTTTGCTGTGTAGTGTTTTGTAAGCTGCAAATGGACAAAAGTAAGAATTAACCATATATTAGTCATTCAGTTAACTGTTAAAGTCAACAAGCATCACTACAGAATCTGAAACATTTCTAAATATAGGCTTTAGATATCACTATAAAAATAAACAAAAAACTCTATGCTGAATTACATTTTGCAAATTTACCCAGAAACAATTTATTAATAGTATTTTTTTTTCAACTAAACTCTAGCAGTTGTTCATGTAATAGTAATTAAAACTCTTATGTGTTTTTCTTAGTGACCAAAAACATCTTTTCACATTCTATTTTTTATTATATTTAATGTTTTTATTGTATGTGTGTGTGTGTATGCTTGTGTGTATGTATGTGGGCCCATGTGTCCCATGGCATGCTGCTCAGTTCTCTCCTTCTACCATGTGGGATCTGAGGATACAGCAAAATACCATCAGGCTTAGCAGTAAGCATTTTTACCATCTCGATGGCCCTCCACATTCTAACTTTAAGAACAAAAACTACTGGACTGTTGAAGTTTGTTTCAAATGTTTTCCTTGGATAACCACTATCTCAAAATATGTTGATAATGGCTTAATAAGCTAATAAGTTTCAGAATCTATTGACCAAAACAATACTGTAGGGATGGGATATAGCTCAGTTATATAGCATCTGCTCAGCAGGAAAGAGGCCCTGATTCAATTTCTAGCACCACACTATCACAACAAACACTTTAAACACCTTGGCACTAGGTCTATGGTATGGTTAGGATGTGCTTCTAGAAGCTGTGAAATCTACAGAGGACTGTGATGACAGAGATGTTGTCTATAAATGAAAAAATAATACAAGAACGATGCCAAGATATAGCAAAGAAAATATTGTCTAGGTGCAGTAAGTACTCGCTGCTAAGCCTGACAACCAGAGTTTGATCCCTGGGACCAATATTGTGGAAGGAGAAAACCAACTTCTATAAGTTGTCCATTTACTCACACAGTGTTATATTCAACTCACCCTCCACAAAATAAAATGCAAAAACAAACAAAAACCCAAAACCAAAACCAAAAAAAACTAAAAAATTAGAATCTAAACTTTCAGTCATAATTCATTATAATACTTTTAACAAAAGTAAATGTGTGTTTCTTCTTCTCCCTCCCCACCCCCCTTTTGGTGTATCTAAACCTTGTCAGGCCCAATAAAGTTGGTTTAGAGAAGTAAAACATTATTCTCTTTAAATAATTTTATGCAGGAAAAAAAACAAAATATAAAATTCCTATCTTTGCACTGGTTAGAGTTGGCACATGGAAAAATAACTATGAGAAAATAATCTTATGTATTTTGTTTAATAGTTGCATAGTACTTGGTAAAGCAAAAGATTAACAGTCTAAATTATAATACGTAAGTCACAAATCCTCAATATTTTCCAACTTAAAACTTATGTAAGTCTGACAAAGGCCATCAGGTAAACAACAAACCTAGGTATTTAGGGTAATTAAATAACCAAGACTTCTCTTCATACAAATATTTACCAACCAAATACATTACACACACAAAACACTAGATGCTTGAAATAGTCAGCATCAGAAGGAAGAAGCATATAACAGCAACCACTCCCCTGTATTCCAACAAACGAAAACTCCAGTGACCCTTTATTGTGCTTTAATATTAAAAAAAAAAAATTTAAAAATTACTTGGTAAACGTGAATTACAGGTCTTACTATATAAAAAAGCATCCTATACATTGTATAAAACTTTACTAAACAGCTCCAATATTACACATTAATATTACATACTAATATTAATATTACAGTATATTAGTATCGATATACTTTCTAAGCAACTCAAAATTTTCAAGTTATAAACTATTTTTACACTTTATCCTAAAATTGTCAAACTGATTAGAACCACCAATCTAAAACTAGCTAGTCTGCTTCCAACTTTAGAGATAAGCAACAAGCAGGAGAGCTAATCCTCCCTGAAACTAACATATCTGATGTCCTGTTTTCTGGGTGCAGAATTTTAAATCCAGGCAAAGGATGACTTTTATTTGAAATCTACACCTGAAGCTCTGAATTAATAACATTAATAATATCTTTTCAGATGGATGTTTGTGTAGAAACACTAACTCTGTTGAGTTAGGGTATCATAGGCTGCTGGGCAACAGCAAACAAAGAACTAACACTCCTTCCTTGGGTTTCCAAGACAATCAACCATCAGGACAGCACTCCAGATCCACCTGACAGTTTTGTAATATATGTATATACATATAGATGTGTGTGTGTGTGTATATATATATATGTACACACACACATTTTTCTCCTGCTGTATGCCAGACTCTGACAACAAACTTATGAACTAAACTTTCCTTATATGGTATGATTTGATTCCTAAAAATGTCTTCCTTCAGTACTATAATCAATAAATTCTAGGTTCTCAAATAAGAAATTTACATTTTTACCCAAAACACAGAAACTTGCATAGCCCATTAAAATATTTAATTAGTGACAAAAATAGAATTTCAATTCTCTGTTAAAAGGTACTTCTTAAGCTTATCTACAAAATAGTTTCACAGCTACCTAAAATAACAGATATTTTATTATTTTTATATTTTTAAGAGAAGCATATAAACAATAAAGAGCTAAGTATATTAATTTATACAATTTTTAGGCTTATAGTGATGTATTTTAACAATGAGTTATTTGATTCAGTAGGTATCTTAATTGCTGCTAATATTTATAGTGACTAATAAAGAACTTATCTCTAAATATATATCTCAAATGTTTTAAGTTGAGATAAAATGGATTAGAAAGCCCCCAATCTAGATGCCTACAGAGATTGAGAAAATATTCTCATTTTTGTATTAACTAATTTTAGAATTTTTAAAATTGAAAAAGCATAAGAAAAAGCACAGGAAGAAAAAGGCTAAATTAGAGACAGAAGCTAAACAGTCTCAGATACACAATTTCTTGCTATGAACCCAAACTCGTGATATATAAAGAATAACACTCGTCTTTTAGATGCAAATTACAAACTTCTTTACCAAAATAAATGGCATACCAGCTAAACACTTTCATTTTCTGTTATTTATCATAGTACACATATTATACAATATGCATACACATATATACATATACATTATGTATACATATTACAATATGAAATATTACATATTACACAATCAGTTCAGGACCATGACACTTTTAAAATGTCAGAATAGAGTGTATGCCCTTTTCACCACTTTGTGTGTAACACATAGTATTTTATACTTCTGTTTATAAAAAGACACACTTAGAGGTTGGTTCTGTTACTTTAAATGGTCATTATTTACATCTGAGGACTATAAGCTACTGAAATGGACTACACTAGTACTTTTCCATACAGAAAATATCAAAGTAATTAGTTTTGTTTAGGGCTGTGGCTCAGTGGTAGAACACTTGCCTAATGTTTGTGAAGCTTTAAATTCAATGCCCGGTACTGCAAAACAAAACAAAACAAACATAGCTTTAGATTTTAAAATCATACTGAAAGCATCAGAAGTACAAGACTTAACTTAAAAAGGAAACAAACAAATGAAAGCTAGTAGAAATAATGTGTAAACTCTACACTCAAGTACAACAAAGAATCTGGAGTTTAAAAAAGGAGCTGTAACACAATGTCAAAAACTGTTATTTTGTTTTACGCTACAAAATGGATAAAATCAAGTTTTACTCCTCAAATTAGGAGTTGAACCCAGTTTTAAAAATAAGATAGAACTTTCAATGCACTCTAATAGAGAATAACTTACAATTTTAACTAACAATGTTCTACTTTTTTAGTAATGGCTAGACTTGAAAAAATACTTTGGGATGGAACTTAATTATTTGTTCTGCCACTATGTAACCTTATCTTTCTTATTACTAAAGTTTTAAGCCCTCTAATTTTTCTGACTCTAAAAGGCTACTATTAGGAGAAGTTTGGGGTTCTACCATTATTTGTTTGTTTGTTGTATCACAACATGGTGGTCGACACTTTTTGGGTTCCACATTTACTTGTTTGTTTATTGTATCACTGCATGGTGGCTGACCCCTATAAGTACTCAGGAAGTTCAAGGCAAGAGGATGGCTGACAAGTTCAAGGCTAAGGCTAACATAGGCCAGCCTAGATTAGAATGGTGTCTTAATCAAAAACCATAATTTTGGATTGTCAAAATTTTTAAAAAAGGAAAAAGAATAAAACGAATCAACTTTAATGGTATATTTTACGTAGCCTAACTTATATATCATTTAATATGCAATCATATAAAAACAAATATTAAAATGTTATAGAATTTTCCACTAAGTCTTTGAAATATGGCACATATTCTGCACTTAACAATGCACTTCAAATTAAACTAGCTCTATTTCAAGTCCTGTCACATGTGGCTATCAAGCAGTACAGGTAAATCTAAGATTACAAATGATTATAAAGTAATACTCAAAATCTGATTTTTATTAGGAATTTTGAGGTAAAAGTTACACTTAAGGTTTTAACGAAATTAGAAAACTTGATCACAAAGATGTAATTGACAATGTTCATGGACTGGGTGCAATTCATTTTTAATTTCCAATCAGCTTTATTTTTTACCACAGGTTTCCTTCTCCATCTCTAGGAAGTGAAACTTCAACCCAGTTTGGCCAAAAATATTACAACCTTGTTACAGCTAGGCATTGTGGCACATGCCTTTAGTCCCAGTACTCATGAGGCAGAGGCAGCCAGATCACTATGAGTTCAAGGCCAGCATGGTCTGTATAGTGAGTTCCAGGACAGTCAGGGATATGTAGACGAGACCTTGTCTCAAAAACAAAACAAATCAACAAACAATGGTGTTACAAATCCATAGCATCCTTAACTATCACACACAATGTAGACATTCTAGTTTCAAATATAAAATCCTGAGTGCAGAGAAAAATGCTTTTGCCAACTGGAAGGCAGCAAATTACAAAAGGCAGACAGTAAATTAATGAAAACATGAACAATGAATGTTAAGTCTTCTTGCATATCAGGCTAACACAACAATAACAGACTGGGGGTAATTCAAAGGTTCCACTAATGAACTAGACTGCAATTAGATTCTCAAATAATAAAAGTCTGTTTGAATTATGATACTTGCCTTTTCTAAACAAGACTGGGAAACATTTAAAAATTTGTCCATCTACCAATTTTCCAAACTCTTGAAATATGGGAAATCATGAATCTCCAAATCAACAAAAATTGGCAATATTGGAAAATAGCCTTTAATAGGATGTGATTCAAGAACTAACCGTGTTAGTAAACAAAACAGAGATGTTGAGGTCAGAACAGTATAGTTTTTTAACTACATAAAAGGTAGAAACAGTAATCTACAAACTATTCTTAATAATTCCAAGTCTTAGGCTGTGTATATACGCAACCATAAAAAGACTGGACCCACCAACTAAAACATTTGTTTCTTTCCCTGCGGGTCAAATTCATCACTTTAGTGTGTCATTATTAGCTTTCTCAGGTTAACTAAAAGTTTTCACTGGAACTTTTAAAATGTAACTAATAAAAAAATGACAGTAATATTACTTAAGTACTTTATTTGGGTTACAAAGTCACTCTATTCACGGTGGGACAAGGTGAGAAGAAATTACTAAGAAGGGTCCTAGGTAAGAGGACAATAGGATTAAAACTGAGGTGGAGCTTAAACAAAAATATAAACGGGTTGTGAATCATTGAATTTGATTACTTTATGTCTGTGATTACTTGAGACTTTTTGGTGTGAAATCTGTGTCTGCCAGTATCTTAAAACTCTGGTGATTTTAAGGATGGAAATGACAGCTACCCTTATCTCTTTCCTTCTTGAAAGCTAAGGACAGAGAAAAGTACAGCTGTTTCTCCGAGAAACAAAGATGCTTTCTACCATTCTCCTAAGATGGTGGAAGAGTCTCCTCAAGAGGCTTCCCCAAGGAAAATAAGACGAAAGAGGGAAAGAAAGCCATAGCAGAATTCCCTGGCTGTGCTTCATGCCATTGCTCCTAGTCACATCCCCTGTGCACCCACTCTGGTCCAGCCATCTCCTTCCAAGGAGGTTAAGCCCTCCCTGGGCATTGTTTGGCCAGGGTTCCCATTTACACTAGTTAGATCGTCTCCACCATCCCTGTGCTGGGGTCGCGGTAAGCCCCGGGGCTGAAAAAGAAAACGCTAGGACAGGACCTGATCTCGGGGATCTCTTTGAAAGCCCTTCTTTCTAACTGGGGTAAGCACAAGGGCCTCTGCTCGGGTGGGCTCCTCAGTGGTCAAAGGGGTCCCTCCAGCCGGTATCGGAGGAAGGTGGCCATTTGAGGGTTTCGCTTCGCATCAAAAAGCCCTGCCGAAGCGAGGGGCCTCTTCGGCCGGTTCCGGCGAGTGTCAGGTGCGGCCCGCGGCTCCCAACCCTCGGGGCACCGGCGGCCACCATGCACAGGCCGCCGGACAGAGGCAGCTCTCCCACCCCACCTCTGGGGACCGGGCAGCAGGGCCGGGGCCCCACCGCATCGTGCCCGCCCCCGCCCTACCTGAGGGGCCCGGGCGGGGTCGCTAAGGGCCGCTCCCGGGGGCCCCGCGACGGCGCGGCTCGGCGACGGAGGCGCCTCGTCTCGCCGGGGCAGAGCTCGGCGGCGGTTTCAGGGCCTCAAACTCCATCGGGAGCTACAGGGACAGCCCCGTTGGCGGCGGCGAAGGCCGCGACGGGGCCTCCTCCTCCTCCCTCCCTCCGCCTCCTCCTCCTTCTCCTCACCACGGAGGCGGACCAGGAGGGATCCCCGACTTAGCTCTCGCGAGAAGATACTGTTCACTTCACGCGAGATTACGCAAGCCCGGGAGTTGGAGTGGAAGGGAAGCGTAGTGGGCCCCGCCACCTAAACTGCGCATCAATTTCCCTCTGAAGAGAACCATCCTTGTCACATGACAAGGGAGCCCCAGAGTACTGTGGGAGATGCTGTGAGGACTAGACAAACCGAAGAGACTTATGGGAAACTCCCTGCGCATTCATCTGAGCCTTGAGCTAAGCAGCTTGCATAGTTGAAGCAGCGTTAAATTGCCATCGTGAAGGGCAGAACCTGATACAGATATCTATATTACATCCTACTGCACTCTCTTTTACTGAGATGCTGACCAGATTAGCAAACAATAGTCCAATTTACAAAAACAAGGACCAAAGTGAACATTTGGCAGATCCACCTTCCTCATCTAACAACTCAAAAAATGCCTCAAAAGGGGTAAGGATCAAAATTTACAAGCTTTGGCATTGTAACAGTATTTGTTAGAGGACTTATAGCAGACTGTAAGGTAGGAATTATCCTTTATGTTCTTATAAATGAAGAGACTGGGAATGAGGAGGGAAGCAACAATTACGAACTACAATATGCCAGGACATATGATATGTGGTATTTTTAGGAATATTTCAGTTTTACTTATAATCAATTTACTGGTCGTATGATAAATAATATTTTAGAAGTATTTTAGTTTTACATTTCTTTTACTTATCAAAGAAATCCTAAAAGTTAATAACTCTATTTTTTCTTAATGATGGGCAACCGAAGAATAGAGGCTAATGTTTATGCCTTGTAATTAAACTCACATGTTTCAGGTCTCGAGGAGGTTTGCAATGTTCAACAACAAAAATCTGATAGTAATGTGTACATAAATTAGAATATGGAAAAGTAACTTTTATAATGAGCCTTTAAAATATGAGTTGTAAGCCAAGTATGATGGTGCACACCTGTGAACTCAGCAATTGAAAGGCTAAAGCAGAATCTAGACTGCGCTGCACAGCAAGGATTCACCCGACTCCTCAATATCTGTACACATACACACAAACACACCCTACATAACCATAGCAGCTCACAGCTGCCTACAACTGCAGCTCCCAGAGTGGACCCAAAGCTTCTGCAAGTATGACAAGATCAGGCTTTTTGTAATGGCGAAAGTTCATTGGCCCCATGTATCATACTTCCATTAATTATTCCTAATTTCATTCAATTACGCTAATCAAAAAAAATTCCCAACAATCAGGCTTACATTTCTGGGATTTCTTTTTGGGACAGGGTTTCTTTGTTGTAACCCTGGCTGTCCTGGAACTCACTCTGTAGACCACGATGGCCTCAAACTCGCAGAGAACCTCCTGCCTCTGCCTACATAGTGCTGGGATTAAATTTGTGTGCCATCACCGCCTGGCACATTTCTATATTTTTAACTTGACAGTGATGAATGTATCTCCATTCTATTTCCATTAGATATACTCTTCCATTTCACAGAGGAAAGTATATTCCCCAAATGTAAAAAATCACACTTAAAGTAACAGCCTCATCTACTTTTCACTATCACACTTTATCTCTAGTGTTATTTTTTCCAAATTTATTTCAAAATCTTACATACATCCTACATCCAGGAAAATACTAGCCCGAAGACAGTTGGTATTCTCTGTTTACCTAACATCTAATACTAATATAAAGAAACCTGGTAGGTAGTTCTAAAATGAGAAATAGCCAGGAGAAACTGAGTCCTTGGGATGGATAGATTACTCGGTGGTTAATGTAGGCTACTGCTCTTGCACAACTGAGTTCAGTTCCCAGATCCCATGTGCAGCAGCTCACAGATGCCTGTAACTGCAGCTTCAGGAGTGGGATCCAAAGCTGCTAGCAAGCACTTGCCCACATACATACAAATAACTAAGAAATAGTAACTCACATGTACACATATCCACATAATTAAAAAAAAAAATCTTACTACAAAAAAATTGAGTCCTTTAAAATTCATATAAGTACACAAGCCAAAGTTCTCCATTCCCACCTCCAGTTTATTACATTTTATACAAACATAATTACATCTAATAAAAAGAGGAAAGAATTTTCTCTACAACAAAGTACCAACTACTTTTTCAAGATCTTTTATATATATAAATTCAGTAACCAAAGAAGCTCAACCAAACACACTGCTTTTTCTGCCATATAATAAACAAACAGCTAAAAGTATTTAAAAATGAATAAATGCTACACTTAATTCTGTCATACCTGTATATTTTAACAGATTCTACTTTGCTGAATTTAATAGACATGTCATGCAAACAGATACTCCCCGAGGAATGTTTTGCCTCTTTTGTTTGTTTACTTTTTTTTCTTTCCTGAAACAAGGTCTCCTGTAGCTGAGGCTGGCCTCAAACTAGCTATGTAACAAAGGCTGGCCCTAAATTGATTCTCTTGTCTCTATGTCCCAAGTGCTGGGATTACAGATAGGCATGTGCACTTCGCCCAGCTCCTCGGAATGTTTTGAAATCACTATGCATGTAACGGAAATAAATAATATAAATAACAACTACTTTATAATATAAAACACCTTCCCCACAAGCAAAAATTTCAAAGTGCTCACAAAAATTTTTCTTTGCAACAGTCTTACAAGGCACACATTAAACTTCAACACCTTCAATCAAAATGATCCAAACATCCAATATAGTAGATACTACTTTGTGAAAAAATCAGTTTACTATAGTTTATCCTCTCAACCATCCCTAGCCCTCCCCTCTAAAATTTAACTCAGAAAGCAAAAATAAGAGAAGCACTTCAGTCACGAGTAAACTATTTCTCAGAGGGAATACGTTCACAACTATAATTGGCCATTCTTAAGTCACGTGGGAAAGGAAATTGACCACCGAACCAGTCTATTATCCAGTGGAACAAAGTGTTTACCTTAAAGAAGTTGTGTTTCCAAGACAATACTCAAATAGCATGGTTTGTAAAGGCATAAAAATCTCTTCTGTTCACATGAAGAATATAAATTTGTAGAAATTTAGACCTAGAAATACTTATACAAATTATGAAAATCAAAGTTATTTTATATAAAATTAAGAAAAGTTGAAGAACAGGTAACATGCTCAATGTCATTAATTAGTGACTTGGGTTATGAAATCAACTAGATTCTTTAAAGTCTCTCCCAGAGTTAAAATCCTATGTGGATTATTACTCCCACAAAAGTATCACAAAAATTGTATTTAACACTTAAATGATTTCCACAAAACTCTTGTATAGTACAAAGTATATTACATGTTAAAATACAGAGGAGTGTCAACAGAACTTAAAT
The DNA here is from genome assembly GCA_026225945.1 of Cricetomys ansorgei. Taxonomy (NCBI): domain Eukaryota; kingdom Metazoa; phylum Chordata; class Mammalia; order Rodentia; family Nesomyidae; genus Cricetomys; species Cricetomys ansorgei. The sequence goes on from JAMJFZ010002981.1 coordinate 6,367,775, forward strand.
ACAGTAGAAACTCTACACAGAACTGAGTTAATGAAGAGAACTAGGACATCTTGAAAATGACTACTTCCTATGGTCAGGGAAGGTGATCTACCCTGCAGTGAATTTTGCTTTTCATTGTAAGGGCAAACATTTTTGAATTTAGAGGTATTCATATAAATGAGACATTATAACTAATACTAGTAGCTTTCTAAATTTAAAGTTTTCATACATATACTTGAGAAGTATATGTATATATAGGCAATTCAAACCAAAATAGGGATCAGGCATAATCCCAGTGCTCAGTAAATGAGGCAAATTCAAGACCAGCTTTGGCTACACAAATCACAATAAAAGTAAAATAAAAGAGGTGTTAAGAAGCAATGACTTGCTGATATACACATAAATGAAGCTCAAAGACATTATGTTGGGTAAAAAAATATATATATCAAAAGGAAACATACTATAAGATTCCAGTTTTATATCTCCCCAGATTAGAACAAATGACAGTGGTGAAGAACTGTTTCTAGAATTTAGATCCAGAAGGTGTAGACTACAAAGGAACAGAATAAGGGAATTTGGAAGCTAATGGAACTGTTCTGTGTCCCAGCTGCAGAAAATTATGTGTTAAAATTTATAGAAATGTAACTCCCCAGAGAAAGGTCAATTTTAGTGCATATTAACAAAAACAAATCAAAACAAACAAAAAACCCTAACTAAACAGTAGACAAATATCTTTGATAAAATTGGAATATATTTAAGAAAAGTAACTCGGCAACCTAAACCAAGAAAATACTTGCATTGGTCACAGAGTTCTTAATCCAAGTATATTATATGTAATCAGGAAAAGGATCGAATTATATATTCCCTTGGTCATTTAAATAATGCAGTTATAAGGACATTCTCCTAGTCCCATGTGAATCTGAATTGTAGTCCTTTAGTTTAAAACAATACCTTGGTGTTCTGGTTATAATCCAAGAATACTGGTTAAACATTAACAAGAAAATTGTTAGTCTTATGTTTTCAAAATTAATAGTTAACAGATGACACTCGCTTTCAAATCTATTTTGCCATTTAACTCATTAAAGTTACTATATAGCTAGATTCAACATTAATCACGTATCTGAAATCTACAAATCAGAATCTGCAATTACTGCTGAACAGAAGACTAATAGATGTTTGAGACAATGTAGAATCCCATAAACTTAATCACATCACTCACAACTTTTGAACTATTAGAAATTCAGAATAACATACAGGGAGAACTAAAAGCTAAAGGTGTGGGGAGGGAGGAGCATGTGGCAGCATGCTGCATCTTTACAGACAGTCTTGCTTAACAGAGTGATTCTATGTGTATACAGCAAGTTCATGATTTGATTACAGTAGATTCTGCCTTTTGAGATCTGGCCTAGGTAGTTTTTCACCACTGCTTCTACCATGAACAGAGGTTAAGTGCTTTTTGAGAGCAGATTTGTGTTTGAAATCCATATCACAACAATGGCATTTATATGGCCGGTCCCCACTGTGTATGTTCAAGTGGTCCTGAAGTGTGCTCTTAGCAGTAAAGGTCTTCAAGCACACAGTACACTGAAAGGGCCTTATACCCATGTGTCCTCGAATGTGCCGGTTGAGATTTTTCTTCTGTGTAAATGTTTTCCCACACTGTAAGCACAAGAACAGTTTATGCATCTTAAGGTGGCGCAGATAGTTTTCTACATGAAGAAAGCCCCTGGGACACCTGGGGCATTGGTGCCTCAATGAAAAATTCTCATCCAGATTCTGAATCTCATTTACTGTACCATGACTTCCATCAGTATTCTCACAAAATAACCCCTCATTTTGATTTCTGGGAACTTCTGCCACTCTGCTTTCAACTGTAGAATTGATCAGTGAGTGCTGTGTTTCAGGGAAATACATACTTGCCTTGGATGAGGTACAAGGCTGTGAAAACTGCTCATTTTCTACACCATCTGTACTGATGGACTCTACGTGGAGGATACAAATTTCATTTTCTTTAACAGCACTATCTACTGTAGAGAGCTCTGGTGATGTCATTTCCCTCCGATCTGCCATCAGCCTCTCTACAGAAGACTGCAATGTGTTGCTTTCCTCCTCTTTAACATGGAAATCTAGGTTTACAGGACTATCTTCTGAAATTTCAATTATCTCACAGTCTTTATCAGAATTTTCTTCTTCATTCTTAACATCCGTATCCGAAGATTGACACAAGTCAGTGTGTTGGTTATTTTTCATAGAAAGATCAATTTCCAGGTATTTTGACAAAGCTTCTGTGCATTTTTCTACAATGTGAACCATCTGAAGGTAACTGGCAGCAGTCAAGTATTTCAAGAGCTCTTTTCTTTTCACTTCAAGCGCTCCAGTATAGCAAGACAACAATAACTTTCTGCCGACTTCTGCACTCTGCAGAATGGTGATTCTGACATGTTTTGACTGTGTGAGTAAAAACTGATCTCTCATGAAAGTGGAGCACGCAGCCAAAATCACCTTGTGCCCCTGGAACTCAGTGTCATTGATATAAATTGACACATCACAAAATAAATTCTGCTGTCTCAAGAGATTCATTTTCTGTAAGACCACATCTCCTTGCTGTTCAAACTGGAAGTGTAGAACATCAGACTCAGCTGCCATTGTCACAATCTACACACAAAAAAGGAGCACAAGCATTAATAGAGGATAGGCAATGCTTTCCAATTATTATGGTAGACTCCCCCTCTTCACAACGTATACTGGGGAAGATGAAGACACAAACTCTACTCTGGGTGCTAGGAGTGAATTTGTCCCCATATCACTATCTGTAAATCCAGAAAACCGTAATGCATTTCTGTATCATCTCAAAGTAAGTAATTTAAAAATACCAGTAATGGGTACCGTGACACCAAAAAATTCACTTAACGTTTTAAATTAGAAAATATAATCTTCAAATTGCCTTCTACTCACCAATGTAACAAATCCCCAGTCTTGATAGTCTTTGCTCTTATAATGCTTTTCAACAGGTCTCCTAACAAAATACTCTTTAAATATTCTGAACTACTATCCTGAATTCCCATCGAATTAACATTATGATTTAAAAGAACAAAAACAGAGGAGGACAAGGAGGAAAACAAACAAAAAACCACTAACACACTAATGCTTTAGGAGTATCATCTCCCTCACTTTCTGGACAGGACAGCTTTTCGTTCAGGATTTCGCCCTAACCAACCTTTTACAGATTGATCATGGTCCGTTTTTCATATTCCTAGCTCCTTAATGTTAAGATATTCATAACAGAATAAGATAACCACGCGAACAGCCCATTTGCCTTTTACATTCACGCTTCCAACTCCATTTCCCACCGCGTGCTCTGCCTCCGTTGAACCCAAACTAGAGATGAATGGGACTGCTCTCCAGAGGATCTTCTGCTCCTGAGTCCACGCAGTGCGCACAGAGGCGCACACGGCGGGAGCCGGCCTGCCAGCTCGCTCCTGCGGGGTACCGGTCCCACGCCGAGCCTTCCGAAGGCCCGGGCCCGGCCGGCAGGATGGGTGCGGCACCGGGCTGGCTGAGGCTGCGCACGGCTGCACTCTCCCGAACCGTCGCCCTCCAGCCTCACCCACGGGCACATCTCCTTCACTTTCACTTACCGACTCGCGAAACTGGCTTTGAGGCTTCCGCGGCAACAGTGGCCCAGGCCGGAAGGTGGACTTAGCCCGGGAGGAAACGCTTCCGGTGTCAACCAGCTTTATCCTTACTGAGACTGTCTGGACGCCCCGGAAGGACATCCTGAGACACTTCTCTTTCTCAAGTCTTTCGCTCCTGGAAAGACAGAGAATCGTCTTGAGTACCGGCAGGTGGGGAGTGTTGGTGGTTTGATGGTCGTTCCCGCTCCTGTGGTGAAGACCCGCCGATGAGCTGAGGGCGCGGAGAAAAGGCCCGCGCGGCTGTGTCGGAGCCGGCCCACCTCGCCTCACCCCTCCGCGTCCATTCCACGATGTCGTCCTCGCCCTGCTCCGAAAGGATTTTTCTCTTCCTTGGGGTGGTGGGAGTTGAACACAGGACCTTGCGAATGCAAATCACTGCTTTCTCCCAGCTACCCTTCAAAGCCGGTTTATGCTAACCACACATTATCTCTAAGCTGCTCCATAAGTTGGGATCCAGTTGGAAATGATTTATCCTCAAAACTGCACTTATATACGCACATCGAAATATATCCCAGATCAAGAAGGGAGGATATTTAGGACAGTGTATTTTTGCATTCGCAGAGTCTAGCATTCAGAAAGTTCCTATTTGCGGGATGGAGATGGATGAGTTTTTGTGCTTATTTGTGCCCAGGGACAGAGCCAGGCTTCCAGAATGCTAGGCAAGCACTTTACCAGAGAATCACACATACCAGCCCTGAAACTGAGGGGAGGGGGGGTCTTTATTCTCAGCAGTTTCATAAAGATATAACTGGTTCTACTAATAACTAATTTCTAGTTAATCCATACTTTCTTCAAAGGGTAATCTCAAAATTTCCTCGTAGTGCTGAGGATCAAACCCAGGGTCTTTGCATGATGGGAAACACTACTATTCAGCTGCCTTTTCAGTTCCTCAACATCCTTAAAATGTGTATGAAAGAATAAAAGCATTCTTGAGCTTAAATCCAAACAACCGAAAAAAAAAAGGAGCGAAGAGAGTAAGAAAGAAAATAAGTCAATGACACCATGGTTTAACTGTCACACTTTTATTAAGGAAACTTCCCCATTTTAAGTAAAGAGGTAGTTCAAAGTATGTCTAACATACAACAGATTTAGAACAGCCATTCATGAGCTGAAATAAAATGTTCTAAGTTGCTTGTTTAGGACAATATTTTAGAAACGGTGACACTAGTCACCTTTCACTTATACATCTTCTAAACTAAAGCAAAAGCACACCTGATTTACTTCAGAACCACTTCAGTTTGGAGTTTGTTTTAATATTAAATAATAAATAAATAACAGTAATTTTTTAAAAAACCAAACTACAGTAAAAAGAGTCCTCTTCCTTTTGAAGTTTTCCTAGGAATCCATACAATATAAATACTGAGCCTGGAGTGGTGACACACACCTTTAATCCCAGCACTCAGGAGGCTGAGGCAGTTAGGGGCACATAGTGAGAACCTGCCTCAAAAACCAAACAAAATGCTGAGTAAGGTTTACACCACACCCATATAATCACACCTAGTGTTAAAAGCCCTCTTCCACTATAAAATATACTTGCCTTCAATAACTTGGCTTCTTTGCAATAAAATTTACACATCTGAGAAACGTGTAAGCAAAGAACCCCATGTCCCTCCAAAACTAAATATCTCACATAAATAAGACCTCTCCAGCCAAGAAATGGAAGAGACCACAAATTAGGCAAGTGGTTTGCACTTGCAAACAGTAAGAACTAAAAATTTTAGTAACAGAAAACACTAAGAAAGCTGACTTTTAGTGATCAAAGGAAACAAGGCAGTTTTATTCTTAGTATAAATACATTTGAGACCTTGTCTCACTAAAGTCACTTGACACTGTAAGGCCCTATAAAAACAGGGGCCATATTAATCTTACTTTCCTATCTTCAGAATCTAACACAGTACCTGGAAATGCCAGTTGCTTACTAATGTTTCTTGAGGCTGTGAGAGTAGCTCAGTGGTAGAATGCATCCTTAACATGTATGAGGCCTTGGTTTCAAAACCCCAGCATTAAAAAGAAAAAAAAGAAAAAAAAGACTTCTGAGTGACTGAAATAAATCAAGAAATAACCTCCAACTAGAGAGACCAATATTTTTGGAACCCATGCTGTTTTTAGTCTCCAAACTAGTAAAAGAAACCAGACAAGACTCTGAGCAAGTGGAGCCCCACCACATTAAAATGTTCTTGTGGGGGGAAAAAATGATGTTCAGAGAAAATATTCAAAACATTGGATGACATGGTCCCATTGTTGCATAGAATCGGTGCTCTTTGGATGAATCATGCAAAACTCAGAATGCTAGGGAACATTACTAGACCGCACAGCGAGTGCTGCTGGCTGTAAAGTACCCACCAGTTTTATTAGCCAACTGTACTCATATTTAAATATTTAGAAGAGAAATTATACCTCAAATCTGAGCCATGTGTAAAAATATCAAATTACAACAAATTAAGACTTCTTGCCGTCTCTAAGTAAACTAAGTTTAGTTTTTGGATTATCTGTGCATGTACTTTCATAGCTCAAAAATAAAAACTGGTGGAAATAAAGTTTCTTAGACAAATCAATTTCATATTTGGATCCATCTCACATTATTCTACTCTGCCTTTCCTTTCATAGCCAAACCAGTCACTCACTTAGAAATAATATTCATCTACCTCAGAAACAATTCATAGGCTAGGGTCGTACCTCAGTGGTTGGTAGTGCTTGTCTAGCACATGTGAGACAAGGGGTTTAACTCCCGGCACCACTACAATAAAATAATTATATTTACTTATGTCTTTTGAGATAGGGCCTCACACTATAGCCCAGCCTGGCCACTAACTTACAGCAACCCTCTCACTTCAACTTTGTAAATTCTGAGATTATAGGCACAAGCCACCAAGATAAAATAAATTTTAAAAAGTAACTATCACAAGTTCTTCTGTAACATTTTGTTGGCAAATCCTAGGCTGTCTCCAAAAGCTGAAAGGGATAGACAATAGTGAAACAAAACTGGAAACTTTCTGTTAACATGTTATTATTTGTATTAGTATTCACATCTTTTAAAGCCAAGGTACAGTGGAAAGACATATGGGGACAGTCATTCATATTTAGTCAGGTGTATTTTGGCCAATGGTGGCCAGGCTACCTGTTTGACTCTGAAGGCCCCTATTTAAAATGACAGATACGGTATAAACAACTTTTTAAGAGTTTCTAAGTTCCCTAGTAATCCTGTCACATCACTGTAACCCGTGTGTCAGAGACAGGCTCAAAATTATGTCTGAAATGTACTTTAGAAGAAAGAATTGTTTGTTCTATCCTTCAAGTTCAACTATCAAAGGTGGCAAAGTGGACAATTTATTGTGTATCTCTAAGACTATCTAAATGCAAAAATTCTGGTTGTTCTTCTGTATCCCACTTATTTTTTGTCATCTATTTCCAATATAAAGATACATGAGAAAAGGAAAACCTGGAGACACTTACTGTATAGTGGACAAAAGTGATGGTCAAACTCACCTTTCTTATGTATAAACTCTTATACGAAGTTCAGACTCCAATATAGTTCATTCCTATAAGACCATTGTTCTTTAGTGCACTTAAATACTCCTAAAGCACTTCCAATTAGAAAAGCATCAACAGGGTACATATGTAAGCAGCTGGCCTCTTGTTGGGACATAATATTGTAAAAACCTTCTATGTACTCACTGTTGTCTTATTATATTTCTATCATTTACTGATTATCCTCCTTGTGGTAGCCCCTATTTGTCTGCAGAAAGGATTGTAGTCTGGGTTATAAGAACAATTTGATGGGTTGTGTTAATGTTTAAAGTACAAACAAACATACTTCTTCATAGCAGCTCCAAAATAGTACAAATGGTAGGAAGCAAATTCATTCATCAATCTTGGATGAATTACAGTAGACAGAGGCTCTATCACATATTTCGGTCGACAGCAGTATCACCTTGTATCCCAGCCTCAATTTTTCTCCCCAAGGAAAAATATTAACTTTTCTAAGCACAGCATCTATTAGTGGGAAGTAGGTGATGTTACTTGTTAGTACCTTCAGAATGTGCTTGGTAAAAAGACTAAAATAGTGTCAGTCTAAGACATATATTGACACTAGGTAGACAAATGGAATTATTCCCCAGGAAAGGAAAACAGACATCACAAGATAAATAACTCAAAAAAGAACCAGGAGAGGACTAAAGGAAAGCAAAGCCACTGCAAGTGGGAGCTGCCTGGTCTATTAGTGCTTTAACTTACCCACTACTACCTGCTTGGAGGCTTTGTAGAAGAAACTATCAAAATCACTCCTTAAAAGACTCAGAGAGAGTATTGCCACATTCTCAGTCAGCTCTAGCTGTGAGTACTGGGTCCTACTCAATTTACACATGTACTGTCACTCCTTAGGCTGAGGACAGCTTGGGTCAGTTTACCGGCATCCAGGACCTGTGTTGCATCAGGCTGTGGCTGACAACCTTTAGAGTCTGTTACTGTTGTACATACAAAAGAATCAAAATCCACTGTGAGATCTTGCACATTCCTCTCATTGGCATTATCAAAGCTGTTTTTGCCATGTAGCTGTTTAAGGTGTTTCCTCAAAACTGGCTTATGTGCAAAAACCATGTCACAATAGTTACATTTATGGGGCTTATCTCCACTGTGAAGGTTAAGATGGTCCTGTAAGGAACACTTCTGAGAAAAGGTTTTCCCACAGATTTTACACTGGAAAGGTTTAATTCCGGCATGTACACGCATGTGTCGATGAAGATTGCCTTTCTGAGTGAAAGTCTTGCCGCAGAGTAGACACATAAAGAGTTTGTGCATTTTTAAATGGTTGGCGTAGTTCTCCAGGTGACGGAACACCCTGGTACACTTTGGGCATTGGTGATGCCACTGTAAGCCTTTGTCTACACCTCGAATATTAGGCCCAAAGACATCTTTTGAGGTCATGATGATGTCATCATTGCCTGTGTAAGAGAGGGCGTAATTGTGGAGATGACTCTGGTCTAGTTCACTTACTCTGTTTTCCACAGTTGAGTTTATCAGGGAGTGCTGGGGCTCTGATGAATGTAAAGCAGTGGGTTCAGAAGAAATGTACTGGTTCTGATCTTTTTTACTTCTAACCTCTGATACATCCCCAATAGATTCTACCTTAACAATTTGAATATCACTGTCCTCCATATCCATACTGTCTTCAGATGGATGAATACAAGGTAAGTCCTGTTTTGGAGAGCCTCTGGCGTCTCCCTGCTGTTCTTTCGACTGGGGAGAAGCACTCTGTGATTCACATCCCTCTTTACTATCCATTGGTTGTTTTGGCTTTATAAACTTCCACAGCGCCTGCGTGCACCGTTCTACAATGTGGCTCATCTGAAGAAAACTCGCAGCAGTCAAGTAATTTACCAGTTCCATCTCAGGGAATTCCAGCACACCACTATAACAGGATAAGAGCAATTGTCTCCCCACTTCAGAACTCTGTAATATGGAGATTTTCACCTCTCGGGAATCATTCAGTAAAAACTGGTCTCTTAAGAAGGGGGAAACCTGCAGCAAAAACAATTTTATGCCCCTGCACCTCAACATCATCTATGAGAACTGTAACATCACAAAATTTATTCTCTTCTCTTAATTTGTTCATTTTTTGTAACATTGAATCTCCATAATTTTCAAACTTGAAGTGAAGGAGATCTGATCTTTCAGACATTTTGGCAGACCTAAAGAACAGAAATGTAAAAAAGGTGGAATTTAAGAAAATTTAAACAATTTAGAAACCTGGATTTACCTTTCAAAACCAAATGCGTTGTCCTGTCTGCATTGTATGTATCCAAAAAGCATGATAACAGACTTTGAAGGCCGTTAAAAATTCTTTACCAATATCAGGTGACAACTGTACCCAAAGAGTAGACATATAGAAGTGCAAATAACTGGGCATTCACTCCATTTTTTAACACATTTAACACAAGAACATGCTTGAGTTAGTCCAAGAAGTTCATTTTCCACTTGTCAAATGAGAATGCTATCTAGTGAAACTAAAACATCATACCCAAGTAACAATGAAGACGTTATTTTCCTTTGTATGGAACATGCACCTCCTTTTCCCCAAACAAATTGCTCTTTTCTTTTGTTTCCTATTTTTATTATTGTTATTTTCTTTTTTTGTTTTGCTTTGGTTTTATTTTATGTGTACGGCTCTTTTTCCTGTGTGCATATCTGTGTGCCACATGTGCGCCTGATCTCCACAGAGGCCAGAAGAGGAAGTCAGACTCCCTGAAACTGGAGCTATAGGTGGTTGTGAGCTGCCATGTGGGTGCTAGGAATTCAACTGGAGTCCTCTGGAAAAGCAGCAAGTGCTCTTAACCACTAAGCTATCTCTCTAGCCCCTTGCTTTCCATTTTAAAAAGTCTACAGAAACATTGCTTGCTGGAACCCCTCCCCCTCTTTTTGTTTAAACTGGTGTGAATTTATTCATATAACTATTTCTGTGATAAAAGTCACAGATTTAAAGAGATAGTGTTTGGTCACTGGCAAAGGCACAATTCTTTACCCTGTGAACAATGGATAAATCTAAACTCTCTTGTAAGGAACATTTCTTTTTATGGAGAAAACACTATCAGATGAACCAGTCAGTGGGAATATGGTGAAGATTCAGTACTTACTAAACTGTTGTTTTCTTCTTGCTGCTATGTGCCCACCATTTCTCATCATTTGGACTATTAGAATTAATTTCTAAAAGTTCTCCTTGGCTTCCAGTTCCTCTTCTCTCAAACTCAACTCATATGGCACATTTCAAAATCCATCTAAGTTTCTTCAGTTACTTCCCAATGTGTCTTGGATGAAGGCTAGCCTCTTGATTATAAGTCAATTAACTAAAATTAATGAAGGTAAATAATGGTATAACACAGTCAACCACAGAGAAAGTTTCTTTGCCAAAACTCTCTACATAGGGTTGAGACTGTAGCTCAGTTGCAGATAATTTGCCTAGCCATATGTGAAGCCCTGGGCTCAATCCACCACTCTATTAAAAGTAAGCAAATGAAACTCCTAATTCTGCATATTGTTCCGTTTATATGGCAAATCTTTTTTCAGAAAGTCATGTTCTGATTGCATTCTTTGCAGGTTTTCTCATAACTTGGCTTCTTATGTGTCGTTCTAAAAGGGAAGGATAAATTAGCCATACCAACAACATAATTCCAGTCTACTAACCACTAAAATCTTTTATAAACCAGTCTTCTATCAGGTCAGTTGGTATGTCAGTTCTAGCTCTAAAAACTATTCTAAAATCTTAGTGTGCTGGGAAATCCAGCTTGAATTTTATGTACTCAACAGCCTCACTTCATAGTCAAGACAACCAACTTTGATTGGCCATATCTAGAAATTATTTTTGTTTTTGAGACAAGGTCTTTCTAAGTAGCCCTAGCTGTCCTGAACTCTCTATGTAGACCAGGCTGGCCTAGAACTCACAGAGATTCATCTGCCTCTGCCTCCTGAGTGCTGGGGTTAAAGGTGTGCACACTATGCCTGGTGTCACAGCTAGAATTTTAAGTCCAAAATTCATAATCTTAATTTTTCTCAGTGTCAACTCCTGATGACAGAGTGCAGGCATTACTCTTGTTCCTCAGTACCTAACACATAATGTTCCTACTTGCTCTACACTTGTTGCTCATGGTACACTAGTCTAGAACACTGCATTCTAGTCATTCTAGCTCTTTCCTGAGAGGCCCTTCTCCAGCCACTTAGAACAAAAGAGTTGTCTCTAGGGCCCACAGCACAGTGCTTCTATATAACACCCACAATGCTTCATCAAATACTTCCTTCCTGTCCACACTACAAATTCCCTGGCATTAGGCGGAAACATATGCATCCTATTTTGTGGCACTGAAGCTGTAAACAGTCTGCTTTTACTTCAAATTCTAACTGCAGTCACACTGCTTCTCCCACTGTTGACCACACTGGTGCATACTGTTATCACCTAACATCATACTACACACACAGGAAGGGCTGAGTATGCAAGAGCTGAACATACAGGATTAGTCTCTCAGTAAAAAGAACAATGTTAAGTAGACCAGATTAATGTCTATGGAGGCACTGCATGTCTGAGGCCACAAGGAACAAAAATGGTAATAAGAAACAAGCAAAAAACAGTAAAAACTATTTCAGGAAATACTTGATAACTGGTAATGAGAAGAAAATTAAAAAAAAAAAAAAAAAAAAAAAGAAATGTAAAGACTCGAGCTGGGCCTGAAGGCACGAAACTATACACACAGTACTCAGAGGCTGAGGTACACAGATCCAGGCCAGCCTGAGCTACATAGTGAGATCCTAGCTCAGAAAAATTCCAAATCTCATAGTTTAGCTGAATGTTACAGAAAGAGGTAAAATGTAGGAAGGTGTGGCTCATGTATGTAATAATCGCAAGGTGTAAGGCTTTCTCCTGCGTGGCATTCTGAATGTGGAGACAATAGTGATCACAATAAAGATCAGGGATTGTACTGAGAGAGGAGGAATGCAGAACAGGGAGAGTGGCAGAGAAATCAATGAGTTTCAAACAAGGGAAGACCTAGAAAATACAGGGAATATCACCAGTACTCTGAAGCAGTCAAACGATATTATCACTGGTCAGTTTTAAAATATTCATTCTGTAACTGGAACAGTGAACATTTAACTAGAAGTTATAATAATGACTGCTACTTCAAGTGGCCAAACAAAAGTGACATTCTTTTTTTAGAGTTGAGCTAGTCTTGAATTCACTAAAGCTGACGAGTATTTTCCTCATTATAGTCAAAAATGAACATTAAATAGTTTCCAACTAGAGTATGCCAGCACTCAGGATGTTTTAAGTCAAATGTCTTCAGGGAAACGTGTTGCTTCCTCTATAGATGAGCTGGAGTACAGTTTCATTTACATCCAACTCAATGAGTTCTCAAGAAACTTATCAACAGGAGCAGCCAAACAGATGTCTCAAGAAAAAAAAGCCTACTTTGATCTTTCCACTGCAGGCCAAGAAGGTTAGGAAGTTTGCTGTTTACATTAGGAAGTTTTTCCTAATATCTGCCCAATTATCCCTTTATTTCCAGGCCACACACCTTAGACACTAATTATTTCCTGTCATTATTTTCCTTTGGCAATAGGTCATTAGTTATCTGAGGACGAGGAGCACTTGTTTATTACATTTTCCACAGCTCACTAAACAAAACACAGAAATTATTATTGACCTATAATAGAGATGATTTTCAATATCATGATGTCCTCTTTTGAAGACCTGGAAAACGTTTTAGACCGTGTAGGACAAAATTTGCAATACTGTTTTGTTTTTTTTTTTTAATTTTATTCTTTTAAATAGTTAATTGCTCAGTAGTAGAGTATGTACTTAGTATGTGTGAAGTCTTAGTTCTAATTCCAGCACCAATGTACAGGCACAAATAGGTAACATGTATGTATACACACACCAAAATGAATAATATAAAATATAATAATCATTTAACAGATTGATTCCTTTTGTAAAAAAATGATGTCACATTCCAAATACTGCTAAATGCTTTACTTTAACTCATTTAGTCTTGAAAATCACTATTGGTAGGGTATTACCACCCCCATTTTGCCTGTAAGAAAATGAAGCTGAGAGAATATAAATAATATGGTGAAAGTAATAGAGACAGAAAATGCTAATTGTTAGAGCTGGAACTTGTGCTCAAGCTATGTGAAGCTGGAATCAATATATGAAACAAATGGACAAGGCACAGCTTAGCTTAAGGACATAGTTGATCTGTGTAACTGTTCTGATTTCCCTCCTCAGATTGGGAATCACCAAGAAAATCTATGGAGCATTACACTTGTGATCCACAAACTTTTGTGCATTTTAGTTATATTTCAATAAAAGATTTATATTTAAAAACAAAAAATGCAAATTAAAACTAAATCTATGTTGTACAGAAGACTATAACAACAAGCCATTTATATATTGACTAACAGTATTAATGCATACATAAATTTCTGGCTGCATCTTATGCCTTTATGCTCTTTCTACTGATCTCAAGGTTCTAGGCTTTTTTTTGAAATACTTACTTTATTTTTATTAATATGTATGTGTATATATGTATATATGTGTGTGCATGCAGGTGCCAATGGAAGCCAAAAGACTGCATTGGATCCCCTAAGGCAGAGTTACAGGAGCTGGAAACCAAACTCTGATACTCAGCAAAAGAAGCAAGTGCTCTTAACTACTGAGTTATCTTCTCAGACTTAGGCTTAGTTTCATTTTTTAAAAATTTACTTAATTTTATTTTATGTGCATTGGTGTGAGGGTATCAGATACCCCCTGGAACTGCAGATACAGGCAGTTGTGAGCTGCCATGTAGGTGCTGGGAATTGAACTCCAAGTCCTCTGAAAGAGTATTCAGTTCTCTTAACCACTGAGCCATCTCTCCAACCCTTGCTTAATTTTTTTAAACCGTTCTTTTGCTAGTCTGTTTCTGAGGCATCATTGAATTGTACAAAAGTTAATGCACCCTTTAAAAGCTCTGTTTTGGGTTTGTTGCTATGCTTTTTCAAGATTTAATTCCACCAAAAAAAAAAAATCCTGTTTTCTTGGTTTTCTCCCTTCCTTATGCTAAGAATTCTTAAGTCTATAATCTCATTACTAAATTTAACCAAGTTTAATATCAACAACATTCTTGAAACTACCTGCTCTATGCTTTTCCTTTAATATTTAAAAAAGATGATGCTTATACTCTTGCACTATCCAAAATTCAGCAATCTGAAGGTAAAAATATAAGGAATGGCTTAGTGAACAGCCTTTTAAGATGCCATCATTTAATAGATCAAGATAGAAATGCTGATGAGACTGTGACTATACAGAGGATTTAAAAGGCAATTAAAAAAAAAAAAAACCCCAAACCAGTAATCTTGCTCATCAAGGTAGAGAATAAGAGAGAAATGATCAAAATAACTCTAAAACATTTGACTTCAGTGACTGGGTGTCTTTGAGTGTCATTCAGCAAAATACTAAAGGGATGATCATAAGGCTGGTCATTAAAACGTGTCAAGAGAACCTTTGTGGCCCAGGGTAAAATCTAGTAGCTGCTTAGAAACAGGTCTAAAGCAGTAGATGAAACCTCACTGTAAATGGTAAGTAAATTGTAGATGAAAGCATTAGAGTAGAAGTATGCTCTTAAGTTAGGATAGAGTGGAAGAGGATCTTAGGACAAAAGAAAAAACATACACAATATAACATACATTCATCACTTACCTCCTCTTCTCAACCTTACTATCCTTGCAAGTTTCTCTTTTTAAATCAATAAGCTTATCTTTCCTTACAGTGTTCGACTCGTTGACTCCTATATAGTCACCACATAGTACAGTAAGTAAATCATGGACTCTGGAATGTTATTTCGAAGGTTAAAACTCTGCTCAGCCACTTACTTACTATATGGCTGTGTGTGATTATTTCTCCAGTCTGTTTCAGATTTCTTGTTAACCAATAAGTACTCCAAGGGGCTGCTAAGGAAAATTAGATAAGCTTGTCACTAAAGAAGATTTAATTATTTTATAATATGAATGCATCTATGTATGTGCATTGTTGCATGCTTGGTGTCTGTGGAAGTCAGAAGAAGGTATCAGCTTCCCTGGAACTGGAGTTATGGATGGTTTCGAAGCACCATATGGGTGCTGAGAAACAAACCCAGGTCCTCTGTTGAGCTACAACCACTGAGCCTTCTGTCCAGCCCATTAGTTCATTTTCAAAAGAGCTTAGAATGGTGCCTGGTATGTGTTCTTTAAACGTGCTGAGTAAATAAGGTCTGTCAGTAACAGATAAGAGATAAGGTCTGTCAGTTTTCTCTGTGAAATCCTTCACGTTTTCCCCATTTACCGTGAAACCAACTGAAGCCTCTGGTACTTCATCTTTCATTGCCTCATCTACTAAAATTGCTTTTAACCAGGTCATTGATGGCCTGTTAAATAAAAAGGATAACTTTCTTTTTTCCTTCTCATTCCACCGTAGCTGAGCATAATCCAGTGTCCATAATCTTTAAATTTCTCTTCTGATATCTGGTCACCTAGGTTGCTTCAGCTATGTGTTCTTAGGCTTTCTTTCCTAACTCTCTTACTGTGAGTTGTAATGTGCTTTTCTGATTCATTAATGTAAGCATCGTCCTTCCAATCACCTTT
This sequence comes from Cricetomys ansorgei, assembly GCA_026225945.1. Taxonomy (NCBI): domain Eukaryota; kingdom Metazoa; phylum Chordata; class Mammalia; order Rodentia; family Nesomyidae; genus Cricetomys; species Cricetomys ansorgei. The sequence goes on from JAMJFZ010002981.1 coordinate 6,383,587, forward strand.
TTAGTCCTCCCTCCTTGATGCTAACTCTTCTCATGGCTTCTGCCCACACACCAATAATTCAAACGTTTTACCTGTAGCCACAATGTCTAGGCTGATTTCCACATTTGCATTCCCAACTCTTAAGATAGCTCTATGTGGCTGTCCCTTTGGACAGGAATACAACACAAACAGAAACTAAGTTTTTAATTCTCGCTAGCCTTATGGTTTTATTCCTGATTATGGCCATTCCCTAATTTCTAAGAATCAGGTTTATTCTCCTTCCATGTATAATTATCTATGACATATTAGCACTTGCCCTATTTCTTGTAACAATACCACAACTATATTTTAGATTTTGTTACATCTCACCAGGATGATCTCATGACGTTTTCAAAATTATCTCTCATAGAAGTGCCTAGATTTTAGCTAAAAGCGCCCAGATTCAGCTAGCTTCTATATAAAATGACTTTCTGCAGTACAAATCTGACCTTATTAGTTTCCTGCTCAAAGATCTTCAAAAAGATAAGCTATCTCCTTTAGGATCAACTAAACTTTTCACTATCCATTTTATGCACACAACCTACCCACCCCTATTCCTTCTTCACACACACAGTCTGTTACTTCTCAGTAACACTACAACTCTTCCTTTTGCCAGAAAGGTACCATCACACTTTATTCTCACCAAGAAGTAGAATTTGAGGCCACTCTCTTTCTACAGGCTTCCCAGCAACAGTCCCTACAACAGTTGATATAAGTAACCAACTGCATACCCCCATCCCCATACAAGCATCAGTTTGTTCATATATCGTTTCCAAACTTGACCACAAACACTGGGTATTTGACGAACATCCAGTGTTTGGCATAGCGCCAGTAATGCAAAAGGTGCTGTAGCCGGCGGCTGAGCAGGGGTAAAACCCATCAAAACCTGGCACTTACAGTAGTCTTGCGGTGGGCACTGAAGGCCTTGCCTTGGCTAGCTCTCGCCGTTCAGTTTTCTGCCGGCCTCAACTCCAGCACTCTTTACAAAATGCCAGAGTCTGGCGTCCTGGCCAGCCACAGGACCCTAGGTAGAGGGTCCCCGGAGGCGGTCCCTGAGGCATCCTGACACTCCCAACTGCAGATTCGGGAAGGGGAAGAGAATGGGGTGCAGGTCCAAAGGCTCAAGTCCCCCGGGGCCTAGACCAGCTCCTCGGCTACCATTCCAGGGCAGGTCGCAGCCGATGCAGGTCCCCACGGGGGCTCCATTTGCAGAGACCCCGTACCCCAGCCCGGCTCTCCGGCCGCCTCCGAACTTACAGACCCGGGGGGAAGGCCGCCATCTAGATCTGGCAACGCCAGGAGCTCCGGCCCCTCGGGGCTCCGGGAAGGGGGAGGGGCAGGCAACCTGAGCCAAAGGGGGACCCAACGGAACCGGAAGGGCAGCCCTGGCCGGACAAAGACAACTTCCAGGTCCCATGGTCACCTCCGCCAATCGGAATGCTCGGAGGACGACGGGCCCCCGAGAGGGACTTTCTGCGTTGTGGGCGGGGCGCGGGCGGAGGCCGGGGTGTCCGCAGAAGGTCCGCTCAGTGGGCTCCGCAGCTGCGGATCTTCCGTGGGAGTCGGGCCCCAGGGCTCCAGCTCGGTTCTCGGCGTCGCCGCCTGCACGGGCCCGAACAGCCTGTCGGCGCGCAAGCTGTGGTAAGTCCCTCCCGCCCAGGGATGTGGACTCGCCGTGTGGGAGCGGGATGCAGAAAGCGGCCGGTTCCCCTCGCCTGTGCATCTGCCTGTGTTCTGAGGTCAATCTCTTTCTTTCCGTAGCTTCGGTTACTCGGGCGGTGCACACATCTCTCGTTAACCTGAATACCTTTCTTGAGCCAACCATCTAGATGAGTTTCCTGTTGATTGTCCAGTGTTATTGTGCCTTTTTGTATCAAATTTGTGCCCAGGCCTACCCGGACTGTAGTTCATGGGTTGGTGAAAGGAATCATCCACGTCCTCTTCCCGATGAGTATCATTCTGAATCTCCGTTGCTTTGCTAAATCCACTTGTTTACTGCGTTCCCTCCATTTATTTTATGTACCCTTTAGGGGCGTTATTATGCAAAACGTACAAAAATTTATTTTAATCGTTTATCAAGCTTAAAGTTAAATGGCTCTTTTCAACGTTGTGTAGCCACTACTAGCTATTCCCGCTTTACCTCCCTTCATTCTTTTGTGGCTATCCATTTTCCACAAAATCTGTTGAAAACCCGGACCTTTCGCCCTTTGAGTGGACTTGTTGAAAATTCTTGCTGGGCTGTCTACGGTAATCCATATGTTTATCCATATGCTAGTGCCATACTGCTTTAATTCCCATATTGCAGGCAGTTTTGCATTTATTAGCTGTGAGTTCTCCATCTTTATTCAAGACTGTTTTGACTCTTCAAGATATTTTGCACTTACATTTAAATTTGGTACCGGGAATTGAACCTAGGGTTTTCTTCACACTAGGCAAATACTGTACTACTGAGCTGCATCTCCAGCCCTACTTTTGTATGAATTTGAGGATTGACTTTACATTGCTTGGAAAAAAGATATTGGAAAGGGGTTTTATGGAATCTGTAGGTTGCTTTGGATGGTATTAAAATTTTTTATGCCTTCCTATCCATAAACACAAGATGCCTCTTTATTTAAGTCATTATTAATTGCTTTCAGCAATATGCTTTTTAGTTATCAGCATTCTCCGCTCATTCACACATTTGTATTGGAGTTGCTTCCTTAATTTTTTCATTGCTGTTTGCTAATGTCCAATGAATAATAAAAAAAAAAAACACTGATTTTTCGTATGTTGTCATAACCCTTGCACTCTGTTTATTCTAGTAGCTCTCTTGTGGCCTCTTTTGATTTTCTACAATAGGTTGATGTAGTCTATGAACAGAGATCATTTTACGTCTTTTCCTACAAGATGCTTTTTCTTTTTCTTGTCTAATAGCTCTAGCAATTAGTACAGCGTTAACAGGAGTAGTAACAGTAAAGTAAAAGTGTTTTATTTCTATTATTATTTCTAGTATCCTTATTTTATTTCTGATGTTAAGAGGAATTTATTTTTTGCCTTAAATTATTGAGTGTGTGTTTCACTATCAGTTTTTCACAAACACCTCTATCATTTTGAAGAATTTTCTGCCAATTCCTATCTGAGGCATGCTATCATGAACAAATGCTGTCAGATGATTATATTCCCCACCCCTTTGTTAAGTCAATGTATTTTATTGATTGAGCCACCATTAATCCATGCATATTGTTGAACCACCATGCATCCATGGAGTAGGCTAAATCCTAGTTGGTCATGGTGAAATACTTTTAATATGCTTTTGAATTTAATATGTTAATATTTTGTTGACTAGTTTTATGTCTACTCTTCAATGATATTGATCTGTATTTTTAGTTATCTAGAATGCATTTGTCTGATTTTGTTGTCGATAATGCTATATAATAGAATATATCAAGAAACATTCCTCAATTTTTTTGCAAAAGTTTCAGAAAAAAAAAACTGTTAATTCTTCCTTTAAAAACTTAATAGAATTCACTGATAAGACTGTACGATGTGAGACTCTTCTTGTTGGGAAATTTTGATTGCTAAGCCAATCTCTTTACTTACTGTACAGCTATTGAAGTTTTCTTTTCTTGAACCAATTTAGCTAATTTATGCGTTTCAAGGAATGTGCTCTTTTCTTTTTTGATCTCTAATTTTTGTCATATATTTATTACAATAGTCCTTTTTAAAAACCTTTTTAAAAACCTTTTTAATGTTGATAGTAATTTATCACTAGTTTAATTTCTCATATATATATATGAGAAATATATATATATATATATATATATATATATATATATATATATATAATTTTAAGACAAGGTCTCTCTATATAGCCCCGGCTGTCCTAGAACTCCCTATGTAAACCAGGCTGACCTCAAACTCACAGAAATCCACTTGTGCCTCTCAAGTGCTGGTATTAAAGACCTGCACCGCCATGCCTAGCTTGCTTTGCATTTAATATGTCTTTATTGTAGATCCTTGAAGTGTAAGGTTTAGGTTACTGATCTGATTTTTTTTTTTTTTATTGTTGACTTGTTTCCTTTGTTGTGCTTTGAATTTTGAAATGTGTCTAGCCCAGAGTAGCTTTGATCTCATTATTTAGCCAGAGCTTAGCCTTGAACTTGTGATCCTTCTGCCTCTGCCTTTCTAGTACAGTCTTCCATCTATCCCACCACATCCACCTCTGAGGTCTGTTTGTAAATTTACAACTAAATTTCTCTCTGGTGATTGTTATAACTACAACTCATAACTTTTAGAATGTGTTATGTTTGTTTAAGTATTTTATAATTCCTTTTAGCTTTCATCTCTAACTTCATTTCATTGACTTCATTTCTACATGATTGTGAAGCCTCCAGCTTCCCTCTTCCCGTTGATTTCTAACGTCATCCTATTATGTTGAAAGATCCTCATGTAGACCTCCAAAATCCACTGAGGCTTGTTTTGTGATCTACATGTTGTCTCTCGACTGCTGCACGTGGGCGTAAGAGTGTGTTTTCTGTGGCTACTGTATGGAATGGCCCGTACATGTACGTTAAATCTACTCATTTTTTGTGATGTTCAGTTCCCCACTTTACTTTTCTTCCATATGGCTGTTCTACCCACTGTTGGACATGTTGCAGTTGTTTGCTTTTAATCTCCCTCGCCCCAACCTGGGAAGACTTATCTTGTCTCATGGTTTCAGAGTTTTTAGTGCATCATGGTCACAGGATGTGACAGAGCAGTGCAGCCAGAAAATGGATGCTTGAGCTTTTTCTTCTTTTATCTTTTTTTTTTTCAATGTTGGGGATTGAACCCAGGGCCTTGTATATGCTGGACTCTCAACCCCTCACTGTTTTGAACACTGGGGTATAAACACAGGCTAGCTTACAATGTTTGACTCTCCATTTTGACATAATTTTTAGGAGTTTTAAGGGAATAACGTCTGTATTGTTTCTCTTTTACTCTATTTGGAATCAAAGATTAGGACATTCAAAAGCAAGTGTTTGTATAGAGCAGAGTAGATTGCCACTGTGCATAATCAGGGAGGAAGCAGGCTCACAAAAGAGCCAGGAAAAAAGTTTTACCTTAAATTCATCCTGAAACCCAGCACAGGGAAAATGAAAATATCAACCAACAACCAGTAAAACAAAAAGATTAAAACTGGGCTGGAGAGATGGCTCAGTGACTAAAAGCACTGGCTTGTCTTCCAAAGGACTTGGGTTTTAATTCTCGACATGATATGCACAGCCATGTGTAGCTTCAATTTCAGGGTGTCTGACACCTTCTTCTAGAACATGAGGATACTAGACATGCACATGGCACACAAACATACATACTGGCCAAAAGAAAAAAATAAAAGAACAAAACAAAAATTAAAACTCCAGTAAATAAGGGGGATGAGGGGAATTTTGATTTTTGGAGTCAGCACATACAATTCAAATGTGTTAATTTTCAATAAACTGCAAAAATCACAAAGCAGGGCTGGAGAGATGGCTCAGTGATTAAGAGTATAAGCTACTCATGGAGAGGAGGATCCCAGCACCTACATGGCAATTTACAGCTGTCTGTAACTCCATCTCCTGGTTTTGTGTCAACTTAACACTAGCTAGAGACTGGAGAGGAAGGAGCCCTAATTGAGAAAATGCCTTCAGAAGATTATGCTGTAGGCAAGCCTGTAGGGCATTTTTTAATTAGTGATTGATGTGGGAAGACCTACCCCATTGTGGAGGTGGTTACCCCTGGGTGGTGATCCTGGGTTCTATAAGAAAACAGGCAGATCAAGCCATGGGGAGCATGCCAGTAAGCAGCACCCCTCCATGGCCTCTGTGTCAGTTCCAGCCCATTTGAATTCCTGTCCTGACTTTATTTAGTGATGGACAGTGTTTTGGAAGCATAAGCCAAATAAACCCTTTCTTCCCCAAGTTGCTTTGGTCAGGGTGTTCTATCACAGCAACAGTAACCCTAACTAGGACACTGGAGTTCCATGGGATCTGATTTCTTCTTCTTGCCTCTGCAGGCACCAAGCACACAGGTGGTGCACATAACATTCATGCAGGCAAAACCAAAACACATAAAATAAACGTAAATGATTCTTTTCTTAGAAGCATTAAGAAATCATGAGGCATATAAAGAAACAGAAAGGTATGGCCCATTCAAAAGAAAAAACTAAGTTCACAAATTGTCCCCAAGGAAGTTCAGATATCTGATTTAATATTTAACTAAAAATATTGTTGGGTGTTGGTATTGATTTGATCAAACACAAAGACCCGGGTGTTTTAGTTACATCTGGCAAAGACTTTAAAACAGGTATTTTGTGGTTACTCAAAAACCTGAAGTCATGAATGAAGTCAGGAAAACAATATATGAACAAAGTGAGAGTATCATGAAAGAGAAGGAAATTATGAAAGGAGCCAAAATAAAATTCTGGCATTAAAGTACAACATTGGAAATAAAATACTGATTAATGGGGTTGGGTAGATGGCTCACTTAGTTGGTCAAACGTTTGCTGTGCAAGCAAAAAGGACCCAAGTTCAATCCCTAGAACCCAAACAAATAAGCTAGGCCTTGCAGTCCCAACGCGGAGGATGTGGAGTCCTCTGGATCCCCGGGGTTTGATGGCCAGCCAGTGTATCCTAATCAGGGAACTCCAAGCCAATGACCTGCCTCTGTGTCTTATCTGACTGGTATGTGCTATGTTGTCTCTCTCACCTAGCATTAGCATCAACATAGGATGTGATTAGTCTGATTTAACATTCTTTTTGCATTCCATCTGAATCACACAAACCTCTGAATGTGACTTCTTCATACAGCCCTTGGATTTGATTCTTTCCCGGCTATCAATGTGATCCTTTCCCAGAGCAGCCATATTACTGAATTAAATGATTAAATATTCCTCCACAATAGCACTTTCTTTCTTTTAGCATCTAGAGATCTTACTATTCTGGTTCTTGACACTAAAGTGCTTTATCTCATAATCGCCCCAAATTGTACTCATACACTATACTCATATGATCTACGGTTTCAAAGCCACCTGCTAGTAAAAGTTAAGCATATTTAAAACCCAAAATTAGTTTTCTATGAATGATGTAAGTTATCACATGACATTGGTAGACACTAAAATAAGACCATATAAAGTCTGCTATTAATAAGAACTCTAGTTACATGGTGAGACCCTGCCTCAAAATACGAACAATAAAATGATGCTTTAAGGGCTGAGGGTTTAACTCAGGTGGTAGAGTGCTTGCCTAATATGCAAGAAACCCTGGGTTTGATCCCCCACACATAACACTGGATATGTTGGTATATGCCTGTGATCCCAAGTATTGAGAGGTAGAATTAATAGGATCAGAGGTTCAAGGTGGTCATCTGCTATATATTGAATTGAGGCTAGCCGGAAATACATGAGATTCAGAGGGAAATAAAGAGTCCAAGAGAGTCTATAAACAAGCATCTTTACTAATTAATTCAACATCAAACAAGAAGTATAACATAACATCCTAGGTAACAGGCATTAGTCCAAAATGTTTGACTTAAATCCATTGAATCTTCTGATACAGCTTCTAGTTTGCAAAAATGTAGGGTTTAGAAGACTTCTTGAAGCAAACATTCAAATCCAGGAATTTTGCACTTCATTTTTTCCAATATATGACAAGAGTCATTCATCTTCAAATTGTACATTTTAAAAACACTTAAAGGCCAGGTAGTGATTGAGAACACCTTTAATCCAATCATGAGGGAGGCATAAGCAGGTGGGTCTCTGTGAGTTTGAAGCAGTCTACTGAGAGAGTTCCAGGACAGCCAGGAATACAAGGGATACAAAGAAAAACCCTGTCTCAAGAAAAAACTTAAAAGGACATAAATAGGTGAAATTGATGATAATTAGATGTAGTAATAAGAAATAAGGTAGGTATCGTTAGTTGAAAAAGGAGATTACTAGACAGGTATGTTATCCAGGATTTGGGAGATAGAGGCAAGAGGATCAAGAGTTTAAGGCCAGTCTGTGTCATGTGAGGCTGTGTCACCAAAAAAAAAGAAAAAAGCCATCGTTTTACTAAACCAACCTTGTCAACTGAAATATTAACATTGGTGCTGAAAAGTGACCTTCCTATTTGTTTTAACTTGTTTCTATTTTTAAACTTTTCTTCAAACATTAAACTGATTGTGTTAAAGTTTTATTTAAGAAAACTTAATTTGCACAAGCATTTTGACTATACTTATAAATCAAGAAATATATAAGTTAGCCAGGAGGTGGTGGTGCATGCCTTTAATCCCAGCACTAAGGAGGCAGAGGCAGGTGAATATCGGTTCAAGGCCAGCCTGGTCTACAGAGTGAGTTCCAGGTCAGTCAAGAGTTACAACAGAGAAACCCTGTCTCCAGAAACCAAATATATATATACATACATACATATATATATGTATATATATGTGTGTATATATATATATCCTCATATTTTCTTCCTCATATTATATGCATACTTTAAAATGGGTGTGTATAAGGAAAAAGGAAACACCACTCTATCCCATAGGAGTGTAGGTGTTTTGCAAAGGACAAGACACAAAGAAACTGCAGCAGCAAAGCTTGATTTTTAAAATTGATTTTCTGGTTCACAACATAAATGACTCACTAGGAAAAGAGTGTACATCGTTTGAATAAAGAGTGAGTGGCTTTAGAAGTCCAAGTTACCAAATCTTCTGTAGTAGTAGTGCCTGGCCTGGGGGCAAAGACCCCTGCTATCAAGACAGGAGGATAAAAAGTTCAAGGCTTGACCTGAGCTACACAGTAAATTCAAGGCAGCCTAGGGCAACTCTGTGAGAACCTGTCTCAAAATTAAAAATAAAGAAGTCTTGGGTATAGCTGTGTGCTAAATGAACGAAGTCTTGGGCTGAATCCTCAATAACAACAAAAATAATAACTGTAAAAAACTTGGACAACACCTGTTTTGTTCCCTGCTACATTGTGTACATTCATTCGGACAGGAACTTTAAACTTCGCTTTGTTGCTATTGCTTTGTATTCAACTTGTAATGCTTTTCAAATAAAATTCTCAACTTCGAGTCACAGTCTGAAACAACCTATTCGTTCCTAGTTTCTTAGTGCCTGAAAGGGGGTAACTCTAGAGTGTCTGAAGTCTGATTTGTAGATCGGATTCTATAACATAATCTTCACAGGTTTTGGGTAAAACTGAAATGAGAAACAAGTTTTTAAAAAGACCCATCACAATGCCTGGCTCTGTGCGCCTCAGACTCTATATGTCGGGGGGAGTTGAATAGGCTCCGGGCTCCGGGCTCCGGCTCCGCTGTCGCAGTCGCAGACGCAGTGGTTGCGGGAGACTGATCCCTGAGCGCAGGCGCAGAGCCTCAGGCAGGCTGTAAGCCCAGGTTGGGCTGTGGGGAAAGGATCTACGCCTCGCGGGAGGACGCAGGCCTATGAGGTGGGGCGGGAGGCGGGCTGGAGGGCGGAAGGAGCCGCTTCACGTGAGCAGGGGGCGGGGAGGCGGGGGCAGGGCGGCGGGGAGGCCCAAGCGGTGGAGCCTCCGGGACGGCGCTCGGCGGCAGCAGATCGGGTACGGTCGCCGTCCCCCTCCTCTCACCCTGGTCTCCCCACCCCGGAGACGTGAGGCGCTTCCGCCGCCCCTGCTGGAGCCGGTTGCTTTCTCGCCCCGCCGGGCGGGATCCGGCCGTAGAAGGTTGCGGGGGGCTTCCTCGACGGGCGGAGTTGAGAGGGGAGCGGAGATTGTGGGGGAGCGGCCAGGAGGGTAGATGGCGCATGCGCGGGCCCTAACCTCCTCCTCCTCCTCCTCCTCCTCCTCCTCCCCCCCCCCCCGCCCCTCTCCGAGCCCCTGCCCAAACCGGTTCCCCCTGTCTGGGTGGGTGTCTGTCTCTGGGCCCTGCAACTCTTGCCTTGAGGTCTCTCCTCCCAGCAGAGCCGGCTTCTCTCCACTTTTGTGCTTCGGTCTCGGTCTTGTTTGGGGATCTGCCGTGTCCTCCGCCTCAGTTTCTCCCTTTGCCTACTAGGTCAGTGCGTGCCTGTGACTGGGGTCGTCTGGGGCCTCCGGCTGGCTTCCTCGGCTGCGCCTAATTTGAAGGATTTGCTCTCTTTCCGTGTCGCTCTGTTTTCTCTCACTGGTGTTTTCTGCCTCTTTCTCTCCACCTGCAATTAAAGTGTCTCTGGCATCGCACTCTTTCCGTCTACAAGAAACACCTGCCTGCTCCAGCGCCTTGTTGGGTCTTGATTTTCAGCACCCTTCATGGTTATGTGAGTCAGCCCAAAGGCTTTCTCCCAGGGCTTTCCCGGAGTGCGCTGTCCATTCCCTGATAGTAATGTCCTAGTCTTCTCTGATACCTACATTTGTAGTCTGCATCTGCTCTTGCAAGCATATCCATACCTACATATCCATACCTGAAGCAAATGTCCTAAGCAGACTGTTAAACTGATCATGCTCCTGAAAAGCACTCCTTTTAAAACCGTGCTCCAACTTGAATTTGAGATGGGGAGGGGCGCAGGGCGTGGGCCCCCTCCCCCACAGGAGAAGCTTGCCAGGACATGATTTCACAGTGTATTTGATATTTTCATTTAGATTATCACCTGTGTTTACATTCTTGTGAATAGAAAGCGATATAAGTATGTGGACTTCCAGCTGCTTTGTTTATTTAGGCAGAGAAACAATGGAAGGTAGTGAAACTGTCAAATTGGAAAGTCATTTGGGAAAAAAAAGCTTTGGTGCCAAGGAAGTGCACGTATAACTTTTTAATGTAAGCGAAGGACCTGTTCTAATTCGTATCTATGTATGGTGCTATAGATAATATTGTATATTGAAGATTTAACCAAGGCTAATTTAGGAAATGAAAATGAGCAAAGGAGAGAATTCTTTATGATCTTCCTTTATAGATCTGAATTTGAGTTAAAATTTGAATACATGTATGTGTTTACATTTTAATTTACATGTCATGCTCAGTGGCTGAAGTAGGAGGGTCATAAGTTCAAGGCCAGCCTGGGCTACATAGCAAGACCCTGTCTCAAATAACAACCAAAAAAAATGAAATAAAATTACATGTAATTTTACTACAAAATAGTAGATCAATTTCATGATTGAAATTGCCCTATTGCTATGTTGTGATATTGCTTTGCTGTACTTTTTAAACTCAGTTTACAGTTAACTCACTGGTCTTAGTAAGCTATATCTTTGGGAACTTAATCTATCAATTATGTGAATTTTGATGCGGTGGTTTTTTTTAACATTTACAAGTGATTAGCAACATAGCATGACTCTTATCATGGGATACTTACCTTTTCTACTGCATATTGAGTTAGGTGTATTTATGCATATTATCCACATGAGAGGCATGATTTTCCAAGTAAGATAACTGAAATTTCAAAGTCATTTTCTTTTATTCAGTAAATTTCCAACTAGACAAAGCCTACTATTAAAGTTATCATTTCCTAGTAATTGTTTTAACAAGTCACTTTCAAGGAATTAGTTTGTTTAAATCAGGATCAGAGTATCTTCATTGTGAAAACACTAGTTATCTGGTCACCTTCCACTGTCATCCTCTCCTGGTATTGTTAGTCTTTAAAAAAAAATGTAAGCAAACAATATTGGGTGGTTTTTTACACTTAGATTGCAGCCTCTGTTGTTGACTCTTAACAGCCTTGTTTCTCTGCAAAGATTGACCAAAAATGGAAGCATGCAAGTCATGAACATATTACTTGATAGAGTTTGGTCTGGAAGTTTCCCTTCTCTTTCCAAATTGACCATAGAGTTTTATAAGACCAAAGTACTCCCATCCCTTCTTTCAATCACTAAAAAGTAAAATAAAACCCTAATTCGGTCTTTTAAGTTCATGACTGACGCTAAATGATATTACTTTGGCAGTAAAATATGAAAATAGGTTTTAATTGTTTGGCTATGCTGCCAAATTTAGAGGTTTGTACGTCCTCAAGAACTCAATGCATAATGTTAAGAATTTCTGGTTGAGGCTGTAGCAGATCAACACTTGCATCTTAAGCCACTAGTCTTTGAGTTCTATAAATCTTTGTGGCAATAGTATTTTTCTTCATAGCAAAGTCTTGCTTTTTTTTTTTTTTTTTTTTTTTTTAAGGGGAGGGTAGCCCAGGTTAGTGATCTTACTGTTGGCTGTTGGATGCTTGTGTTGAACTTTTTATGGTGTGTTAGCTGAGTTTCTGTGGTGAATTTCACATTGTGTTACTCAAAGTTTAACAGTAATTTGTTTTTGAACTTTTTCCATTTTCCGTTAATCCATTTTGGTCAATACAATCTTGATCCACTTCTAAGGATGAGTCTCGCACCACTTAAAAGAAGTGTTATACAGAGAATGGAATTTTGTTGTTGCTGCTGTTGTTTTGAGACAGAGTCTCATTAAGTAGCTCTGGCTCTCCTGGAACCCAGTGTGTAGGCCAGGCTGGCTTTGTACTCAGAGAGATACACCTAGCTCTACCTTCCAAGTTCTGATTAAAGACATGTGCTACCATGTCCAACTCTACTCTGAGAATGTTTGAAGTATAAGCATAGTAAATGCATTCACATCAAAATTGAATTAAATGTTGACTATATGTAGAATGTTGATGGAAATAGCCAGTGATTTTAATATTTTTGTAATGAGCTCTGTTCTTAGAAGCTATCCTTATGTCTGAACTGTTTCTGGCAATATAGAGTAGGGATATGTCACATAAATCTCTTGCTATGACACAGGATTTTCGGTGTCTAGACCTCTTAAGCACTTGCAAAAGAAAAATTATTTCTTTATTGTGGCGAATTACCTGTTGCACCCTCTGTATATTCAGGTAAAGCTGATTTCTGTCTGATCTCAAAAAGTCAACACTTTGTTGTTGTTGTTTTGTTTTTTAAGACAAGGTTTCTCTGTTATAATACTGGATGTCCTAGAACTCACTTTGGAGACCAGGCTGGCCTTGAACTCACAGAGATCTGCCTGCCTCTCCCAAGTGCTGGGCTCAAGGCTTGAGCCATCACCGCCTGGCCCAAAAAGCTAATACTTACCTAGTCCTCTGTTTAAAATATTTTGGTTTTGGTTATAAGAAATAGTCTTTTTAGATAGATTTAAAACATCTATGGAATTTAAGTATTTGTGAATTTATCTTCTTGCACAAGTGCCTATAATAGTATGATATGCTAATGAACTGCCCACTGTGTGCTTGATAGACTTCCTAATGCCTCTCCATCCCTTTGTCAGGGTGGACCAGGCCTCTATCAAACATTTTTATTCAGCACTCATGTATTTCTCTGAAAAACAAATAGAAGTTATAGAAGAGAGAACCCATTGCTACATTTCTCTTAGGTTTTAGTCTTCTTCTAAATGACTTGTTTGCTTGACATTAAATTCACAGAGATTAAAGGGAGTGAATAATGAGACATTTGAGATCTCTAGTACAGCAGATGAATATTCTGAGTGGAATTGATTCATTTTTCTTAACTATGCATGAAGAAGAATTATATTGACTAATTTCCTAAAGGGATAAAAAAAAATCTTTCAAAGACCTTGTATTGCTTAAAGCATTCATATTTTTTATATGATGTTAATGTAAATTTTATTATGCTTCTGAAATTAGAAAAAAATAAATTAAAAAATACATATCCTAGCAGGAGTTGGAAGAATAAAATGACCTTGACAATAAGCAATAATATAGTTCATTAATATTAAGCTAATTTTCCTAATGTTTCCAGTAGTTTCTGTTGTGAAAATGGCTTTCAGATAGCAATTTAAATATTTAGTTTTAGAGGTACTGCTATGAAGTGGCATGAAGTCAGCTTGCTTAGATTTCTAGTGGGAAACAAAGTACTGTTTCCTGAAGTAGTAATAGTAACATAAGGAGACCATTTTTTAGCCTTTTATATTTTCAGGATCAGCATTATTGAATTCAACTAATCAACAAAGTTAAGAGAATTGTTTTATGTACACTTCTCTTCTTACTCCTGATACTGTTTGTCAGTAGTATCAAGGTATACATAGTGGGGGGAGTATTAACTTTGGGACTAGAAAAGCATGGACATCCCTAAGTAAGTCTTAGACATAATTTAAAATGTGATTGGCAGTAAAGCTACTGAATAGCTTTACACTGAGATTCAGTGTCTTCATTGATTTAAATGGTGCTACTTATAAAGCACCTGATGTTTTCTCTTTTTTTAGATAATCCATAAAATAGTAGTGTTTAGTCCCCTCATTTTACATAACTGAAATCACAACACTGTCTAAGGTTTTAATGAGGAAAATCAAAATTTAACTCTTACTGTTTGTTTTTTTTAAACCTATTAGACTACATTGTTACCTTTAGATAAAGAAACTACATTGTTACCTTTAGATAAATAAGGCTTGATTACTCATGAGAAAATGAAAAGTAACTGAAGACTATTGAATTTCTATAGGCATTTTACTATACTCATTTCATTTTCCTGCCTGCCCACCATGTGTATACTCGGTCCCTGCAGAGGCTGGAAGAGGGTGTCACAACCACCTGGAACTAGAGTTACAGGTGGTTGTGAGTGTCCATGCAGTGCTGGGATCTGAAAGTCCTCTGTAAGAACAAGTGCTCTTAGCTGCTGAGCCTTCTCTCCAGCCTCTTATTTTGTAAATTTGCAGAGTTATAACTTGGGTAATATGGATAAACAAATATATATATACATATATACATATATACATACACATATATACATATATATATATGATGTGATTCAGCCTTTTAAAAAATCCTTTTTCTTAAAGTGATACCTTCTGCAACATTGATGACATTATACTAAATGAAAGAAGCCATCTTGTCTTGGAAAAGACACATATTCTGTAATCCTGTTGCTTAATGAGGTATTCAGGAGTTTAACAGTCATGGTGACAGAAGGTAGACTGGCAGCTGCAAGAGGCTGGAGATGAGAGAAATCCTAGAGATTGCATGGTTTGAATGTGCTCAGTGCACAGAACCTGGCACTTACAAATGTGTGGAGTGGTGAATTTATGTTGCCTGTATTTGACTGTGACAATAGAAAGACTGCAACTAGTGGAGCATTGAATAGAAAAATTTGTCTCATAATTTGTTGAAGAGTGGCTTTTAGATAAGCTGGGTTTTCTAGTTTTTCATTGCAAATATACCCAGGATAATTAAGTTTTCTTTTGGTTTTGGTTTTTAAAGTTAAGCTGCAATTAATCAGAAGGTTTTCATGCACATGATTCTATTATTTCACCAATACAGTTCAAAGAAGCAGCCCTCAAGTTAAGACTCAGACTTTAAAACAAAGCCTTGTCTATTGTTTAGCAATTAGTGGTGAATAGTAATCTATATTGTTAAAGATGAGAGGGTTTTCCATTGAGTTCGTTAATTTGTTCCATCCTTTTCAGGAATAGGCTATGAGAAATTCATGCGAAAACAAGCGTAAGAAAAAAAAGTTTAAAGACTGACAAAAAGAAAAGAGCTGAGATTAATCTATGTATCCCCTTGTTACTCTGCTTGTTTAATTTGGCAGTGGGGATCAAACCCAGAGGTTCAACACATGCCAGATGTGCTCTGCCACTGAGCCCCACAACACCCTTACTGATTTTCTTTGGGGGATGTGCAGATGTGCCTGTGGAAACTGGAAGTAGACATTGGGTGGGTGTCCTCAGTTGCTTTCCGCATTCATATTCTGAGGTAGGTTATCTTGCTGAACCTGAAGCTCATCAGTCCAGCTACCAGGTCAGTGAGTTTCAGTGTTCTACCCCACCCACACCCCAGTGCTGGGGTTGTAGGTACATGCCACTTGCTTAGGTTTTTTTTTTTTTTTTTCCTTCTTTAAAATGGGTCCTGAGGACTTGAATCCAGGTCCTTTTGATTGCCATAGTGATAAGGACTTTTGCTGCTGGTCTCCTCAGTTCCCATTTTACTTTAAAATATATAAACTCCCATGTGAATTGACCTGCTAGAGCATCTTTGAGTTGTGATTGTTTTATTACATCTTGTTTTGTTCCTTTTGCTGAACTGAGAGTAATCTTAACCAGTTTTGAGTCAGATTTGAACCAAGGACACAATTGAGAGCAGCAAAGAGGACAAGCTGGGATAGACAAAGAATGGAGATAGGGATACTAACGAATATCCAAGGAGTATAGAGCTCAGAAAAGAACAGAAGCACCTAAGTACTTGGGTTTACATCAATTTCCATATTTTCTCTGTGAGTTAAAAGCATGTTACTCAATCTGTCTTAGCTTTGGTTTGTCATACTAAGTTAATATTCATCTAGCAAGGTTATTATGGCATTGACAATAATGTATTTAAGTCTTTTTAGTTCCACACTGGGCCTAACATTGGCACCCAGTAATTATTACATATTGCTTTCTTTTGGATTTAGCAAGATGTTTTAAGTATCCTCCTTAAAGTTCATTCCATAATGATGTACTTATTCACTTACTTACTGAGCAGAGAAAATGGTGGGAGTAGGAAGGGTGTGATGAGCATGTTTGGTCTAAAGGAGATGCAAGGTATGTTTTGAGACTTGGTTGTTTAACTGTTTTGTTGGCCATGACATTTGGGGTTTTGTTAGAGGTGTTCAAGGGTAGTAGCTGAGGTAGCTGGGATAATCCTTGTAATCCCCAAGAGAATTATGACTTTAAGGCCAGGTGGGGTGATGCAGTGAGATTTTTGTCTCAAAAGAAAGTGCTGCATTGGGTTTGGGTTTTCTCCTGGTTGGTTTCCTGTAGCTGTATCCCCAGTACTTGCGTGTGATGTAGTACATTGGTCGTCTGTCTTTATGTTGCTAGACCTCCCTCTCCATTACACTCAAGCCGTAGTTGTCTCACAGTGTCTTACAGGGCAGGGGTGGGTCAAGGACCCTACCCATGCTAAAATGATGCAGTGTTTGCATCTAGATAGTTTAAATCAGCTCTTAGAATACTTGATTCAGTGTAAATACTTCGTATTTGTTATGCTGTATTGTTTAACTGCTGCAGGGGAAAAGTACATGTCGGGTGTGAATGTAATATTTTTTCTGTATATTTCTAATTCCCAGTTGAATACATGAATTTGGAGGGCTGTGTATTAACCACTCAACTTTACTGAGCACATCTAGTGAACAACTATATGAAAATAATATAAATAAAACAAAATCCTTGACCACAAATAGCTCAAGTATACAGAATTATGACTGTGTATTCCTAGCGCATAGCATGGTGGCTTATAGTTAATACTTACTTCTAAAATGACTAGAGAGTGAATATAGTAGAGTAGAAGAGAGGTGTAGTTTCCTTATTATACAGTGCAGTATGTATCATAATTCTCTTTTTACTTTTTTTTTTTTTCTGAGACAGAGTTTCTCTGTTGTAACTCTGGCTGTCCTGGAACTCACAGAGATCCCCTGCCTCTGCTTCCCAGGTGCTGGGATTAAAGGCATGCGCCACAACCACCGGGCTATATCATAATTCTTGTGAGAAAAGTTAAACACAAACAAAAAGACTTAATAAAAGCCTTAGCATGAAATAATGGAGGAGGGGGACAACATTATTTAAACTATGTCACTAGATTGTTATTGGAGTTGGGGAGGGGCTCACTGGGGAAATAGAGGTGCACTTCACTTAGGAACCACCATATACAAAAGCTGAAAAGCATAAAACTTAGTGAAAATTTTGGTGGATTGTGTGATACGATTTGCTAAGATTAAAGTGATAGCCAGGGTCAAGATTTTGAAGACTAAGTGATTCAAAGAAATTGGGGTTTTGTAAGAAGGCGCTGCTGTGGCTGCTCAGCTAGGAGACAAGGAGGCACGTTCATAGATGCAAACTCTGCCAGACCTCAGCAGAGGGAGCCATTGTCATGGTCAGTGTCATACTCACAGTGGAATCCTGAGCGTCTGAGCGCAAGTGTTTTATTTGATTCAGAACTCCTCAGGTATTATACTTATAGCACATGCAGATCATTAGCAATTAAACAACCTCCACAGAAATACAACACCTGTAAACAACAAAAACCCCTAGACAGCCATTTTCACCCAACAGTGAGTAAAACAATTATTTTGTATGTAACTAAAAATAAGCTTCTGCAGCCAAATTTCATTTAGTTTTCTTCTTAAAATCTCCTTAATTTTTAAAATCATTTTTATGCGTATGGGTGTTTTGCCAAAATGTATGTTTATGCATTACAGGCCCATGGAAGCCAGAAGAAGGTATCAGATCTTCTAAAACTGGAGTTAACAAACAGTTGTGAGTCACCATATAGGTAGTAGGAATTGAAACTGGAGTCCTCTGGAAGAGCAGCCAGTGTTCTTACACTGGGTTGTCTCTCCAGCCTCCAGTTTTTGTTTTTAACTTAAAAAAAAAAAAAGATTACTCATTTATATTATGTATGTTTGTTTGTTCATACATTTATGTATGCATCTATTTGTATGTACACCTACATGCCAGAAAAGGACATCAGACCCTTTATAGATGGTTTGAACCAACATGTGGTGCTGGAAATTGAACTGAGGACCTCTGGAAGAGCAGCCAGTGTTCTTAGCGCTGAGCCATCTCTCCAGCCGCCTGATTTTTTTTTTTTTTTTAATTAGAGAAATTTTTTTAAATGTCATCTTAAATTGCAAGGATATCTGTTAAACATCATGCCAAAGGGGAAGCCATTATTTTATTTTGTGTGTATTCGTGTTTTGTTTGCATACATGTCTGTGTACCACGTACACATCTGGTGCCTGCACAAGCCGGAAGAGAACTTCAGATTCACTGAAACTGGAGTGAAAAATGGTTGAGATCCACCATGTGGGTGCTGGGAACTATACCCAGTTCCTCTGGAATAACACTCAGTTCTCTTAACTGCTGAACCATCTCTCCAGTCTCCAGCCAACCCTGCTCTCTAAAGAAATCAAACGTTCATTTACTTACATTGCTTATTACTTATTTATTTTGTGTGTGCATAGGGATGTTGGAAGACTAGTGTATAGGGTCTGTTCTCTCCTTCCACCATGTAGGTTCTGAGATCAAGCTCAAGTCCTTAGGCTTGACAGCACGTACCTTATCCCCGAGCCATCTCACCATGCATCATTCTATTTTCACTTAGGAATTAGAGATTTTGAGGAAGGTAGATAATAAGGATTGGCTATAGGATTATATGTACTATTTAGGAAGTCTTTTAATGAGGAAATTAATGACTAGAGAGAGTCTAGAGTATGAGACTTGTTGAAGAAAGATAAAGGGTCTGCTTGCTACTAAAATTTATCAGAAGTCCAAGGAATAAGAAAAAGAAGAATCAAAGTTTTTCTGGTCCCGCCCATCTGTGGTTAATGAGGATATAGGAAAGCTAGAGGTATATAATTGTATGAGACATGGAGCTTGGCTGATTTGTTGAGATGACCATAGGTTATAGTAGAGTCTTGCCAGGTAATAAGCCCCCCCCCCCCACATATACCAAGTACTGTACTGCAATGAGTTAATTTTCACCAGTTCATTTTCTTTACTACTCTAAGTGGGTAGCTACCTGGCAAGGGTAAACAGCATGTCTTGTTTCTTACCATAACACTATGCCTTGTAGACCCCTGGCACACATCAGAGACTTGATAGTAAACAGAAAAGAAAGAAAACAGCACAAATTCCTATGTGGAACTCAGAGATAGGGCTAGAGTAGTATAACAAGGAATAGCCATGTTAACTAATGAGATAGCCAAGGAAAATAGAGGATGTCTACGACAGGCAGAAACCCCAGTGAGGGAACGGTAGGCAGGTAGGAAACAAAGCCGAAATGATAGTTTTAGAATGAGGAAATGGTAATTTTTGTTTACTTTGTGTTTTGAAATTTTGCTTTATGGATAGTTTTTTAGGTTTATTGTTAGTATATGGGTATTGTTGTTTTGCCTGCATGTATGTCTGTGCACCATGTGAGTGCCTGCTGCCCTAGAGACCAAAAGAAGGCATTAGATCCCCTGGAACTGGAGTTACTGATGGTTGCTGGCCACCATATGAGCGCTGGGAATTGTACCCAGGTCCTCTACAAGAGCAGAAAATGCCTTTAACCTCTGAGCCATCTCTCTCACCACTGTGGATAGTTTTGTTTCATTTTTCAAGACAGTTTCTCTGTGTAGCCCTGGCTGTCCTGGAACTCACCCTGTAGACCAGGCTGGCCTCAAACTTACAGAGATCCACCTGTCTCTGCCTCCAGAGTGCTGGGATTAAAGGCATGCATCACCACTGACTGGCTTTTTGTCGTTGTTGTTGTTTTGTTTTGTTTTTTAACTCCTTTAAGAGAGTCTTACTATGACCAGCTGAATTTGAACTCAGTAACTCACTCTGCCTCAGCCTTCTAAGTGCTAGGATTACTGTCACGTACCACCATACATGACCTGGCTGAAACTATATTTCAGTCAAAATCTTTAGTGATCTTTTATATGTCAGTAGGATAAAAGTGATGCATGTTAAATAATATGAAAAGCATAACAACAGTGGACTTTGAAATATGCAGAAGGCTGTGAGAATGAAGGAAATTACCTTCTGCCTCAGGTGACTTTTATTTTGTATTTATTTTCCTTTTGATTTTTTGGTTTTGTTTTGAAATAATCTCATTTTCTAGACTTGACTAGGGCTGGACTGGAGATCACTATATGTAGACCAGATTCTCCTTGAACTTATAGAAATCTGACTGTTACTACCTTTCCAGTTACTGAAATTAAAGGCATGTGCCACCATGCCCGGCCTGATTTTATTAAGCTATACAGGAATGGAAACATCCCAGAGTTCTGCTTACCAAAAGGGGCTCTTGGTATCATGTTTGAAGCTTATCACTTTTGTGAAAGGAGGAGACATTTTAGTATCATGTGTCTATTATTTAAAAATGGGAGGGCTGTGGCTGTGGTTCAGTTCATAATGTGCTTGTGTGGCATGCATATGGGTCAGGATTGACCCCCAATACTTGATAAACCAGGTGTTGCACTGGACTGTAATCCTAGGAGGGTCAGAAGTTCAGAGTTATTTTCAGCTACAAAGTGAGTTAGAGGCCATCCCTGGCAGCATAGGACCCTGTTGTGTCACTCACCCACACACACAGTGCGCTGCACACACACACACAAAAAGTGCTGGTTCTCTTTCCTCTGTGGGTAGGTTACATCTTACTCTATTGTGCTGTACAAAAATAAGACTTTTCCTTCTAACTATTCCTTTATATTTACTTAGATTAAAACAATTAGTAAATCTATATATTTTGCATTAGTAATATGTTTCCTAAATTGGATTGTTTAAATTAGTATCTAAATTTCTTGAATTTTAAAAAGCTTTAATACTTGAGTACATGTAACATTCTGTGTGTATTAAGTCTGTTGTATGTATATATCCACATAAAGCTTTTAGTCATTTTATTGTAGCTCTATGAGATAGATATTGTACCATTTTCTCTTACGTAAGCTGTATAACGTAGTTGAACAGTTAATGAGTAGTATAACCAGTGTACTAATCTGTAGTATAAGTGGGGTGGGTGAGGTATTTTATTTTATTTTTTGGTGTTGAAGATCAAATTCTGCACTTCTCACATGCGACGAATGTGATGTCCCACTCAGTTATCACCCCCAACTCTAGGTCTAGTATTCTAATTTGGGTTTTTCCTAACTTAAAATTGCTTCACTGTGGCAAATAAGAACAGCTTTCAGGAGGTCACAGGTTTGAGGCAAGCCTGAGTTATATAACAGTGCCTGTCCCCGGCCCAACCACATCTTCCCAGATATAATTTAAACGGTGGTCTTTACCATCTCACTCACCCTTGGTCTTTTCCATCTTTATCTGACGTTTATTCTATTTCGATAAATACTTGAACATACATTGTGTGTCACACATTGTTCTAGGAGCTGAAGATAGCAGCCATTAATGAAACACAGAAAGGAGCTTAGGTTTTAGTTCACATGATAGTGAAAAACAAGAGAATAATGCATCAGGTGGTGGAGAGGTGCCGTGGAGACTTGTAGAAGGTCAACTATTTTCACAAGGGAACTTGTTCTTTATTGTCTATGGAAACTGGAATAGGAGACTGAAGGATGAAGAATCAAGAGGAAATGGCTTCTTGTGGTAACTGATAAAAATAGAATTTTAAAACAAAACAAAATTAGTCCTTATTGTCTTCAGACAGCAGCTGTAAATCTAGAGTGTTACCAGAAGTACATACCAGTCTCTATGATGCCTCTCCATTGTGGGGGGACTAAGAAAGGCCCTCACCTCCTGTCCATGGAGACAAGAGAGAAGGAACGTAGTGTTTTGATGAACCTCATTCCTGCTGAGTGATTCAGTTAGCTTCAGTTAAAAACAAAAACAAAACTCAAACAACACAGTAAATTATCTTATAAAGTGTATTTTCTATCACCCCCTCAAAGAAAACAGGTGGGACTTTGAGCCTCACAAATCTTTCTGACCCTAAAATATTAGTAAAAGTTGTTAGACTCTGGAATCATAGCTTTAGACAGTTTTCTCAGGCCTTCTACTGTTGTGGCACTGTTAACTTCTATTTAAAATAGACCAAAGACTGATTCAGCATGAAAAAATAACTGAAAATACAAGCTGTAAAAGAGACTTCTCAGCACTGAGGCTGTAGACACTCAGCAGGCGTGTTGTCTAATAGCTCTGCTTGAGGACCTACAGGGAACAGTACAGTTTTTTCTTGATTTCTGTCAATTACAGGACCTTGACCAAAGTCACACCATCTCACTATGCTTAATTTTGTTATCTGAAAAATAGCAATGTGAAAATTATTAGAATACATTCACCATGACATTAAAAAACAACATACTGTTATTTTTAAAAGCCAAATCTTGGCTGCAATGTGAACATCAGCAAGGGAAGCAATTCCTTTGATTCAGCTGACCTGAGAAGACTTCTCTGAAAGTAGAAGGAATGAACCAAACTGGAGCTGATCATTTTATAGAAGCCAGGAAACCACCATAGGATGGTGTTACTAAATCAATTCCTAAAGGTATTATAGTCAGTATCCTCAGCGAAGGTCTAAGTTAATGCTTATCTCAATATGTCTCTTAGTTTAGTACCCTAAATCATCATCTATTATTAGCCTGTATAAATTTGCCTTTCTGCTAAGGTTTTTATTTATTTTACTAACATTACCTATACTGTACCAGATGTTCAATGTGTATCTGTTTGGTGGATGAATTAAAGCATTTTTCTTTTGGTTTTTCAGAAGACTATTTTAAGTTATTTTTCAATATTATACTATGTATTTATTTAATTTTTTTAATTTTTAAAAAATATTTTTACGAGTATTTTGCCTGTGTGTATTGTATATGCATACCACATATGTGCCTGGTACCTACAGAGGCCAGAAGGTACACGGACCCCTGGAACGGAAGTTACAGATGGTTGTGAGCCACCATGTGCATTCTGGGAAGAGAACCTGGGTCCTCTGCAGGCACCAAAAGTGTTCTTAACTGCTGAGCCATGTCTCCAGCCCCTCTTTGATCATTTTTGAAACAGGGACTTACTGTATACTCAAAGCTGGCCTCAAACTTACAACAATCTTCCTGCCTTAGCATCCTGAGTATTAGCATTATAAGTGAGCACCACCATGCCCTTCCACATTATGTATATTTGGTCTTCTAAAATACATTTCAGGAATAATCTTTTGTTTATTGTTTTGAGACAGGGTCTACAAATGTAGCTCTAGATAGCCTACAACACAGCTACTTAGATCAGGCTATCCTGGAACACACAAAGATCTACCTGCGTCTACTTCTAGAGTGTTGGGGTTAGATGCATGTACTACCATGCCCGACTCTATAATCTTCAAGCAGGGAGAAAAGAAAACAAAAGCAAAGCAAAAGAGAACAGAAAGTTCAGAATCTGTCCTTATCTGTGCCATTAGCTGGTTAAATGATTTTCTTTCTTTTGGGGTTACTATTTTTTATATTTAGAATTATTGATGATTTCTCTTTTTTTCCTTTCTGTTTCATAATTAGGAATGATGCAATTCTTGATGATAGTTATTTTTGTTGAGCCTTAGAAGAGAAAATAGTAATTGGCATATGTTGCATGCTAGTCAGTATATGTTCAATTAAAAATCCAAAGCACAGGGGCTAGAACAGTAGCTGAGTGATTAAGAGCACTTAACTGCTCTTGCAGAGGACCTGGGTTCAGTTCCCAGCACAACATGGTGGCTCACAACCACCATTAACTTCAGATCCATGGGATCTGAAGCCCTCTCCTGGCCTCATGTACACATGAAAAAACAAACTAATAATTTAAAAAAAAATCCAGAATATAAGCCAGACTTGAGTTGGAGAGATTAAACTTAGTAGTGTTGATGTGATAGACACAGAGCTATAGCTATTCCTTGAGAATGTATATTTAGTTCCAAGAAATTAAGGTGTGGGAAGATTGAGTTTTTAATGGAAGGTATTTCCCCTACTGTAGACTTTTTGCTTTCCCTGCCTTGAGTTTATCGCTCGAGTATATTAATGTGAAATTTTGTTTGCTGTAACATCATAGTATTTTAGATTTTAGTGTTGATGATGCTGGGGAACCATAGTTATTACACTTTCATAATAATCAAGTGTTTTACTTTATGTGTAAAGCATTACAGATTAAAGGCCAGAGCACTACTGAGTTCCTCTTGCTTTGGGAGCCCAGACCAAAGGCAGCCCTGTATGTAGGTGGGGTTATTGTGAAATCTGAAATATCTTGACCTGAATAGCCAGAATGCCCTTATTAGAATGAAAAGCCTAAATTGCAAGTAGCAGGTGTCCTGGGAAAATATTTTACAAACTTTTTAAAGAACAGAGCATAACTGAGTATCTAATGGACATTTTACATGAATCTTTATGATTTTTGTTTTTCAGGCATTTAAAAAATATTTAATCATTCATGAGTTGAGCCTCGTTCTTGAGTTATGGATGACAAAGCTTCTGTTGGAAAAATCAGTGTCTCTTCAGACTCAGTATCTACTCTTAATAGTGAAGATTTTGTCTTGGTTTCCAGGCAAGGAGATGAGACACCATCTACAAATAACGGAAGTGATGACGAGAAGACGGGACTCAAGGTAAAGCTGGCGGCCTAGTTGTGCTTTGCTAAACAGTGCACAAGTTGGATTTAATAGAAGAAAAATGTAAGGGGGCAGAGCACAGAACTGATCGCGTCACTTTTCAGTGGTGTTGAAGAGCTTCGTACACACTTAATGAGTTATTTTTTATTTTAAGGATTTTTTATTTTTATTAGCTTCTTAAATTTTTGAAAACCTCTGCCAAAACTCTTAAGAGTATAAACATTTTTAACTTTAGAATTGTTCCCTTTTTCCTAATTGCTCAGAAGTGCTTGTTTCTTTCAGGCTGGTGTATGTAGGGTAAGGACACTGACAAGTCAGCATTGCCGTTCCTAAAAAATAACATTTAGGGTTTCAAAAACAGCTTTAAACAACCTGGCCTTTGACCACTCTGCTTATCTTTTTTCAACCAAATAGGGAACGATTGCTTCCTTTGGCATGCTCTGTTATTGTTCTGTTCGTTATGGATATAATTGGGACTATTTTCTCTTGAAGTTTTTATTTAAAATATAATTAATTTCAATATTCCAAATCCTTCTATGTCTGTTCATTCACCAAATACTTCTTGACCAAATACTTCTTGAATAACTCTGTACTACGTACTGGTAACTGGGGAACAAAGCCATGCCCTCTTAGGGGCTGTATTCTAATGAGGGGGACAGGGACTATAAACAAATGAGAAAGTAATATGACAGTAAAGACCTGGGGTTGTTGCTTAGTTGTTAGCATGCTTGCCTAGCATGAAAGAAATTCCAGCCTTGATTTCCAGCACCGTATAAAGCCAGGTATGTTGGCATGTACCTATAATATCAGCAGTTGCATGGTAGAGGCAGGAGAATCAACAATTTAGAGGTCGTTCTCTGCTGAGCAGTAAGTTGGATCCAGCCTTCACCATATAAGAACTTGTCTTTAAAACTAATAATTTAAAACTCATGTAAATATGTTAAGAAAAATAAAGGAAGTGTGAGTTAGGAATGAATCACTTTATGGTTGATTTTTAATTGTTACACTTTTGTCAAATTTTTTAAAAATTCTTTTTGAAATGTTTTTTGTGTGTTTGTGTGCTAATGGCCAAGCACATCCATGCCATACCATGGGCGTCGGGAGACAACTCACAGGAGTTGGTTCTTCCCTTACAACACATGAGCCCTGGGATCAAACCTAGCAAGTAAAGCAAGTACTTTTGCTGGCTAGGCCATCTCCCCGACACTTTAAAATATTCTTAATATCTCTTGTAAATGCATAAGGGAATAAATAAAATAGTTAAAATAACTCCAGCTCCAGGGGCTCTTACCCTCTTCTGGCTTTCTTGGGCACTTGTACACATGTAGCATACATTCACACAGATGTACACATAAATAAAAATAAAATTTTTTAAAAAAATAGTGACGGTTACTAATTTAATGAGAGGTATTGAGGGGCTAGGAAATGTAGACACCATTCCCAAAGGCAGCTCCAGAGAGAGAGCCACTGAGGGCGGAGGTTCCAGGGATGATGTGATTGGAGGGTAGGCATGGCCACAACATGCTTTTTTGTTGGTTTTTTTGTTTCGTTTTGTTTTTTGTTTTCTTTTTCTTTTTTTTTTTTTTTTTTTTTTTTTTTTTTGAGCTTAGTAGCAAATTTGGTCTTTGTTCTGAACGTGAAGAGAATTTTTTAATGTTTTGAATGAGAACATGATCTAATTTACATTTTAAAAAGTTCACTGGCTGAGAGCTCACTGACTTCCAACATAACAGTGTGGCCTATTACTGGAAACACTGGTGGCAACTATTAAGACAAAATAGAAAGTATCATTTTAAAGTCTCTGGAAATCTTTGAAAAGAAATGAAACTTTGGTAAGAACCTCTCACTCTAAGCATCCCCATCCTGTTCTTCCTCTCTCGCCTGACTGAGACAATAACCGGATCTTGGATCTGCTCTACAGACTGGCATGATCTCGAAGATGATCTAGGAGGAATTGGGGATAGGATCAAAGAATGGGATCAAAACTTACTGTATGAAAAAAGTTAAGAAAAATAAAGAAAATGGAGTTCAGGAATGTAAGTGACCTCACTCTTTGTTCATAACAGTGACTCAGATTTTGCCTGTATGCAAGCCATAAAACAGCTCTTAATGTCGTCACTGTCAGCAGATGTAAACAGTAAGAGGTCTTGAAGTAGGGTCATCAGGATCCTGAGTCAGTACAACATATTATCTACAATGACTAGTTTGTATAAAGAATAAAAAAAATTGTGAGACATACACAGAAACAAAATACTATCCATACACTGAAAAGAAAAAAAATAGGCAACAGATGTTTCTAGTCCGTGGCCATTGAATTTACCATATTAAGCCGTTCCAGGACAGCCAGAGTTACATACACAAACCTTGTCTTGGGGTTTGGGGGAAGGAGGGGAGTAGCGTTTCAAAGTAGTCTTTATTGCTTTATTCAATAATTATACAGTATCATGCTTACAGAACAGATATATACATGACAGTGACATCAAATACCATAGACAATATCAATTAGGGCTGGAGAGATGGCTCAGTGGTTAGGAGCACTGGCTGCTCTTCAGGGGTCCCAGGTTAGATTCCCAGCACCAAAATGGTGGCTCATAGCTGTCTCTAACTAATTCCAGGGGCTCTGAGAACTCTTCTGGCTTCCATGAGCACCAGAAAGGCATTCAGGCAAAACCATGCACAAGGAGGAAGCATATGTGAAATTTTACTGTATGTCACATTTCTTTTAACTTTCGGAAGCAAGCACATTTTTCCTTAAGAAAAGCTATTAAACAAAATGTTAATGTCATATTACCTATTTCTGAGTATTAGTTTTAGATTCATTGTGTACTTTTTCATGGAAAACTGAAAGATGAGAGCAGCTGCAGCCATATTTGTTTCAGATCATGTATTTTAAAAGCAAAACATTGGGAAGATATATCTTTATAATAAAAAAAATGGTGACACACACTGCTTTAGAATGTGGGCACACTTGAATCAGTGCTGGCCTCTCACTATGCTGATTGCATGTATTTTTGACCCTCAGATTGTAGGGAATGGTAGTGAGCAGCAGCTGCAGAAAGAGCTGGCTGATGTGCTGATGGATGCTCCTGTGGACGATCAGCCAGGGGAAAGGTCACAACTGGATGGTGAAGGAGATGGCCCTCTCTCAAATCAGCTCTCAGCTTCGTCCACCATTAACCCTGTGCCACTAGCAGGGCTTCAGAAACCAGAGATGAGCCTGCCAGTGAGACCTGGACAAGGAGGTTAGGGTTACTGCATTGCTTGTGTAACTGAAGGGTACTGTTTTTAATAATTGAATGTCTTCAGCCCTGTACTAGCTTTAAGAACAATATGAAAACAATTTTAAGTTCTCTAGTAGCTTCAAATTCTAGATCTAAGTTGTCAGATATGTATGCCATTCTGATTTTTTCTTTAACTGTATTTCTGTTATACCAAAGAATAAAAAAGAGTACTTATAGGATACTGAGAAAAGAGTCTTTTTTTTTTTTTTTTTCCCCAGGTGCCTTAAAGAGTTTTCTGGGAAATTTGTGATGAGTTCAAAGCCAGCCTATAGTATAAAAACCTTGGAAAACCAGTAACACCTAGAGTTTTCCAGGAAAGAAGAAATTTGATTATGGTGTTAGAAAATAGATGTTTGCTCCAGGCCTGCATAACCTGCCAGAGAGCAAGTTGGAAATGGGAGAAAAGCACAGGGGTCAGAAGCCAGACAGTTAGAAAAGCTCATTTGCAAGAGCAGCTTACGAAAGTGAAAGCAAGGATGTTAAAAAAAATGTTTGAGACTAAGAATGGTGAATGAAGCATTGTAACTGCAGCCAGAAAGAAGGGAAATCGGGATTTCAGAGTCGTTTATTTGGCTTAAATGTAAATTATAAAATCAAAACAAATTAGGAGCTAGAAACAAGAGTCAAATCTGAATCCTAGATCACATTTTGGGTTTGGAATTAGCATCATACCTGAAAATCTTGGTATTAGAGTGAGTTCCAATGTGAGTTGCGTCTCTTCCATGGACTTTTTATCTTTTTTTTCTTGACCCTGGAATATGGCATACTGTCTTAACAGTACTTGATTTTCAAACCTAAATGTGTCTTTTAGATGTGTATTTGTTGTTCATAATCAACACTGTTTTAAAAAAGGAGGAGAAGCACATCCTTATTTCTTGTTTCTTTCAGATTCTGAAGTATCGAGTCCTTTCACACCAGTGGCTGATGAGGATAGTGTTGTTTTCAGTAAACTAACTTACTTAGGCTGTGCCTCAGTAAATGCTCCCCGGAGTGAAGTAGAAGCCTTGAGGATGATGTCCATCTTGAGAAGTCAGTGTCAGATTTCTCTGGATGTGACCCTCTCCGTGCCAAATGTATCTGAAGGAACTGTGAGGTAAGACTGGCATCTGTGAGGTGCTGTTATCCCAGGAAGCACTGGTAGGTAACATATGCCATGCTCCTGTCTTCCTTCATTTGGCAACCCTCATGAAAAAAGGATGCTAATTTGTACAGGTTCTACATCCCAATCTTGTATAGAATATTAGAGATTTAAGTGGTTTGGGGATAATTGAAACATACTGACCATGAGAGATTTCTCCTTCTTTTTTAAATGAGAAATCAGAGGCCCAAAAAAGTCCTAGAGATGAGCATCAGTTATACTAATTCAGTGAAATAAAGATAACCAGTTAAACACAGAATTACCAAATAATTACAGAAAGTATGATCATTTCAGAAAAATAACAGGAGCTAAAAACCTCTGATCTTATGTACTGATCTTGTCTTTATTTAGTTGTATGCTATAGAAATCATGTTTGGTGATGTTGATACCTTTCAACATGCTTCTCCCAAACATCCAGCTGACTAGATTTAGTGCCATGGAGTATGTGATCAGTTCCTTCAACATTCATGTGGGCCCACATATCAATTCAGCATTAGCACGGCTAGCATACTAAAAGTGCCTTATGTGATCATCTTTCTGGACTTGAGCCCTAATATAATAAATACAGTACAAGTTGCTCATAATTAATCTTTCTTTTTTTGTCTGAAAAGACTTTTAGATCCTCAAACCAACACTGAAATAGCAAACTACCCTATCTACAAAATCCTCTTCTGTGTCAGAGGGCATGATGGGACTCCTGAGAGTGACTGCTTTGCATTCACTGAAAGTCACTATAACGCAGAGCTCTTCAGGATACACGTCTTTCGCTGTGAGATACAAGAAGCCGTAAGTCTCTAGGAGAGAGCTGCATATGAGATTTTACTACTGTCTTTTGCTGCAAGTGCCACAGGACAGCGAAATGGCTTAGTACACAAACGTGAAGACCTAACCCCATCCCCAGCACCCACATCAAAAAATAGGAATGGTAGTACATGTCCATAACCCCAACATAGGTGGGTCCTGGGGCTTGATGGCCAGCCAACTCTAGCCTGCAGAGAGTTCAAGTTCAGTGAGACACCTTGTCTCAAAAACATGCAGAATATGGATAAAGACACCCAACTGCAATCTCTGACCTCCATGTGCACACTCATCTCTGTGAGCACACCTGTGCATGCTCACAGGCAGCGCTGCAGGAGGACTGTGGAGATCCGTTGGTTGAATTAGGTCTTTATCCTAACTGTGACACATTTGCAAGTTCTGTCATGAGTGAGCCCTGAACTGTTGGAACCGTGCTTGTTATTAAAGTTGTACTTAGGTAGATTCTAACATTCAGGAAGTGAATTTTCAGTTAAGTTTCTAATATTTTTAACTATTTGTATTTTTTAAATAGCACTCTCTGGTGATTTTGTTTTGAAAACTAACAAATTAGATAATTAACTGAAAAAAAAATCAGTAGTGGAAAGATACTTACTTCTCCCAAGTAAATTAACATTAAAAATAGTTTCTGTTTATTTTTTTACACATTTATTATGATTGCATGTTTGTGTACATTTTGGGATGGAATTCAGTCAACAATTGTGTAGGGTTGTCCTCTCCTTGCACCTTTATGGGTTCCAAGGATCCAGTTCTGATCTCCAGGCTTGCACAGAGAATGTCTTCACCTGCTGTGTCATCCAACTCACCCCAAAAGGACTTCGTATAAAGTACAGCCCTCCTAAGTGGCAGCTGAGAGCCTGCCTAGCATCCAGAATCATTCTTTTTGTACTCCCCCTCCACGCACCCCAACGAAAAACATAACTGCTGTTCTGAGACCATACGCCCCATGACTTGGCTTGTTTCTGCTTTCATGTAAAGTTGTGAAGCAAATGCTTTCATGAGTTAGTGGGGGGAGACAGTGTTTTCTGTTTCAGTGATAACAGCTGATTCCCTGACATCTTGTAGGTAAGCCGGATACTTTACAGTTTTGCTACTGCCTTCCGCCGTTCTGCCAAGCAGACCCCACTCTCAGCCACTCCTGCACCACAGACTCCTGACAGTGACATCTTTACCTTCTCTGTGTCTTTAGAGATAAAAGAAGATGATGGTAAAGGTTATTTTAGGTACAGCATCTCGTGTTATTTATTTTGTTCAATTTATTTAGTACACTATTGTCTGTGGTACGGAAGAAACTACATTACATTAGATACTTTTCATATTTAAACTTATTACTTCTACTGGGAATAAGCCAATAACAGTAATAAAGTGGGAAAAGATAGGTTTACAGTATCAATGTTTAAAGAATTTTATAGAATTAAGAAAAAATTCATCTGTTATTTTACTCAAAATGACTGCCTGGCTGCAGATAAGAATTATGAAAAGTTAAGTAGACTATATGTATGGCTATATTTGCGTCTTAGCTAGGGTTATTATTGCTGTAATGTCCAAAGCAACTTGGGGAGGAAAGGGTTTATTTAGCCTATGCTTCCACATCACAGTTCGTCATTGGAGGAAGCAAGGACAGGAACTCAAGGAGGGCAGGAACCTGGAGGCAGCTGGAGGAGCTGATACAGAGGTCGTTGAGGAGTACTGCTTACTGGCTTGCTCCTTATTATTTGCTCAGCTTGCTGTTTTATAGAACCCAGGACCACCAGCCCAGGGAGGCCCTCCCTCATCAATCACTAAGAAAATGTCCTACTGGCTTGCTTATAGCCAGATTTTATGAAGGTATTTCTTAATTGAGGTTCCTGCCTCAAATGACTTTAGCTTGTGTCAAGTTGACATAAAACCAGCCAGCACAATTTGTCTACTTTTTTTGTTGCTGTTGTCAATTTGGTTGGTTTGTTTTTATTTAATGTTCTTACACTTTTTGACATCCAATTTTACAATTGAAGTTTATCTAAACTTATTAGAAAGAGAAATATATGGGCTTTGTCTCAAGTGTAGCCTTCTACATTGAGTTAAAAATAACTTAAGTTTGCTGTTTGGTTTCATTTATTCATTTTTTTTATCCTTTGAGAATGGATCTCACTCTATAGCCCAGGCTGTCTTAGAACTTAAAATGTAAGCCAGGTGTGGTGACACCCACCTTTGATCCCAGCACTCAGAAGGTAGAGGCAAGCGGGTCTCTGAATTTTAGGCCAGCCTGGCAGCCTGGTCTACAGAGTGAGTTCCAGGTCAGTCAAGGCTAATCAGAGAAAGCCTGTCTTGAAAAACCAATTTAAAAGAAAAAAACCTCAAAATATATTTCAGGCTGGCCTCAAATTCACAGTAGCCCTCAGTCTCAGCCTTCCAGGGGCTGAGACTACAAGAGTGAGTCGCCATGCCTGGCTGGTTTGGCTTTTAAATACAATATTTCCTTGAGTAATAGGAAGGACCTTGAAATAAAAACCAGAAGTTGGGTTCAATTGCTGCTCCTTTAACAATGTAGCCATTGTGAAGTTCCTTTACTCCTGTCTGTAGTTTCCTTATTTGTAAAGTGCAGTGGCTAGACTCAAATCCTTTCTAAGGTTATGTTATGGTTGTAAGGTAAACTTCTTTCTTAATATGGCTAATATCATAAAATGAATAGACATAATTAATAGTTGTATGTACAAATCTCTTCTATGATGTTTCATAAAATGAGTAAAATCAAATTATGAGAAAATGTAAGTGATCTCGAATCATTGCTTTTAAGTGAAAAGCACAATAGCTTTCACTTGCTAGAAAACTGCTATCTCTTTGGACTTGCCATGCCTTCTAGTGGCCAGTTTCATCACTAGCAAAAAAAAAAAGTAAGTTTTTCATTGTTATAACTACAAAGCAGCTTGTAAAAATTTACCCCTTAGAAACTTTCCAAACATTGACTGGTTGATTGGCTGGCTGGCTGGCTGGCTGGCTTGAATGACTGACTGATTCATTCGTTGATTTGGTCTCATTTAACCTTCCAAGCAACTCATCCAGAAAAAATTGTGTCCCGGTCTCTCAAGGATAAATCTTGATCTTAGTTCCTTAAGGAATACAGTGAGAATGAAATGTAAAGTTCCTCGTGTGGGTAACGTGGATATAGGACAAGATTTTCCAATAAAGTGAGTTCCCACTGTTATACTTCCCATGACTCCTATGATAGGGTTCTTTGCTTTGTAATCAAAGTGTTAGAGAATATTGGATTGAGACAATGCACAAAAGCTCACCTTCCAAGATAGTGTTTTAGTGATGAATACTTCAGTTTTCAGCTACTCATGTATTTTATCTACCAATAGTTTTGTTGCCATTAACTTAGTATTTTAGAGCAATAAGATAGTTTAGATTTGCTGCACTGTTGCCACTAGCACTGTTACCTTTGAGAACAGTGTGCTTAAGCTAAAGAGTGGGAGATTGATTAGGTGGTTATTTTGGTAAAGTGTATTTCTAGTATTTCTTGTTTATTAGCTAGTCATCTTATTTTATAGTCTTTTTTGTTTGTTTTTCGAGACAGAGTTTCTCTGTTGTAACTCTGGCTGTCCTGGAACTCACTCTATAGACCAGGCAGGCCTCGACCTCACAGAGATCCACCTGCCTCTGCCTTCCGAGTGCTGGGATTAAAGGCATGTGCCACCACTACCTGGCTAGTCATCTTATTTTAATAGCAACAACATCAGTATTAATACCATAAAGTTATCGCTACCTAAGGACAATATCTAGTCACGGTTAGTCAATAAATGAACTGGTCAAATTTTTTAACTTATTATTTATATTCAGTTCTATTTTCTTTTTTGCTATTTCTTGTAAACCAGTCAGAGAAATGGATCAGGAATTTAAGATCTTTAAAACATTTGTTATGATGTCTGACAGAAAATCATTTCTGACATTAATGAAAGTTATTGGCCTTACAGTGCTGTTCCTAAAGATAAGGACAGGCAATGCTTTAAACTCCGCCAAGGAATCGATAAGAAGATTGTCATCTGTGTGCAGCAAACTGCTAACAAAGAACTTGCCATTGAAAGGTATTTCTTTTATGTTTGACTTAAATTGGAGCTTTAGTTTTTATCTGTCTAGTCGAGTAGTCATACACTGTATTAAAATTTTACTTGCACCGTATTTTGACCTCTTGGTAATTCTTTTGTGCGTGTGGTAGTGAGTGCTTCATTACTCTGAAATCACTCTCATAAATCTTCAGTTAATATGCTCATCTCCAGTATGCAGTAATAAAAGACAATTAATTTGCTAGGTGGTGATTATGACAATACTGATTTTTTTTTTATAGTACCCCTTTTCCATCCATAAGGAAATAATTTTTAAGTAACCTAACTTAAAATGTATGTGTATGTTACTAGTTTCATCACAAGTTTATGTCGGTTCTTTTTTTCACAGGTGCTTTGGTCTTCTTCTTAGTCCAGGAAAAGATGTCCGAAATAGTGATATGCACTTGTTGGATTTGGTAAGGTTTTTTTTTGTTGGGACTCTTTTGGTTGTGGTTGGTTTTTAGTAGGAGGTTAGATACTATTTCTGTTTTGTTAGTGTATTGGTTTATTGTATTACATTGTACTCAAAAGTATTTATATAAGTGTTTGTGTAAGCTACAAAACAATGCACAAAGATGAGGGAATTTCCTTATTCCTGACAGGGCATTTGCAAGTGTGACCTTGAACGAATAGCTCAGCCTTGGTGTCTTGACCTATGTAATGGTGACAATAATTTTTTGTTTACTTATCAGGTAGGATTTATATGAGAATCAAAATGTCATGTCCTTTATTTACAAGTAGGTATAATTGTACATGGTGGCATATGCCTGTAATTTCAGCACTTAGGAAGCTGAGGCAGGAACACAGGAAGGAAGACCTTATCTCAAAGAAACAAAATCAAATTTAAAAAGATTATACAAGTAGTAGGCGGTATTAAGATTATTGCTGGTATATGAAAATCATTATTTGCAAAACTAAAAATTACATAGTGATCATTCTGTAGACAGAAGAATTCAACATAGAATTTTGAGAGGTAAATTTCACCAGTGTTTTTCCATTTGATGTGATTTATATGCATTTACCTTACACTTAACTTTTTAGGAACAGTTAAGCAAACAATTAATGTATCTTTGATCTTAACTGTAACCATTCACATGTACCTCTCTCCGCCTTTAAACAAAACTGATACTTAAGCAGCTTTACTCAAGGCTGTGTCAGTGCCTGTCTTTCACAACATTGTTCAGTAGAAGGCTGCTTTAGTGTCTTAGCAAGATGCTGTAAGAAGACTGCCTGCACTGTTGGATTGTGCGTGTATGAGGTTTGCGATACCTTTGATGCTAGGGTGTCAGTGAGTCTAATACAGTGGCTGTGCTTGGTTGGTGACTAGATTAGCTCACCTTAGAGTCAGAATCGATAGCTAGGAGTCCTGAAACTAGACCTAAATAATTTCCTCCACTAATCAGATTTTGTACTTCAGCTGCTAATATGAAAATTAGATTTATTTATTTCAGATCATCAAGATAAAAATGAATATAAGGTTTTAGAGGGCCATTCAGATTTCATTAATGGTTTGCTGTTTCATCCCAGAGAAGGCCAAGCAATTGCAAGTGTGAGTAATTACTGTACCTGCAGTGATGAACTTGGAAGGAAGGCAGACAGCTCATCTTATTCCTCTGGAATGGGTGTGCTGGCATCCTGAGCAAGCTTTTATTGATGATTGCAGAAGCAAATGGAATATTCTGCTTTTATGCTTTGGGGGCATAATTTGTCCCTCGAGTCAGAACAGGTACATATCAGCACACTTGTGCTTCATAAACACCTTCAGAGTTAGAGCCGTCACAGGAATTTTTGATTGGTTAATTTGGGCTATAACTTGGTCAGTTAGCCTTTTCAAACAGACTCAGCCTACTTAGGTACGTGGTCTGCAGTAGTAAGACTTGTTCGCAGCCATGGTTATTCTGATGTATGACAAATCAGTTTCAAATCACCCCATCTTCATTGGTTTTGAGTCATGGGATCCCCCTCTTTTCTAGTATAGAACTCTCACAAAGTGTGTAATGCAGAAGAAACCAGAAGCTGCTGTTTTGGGTAGCATGAAATGTAAAACATTTACTGTGCTTTAGATTCCTGTATGTTTTTAGTATAAATTTTGGAGATATCTGTCTTTTATATCAAGTATACTATAAACTCTTGAAAATAAGTATAATCTTTATTTAAAATATGTATTTTGAACTCCTTACTTTTCAAAGTCTCAAGATGAGGGTTAGCCCATTTTGGCATTAATGTTTATTTTTACTCTTTTAGGAGTCTATGGGCAAAAGTTCAGATGGAAAGTCCTACGTTATCACTGGAAGTTGGAATCCAAAATCCCCACATTTTCAAGTTGTGAATGAAGAAACTCCTAAAGGTGGTGCAGAATTTTTTTTGAGACTTTTTTATGTATGGGTGTTTTGGCTACATGTATGTCTGTGCAACACATTAGATCTGATGCCAACAGAGCTCAGATGACGATGTCAGATCTCTTGAAACCAGTTTATGATAACCAGGAGTTAATGATAACTATGGGCTGAGTGTGAGTGGTGGGAATGAAACCTGAGTCCTCCAAAGGAGCAGCAAGTGCTCTTAGCCACTGAGCCATCATCTAGCTCCCAGGTGACAGTGATATTTTTTTTGTTTGGGTTTTTGTTTTTAGATATGGTCTCTGTGTATCCCTAGCTGTCCTGAAACTTGCTGTGTAGACCAGCATACCTCAAACGCAAAGAGATATTTTTGCCTTGCCTCCCAAGTGCTGGGATTAACAGTGAACACTACCATACCTGGCCTGGTGATAGGGATTTTTGACATACACATTTTATTATTAGGAAATCTTGGTGAAACTAATAATTTGAGTAATTCTTGAGTTTCTTACTAAATTTAACCCTAAAACAGATCATTTTGCTTATTTATTTTTCTTCTTTTCTCTTAATTTTTCCCCTTCCCTTTTTCCGTTTTGTGTGTGTGTGTTGTGTCTGTGTTGTTCTGTGTGTATGTTGGGGAAGGGCGTGTTGGCCAGGGTGCAAGTGGAAGTCAGCGAACACCTTGTGGGAGTTGGTCCTTTCCTCCCACCATCAGTCTGGACACCGAACTCAGGTCATCAGGCTTGGCAGCAGACACCTTTACCTCCTGACTCACTCTGCTGGCCTCTCCTACTTCTTATGAGTAAACTTCTAAAATTTGGTTTTGTAGATAGTAATCCTTGCATATATGGTTAAAAATTCAAAGGATTATAATAGAGAAAAGTCAGTCTGCCATGGTCCATTCCCACAAAGAATCACAGGTGTTTCTTAGGTTGCTTCAAAGATAGTTTCTGTAGGAATATTCTTCTAAATCCGCCTGTTGAGTTTTGCATATGAGTTTTGCATTCTTTCTGAATGATCTTTACAGGTAGTACATATTCTGTCTTGAAAATACGATGCTATTTGCAGTTAACCCTCTTACTGTTTTTCTTCTTCATATGTTTTGTTGTTAATAATGATAGCGATAAATAGATAAATGGTATAAAAAGATAGCTCTAAAGAATGAAACGTACCGCAAGACATGTTGACACACACCTTTAATCCCAGCACTCTGGAGGCAGAGGCAGGCAGATCTCAGTGAGTTCAAGGCTAGCCAGGGCTACGTAGTGACAACCTGTTTTTGTTGTTGTTGTTTTTCAAAAGCCACTATTAACCAAATTTAAAACTTGAGAATTTATGGGGTTTGAGAAGGAGACTAAGAGACTTACAGCACTTTTTCAGGCACAATCTGACTGTGTATTTCTTACTGCTGTATTGCCATCATTTCTTAATTCTACTTCTGGAATGCTACCTAGGATCAGAATTCTCAGTGGGGGGAAAAAGATTTCAGGGACTTGTCTGATTATTTAAATGTTTGCTTGCAGAATTTTGATGGTTGACCTTAAGATGTCTTGAATACTTACATTTAACAATTACTTCTTCAGGGTTTATATGAACAGATATATTTTCGTCTTTTGTTTTCTCTCGTTTCTCTCCCTCTGTAGATAAAGTGCTGTTCATGACAACAGCTGTGGATTTGGTGATAACAGAAGTACAAGAGCCTGTTCGATTTCTCCTGGAGACAAAAGTTCGAGTTTGCTCACCTAATGAAAGGTTATTCTGGCCCTTCAGCAAACGGAGCACGACTGAAAACTTCTTTCTGAAACTCAAGCAGGTATTCATTTCCCCGGAGATACGAAAGGAGGATCACACCTGAGACTGAGATTATCATTAGATCTTTCAAATAGTCATGCCTTTTAAATGTATTAAAAAGGAAAGCCATCTTAATTTTTGCTCACTTGTTTGTAATTAAGTACTCTTGGCCTTTTCTGAAGATCCCGGGTTCCGTTTATCCCACTTGTCTTCATCCTGAAGAATGCTCTGTGTTTCTAGCATTACTATTCTGATAAAGGCATGCTCTAGTGTCTTGATACAAACATTCTTACTTCACCCCATTCATAATAGTGTTTTCACCAGATGTAAGGTTCTGTTACCTTCCTGGGCGCACTACTGTGTCTGTTAAAGGACTTTTTCTTTTTTAGTTTTGTAATGTTAATTATTTAGTTTCAGTAGCTACCACTAGTCTACACCATCAGTCTCTGTCTCCACTTTACTCTCCTGTGCAGCCAGATTCCTTGAAAGAAGGGGCCCTGTTGACCTAAAGTGGTAACCTGAGTTCTCACCTCTTGTGTCCTACGTCTTTTTGTTTGTTTGTTTGTTTGTTTGTTTGTTTTCAGGACAGGGTTTCTCAGTTGTAGCTCTGGCTGCCCTGGAACTCACTCTGTAGACCAGGCTGGCCTGGAACTCACTCTGTAGACCAGGCTGGCCTGGAACTCACTCTGTAGACTAGGCTGGCCTGGAACTCAGAGATCCTCCTGCCTCTGCCTCCCGAGTGCTGGGTTTAAAAGCGTGGGTCACCACCAGCCGGCTGAGTTCTCTCTCTCTTTACCTTTCTACAGCGTTTGACATAAAAGATCTCTTCCTTCTTCCTGTTCCTCACTTCATTTCTAGGACGTCTCAGACTCACCCTACCCTCAAACGCTCGCCTGTCTTTAGGGCTGCAGCTTATGGCCATTAGCTAATTGTTTCTTAGGCCAAGAACTTTATTCTTTTATTCCTTCTGCCTCATATCCGATGTTTGAGGAAATCCTGTTTACTTTGAAGACATCCTCAGTCTGACTTCTCTGCACCTGAAGTAAATTAGCCCTCCCTCCCTGCCGGCACTTGCACCTGTATTATGCTGATAGTCGTCTCCTAAACACACCTGCTTTACATCAGATCCTCTAACTCTTTATCCTTCCTTATTTGTTAAAAACTAGAATTCACTCTTTCTTTCTCTCGTTTCCTCCCCTCCCCCTCCTTCTCTTCCCCTCCTCCCTCCCTCCTTCACTTCCCCTCCCTCCCTCCTTCTCTTCCCCTCCTCCCTCCCTCCCTCCCTCCCTTCCTTTCTGCCAAATCCTTATTAGGCTGTAACTGCTGTCTGTTGGGCCCCAGCAGATGGGTCTTTCTCTTCCTTTCCTTGGCACACTTTGTCTAGGCACATTCCTTATCAGCTACCCCTCCTTGGAATACTTTCCCTGAATTCTACTGGATAATGCACATCTCCTCCTCATCCTGGAAGTCCTCACTCAGAGTTACTCACATATCTCACACTGAGTACCCATTTAGTACTGCAGTTGGCCTGCGCTTCCACTGGTTCTGCCAGTGTGCTACAACACAGCAGTGTGTGTGTGTGTAATTTAACGTGTATATAACCAGCTTTTATCTTTTCATAGTATACATATAATATATTTATTCTTATGTTTCTTAGTCATTTTATAATCTCTGCTAAGGCAATGTTCACTGATGCATCCTCAGGACTTAGAATATAGTAGTTTTCAGTAATTATTTTTATTTATTTCAGGAAGTATTTGTTGAATTGTGTTTATACTTATCGATTTATTATACAAAATTAAAGTATTTTGTGGATTTACTTCAGAGTACATTACCCTATCAGTATGAATTTTCAATCTGTTATGTCCAAATTAATTCTGTTGAGTATATTTAGACAAAAACAAACAGAGTCAGAATAAGGGTTTCTTTTCAGCATTATTTTAAGAGACAGAGTAACCCTGAATCTCCACAGGAGCAAAGGATTAGCATAAGATGAGCATCCTGGGTTTAACCAATGGCCAGCTTTATAACTTGGAGCAACTTTCTTCAACTATGTTTCGCAGTTTACTGTATTCTAAGTTGGCAACAATAATAGAATCTCCTTCTTACTGTGATGCTGAGAAATTATGTAAAGTTTGGGTTGGAAATTCTCTGTGCCACAGTCGAGAGATACTGTGTAGCCTCTTGGGACGTGACAAACCCGGAAAGTTCTAGGTTGTAAAATAAGAACACTGTTTAACACTTACTTACTCATTTACTTACTGACATATGAAGGCCGTATTTTGTTGTGGTTGGCCTCAGACCCACAATCCTTCTGCCTCAGTTTCCTGAGTGCTAGGAGTTTCAGACCTGTGTCACACTTAGCAACGTTCCTTGTTTAGATGGAAGAACAGCTCCTAGGGAAGAGTTCAGAAATCAAGCCAACTTAATGAGCATTGCTGGATATTTCGAGAGAAGGGGAGTGATTCTATAAGTGTCTACAGTGGCTCTAGAGAGATGTCTCAGTGCTTATGAGCTCTGTCAGCACTTCAGAGGACCTAGGTTCAATTCCTAGTATTCACATGGTAACTCACACCATCTGCAACTCCAGTTCCAGGACATCCAGCATCCTTATTAGTCTTGTGTTAGTGCACATAAAAGAAGTCTCCTGATACTTCATTTTACTTGGGTTTTCTTGTTATTGTGATCTTAAGGACTACATGGCCTGCTGGGCTGAAAAGAAGGCTCAGTGGTTAAGAACACTTGTTCTTGCAGAACTGTGGGGACTGGGCTCAGTCTCCAGTACTCACATGGAGGGTAACTCCAGCACCCCCTTATGGCTTCTGTGGGCATCAAGCATGCATGTGATACACATACGCACATATAGGCTAAACAATAAATGCAAATTTTTTTAATGACTGGGTTTGCAGGAATATTTTTGGTTGATTATAGAGTATCTCTTCATAGAAATAATTTTTGATGAATTCTTAGGATAAATTAGTTAAAATTATGCCTGTGAAGTACTTTATTGGATTACTGTTAAGGTTATAAACCTGAAAGTTATAAGCTGAGTTTTCAACATTTTCTTTGAGAAAAAGCAGTATATGCACATGAAGGCTGAGAGGCAGGCAGGCAGGAACTTCTTAATAATT
Organism: Cricetomys ansorgei; assembly: GCA_026225945.1. Classification (NCBI taxonomy): domain Eukaryota; kingdom Metazoa; phylum Chordata; class Mammalia; order Rodentia; family Nesomyidae; genus Cricetomys; species Cricetomys ansorgei. The sequence continues at coordinate 6,425,167 of JAMJFZ010002981.1, forward strand.
TTTTATCCTTTTTTTTGTGGAGTTGTGGTTGTGGGCAGAATAGGGAGTGTGGAAATGTAGGTAGAGTGTAAAGAGTTGGAACACTTTTCTGTCTTAGAACCCTCATACCAAACTTAATTTTATATAAAGTATGATGTATTTAAACAATTTTTCATAGTTTTAGATGCAAGTTTTAAGCAGTCAGTCTCACTCCTTATAACTTACTATTCCTGTTATGACTTTCCTGGCTATTCCTGGCTGTCTTGTATAACTTTCACAGCAAATAGAACATACGTACTATTCTCATGGCTGAGGAAACTTACAGAGCAGATTTGGACACAGTAGTGTCACTGCCTTCTGAGTGCCAGCTAGGATTTCTCCATAAAGACGAGCTAGTTTTGTCTTTCTATTTAAAAGATTTTTTTAGGAATTACTTAAATTAAGCAGTAATTTAAATTTTTAGCCCCTTTGATTTCTGATCAGACTGAAAAGAAAATAGAACTATAAACAGATTTTTAAAATACACTAAGTATTTATAGCCTTTATTTGGTTTGTTGGTTTTTTGGGTTTTTGTGGGGGTTTTGCACCATAAATATGAGGAAACAGTTGTAGAAATGTTGGCGTGTGTGTGTGTGTGTGTGTGTGTGTTTAAAACATGCTTGTTTTTCCTTTCACTGAAATTATCTGGTGATTCAGTAACTCCTTTTTAGGTTGGAAGCCTTCCCATCTGGGATTGTTTTATTAAGATGGAATCATATTAGAGAAGAAACTTAAAATTAGGAGGGAAAGAAAGGCTGCATTCTTTGAACTAAATATTCAGGTAACATTTATTAAAAAGTAAATACTAAATATCCCAGTAGTGGCATAAGATAAGTGCAGATCTAACCAGGTGTTCTTCACAATGTAAAATTAGGGTCCTCTGAGCTCCCCAGGGGCTGTGGCGTGACACACACATGCATATCACATTCACGTAATAAATGAATAAATGTAAACTTTTAAAAAGACAGAGGAGCTGAAGAGATGGATCAGGACTTCAGAGCCCTGGTTGCTCTTACAGAATACCTGGGTTAGGGTTCCAGCATCCATATGATGATGACTCACCATCTGTAACTCCAGCTCCAGAGGATCCATTACCTCTTCTCTCCTTTGCAGGTACCAGGCACGCAAATAAAAGTCTCCTACACATAAATTATTTTAAAAGAGTAAGGAAGATAAAGAAATATCAAATTATAGAATTTGGGGGCTGGCAAGATGCCCACGCAAGCCTAAAAACCCATATTTGCTTCCTGGATGCCATGAGAACTGTCATGTGTGGTCGCGTACATCTGTAATCCCAGAACTCCTACAGCCTTAATGAGAGGTAGGGGCAGGATAAGAGTCCAGAAGCTGCAGGGCAGCCAGCACTGTGGCAGAAACAAGTAGATACTAAAAATTAACTGAGTCCTCAAAGTTGCCCTCTGATTTCCACTGCATGCCACGGTCCGTGCAAATCTGCAGTCATGCATGATAATACATTACAGACTTTTTATTGCCAAATAAACTATAGGGAATTTAATCTTGTGTATAATTGTTATTTTACAAATGAAGTTACTATCATCTGAAAACTTACGTGATGTCACCAAAATCATAGATAAGTAATTAATATGACCATAAATGATAACCTAGGTCTCTGGTTCTCATTCGCTCTGTGTGTGTGTGTGCATACATATGCAATAAATTCAATATGGGGATTGGGCAGATGGCCATTGGCTAAGAGTGCCTACTGCACAAGCAAGAGAACCTCAGTTTAAATTTTTAGCACCCACATAAGAAGATGATCATGCCCCCACATGCCTATAACCCCGTTGTTGAGAGGCCAAGGCAAGCATTGCTGAAATGGTGTGCTTCAGGTTCAGCCAGAGATCCTGTTTCTAAGGAATGAGGTGGAAAGTGATAGAGCAGGACAGCTAAAGTCCTCTTCTGATCTCTGCACCTGCTCACACCCACATGCTATAGACATGCCACACACACACACCACAGACATACTACACACATACATACAAACACCACAGAAAAACCAAACACACTACAGACATACTACACATGTAAATAAACCGCAGACATACCACGCTCAGACACGCATCACAAGCACAACACATAAACCACACATACACATAACACCACAAACATACATAGACACACTACAAATATGTACACCACAGGCATACTACACACACACCACAAACATGCCACACATACACCACAGACATATTTTTCAAACACATACAAAATACAGAAATATCCCATCTTTGTTGTTGTTTCAAGACAGGGTTTCTCTGTGTACCCTTGTTTGCCCTGTAACTCACTCTGGATCAGACTAGTCTCAAAATCAGAGACCACCTGCCTCTGCCTCCTGAGTACTGGGATTAAAGGCCTGTGCCACTACTGCTCAGTGGTATCCCAACATTTTAAAAAATCTGTTTTTAAAATGTTTATGTGTGGTGGTTGCCTACATAGATGTCTGAATACCACTTGGGTGACTGGTGCCTGAGGAGGCCAGAAGGGATGTTTGATCTCCTGGAACTGAAATTACAGGTGATTATGAGGCACCATGTGGGTGCTGGGAAATAAAAACCAGTGCTCTTCACTGCCAAGCCAGCTCTCCAGCCCCCATTTTCTCCAGCTCAGATTTTTTAATATACTAGAGAATTCTTTCACTGCTAATTTAGGAAGTTCATGATAACAGGTTTTTCCAAGTTCTCAGTGGGAGTGTGATCAGTTAAGGTGGGTTCACTAGCTCTTCTCTTTGTAAAATAAGGGTTTTTTCCTTTATATTTATCAAGTAGTTTTAGATATAATACATTTGCAGGCTTCCAAATACAGTGATTTTTTTTTTCTTTTCCTTTCTTTTTCTTCTCATTTTCCCCCACTTCCCATTTCATTCTTTTGTGTGTATAGGTATTTTGCCTGCATCTGTACACTACCTGTGTGCCTTGTACCCACAGAGGCCAGAAAGAGGGCCTCGGATCTACTGGGAATCCACTAATGGACAGTTATGAGCCACCATGTATATTAGCCTCTGTGTGGGGCTCACCAAGAGAGACAAAGAGGCATTTTTCATAGGTGTATAGCCTGCCAGACCTCAGCAGAGGGACCCACTATCCTGGTCAGCACCTTACTAGACAGTAGAACTTTGAGCATCTCAGTTCATGTGTTCTACTGATAGCACGTGCAGACCGTGACCAAACATCCCACACATAAACCAACACCTGCAGACAATACAAAATGCCAAGACCTAAGTGTATACACCCAGAAGTGTATAAAACAATTATTTTACACATAACTAAAACCTCCACAACAATCATGTTGTGCTGAGACCGAAAGCTGAGGCCTCTGAAAGAACAGCCAGTGCTCTTCACTGCCGAACCAGCTGTCCAACCCCTAAGTATAGTATTCTCCCATGCATGGAGGATGTATTCAAGACGAGTGAGTGCCTGAAACAGTGGCTAGTATTGCTTCCTGTGTGTATGCTGGTTTTTCTTTTGATATGTAGACATAAACCTTTCTTGTCTTGATTAAGCAGTTTTTCTGCACTATCAACACAATTTTTGCAGTTTAAATGCATCAAAAAAATAGCAAAAAATGTGCTGTTTTCTTCATCACAGTTTCATTGGTAACTACTTTTACCATATATCATAATAACCTTAGTGTATGATTTACTTTCTTAACCAGCTAAGTAAAGAACTTTCACTTTTTTACTTAAAGAAGCACTTCCTGATGTATCTGAAGCATATCTACATTATAGCTTTAGTTCTGTGCTTTGGAGCCGTTATTAACTGAAACCCAGGTTGCTTGAATCTAAGCACTACAGTATGGTGACATTGGTCTTAGGATTAAAAGAAGGCAACCTGTATCTTGTGTGTACTGGCAAAGGGAAGATTTGTGTCCTAGGCAGTTTGGAGTGAGATGGCATGAGATTCATTATGCTGCTCAGAGCAGCATATAATTTAAGCTTGTCAGTTGCTTACCTCTGTGATGTTTCCGTTTAATATTTTAGACTGCTGGGTGACAGGGAGCTGAAACTGTAAAGTAGAAACACAAATAAGAGAATTCAACTGTATCCTGTTCTGCATCAGCTTTTCCATGTTTTACACCCATTGATGATGCTTGCCTGAATCCATTGAGTTTATGTACACATTTACTCTAGTAACTTAACATTACAAAGCTATATCTTATTTACTTATTTATTTATTTGCATTATGAGTATTGGTCTTAATTACAGCACCAGTAGTATACTTAATTTATCTTCAAAATTCAAAAATATCAGCTTTGCATTAATAAACTAATGAAACTTAAGATTTTTGTGGCACTCTGTTCTTTAAATATGTTTAAGTAACACAGGAATTGGTACTTGGAATAATTCTGGTTGTATATGGTGACTAGAACACAGAGCCTTGAGCTAGGAAAGTGCCCAAATCTGAATTATACTCCAGCCAGGAATAACGTTTTTCATTGTGGTACTATTATCATTTGACATATACTTAGACTTACTTGTTTCTTTTTCAGATTAGAGGCTTAGGTAATTTGTGTTCTTCTCAATATATATTTTGAATATGTAAAATGTTTATATTGTATAACAACAGACAATATTATATAAGAACTTTTATCAGAAGGAACATCTCAGGGGCTGGAGAGATGGCTCAGCAGTTAGGAGCACTGGCTGCTCTTCCAGAGGACCCGGGTTCAATTCCCAGCACCCACATGGCAGCTCACAACTGTCTGTAACTCCTGTGCAGGGAATCTGATGCCCTCACACAGACATACATTCAGGCAAAACACCAATGTACATAAAAATAAATAAAATATATTTTTTAAACGTGTTAGAGCTGAACGATGGTGGCATCTCTGTGAGTTCAAGGCCAGCCTGGTCTACAGAGTGAGTTCGAGGACAGCCAGTGTTACAACAGAGAAACCCTTTCTCAGAAAAAAAAAAAAAACAGAACAACAACAACAAAGTGTTAGAAAAAGATTATTACTGAGGATAATATCCTCTAGGTAATCTTTGGTTTGTCTTTTTCTATTCTTGAACACAAACCTGTAGTCTACTGTGTAGTTTCACAAAGCCAGAGCCCTCATTAATAATAAGCAGTTAAATTAGAAACAAATATATTTGTCTAGAAAGCCAAATATTGCTGGAATCAATTGTTATACTAGTCAAAGAGCCTGGCTGGGGTCAGTCTGGCTTGACATTTGCTTCTTCTGTTGGTAAGGTTTTGTTGTGCTTACTCTTTGGTTGTCCTGACCTCTGCTGGCAGGGATGCTTAATTGCAGCAGGGACCACTGGCCTTCAGGCTAAGACTCCTATATTAAATCATTCTTCAGTATGCTACTGAAAGGACATGTTGCCATTATCTTGACCTTAGTCCCAAGGTTGGAGTAATGTTTTTAAATGAAAAACCAAGTGGAGATTGGGATGGTAAAGTCTATGCTGATGTTCCTTCATCTTGTGAACATCCTGGGCCGTTCACCATCTGTCTTTGCTCTGTGCCTTTTAAAGCTTCATTTCCTGTGCCTCTTGCAGTGTCCCTACCCTCATCCATATTTCATGGTAACCTCTCCTCTCCTCCAACTGGTGATGAGAGGAATGTTAAGGAACTCAAATATTTATACTGACAGAATTGTGTATATGTGTTCTATTTTTTAGTTAGGCCCCTGTAAATTGTTTACAATACTTGCCTAAAAGTAAAAACCAAAGTGTATGTTGATTTCACTTGTCAGCATTGTTGGGACTTTTCCTGGTGTCTTTTCTGCTGCTTATCTCCACCCACTGTCCTTTTCCCACCCTGAATTGTAGCTTTGGATTTAAGAAAATCTCTTGTATAGTGCTTGAATTAAGCAAAAGAAGAAAATTATTTTCTTAGTGCTAAACTTTTAGAATGTATGAATGGTTTTGATGTGTGGTTTTAAGCAGGAAATCGAAAAGATACCTTAATCTTATTGGAAAGACACAAGACAGTTAGCTTTCATATTGACCAAATTTTGGTGATTAAATATTGGATGATTTACTTTAATGACAGATGAAACTTTTTTTTTTTTCTGGTTACAGGGTTTCCCTGTATCTCTGGCTGGCTTTGAACTCACAGAGATCCAACTGGTTCTGACTCCCATTACGCTGAGATTAAAGATGTGTACCACAATGCCAGGCCCAAGAGGTTTAAGTCTTAACTTAAGCTTTTCTGCTTGATAAAGGTTACATTTATTGTAGAATTCAAGAAAACATCATTTATTCTTACATCCAATACAAAATCAAAAGTAAGCATTGAAACAAGTTGACTTCATAATACATTCCTTTTCTGTCCTCAAGATAAAGCAGAAGGAGAGAAAGAATAATGCTGACACTTTATATGAAGTTGTGTGTTTGGAAAGTGAGTCAGAGAGAGAAAGGAGAAAAACTACAGCCAGTCCTTCAGTTCGCCTGCCACAGTCTGGATCTCAAAGCTCCATGATCCCCTCTCCTCCAGAAGATGATGAAGAAGAAGGTAAGTGTAGAGATACTGGTTTGTGTGCAGGGATGGAGAGCTGTGCATACTGCTGCAGCTTCATCTTTGTGGGGTCTGGTAGTATGATGTGGTATTTGGAATTTATTCAGTTAGTACTTGTGAGAGTCTCCCATTTACAATAGTTGACAGTGTCCATTTTCTGTGTGTGTGTGTTAGTGTTATCTTTTAAGGTGTTTATTTTTTTTGTGTATGTTTTGTACTTGTGCCGTAGTGCACCTGTGAAGGTCACTGGACAACTTGTTGGTAATCTGTTCTTTCCATGTACTCTGTAGGTGTCAGGGATCTCCCTAAGGTCACCAAGCTTAGCAGCAAGCACCTTTATCCAGTGAGCCTTCTCACCAGTCCACATCAGACATTCTTTAAGATACTTGTTATCGGATTGGGAAAATGACATTTTATAACCTGTCAGTCACATATAAAGATAATAACAGAATGGGGACTAGACTGAAGCTCCAAGCACAGGAAAAAACATTTCAGAGTGCTTGTCTAGCTCATAACAATACAAGGACTTCATTTTTAATAAATGAAACATGATGAAAGAAGGTCATTTGAGTTTGTCTCTGTGAAGTTCATGCAAAATTCATAAAATTCATTTTCCATTGTACAGAGTTTGGGACATGATAAGAGTAGTTTTTTAGCTGGTATTGAAAGTGCAGAAACTCAATGGAGCTCTGAAAATTTCAGGCTAAACCAATTACATTAACAAAAATTAGAGGTGCAAGGAATGATTAACTTTGTTAAAAGAAATAAATACCCATGGTTACATATGCTTTTTCAAGTTTAGAGTAAGCACTGACTTTTAAGCTCTCATTTTTGGTGTAAGTCCCACTACTTCGTGATCAGTCACCTTCTGGTCAGTCTGTAGGACTATTAATGGCTAATGATTAAATCCTTATTGTTGGTAGGAAAGAGCCTTATTCTCATAATCCTCACAGTAAGCCTGAAAACTAGAAATTATTATTGTCCTCATTTTTCTCATAACAAAATGGAATCAGAGAAAAGTAAGTCTGACCCAGGCTAGACGGATAGAAATTGGCCATCATGATTTGCATCCAGATTCATGTATTTACAATCTGAGTTGAAGTCCTGTCATCGTCTTCTACATTTTGTTCTCATAAATCATGGACGTGCAGATGGCACGTCAGGTGCAGTCTGGCATTCCCCTGTCAAGCCAGTTCAAATTGTGTTTTTCTTTCTTTTTAGGTTTATTTATTTTATGTATATGGGTTTTTGTCTGCATGCATGTCTACACACCATAAAACATCAGATCCCATAAGACTACAGTTATAGATGGTTGTGAGCTGCCATATAGGTGCTAGGAGTTGAAAAGTAGCCAGTGCTCTTAACTACTGAGCCATCTCTCCAACCCCTCAAGTTGTGTTTTTCATGGGAGACACAGAATATCCCCACTGTTTGAGATCGTCAGCTCTATATGTTAGAATAAAACCTGCAGTTTCTCTTTAAGGTCAACATCAGCTACAATGGAAGAATAGGAAATGTCTATATAAACTTCCTTGAAACTAAGCAGTAAAAACAAAGACGTCACATTTGAGAAAGTCTGTCATGACAGGAGAATGTTCAGTCTCCATTCCATGAAGTTTGAGGAATATCTGCTTGATGCAAAGAAATTTTGACCCACTAAAGAGTGACATGAAGATGATATGTGTCTGATATTAATCTGTGGAAGAGAGATTTTAAATTTTTGAGTGGATTCAGGTAGCTCTTCTGATAGTTCTTAACTAGGAAGAAGTAAGGACTAATGATACCTGAGAGTCTGTGGGGAAGGTGGTAAATGCTAGAACGTAAGCTCTGCAGAGGAATTGGGGTCTGTTTGCCCTGTTGTTTCCTTAGTGTTTACCACAGTGTGCAGTGGGTACTCAGGAAGTATTGGCAGCTAAGTCCTAGGACCCACTCCCATATCAGGAAACTAGTGCAAGGATGACAACCACGCCTTCCTCAGTCTAAGTCTTTCTAATCCAGCTCATGAGGAACCTGTTGTGTTGTGATGTTTGTTCCCTGGAAGAAATGACTACTCTCCAGAGAGGTTTCTCACCTAGAGGACATCTGACAGGAAAGCAGCACTTAAAAAACAACATTCTGAAACTTGAAATGACTTGGCATTCCATGTCTCTACCTCTAATCTGGATACCTGGGACTCCAATGACAAATTCCAAGTTGTTACTGTTCAGATTTATTAAGAGTTCAGAATCGTGGAAGATAGATCTTCCCTACTGCTTCTGAAGGAGTTGTCACCCCACATCATGTTAGCACATTTTTCTTGACATTGCACATATTTTGTTGTATGACTGGATCTCCCCAGCAACACTTAGCCCATTTTAGCACATTTTTAAAAAATTTTCCTTTACACATGTGAAGGAAGTTATATGTGATGGATGTTTTAATGTGTGGGAAGTTGAGAAATTAGAAAGTAGTGTTGTTCTGGCATACTAATGAATTTCGGGAAATTGAACCTAGTATCTTGAGCTTTTTCTGGTCTATATTATTTATATACAGAAATATTTGTATTCAGTCTATCTTTCCCTTCTCTCACAATCAAAACTATGAAAATATCCAAAACATTACAATTTAGGAAGTTTAATAATAGGTGTCAAAGATTTTGAGCTTTCAGAGCCAGTACTTTGTGGTGATATTCTCTCAAGAAGGGGGGGTGCATGATGGTGCTGCCTTCACAGTTTTCTTGGTGAGGATGTATGAGAACAAGTACTGTTGTACCCAGTTAGTGAGAACGAAGGTTATTACAACTATTTGAGAAGCCATTTGATTGGGCAAATACTAAATCCTTTAAAATAATGGGTTTTTTTTTTTTTTTTTTTTTTTTACTTAGGAAGTCCATTTCTAGGCATCTACCCAATAAAGCATTGAAACAGAGTTATCCTAAAACTGCTTAAAGCATTGAAAGAAACCCCTCCCACACCCAGAAAGAGGATTAAGTACCTGTCATTGTCACCTTCCATTTCCTGGTCTTTGGTGCTGAATGTGAGCCAGGGCCTCAGTCTTTCTTGTCTGTCGCTGAGCTGCGTGCTCAACACTCAACATCCACTTTTTTTTTTACCACCTCACTTTATTGTCACTAAATTCTTGATTGATCTCAAATTAATTTTACTGTTTGTTTTAATGGGTATTTTGCCTGCTTGTATGTCTCTGCAACATGTGCATTCCTGGGATCCAAGGAGGACAGAGGGCATCAGATCCCCTGGCACTGGATTTACAGATGGTTGTGAGTCACCATGTGGGTGCTGGGAGCTGAATCCAGGTTCTCTGGAAGAGGAGCCACTGTTGTGAACCACAGAGCCATCCCTCCAACCCCTCTCTAAATTCTTAGTTAATTTTACTCATTTAAATTTAAAATTGTTCATTTTGTCCTTTTAATATTTAGTTTCCTATTATAAATTAATGTTATTCTTTAGAACATTTAGAAAGTCATAGTGTTATGAAAGACCAGAGAAAAATATTCATGATAATTCATCATTCACTCAGGCAGTAATTATTGATGTCTTGGTATGCTTCCCATCTTTGGTGTTTTTATCAGATCATACTTACAACTTAACTCATCATATTTTTATTATATCATTATATAAATATAAATGCTTGCATTCAGTTACCTTGTATACATGTCATAATTTATTATTTTTTGAAATTAGTATACAAAGTATTGAGTGTCATTATAGCCTTCTCAAACACGTGAAGGTAAAAGTGGGGAAAAAGGAGAGAAGAGACAACAAAACACATTTATTCTACCATTTACCCACTACTTCTACACTAAGCTCTTAGGGGACTAAGCTTGTTGTTTACTATTTTAAATAAAACTGTTATGTGTTTTATATTAAAACTAATAGTAAAGACGTATATAGAAAGGAAAAGAGAACTAAACAGGTTATAAAAGCATTGTACCTGAGACAGTTATTCACATTTGTACATAAATACTAAGAACATATAATATGAGCCAGGTGGTGGTGGCGCATGCCTTTACTCCTAGCATTTGGGAGGCAGAAGAAGGTGGATCTCTGAGTTCAAGGCCAACCCTGTCTACAGAGTGAGTTCCAGAATAGTCAGGACTATACAGAGAAACCCTGTCTTGAATAAAACAAAACAACAAAACAAGAAGAACATATATTATGACTATATGTTCCCAATAAATGTTTACATTTGCTTTTTATATTCTCATGTGGTTCTTTTGATAAGTATAAATTTTGTTGATTGCAGATAATGATGAACCTTTATTGAGTGGATTTGGTGATGTATCCAAAGAATGTGCAGAAAAGATTCTTGAAACATGGGGAGAACTACTGTCAAAATGGTGAGTTACAGAATCGCTGTGCTTCTCAGCTGTGACTCTCATTTCATGTATAGGGAATCTTACTAATTCTCAATCTGGAACTGATAACAGGAATCTGCAAATAAGGTCTCATTCTAGAATCTATTAGATGTTTATAAGGATAACAATGGAGGTGTGAATTAATTCTGAGACTATCAGAAGCCTAGTAAAGTTTCACTGATAGAAAAAATGTCCAGACATTGAATTCATAGGCTGTGAGAGGGGATCAGTCATTCCTGTACATTGAAGAAAGTAGGAATGCCTGACTGGTTGGTTATAACCACAGTGCTGTATTGCAGTCGCCACTCCCACTCTCTAATGCCAGAGCTGCCTTTTGCTTGTGAAGCGCTGAGTATAAGGAGGTCTTTCTACAATGGCTTTCACAAAGGAGACTGACCCACAAATCTACTTGTGGTTACAAAATGTTTGCAAGAGCGTGCCTTCTAGAGGGGTGAGGCAATGTGATGATTACAGGCCTAATTCTGTGGTACTCTGAAATTAGATGCTATCAGCAATCCATGAACTTTGAATTTAGACATCCCCTACAGTTTCTGGTGTAAGAAATTCCTTAGGGTTCAAAACAGATCTGTGCTTCCAAAATGTAGTTATTGGTGCTTTTCAGGAGACAGTTGAAGCCTGTCTTGTTTGTCTTTGTGAAGATACTAACCTTTCATGTTACCCAGGCCAAATGTGTAACAGCTACATCAGAAGACACCCTCTGAGCAGGCAACACATGTGAATTTGCTTAAAAGTCCACTATAAGAGGAGACAATTTATCTTCAGTTTTCCCCCTCTTCCAGTTGTTGGTAGTTCTCAATGTTAAATAATTTTCTCCATGGAGTTTAAATTCCATAAATTGGCAAGTAAACAAATAAGGACTAGAAATCAGCTATTCGTAGTTTTCCAAATGCCATTTGTGTGGGAAATTTTATTTTATATATTTTTTTAAGATTTATTTTATTTATGTGAGTCCACCTGTATACCTGAAGAGGGCATCTGATCCCATTATAGATGGTTATGAGCCACCATGTGGTTGCTGGGAATTGAACCAGCCAGTGCTCTTAACAGCTGAGCCATCTCTCTAGAGCCCTGGGAAATTTTAATTTAAAGGTGAGGCAAAACAGCATTAATGTAAGTCAGAGTGCTTCAGTGAACAAAAAACAGCAGTTTACCTTTTACGACAATTCTAAATAATGTTAAATTATTATGAGGAAAAAAATTATATTCCTAATACCCAGTGATCAGAGAAGATTAGAAGATGGTCACTGTGTGTGTGTGTGTGTATGTGTGTGTGTTTTACATAGTAAAGACCTCAAGTAGGGTTTTTTCTTACCTGTGATACATAAGATAGCTGGGATGGCAAAGCAGAGTATTCTGAGCATGATATGAGTGCCTTGTTTTACCCATTATTTTTACGGCTAACACCTGTGCATTCCCAGTTTAGGCTTAGGCTAGGAATATAGCTTTGTAGTGGAGTGTTTCCCAGGCTTGCTTGAGGCCCTCAGTTTAATCCTCAGAACTGCAAAACAAAGCATGGCTAATTCCTGTAAGAGGTGTGATGGAACATGTCTTCAACCTCAGCAATGGGATGTGGAGGCAAGAGGATTAAGACTTCAAGTCCAGCCTAGGCTATATATCAATTGTGTTTTTGAAAACAAGAATTTGACTGGGTGCGGTGGCTTATGCCTTTAAATTTCAGCACTCAGGCGGCAAAGGCAAAGGATGGGTTTGAGGCCAGCCTGGTCTACATAACAAGTTCCAGGCTGGCCAGGGATTCACAAAGACCCTGTCTAAACATAAAACAACAAAAAAGAGTTTGACAACAATGTTAGGAAGCACACTATTCTTTAGCCTGTTTAGGAAGAGTATATTACCTTCAGATGTTGATTAGCATAGCTAGAGATACTCCAGTGAGACATATGTGTATTATCTTTTCTCCCTTGATAGAATGTCTTGAAGGAAAAATGTGAATTTGAAAATGATCTGATCGTGTCTCTATTGCTAATGCTGGCTGTTAGGATTGTCATTGAAGTTCCCTATAGGCCTCTCATATTAAGGTTTTTTCTATTAGAAGTTTTGACTCTTACGTCTTCCACTGTATTTTTAAGAAAGCTGTGTCTCAGCAGATGTCATACCCTTAAGGGCTAGCACTACCCCAAGGCATCATCTGCTGTGACACTCTCACAATGCTTTCTACTTTGAACAAAACACTGTCTGTATTGGGAAATGTCAAATATGTACAAAAGAAAATGGCAAACCAAAGTATGGGTTTCTTTAGACAGTAGCTGTGACACACGAACTGTGCAGATGTCCTCTGGGAATGTTTCTTCTTAAATTTTGATGTTCTTTACTGTCAGGAGACATGTCTGCTGATACTTTTGTCTGTCTCAGTTTCAGCTCAGTGAGCTTGGAGTGCGTGGATGGCTGCAGCAGGAATTGTATGTTTGAAATGTTTCTGGTCTAAACCTGCAGTGTAATTCAGTGTTGACATTGCCCCACAGGAGCATATTTAAAATCACCTCCACAGTGTTTGCAGTCAAGAGCTCATCTTTATTTTTATTTTTTATTTTTATTTTATTTTTTTTGGTTTTTCAAGACAAGAGTCTCTCTATATAGCCCTGGCTGTCCTGAAACCCACTCTGTAGACTGTAGGCTGGCCTCGAACTCACAAAGTCCCCCCCGTCTCTGCCTCCCAAGTGCTGGAATTTAAGTCATGTGCCACTGTACCTGGCATGAGCTCATTTTCATTGCATGAATCCAGCGTTTTGTATAATGGCTTAGTTTGCTTTATTGTCAGATTTTGTTACTCACAATCAGCTGTGTCCTCCCACGCTCTTAAATATATTAGCCGGATTCCCATCTGTTCCTGCGGCCATCAGACTGCTTAGCCGTTTGTGCTTGTTTGAGTCTGTCTTCAGATATATAGTAACCTAGTCTGTTTAGTCTGTCTCATCATTTTTGTCCATCCTGTGTGTTCTGTGGGTCGTAAGCATTGAAATGTCATGGAAAGTGGAAGTTTGTAAAACTACTAGTAGTCTTACTCTTTAAAATTTATAGATGTCAGGGTTGTAGTAATCATAGTCTAAACATTTACCATATGCCTAGCACGATGCCAAATTGTATGCACTCTTCCAACTATAACATCATGACAAGACTAAGCATTCTAGTGAGTAAGCTGGCAAAGACAGAACTTTTTAATATAACAAGTCTGAACCTGAAACTAATTTATTTAGTAGGTTTTATTTAAGTTGATTTTAATAACAATGTTAGTATCTTTGTGTGCCATTCTCCAGGTTCATTTGATATGACTCTTGGAGGACAGCAGCACTGATGTCCTCAGTACAAAACAGTATGCTAGTTATATGTAGAGTTAGTACTGCCAGTGACTAAAAATCATTCTCATTTTTTTGTTTTGTTTTTTGTTTTTTTGAGATAGGGGTTCTCTGTTGTAGCTCTGGCTCTCCTGGAACTCACTCTGTAGACCAGGTTGGCCTCAAACTCAGAGAGATCTCCCTGCCTCTGTCGTCTGAGTGCTGGGATTATAGGTGTGTGCCACCACCGCCCGGCTCTGAACGAAACATTACCAATGTAAGATAGAGTTAGCATATTTTTCTGTGAAGGGCCCAATAGTAAATATTGAAGACTTCATGAGCCAATCAATTAGTATGTCACAGCTACTCACTTCTATTGTTGAAGATCAAAACAATCATAACAATAACTGAAAAGTACACATAATTGTGTGTCAGTAAAAGTTTATTTACCAAAGAGATAGAGGGCTGTATTTGACCCAGAGGCCACAGTGTTTCAAATCTTGAATTAGCAACAGAATGACTAATATGTTTTTTGCTGACAAACTCTCTACATGCACACATATGCATGGAAAATTTTGTATGAAATTGCCCTTATCTCTCACATCAGGATACAGAATCATAGAACGAATAACAAGTAACTTTTAAATACATTGTGCATTGTTCTCATAGAATTCAGGTGATATGAAAATTCTCAGACATTTTTATAATGTGCTGGCGGGTCTTTGTATCAGTGACTTGTGCTTCAATCTGATAGTCATTTCTGTGTCAGGATCCTGCTTTAGTGGCTCTCCAGTCACGGAGGAGCTGTGACAAATAGATGGAGCACTTGTCTGAAGATTCTTAGGACCACCTAAGGCTAACCAGCCTCCTTGACCTTTGACTTCTTTGCCTCTGTAAACTAGAGAGCAAGCATCTGCCTTTGTGACAGGATCAGTTTAAGACATATGCAAAACACTGAGATCACCAGTCTATCCAGACAAGCTTTATTTTGACCATTTTATAGGTGAAACCTGAAACTCAAGGCTTCAGTAACTTGTTGCTGTAAGAATGTTCTTAGCCACCACAGATATTCTGAGATGCTCCATGAAGGAAGAGACAAAATCTGTTGAAAACATACTTGAAATATTTTAACTGAGAAAATATAAATATGCAGTTCATAGCTGCTGTTGGAGGGCTAACTAAGCCTTTGCTTCTGTGTGCCTATCAATTGCAAGTTTCTAAGGATTCATTTTTATTTTTATTCATGTGTATGTATGTGTGTGCAGGGTAGAGAGAGGAGAAGGGAAAACTGGAGTTACAGATTTTTGTGGACCAGCTGATGGGGGTCTCCGCAAGAGCAAGTGCTCTCAGCTGCTAAGCATGTCTCCAGCACCTGAGTGCAGTTTTGCTCTAAGTAGTATATAACCAGCTATCAAAAAGCGCCCTGCAGTGTCCGTTTCTACTTTAGAGATTTAAAGGCATCGAGACACGGGTTTGCTGGCCCGCATCAGTGCTCCACCTTTTACTGTTATCACTGTTGCCTTCTCACATCTTTGCAAACCGTTGTTTTCATTAAAGAATCTCTCACAACATCTTCCTTTGCTGAAGTAATGAATTACTGCTTTATTTTTAGGCATCTCAACTTGAGTGTGAGACCGAAGCAGTTATCATCCTTAGTGAGGAGTGGTGTCCCGGAAGCTCTACGAGGAGAGGTCTGGCAGCTGCTCGCAGGCTGCCACAACAACGACCACTTGGTAGAGAAGTACCGGATTCTCATCACCAAGGTCAGAGAAGACACGTGGTCCAGAGTGAATAGTTGGATGTCTTATAATTGACCTTAAATAAGTCTGGTCCATGCACAGGGCCTCATGATTTTCCTTAAATAAGCACAGTCCATGCACAAGGCTTACTTCTGCAGTGAGTTTATCTCGGTGGCAGTACATGTCCTCAAACCCACTGTGCATCTCAGTTCTTCCCGCCTGGGTTAACATTTTTGAGCCAGGTCAGTTGTGCTGTGCAGCGCATACAAATGTTTTGTCTCATTGGTGTGAGTTTTTTGTTTTTAGTTTTCTTGTGGGTTTTTGTATATTTGGATTTTTGTTTTATTGGTTCTTTAGTTGGTTGTTTGGTTTTTAAAATGGAGTCCTTGTTTGTGTAGAACTCACCGTGCAGTCAAGACTGGGCTTGAAGCTGTGGCAGTCCTACCTCAGGCTCTCACATGCTGGTGTTAAAAGCATGAGCCACCACAGCAAGCTATATTTATGTTTTAATAGAAAAAAGCTTTTGGTAAAAGCGGCCTTTTTTAGTTTCTACACTTAGAAGAAAAATTCTGTGTCCTTACACTTAATATACAATAGCTCATTCCGCTAAACTAAAACCAGTATTTTCACAGTATTCCTGCTCAAGTTGAAGCGTTCTTTAGTTTCACAAAGCAAGACAAAGGAATACTCCATGTAAAGCATACATAGTTGTAAAGTGATTTCCTGTGAGATTAGGCAGCGTTTTTGCATTTTGTACCATTCTTACTGGGTTTGGTTTTACTTTTCTCAAAATTTTGGAAGTTTTATCTGCTAGGAAGCAGCTTCTCAAAACTGTAAATTTGAAACGTGGGTTATGAATATACAGGTTCTCCCATAGCACTTAACATGTCTTAAATTTTCATTTACATTTTACTTACTTTGTATGTGTGTGGTAGGGGCATGCTAGTGCCTTGGTGCATGTGTGGGCCAGGGGCAGAGGAAAACTGGAAGAGACCATTTTCTTTATCCATCATGTGGGGCCAGGGACCAAACTTGGGTTTTTAGACTTAGGCACCTTAAGCACTGAGCCATTTCACGTGCCCAACAGAATTTTTAATGTGACAAAAGGTGAAATCTTTATAAAGAAAATATTTTAGAAGTGCATATTAATCTTTTTAAAACTGTTAATATAAAACAGTCTTATAATAACATATAGAAAGGAGATAAGATCTTCAAAAGAAAATGCCCTTGAATATTCATTCCATGGGATAGGGGTGTGTTTAATAAGGTCCTAACCAACTGGGATCTATAGCAGTTAAAGATCACAGTGGGAGAGAGACACACTGGTAAGTGGCCCATGCTCTTGAAAATAATCCTTCACTTGGTTTCCTGTTGTTTACCCTAATTAAACTTGTTGGTTCACAAGAAGAAAAAAGTATATAAAAGTAGGAGGGAATAGTAGTTGAGAAGAGGAAAGAGGTCACAGGGGTAGGAGAGTTGTTAAGAGAGGACAACGGAGGGTGAGTGTGTATGAAAATTTATAGATAATGTCATTACAAATAATCAATGCATGCTCATATACCTATAAAACAAAAGCATTTCAGTTAAAAATTCTTTTTCATTATAAAAGGTAAGACTCTTAAATAATGGGTCTTCCTGTATTTGTTGTCTGATTACATGGAAAAATCAAGAGCTTTTCATCATGTTTCCAAAAGAGTGTAGCACATAACAGTTACACACATTGCATAAATCTTGGTAATACCAACAAGAGATGGTGTCCCTGAATTATATATTTATTGGGCCTTTATGATTGTTTTAGAATGTGTTCGTTCTGCTTATAAAATCTTGAGCCAAGTGTTGCTAGCTCACTCCTGTAATCTCAGCACTAGGGATATAGAGGCAAGAGGAGTTCAAGTTCATCCTTGGCTACATAGTTAAGATTTGAAGTTAGCCTGGGCTACATAAACCTATTTCAATCCCCACCCTGCATAAAAATAAAAAACCTTCATAAAAGAGAGAGAGAGAGAGAGAGAAAAGAAAAATCAAACGTTGGCTATTACCAAGGCTTTTTCTGCATGGAGTCCATTCTACAGAACATGCGCTTGGGTTTTTTTGTTGTTATTTTGTCTTGGTTTTTGTTTTTTTTGAGATAGCGTCTCACTATGTAGCCTTTGCTAGCCTGAAACTTGTCATGTAGACCAAGCTGGGCCTTACAGAGATCCACCTGTTTGTGCCACCCACGTTCTGGGGCAACACCGCATCAGAACTTGTAGACGCCTTCTGGCCTTTGGTCCTGATCTCTATCGCACTGGTAAATTTTAACAGAAGCCTAGGAAGTGATTCACTCTGCCTGCCTTGCTATCTGTTGTCTCATTACTGTGTTTGAATCTGGTGGCACATAAGCTGGAGTTGAGCATGGAAGGAAAAGAAGGTACTTTTCAACGTGCAGCTTTAAGAACCTTCCTCAGCCCCTTCTGTCTTTGGCTATATTTTATATTTTATGTTAGTGCCTCTTACTGTTCTTTTTGCTTCAGTATTTAGTATTCAAAATTCAGTGTAGAAACAGAACAGCTTCTACCTTAAATGCATTTTATATTGAAAAACTAATGGGCCAGCAGTATCATGGTATTCCTCCTTTCCAACCACTTGCTCCTTCTCAAATGTGTGTACATTCTTTTCTCTGCTGAGCTTTAATTTCAGTTGCAAGACTGCTGCAATTGCAAGCTCATATCTAGACCCTAAGCTAGCAGCATTTCTATGTCACTAGTATTTTATCTCTTAATTGTTTGTCCAGTGGAAGCCATGGAGGCCCACCCATGTCTCATAAGCCTAGAAAGAGACTGCATCAGTGACAGTGTCATCATTGAGCAGATTATTTCCTTCTTAAATAGAAATATCTCTCTGGAATTTATTAATAGGCAGGGACTGAAATCACAAGAATGTAGCTTTGGGCACCCGGAACGGTGTGCAGTACAACGGAAGGCTGTACTGTTTAGCAGGAAGCATGTGGAGTTAGGAAGTCTGAGCACTGATTCAGCTCTCTCAGTCTTTCATATATAAACTCAAATGAGGCTCTACACCTCAGGCCAGTCATTTTCTCTTTTAAAATAAAGTTGCTGAAGTAAGTTGTTAATCTTTGTTTAACATTCTGAGTTGTCAAATGAAGGCAGTTTCTGTATTGTTGGATTCTGTATGCACAGATTGAACTATCACTGATAGAAAATGCTTTTGAAAATTTGCTTCAATATCAAAGATCTATAAACTTATCATTTCCCAAATAATAAAACATAACAAATATGTGTATAACATTTACATTGTATTATACATTGTAAATAATTTACAGAGGATTGATGTATAGAGGAATATTGTGTGTGTTTGTATAAATACTTCCTCCTCCCCCAGTGCTGGAGATTGAACCCAGGATCATGGGCATGGTAGGAAGCACTCTGCCATATTTCCCAGCTCTCCACTATAGCATTTCATGTAAGGGATTTGAGCATCATGAACCTTATATCCAGACAAGGTCTTTGGCTACTGAGGGACTGCTACAGTGTGTTTTTGAGTCTTACCTCAAAACATAGGCCATGATTCTACCATTATGCAAAGGTTTATTTTTAGTTATGTATAAAATAATTGTTTTGTGCACTGTTGGGAAGGCACTGTTGCCTAGGCCTTGGCATTTGTATAGTCTGCTGGTGTTGGCTTTATGTAAAAATTATTTGATTGCTCAAGATCTGCATATGCTATTAATAGAACACCTGAGGAGCTTAGGTATCAATAAAAACTCCTGAGATCAGATGATTGGGAGTTCCACTGTCCATGATGGTGCTTGCCATGATAGTGGTTCTCTCTGCTGAGGTCTGGCAGGGTTTGCATCAATGAAAATGCCTCCATGTCTTCCTTGTGAGCCTATACAGTAGGTTTACAACTACAAGTAGAGCCTGCAGTGTGAGGCACAATATCACGCCAGCTAACATCCAGATGACAAGGGAGAAAGAGAGAGAAACTCCAGACCTCAAAGTCCAGTAAATATGCTCAGAGCCATTCCCAGAGGGTGGATGGTAGATATATATATATATGCAGGAATATATTCATGTATATATGTATACATGTACGCATGCGCGCGCGCGCGCACACACACACACATATATATATATAAAGAAAATGAGTCTCCTGAAGGAAGAGGAGAGTGAAGAAGGAAGTAAGCCTCTGAAGAGAGAAAACTAAAAATTAAGTGAGAAACGGGGCTTAAAAGTGAAAGCCACAAAATAGATCCCTTCAGAGAACGATATTTTCATGGTGAAAATAGAGAATTCAGCTGGAGGCAGGGAACAAAAGCAAGGTTCTAACCATTTTTCCTGATCATGGAGCCTACACTCCTTCCCACTGCTAGTGGCAACCAGGACATGGGAAATGGAATCCAGAGTGTACTATTCTATAAACTGAGTTTGCTGATGGTTTTTTTGTGTGTGGTGTGTATGTGTCCCAAACAGGTCCTGTGTTTGAGAACTATGAAGAAAGTTGTATTTTTCCCCATAATGGTGTGTGGTGGAATAGAACTGCAAACCACCAGAATGTTTAGACCAGAAGTTTTTCCCACCCTCCCAGGACCCCTGCTGTGGAAGCCACAGCTTAGAGCCAAGAAACCACTAATATAAACTGATAAGTTTTTTCTCTGCAAACCAGGCTCTGTGTCAAAATCTGGAAAGTTTTCTCAATGTCAGCACATAGAAGCTGTCTTCCAGAGCTGGCCAAAATTATATCTTGTGGTGGCCACAGAACTTGGTACTGTAAGAGTCACCCAGATGGTACTGGTTTTAAAGGCATGAAGGGGTCATGGAGAGCAGATGAGACTTGGCACTATGAAGAGAGCCCAGGAGAGGCTATTGGTAAAAGTGCAGCCCAGTTGCAGCTAGGGACCCCAGCAGTTTTGGAGATGCCAGTACCATGGGATGACCACCAAGAACAGCAGCAACAGTTGAGTGGAGCCAGCCAAAGCCTGAAGGACAAGCTGTGTGTGCTGCATAGGGCAGATCCAGAGAAGTGACCCAAGTCCTTTGGAGGAGCCCACAAGATCGTGAGTGGATTCTAGATAATTGGACATTAATAATGTTTTTCTGCTGTCCAAAGACATTGTAAAAAGCTTGATAGATGTTTGGTTGCATTTGGTCCTGTGCATTAGCAACACTTGTGATGTCCCTCTTGTAGAGAGTTTTGCTGGTATAGTGTTAAATTGTGTTGTAAAGATAAAGCAATTTTTTGTAATTGTTTTATACAGAAAAAGGGAAATGTAGAAGTTTATTTTTAGTTATGTTTAAAATGGTTGTTTTGTGCACTGTTGGGAAAAGGGCTGCCTAGGCCTTGGTGTTTTGTATTGTCTGCAGGTGTTGGCTTTATGTAAAAGATGTCTGATTACTCATGTGCACATGCTATCAATAAAACACTTGAGTTTGGGTATCAGTGAAAACCCCTGAGATGAGATGCTCGGGGTTCTACTGTCCAGGATGGCACTTGCCATGTTAGTGGTTCCCTCTGTTGGGGTCTGGCAGGGTTTGCACTTAGGAAGATGCCTTTGTGTCTTCCTTGATGGGCCACCCAGTAGCTATCAACTACGCTACCATTTAAAACTGGATACTCTTGCTGTGTAGGAAATAACAGGCTAGAGAGAGATTGCTAAGTAGTTAGGAATACTTACTGCTCTTGAGGTGGACCTGGGCTTGTTTTCTAGCATTCACATCCCACATGGCAACTTATAACTGTAATTCCAGTTCCAGGGTATTAGATGCCCACATGTAGTGCACATAAAGTTATGCAAATACACACTCATACACATAAAAATAAAACAAAATTAATTTCTTTTAATGGAAACTATGGTTTGAGTTGTCTGTATTTTGAGGGGTTAATGGTACTGGGTGGGCCAGTTCTTGTGAGTTTGAGGACAGCCTAGTCTATATGAGACTCTGCCTCAAAAAAGAAAATAAATAAATGAAATACAGTAAAAAAAAAAAAACATATTTAACATGATTTCATATGTCTGACAAAAAGGGAGGTTGTCTTGCTTCACATCCTAGCTCCACTGTATTCTAGCTATTGTTGTTGGGCAGTTTTACATCCCTAGGTGGAATCCTAGGGATGGTAATAGAACCTTTCTTGTATGATTATTAGTACTATTGTCATTTTAGTTTTAGAATATTATTTTGGTTCCAGTGAAACTTGGCAAAAGATAATTGTGGCTTGGACTGGAGCGATAGCAAGGAGTCTCTCTTATTTGTTGGGGACACATTCCAATACCTTCACTGGGTGTTTAAACCATTAGAGAGTACCAGACCCGTAACTATTTTATCCTTTCCAGACCTTCAATAAAGTGTAACTTACAAATTAGGCATTGTAAGAGGCTTAAAATAATATACAACAATAAAATAGTTACAGCAGTGTGTTGTGATAAGTGATGTAAATGTGGGTCGTCTCGATCTGCAGGATTTCCATTCAGTGTTTTCAGACTGCAGCTGAGCCTAGATACCAGAATATATAAAATTGCAGATCGGGAGACTGCTGTACTGTGAAGACACCTCAGAGGTAGAGCCCTGGGCACACCATGTGCAGTTGATTGAGTGTGTAAAGGGACTGGCAGAGGTGGGAACAGGAGTTTGAGTGCTTCAAATAGTCTTTGAGTGGCTGTAATTTAAATACAGAAAGATTTGATCCTGGAGGCTGTTCCTTCAGTGCTGCTGTTCTTGGCTGGGGCGCGTTGCACTTTCCCAGGGTGGCTTGTCACATACTGTTGTTACTCTCATGCTTCAGTATGTGTCTCAGGTCCTTAACTTCCCTGCAGGGAAGTGTTCCTGCCTGACTGGATTGTGATTGCAGGCATCCTTTTGTCCACGGTAAGAAAGCTTGTGTAAAGTAAGAATACAGGTTGAATCACATACTGCTCTGTTCAGATGTGTAGGCCCCCTGGAATTATTGCAGATGCCAGCATGTGTTTTCTTTTATTCTGCTGGGGTTGTGGGGCTTTATTCAGGCAAAATTACCCCATTCCTACAGCACCCAATTCCTAGTTATTGAAAAGCACCATTTATGTCATTATCTGAAAAGACAATCTATGCTTTCAATTTGCATTGTTTTAAATAGGTAGAAACAAGAATCGTTGTAAAATTTGAAGACTTGTACCTAAGTGCGTACTTCTTAGGGACTGTCACTCAGATGGAGCACCTAAGTAGAACCTTAGTAGAGGGAAAGGCAAAACCGGCAGCAGCACACCCCTTAATATTGGCCAGTATTCAATAAATAATGAAAGGAAATTTAGGTGGATATTTAGTCTTTAGCTATAACTTCATGTGCAGCTGAGTTACAATTCCTCAGTTGCCATCTACTGCTAACACACTTCCTTTCTTCCATATTGTTCTTTGTTCTTTGTTCTTGGGGAAATGGTCCACCAAAATAGGACTTCCCCCTCACCCCTCTGGTAGTGTGCTTCAGCCCAACTCCTGACTCCTCCCTCTCTTCCCATGCCCCTCCTTTCTTCTTCCCTCACTCCACACCCCTGTGGTTACTGCCCATTTTTTCTTGCTAGTAGTCCGATTTCTGCTCATCTACCTAAGGGGCTTTCCAGACAGGCGGGGAAACAGCTTTCAAATGCTGCACCGCGGGCACACCAAGCCACTGCCCAACGTGCAGCCTGGAAACTCAGAGCTCCCTCTCTGGCGGTGATGCTAGAGTGTGCACGAGCACGTGTGCTTTCTCTCCCCTCCCCCTTTCTTCCTTTTCCCAAGCCCCTTCTCCCCGCTTCCCCTCCTATTCCTTTATCCCCTCCCTCTGTTCCTTAGCCCTGCTGTAGCGGGCTGAAGCACATTCCTGCATTGCAAGGCTTTCTGTTAAGGATTTATTGTGGCTTTTGTTTGGATTTCTGCATGCGGAATTACAGGTAACACTCTGAAATTGAGCTAAGCAGATAAATTCTACTAAGGTGTTTTCAGAGGTAAAATAGTACATTGGATTTAATGAAGAAAGATTAATCTTGGTTAATGTTTTATCAATGATAATTGTAGCCAAATGTTTTAGAATTGCCATAAGGAGATTCTCTCTCCCACAGCAGGTTAAATAAAAGAAAATGAGGGTAGATGGCTTTGTAACTGCTTTCCTTTTATGTTGTTCTTAGAAGCATGGTATAGCTACTCCTGGAGTAAGGGTCCTTTTACAGAGGGTGCTGCTGAGAGTAGGTGGCTGGACAGTCAGGGCTAGCTAGGCTAGTTGACTAGGATGTGAAATGCAAAATGTAAAATGCTCTCTCCTTTTCTTCTGTCAGCTGTTCAGAGGAGAATCATTACAACTCCTGCTGAAGCTCCTAATCTTCCTCCCTCTGCCCCTCCCCCACCCTCACTTGGCCTGAAGACACTGTCCCCAATTTGCCTTACTCCCTTGGTGCTATGTGCTTGGTGAACCTGGCAATATGGCCGCATGTGGGACTGGCCAGACAACTGCTGTTGGCTCTCCCTATTCCAGGAAGAATTTAAAGGGAAATTGCACTACAGCAGCAGCACCAGGAGCCTGGTGACTAGAGCTCCCTGGCATTGTCACACACGCAAAGCTGACTGCAGTGACAGCAGCCAGGTGGTAGCATGAAGTGAGAGCTGGTCCCTGAGCGAGATGAACTCCACCTTGGATGGTAACCAGAGCAGCCGTCCTCTCTGTCTCCTGGCACTGGGCCACTTGGAAACTGTCAGCGTTTGTCTTTTGGAAGTGCTGATTATTGTCTTTCTAACTGTATTGATTATTTCTGGCAACATCATTGTGATTTTTGTGTTTCACTGTGCACCTCTGTTGAACCATCACACTACAAGTTATTTTATCCAGACAATGACATATGCTGACCTCTTGGTTGGGGTAAGCTGTCTGGTCCCATCCTTATCACTCCTCCACTACCCTCTTCCGATGGAGGAGGCCCTGACCTGCCAAGTATTTGGCTTTGTAGTGTCAGTTCTGAAGAGCGTCTCCATGGCTTCTCTGGCCTGTATCAGCATTGATAGATATATTGCCATCACTAAGCCTTTAACGTACAATACCCTTGTTACTCCCTGGAGACTACGCCTGTGTATTTTTCTGATTTGGCTGTATTCCACCATGGTATTCCTGCCTTCCTTCTTCCACTGGGGCAAACCTGGATATCATGGAGATGTGTTTCAGTGGTGTGCAGAGTCCTGGCACACTAACCCCTACTTCACCCTGTTCATCGTGATGATGCTATACGCCCCAGCAGCCCTCACTGTCTGCTTCACGTATTTCAACATCTTCCGAATCTGCCAGCAGCACACAAAAGAAATCAGCAAAAGGCAAGCCCGATTCAGCAGCCAGAATGGGGAGACTGGGGGAGCCCAGACCTGTCCAGATAAGCGCTATGCCATGGTCCTATTCAGAATCACAAGTGTTTTTTATGTCCTCTGGTTGCCATATATCATCTACTTCCTGCTGGAGAGCTCCACTGGCTGCAGCAGCCGCCTGGCATCCTTCCTGACTACCTGGCTTGCCATTAGTAACAGTTTCTGCAACTGTATCATTTACAGTCTCTCCAACAGTGTTTTCCAACAAGGACTAAAGGGCCTCTCAGGGGCTGTATGTACTTCCTGTGCAAGTCACACCACAGCCAAGGACCCTTACACAGTTAGGAGCAAAGGACACCTTAATGGATGTCATATCTGAAGGGCTCACATTCTCAGGGTGGATTTGCTTCCACTTTCCCCCTCCTATCTCTGTGCTCCCAGTTCACGTGGAGATCTAGGACAGAATAATTTGACTTTGAGCAGCTGCAGACTGCCCAGGTACTTTCTAAGTCTGCAGAAGTTGTTTCCTAAATGAGATTTAAAATTAGAAGAATCAGGATCATGAACAAAAATCACTCTTGATCTAATTTTTGAAATGTCATGGAAGTGACTAAAGTCCTCAGATTCAGAAAGGCTAAAGCCTTAGCCAACACCTTCCAGCTGGAGTGGCTCAACCTGGGTGTGAAAAGCGTCATCTGTTAAAAACAAAACAACAAATCGCCATTTTCTTGTCCTCTTTCTGGATTCTTCCAAGCAACTTGGAATTTTTGTGCAATTGATATCTTTTAATAGAGAATATTAAAATGTATTGATGAATAACACGGATTTTCTTTGTGCCAAAAAATAACTGCACTGCAAGTTTCAGCACTCATTTAAATAGTGAAATGCTTTGTTTTCTTGTCTCTTGAGAGAGATTTCCATAGGATGAATAATGTGAACACTGAACTTTACTTTCAGAGTTTTGAAATGAACCATGAAGCAGTCGTGCAGAGAGTGAAGTTATACAGTTTGTGAAAAAGCAGCTGTTTCAGTCTGCTTCTGAGCATTGAGAACTCGAGTGCTTAGAAGGACATTACAGTGCTTTTTCTGTGCCTCTGTGTTTGTGAATATTGAGAATATCTGCATTGAGTTAGGTTTCTTTTTATAGCAAAATGTTTCTACTCTAAAAAATAATAGGTGGATAGTTGTCCATTTGTAACGTGAAAATACGTCTTCTAAAAAGTGACTTTAGTATTTCTGCTCTTCTGTTCCAAAGTCTTTGATAAGAACTGAGTCAGAGAAGTATACTGCTGACTAAATCAGCTCTGTTAGAGTATCTTGTCTGCTTTTTAGACAGAATCAACATCACAGTCACTAATTCATTTTGGAAAACATTCTTTTGAATACTACTAAGGAGCCCTTTCAAAGGGTAGAGGGGGACTCTGGCTGGGCTGCTTCATCAGGTCTTTCCTCACTCATCTGGTTTCACTTTTGTTTTTCCAGAGCAAAATGTATAGGGGTTTTATGTTTGCAGTTACTATAATGCCACATGTTGACCTGTAGCTTGTTTTAAAGGACTGTCTTGAAAACGAGAGAATTATTTGCCTAAAAGGAGAGAGGGCTGTTGGCAGCTCAAGTCAGAATACTTCATGCTAGTTTTCATTTTTAAAAAGTGTCAGGAAACTTAATTGGTTTCTGCCTTTGGCTAAAGGTTATAGTTTGGATACAACAGTGATATTCAATAAAATAGATGATGGGTAGAAACCATAGATGATGGCGAAAGTGGATTTCCAAATCCAAGATAGGACACATGTTGATAAAACAGGCAGATATGCTTTGGCTTTCCATCCCGATGTTACAAGACTGTTCCCTTTTTAAATAGAAGGTATTGTGTTCTTTTCCTTTTATATACACACACACCCCATTCTAGTATTGCACCTTGTGTAAACAAGGTAAGTACTTCTTTTTTTTTTTTTTTTTTTAATCTACAGCTGAATTTATTTGCTTTGTTTAGCTTTTTAAGCCAGTGTCTCACTGTGGAGCCCTGGCTTCCTGGAACTTACTGTGTAGACCAGACTGGCCTTGAACTCACAGAGATCTATCCACCTGTCTCTGCTGGAATTAATGACCTGCCATGCCCAACTCCCAACCAATTCTGATTTTTTGTTTTAGACACTGGTTTTATTTTAGCCTCAAATGTCTTCTGCTTTTAAACTTTTTAAGTAACTGGGAATTATAAAAACATTTAAACTTCAGATTGTGAGTTCTAGAGGCAGGTGGATCTCTGTGAGTTCAGGGTCAGCCTGGTCGTAGTGAGTTCCAGAACAGCCAGAGCTACATAGTGAGATCCTGTCTCAGAAAAACACAAAAGACAAAAACAGATCTGAGTTCTTCCCCAAATCTTGATTGTTCTTTATATTTTGTATTAGCAAATTTGACTCGACTGTTTAAGGATTCAGAACTCGTGCTGAAAATGTAAGTTTAGAAATGTTGGGTTTCTATCTCAAGTAGAAAATGTTTCTGCTGGGTTCTGAAAAGCAGTTTGTAATATACATTTCTCCTTGGATTAGCAGCTGGAAGGTTATCTCTATAGATTTGGTTTGGGTGTGTCTCCTTTGTGAAGTAGTCTCTTGTCGCCCAGTCTGCTCCCCCCTCCTGCCTCTGCTCTAGAGTGCCGGAGTTGCCACCACACTAGCTTCCTCTCTTGTCCATGCTAGGAAGTGTCATCTTTTCACATCTGCATTGTGCTTATGAATTTTTAGTTCAGCAAACATGGGAATCTTGAAGACAGTCTCTATAAAAATGTATTAAATTAGTAATAAGGAAATGGATTTTGCTTTCAGAACAATGGAAAAGAAAATTTCTCTGGTGACGCCTAACCAAGCTGATGTGGTAATGAATACAAACACTGCTTTTTAAATAAGATCTTTCTTAAGCAGCTGTTTAGTTTTACTAGAATCAAGTTCTATTTTATTAAAGGCATTTTTTTTTTTTCAGAGTAGAATCTATATTACTATTTGAGGCACGGACTAAAGAAGAAACTACATAGTTGGAGTAATTGTAAAGAAAAATGGATAGATCCCTTTATGGTGCTTGGTAACAGCAGGTGTCTTTCCAGTTTTCTCATCTTCATTGTGCTGAATAAACTTTTAGGGCTTAAGGAGTCACTCCTGTTGACCTTTGATTCCTTGTCTGCACTGCCCTTTTATTTTTAATAAGCTCTGTGGCAGGGGTGGGATAAGAAGAGATGAAGGGCATAGTTACACAGTCTTCAGGGGGTGGGAAAATTCTCTGCATGATAGATTTGAAAAGTTTGTGTTTAATCTTTTTATTCTGGCACATTTAATGCAACATTTGATGACATTTTGTTTAAATACCAATCTGACTAGTTCAGCATGAGAGAAAAAAAATACGTATTTTTAGGCTCAAATATTTCGGATAGCTCTTTTAACTCTGTGGTATGTGACTAGTATCAGAATACACATATGCTTTTAGAGATAGTGTTGAAGTTACTTCATAGTAAAGTTTAAAGTAAGATCATACGAGTTGTTTAGCTTGCATCAGAATTATGTGTTTGTATGCACTGAGGACATTTTGTGCCTTAGCTGCGTGTGAGCCAGTGCCCACCTCAGAGAGAACATTCACTAGGCTCTTTCACAGGTCTCATTCTTCTTACTCAAAATCCTGTTTTGGACAGGTTTTCTTTTTATCCATTATTTTATCCAATATCCAGCAACATTGCTGGATAAATTCCTTTTGAGCCTTTTATAATGGCTTCTTCTTTGTACTTATATAGTTTAATTAATATATTTAAGATTGGAGAAACTTGAACTTTCATACTACAAATGAGCTGTCTCCTTCAAACTTGAATGTGAAATGGGCAAGTTTACAGGCTCAAGACTGTAAAAGGATGTGGGGAGAATTTCTCGGCTTTTCAAGTTATTTGGAAAATGTGCACAATGACTTTGAAGGAAATGTCTTAATTTTATTGACTGTGTGCTTCTATATTAAAAAGATTTGTGGAATAATTTATTGGCAAACCAGAGTTTATTGTTCTATGAGAAATTTGGGAGACATTTAAAGATGGGAGAATTGTGGCATTGTGAGATTTTTAAACCTGTAAGTCATGTAGTTTTGTGGTTTTGCATAATTTTCCTGTTTCAGGTTGAAGAAAAACCAAATATAAATATATATTAAACAGTACAAATTGTTTATACTATTTTATAGATCTTAGAAATGAGGTAGCTGGCTGTTTCTTAAGACTACAAATGATTCATTGGTGTTTCCCTAAAAATTTGGGTTATAAAAGGATATCTAACACAGTAACAGTAAACTTTGAACTGAGAATGTGGTTGAGAACTTTGATCCTGGTTAGCTGGTTAGTAAAGTAGGGAGAGAAAAGGCACTTGTAGTTCTTCCTGTTTCGTGAGGCTCCGTAGGTCTGAATTAGATACTGCAGATAATGGACCTGGAAGTACTGTGAAAACTGGGAAGTGCTTCATGAATAAAAATGTCTCCTGTTTGCATCTGCCATTGCTTCATGTATATTGCTTCATGAATATGCTGTATGTACGGTTCTTCCATACATTCAGTTGTGGGGTTCAACGCTAGATCACCACACCAAGCTATTTAGCAATCCCAGACCTAAAGACACATGACTACATGCTTACTTCTTTTTTTGTCTGAAAACTTAAGTAAAGCAAGGGCCAGTGCCCCTGATAGCTGCGTTCCCAGATTCTTAACACAACCTGTTACAGAGCAGAAGTCTTAGTAAACAACAGGATGGATGGATGGACGGATGGATGGATGGATAGATGGATTTTATTAGTCACCTGTCTTTTCTCCCTTCTGTCCTTCTGTGATTGATAATAGAACTGTTTTAAATGCAGTCACAAGCCCTGTAAGCAACCTTCCATTTGATCTGGGCTACTCTAGACTCTTTAGAAATACTACTCTTTCTCTCTCTCTTTTTTTTTTTTTTTTTTTTTTAATGAAAAGACTAGTGTGGGATGAGTTCTCAATGACTGCTCCCGAGGCTACCCTATGCCTGGCGATGTTATCACACTGAAGGTTCTTACAGCATAGATGAGATGCACATAGTCAGAACACACCTTCTATATCCAAATAAGAGAAGCTGTAAAATCATCCATAGAAGAGACTATGTGTCTCTGCCAGATATCCAGCTCTGTCTTCTTTTCCTGACACTGGTGGCTGTGTATCCAAAAGGGGGCATGTCAGGTGAAATGTCATATCTGTCTTACAGAACTTTCTAGTCTTAAGATGTTTCTTATGGAAAGTTCTGTGATTAAGCTTTCTGAGGAGCCTCACGGAGTGAACTTCACCTGGAGGAATTTACCAAGGCATCCTTACAAGACACACAATCTTTAATTTAGGGTAAGTTCACATAATGGCAGTCTTACCCTGAGAATAGATCATTTAAGCACTCCATGTGCACACAGTTGGTTCTGGGGATGGAAACAGAATGCCATTCTGTGATGTGAGGGTCAGGAAGAATTGAAATCTCTTCAGCCAGTGCTGGCCTGCCGTGCCGTCGAACACATTGCTTTTGTCTAAGTTCTCTTGTCACTTGTTTTTTTGTTTTTTTGTTTGTTTGTTGTCAGATTCCTCATAAATCTTACTAGCCTTGGACACACATGGTCCAATATTTTATTACAGTTTTCTGTTTTGTGATGTCCAGAGAGCATCCTGCTTAATTAGTTTGCTTCTGGGGCAGTTACCTTAGTCCTCATGTAGTGTCTACGTGGAAAAGCATGGCAGATAAAATCTCTGAGGGATTGGAAGTATCATTGGGCACTGGTGTCGGGATAACCAAGAGCTAGGATGAGATCATGTGTAACAGAGAGGAAAGGAGGGCAGTGAAAGTAGGAAAGAACCTTAGAAATATTTGCTCGTACTTTGGCAGTTCCCTGGGAGCCGAGCCCAGCTGCCCCATGGCTGTGATAAGAACTGGACGTCTGCTTCCAGTTCGTTGTCCTCTTCTAGTAACCAGTGTTGCTTTTGCGGAGAGGTGGGATTTCGTTTGAATGGGCCATGCACAGGTGCGTGCGGACCTAAATCTACTCATAAGGAGTATTAGCAACAGTGTGCGTATAGTCCTGAGGCCGTTAGGGTCTCGGGGAACTTCATGAGCACTGCATCCAACCTGTCCTACACCATGAAGTTGTATGAGGGAGGAGATATTATTAACCTCACTTAGAACAAATTAGGAAGCAGAGATTCAAATGCACACAGCTTCTAAGTGAAAGGCATAGATTCTAACCCAGACCTTTCTGACAGCAGTGCCCAGGTACTTGCCTCATTTAATTCTCAGAAGAGCCTATCAGGAAACTGTTTTTCATTTCCTTACTTATGCTAGTCAGGAAAGGTTAGGCTTGGACAGATTAGGAACTTGCAGAGTTACACACAGAATAAGTGAAGAGCACTTTACCCACTGAGCCATCTTGCCTGCCCTCCATAAGTTATATAAGAACAGGTTGCCCCATGTTGCCCAGACTGCCCTGAAACCCTGCCGCAGTCTCCTGAATAATTGGAACTGTAGGCATGTACCCTGTGCTTGACTGCTTCTCTTTTAATATTACAACACTCAGAGAAGCTTCTTAAAAAGTAATCAGAACCCAAAACGGAAATCAAAGGGTACAGAAAGTTGGGGGTGTCCAAAAGACCCCCTCCCTAAAATTAAACTCCAACTGATCTAACCTTAAAAGAATTTGCATCCATTATCGGAGTACAAAGTGCTATTTTTAAATGAACAGGAAGAAAACAAGAAAGTTCTGAAATTCAAATATAAAAGACATTTTTAAAAATCAGAAAAGTGCCAGGTGGTGGTGGCTCACACCTTTAATCCAAGGACTCTGGAGGCAGAGAGAAGCAGACCAGTTCGAAGACAGCCAGGGCTACACAGAGAAATCCTCTCGGGGGAGGGGAGTGTCAGAAAAGCTGGAAAATAAGGCTTAAGCAGGGCCAGCTAGTAAGATAAGAAAAGCAAAGATGGGCGATAGTAGGTGAAGAAGAGAGCAGACTCAGGTAAGGACGACTGAGTAACAAGGAGTTCCCCTGGTGCCGCAAGGATCTCTAAAACAGGAACAGATGTACTAATGAAAAGATCCAGTGCAGGCATAAGGCACATGGCACCTTCTCATTAGACATTTTCAGAGCACTAGGGGCAAAGAAAAGCCCTAAAAGCACAATCTGAGGAAGGAGTCCAGAATTTTATGTCCTGGTAAACAATTCTTTATTCTTCAAGTGTGAGATAAAGTAAACGCACTTTACAACGTGTAGGGTATTAGAATATGCTTCCTTAGAATGAGGAAGGAGAAAGATGCATAATCCAGGAAACCTTGTCTCCAGGGAGGTAGAATTCCCACAGAAGGGTTAAAGCCTGGGGAAGAGGGCTGTTGAGGTGAAGTAGGCAGCAACTGGCCAAAAATAAACAGGGAAAGGTGTATCAGTAGGAGGTCTGTTCTTAAGAAGTGAGTGTGTGGGTTTTGTCTGCGGTGTTAAGGATAGAAGGGTGCCTCAGACACGCTAGAGGAAAGCACACTGTCACTGAGCCCACATCATCATCGAGTACACATGGACAGTGAGCACACATCGTCACCGAGCTACTCATGCCTGGCCCTGTGACTCTTTCAGACTTTGAAAGGAATTATACACTGATATATGCACAGCATGGTCAGATACACAAAAAACCAAGGGAAGGGAAATTAGGTCAGTTGTTGAGGAGGGAAAAAATAGAAAATTAAAGAAGGAAATCAAATCATACATGTATTCTGATTCATTAAAAATTATATCGACTTAACCAAAAATGTTAACAAAACTAGGTTGAGGATTAGGGGGAAAGAATTGTGGGTGGACAGAGCTTCAGCATCTTCTCCCATACTATAGAGATCTAAAAGTACCAAAAATGGAAGAGCTCAGATGGGCAGTGGTGTGGCACATGTCTTTAATCCTAGCACTCGGGAGGCAGGGCAGGCGGATCGGCTCTCTGAGTTCGAGGACAGCCTGAACTACAGTGAGTTCCAGGACAGCCAGAATTACAGCAGAAAACCCTGTCTCACAAAACCAAAAAAAGAAAGAACCAACAACAACAAAAAAAAAGAAGAGCTCAGAAGTAGCAGTAAGGCATTTCATTCAGAATGAAAAAAGACAAGCGTAAAAAGGGTATAGAATTGGTTACCTCTGAGAAACAGTAGGAGGGTGGTCATTGTAAAATTCCATCCTCTGACCTTTAAGGGAGCATGATTTGTAATGAGGAACATAAACTGTGTCTAGTGAAAGGCAGTGAATTTTATCAGAAGGGAAGCCTGGAGGCAGCAGAAGGCAGAGAACTAGCTACTTTGCAGGAAGTGATCGTGGCTGGCACCACCTTACCCATGGCCTTTAAGGAGCAGCTTCCTGTTATGTGCTCACATCCTCCTCCCAGAAAGACTGGCAAAGTCAGCATGCTCCCATGAGAATCGTGGGAAGTTACTTTTTGGTTCCTAACCTCCTATGATAAGTTCTGTGTGGATCCTTTTTCATTGAGAGAAGACAACTATTGGAAAGCATTCCTTTTATATCATCATGGGAAGTAATACATGAAAGCAGATGTCTGTGTAGGGACATTTGCTCTCCTGTACTTGGATGGAGATGTCAAGAGAACGCAGCGTTTCCTGGAATGTGCAGGTGGTAGAGAGATGTGTGCTGTGTTGGTTTCTGTAGAAGGCAGTGAACTCCCCGGAAGAGGCATTTCTGTAGGTCCTCACTCTTCTGCCCTCCTTACTTCATCCCACCCCAACCCCCAAGCATAATAGTGGCATAGAAAGTACCCAGCTGGGCAGAATTCAGAAAATGCAAAGGTCAGTGAGATTCTTAAGAAATTGATCTGAGATTTACCAATTTCCAGGTTAAAAAAATAAAAATAATCCTTTTGTAAATTACTATGAGTTGTATTTGCACAAAATACAAAGTAAAACTTAAAATTTGATCAACTTTGAACAAATAGTATATTGAATTGTGTTAACAAAGCAGTGTGTAGTGACAAACTAGCATTTAAGTAAGTAACCGCAGCCACTTATTTATAGCTAGACACACTCCTCCTCCAAAGCAGATTTCTTCCCTTAAAAAAAAAGCCATTGCTCCATTGGTTCTTGAGAGACAGGATCTAATTCAAACCCCCTTTTTCAAAAGAAACATTTGTTTGGTGTGTGTGTACGTGTGTGTACACACGTTCGCACACACTCATGCACTGGCACACACAAATACCAGAGCACAAATACCAGAGGACAGCTTGCAGGAGTCGGTTCTTCCCGCCATGTGGTCCTGGGGATCCATTTCACGATGCAGGCGCGGCAGCAAGCCCTCTCCCACAGAGCCCTCTCACCATAGTAGCCCTTTTCAGTTGTAAGAGTCCCCTTTTTTTTGTGGCATACTTGTAGAGACTGAAACTTGTAGAGATTTTCTATTTAGGATCACTGTATCGAGGATGTCTTACAGCCTGTAGAGCACTGGAATAAATGAGAGCCAGACTTCAGAGTTCTCTCTGGCAGTTAATTAGGCCTTCTGAATCCGTCTGAACCTCAGAACAGTCCTCGCCTCTGAGTAAGGCGACAGCCAGCATGGTCCCTTGAAGATGAGCTGCATGGTGACAGTAAGACTCTGAAAGCGGTTTCTGCTACCCAGGTGCTTATATTATTAGATCTGTTCGTTATTCTTTTGGTTCTCAGACAAAGTAGATTGTTTGAGGCTCTAGGTTTCTGTTTTATAAAATGAGACATTTGTCCCTTCGTTAGACTTATTTTGAAAATTGAGGTACTGTTACATCTTGATATGAGAAGTGTGTTGGCAAAACGACTTAGGAAGAATCATCACACCTTCCCGTCCCTGACCACTGTCCTGACGATTGCTGCTGTCCCTTCTTGCTGAAGTCTCAAGTATTGTTTCTTGCTTTCAGATAGTATTTTGCAGAAGGGTTAATTTCAATTTGGAAACATTGAGCTGTACATTCACTGCGTAGATGTACTTCATTGGAAAGCTGTGGGACTTAACAGTTACAGCCAAGGATTTTGAAGCTGAATTGTAGTAAGCAGGTGTCATTTTAATGATACTTTAAAAAATGAGATTGGGGCTTGGGGTGGTTTGGTGAGTAAAGTTCTTACGTGGCAAGCGTGAGGGCCCCACAGCTAGGAAGCAGAGCCAGATGGGTCCCCAGAGACCACAGTCACCCTGCCTAGCCAAGCTCCATGGAAAGTTAGTAGCATTAGATACATTAGCTATGAAACAAGATAGCTTTAAATATTTAAATAGTTGTTTCTTGATAATTCTCTCAAGATTAATTCTTCAGCCAGTTAAAATCTGAAATATTTTTTTCTTATATATCTGATCTCAAAAAATAGTATTCATGAAAACTAGATAAAAATAAATGATTTTTAAAATACTGACACACCGACTGTGTGCCACCTGCGAACAGGTGTATGAATGCAGGCCTCCTCCTGGATTCTGAGTCCTATCCAGCAGTTGGGAGATGTGAACAGAATTGCTCGTTGCAGGTTCTCGTTGAGCACGCTTCCCAGAGTAGGGAGCTAGCATGGACCTGTAACATTCCCTCTCACAGAATTAAGCTACTTCACAGTTGCCTGGCTCTTGCTGCACTGCAAAATCTCTGCTTTACGACATTTTTAGAGGAAACAGACTTTTTGAAATAAAGTTGAATATTTGCTGAATGTTAAAAAAGAAACATTTTCGTAATTGTAGTTTAATGGATTAGGTTATAAAACACATGACTTGAGGAATATAGGACGTGGACTTGGGTTTGGTATTCTGTACTGTGTACTGTATGTTAATCGTGTTCTTATTTGTGTGCATTTGTGGGGAGTGGTAGGAGTATATAGGTCAGAGGACAACCTGGAGGAGTCCGTTCTTCTCCTCTGCTGTATGGGCCCCGAGATTGAACAGCCATCAAGCTTTGCAGCAAGTTTCTGCTGAGTCATCTCACGGAACCCAAGTTTTTTGGTTATTTTATTGTTAGAGATGGTTGGTTGCTTGTTTTGAGACGGGGTCTCACTTTCTAATTTTCTAACTGCGTAGCTTGCATGGAGCTTACTACATAAACCATACTAGCCTGCAACTCACGAAGATCCACCTGCCTCTGACTCCTGAGTGCTGGAGCTAAAGGTGTACGACACCATACCAAGCCCAAGATTTTGTTTTTACATGTAATGCTCTATAAGAATTTTAAGCACACACATCCAACAATACAATAATACTAAGCTGTTAACCTTCCTAGGAGAGAGAACTTATTTGATGTACCATTTACTTGGTGATAGAAATTGAAGTAAGTGTTTAGAAGACTGGTTAGCAGAAACATTTCTTCAGAGTGATTTTATACATAACTTTGTGCCTTCTGATTTAACTCATAACTCACCGCTTTTTTACTCCGAGTATTTGCCTGTTTGTTTCAGTAACAGTTTTTAGCTGGTACTTGGGCTCTCCAGCTGTGTGCCTATGCAGGAGAATCAGCAGTAGTCAAGCAGGAAAAGGTTGACTGCTGTTAGCATTTATGCCTTATCTATACGTGATTTGGGGTGGTTTTTGCCAAACACTGACCTTTTCCTGTGGGAAACTTGAGCCCTAAAAGGAAATAGACATAGCTAAAAGGCTACATGTCACATGGGACTTAGATTTATTTTTAGAATGGCATTATAATGCCATATTTGGTTTGAAACATTGTGACAGTGGTCCATTTTATTAAATAAAGAGCCATCTTTTCTGAAGTCAGCCACTTTCTCTTACTTTGAAAACTATCGATAGAACCATAGTTTTGGCATAATGCTTATATAGCCATCCAGCTGATGTAGTTTTTGTACATAAAGACTAAAAGTGCTTGTTGGGCAGATATTTTCTAGAATAGGCTTGGTGAGTTTAGTTTCTACAGTTAAGACGTTGGTCACATCACATGATTGTCTTTTTGTTTTCCGTGTTTGGGAGGCGGTTTGCTTTATTGAATGTTGGACACAGGCGTGAACAGGTAGAGACATTTGAAATTACTCTAGTTGTTTGTCTTGAAATGGAAGAATTCACTAGATCAAGCACTAATAATAGGAGACCTGAAATGGCTCTCTGCCTTGAGGACTGGTTTAAAATGAAGTAAGTCTAGCCAGCACAAATATTTCTTCTTGAGCTCTACAGTGTTTGAGTCGGTATGATTCATAGGCTAAAAGAAAAAAAAAATCTTGTTCTATCATTTACATCTTAGGTGTTGTTTTTTTCCATCTTATTTACCATCTTTAAAAATTAATTTGATTATAATTAGAGTATGATATTGATAATATACAATGGATTTCTAAATTGCCTAGGTCTGATTACAGACCTCCTCCTACCCCCCCCCCCAAGACCAGGCACTAAGTCCCAACAGAAAAACATGCCAAGTACATATTTTGTCTCTTGGCTTCTCTCCCAAGATTGGAAATAGACCAACAACGTCAGTCTCCAGATCTGGTGGGAAGGGTTACCACTGATGTACCAGCCCTTATGCTGCCCACTTTCTTCCGTACAGTGTTTCTTCACTTCTTACAAATCCAGTGAGGCAAACAAGTTAGGTTTATAATAGGATAGGTTTTGTAAATAAGGACCTCAGAGTTCAGCTTAGTTAAGTAGCCTGCCCAAGGTTATGAAAATTAAACTAGGCAAAGAGAGGCAGTGCACAGAGACAGAACTGCCTACTGTAGAGTTTAATTCTTGTCCATTGTATTGTTGTCTAAGTAGAACAACTAAATTCTGTCTTGTCTATTCTTTGCCAAAAGCCCAACTCTAGAATTCATACAGTTGTGGCCAGATTTTGAAGTGCCTTCAGTTACCTATATATTCTATGTTTGTGCTAATATATTTCCAGGCTGCTCTGTGTTTTGTGTAATTGGAGCATTGAATAGAAACTTTAAAACATCAACTACTGAGTGTCTGTGTAGTATTTCATAGATCAATTTTCTGTCTCTATGTGGTTCAGCTTTTAAATTCTTCTGTTAACTTTAAATTGGTGGCTGTCATCATGTGTTCCCCCACCCTGTGAGAACAGTTCTCCAAAATATATGTGAAAAGCGATCTCTACCAACAAATTTGTGTTGTACTAAAATCCAACAAGTTTGATTTCTACCAAAATCCCTTCTATTGCATTGTTAGGGAAAAGCAGTGCTGTAGGACAGAGATCCCATGGTTCCTAGTTGAAAGCCAGGTAAGGACTTGAAGAGCTGTGGTGCCAGCCCTGAAGGAACCAAGCATGCATCTGCACAGCTACATGTGTGTGCTAAGTTCTTGAAAGCTCAAGTCATCGATGGACATGTTTGAGGATTTCATTGTTGGTGTTTTGTTTTGTTTTTATTGTTATTAAATGAACCCATTATTTTCATTTATTGCTAGGATTCCTTTTTTGTTGTTTTTTTGTTTTGTTTTTCTTTGCTTGTTTTCGAGACAGGGTTTCTCTGTTATAACTCTGGCTGTCCTGGTTATTTCTAGGATTCTTGTTTTGACTACAAAAAGATAATGGACACTGGGTCACTTTCCATGGAGTGGAAAATGCTTAAAATTCTTAGACAGTTTTTGACAAGGACATTCAGTAATGCGGTAGTTAGTTTCTCCTCTGCCATGGACTGTAAAGGTTCTGTAAAAGGTGTGTGTTTTGTCCCTTACGTCCCTCCATCCCTCCCTGTCAAAAGTCTCAAAGTGTCCTGGAGCCATAACTTAGTAAGATGGTACTCAGAGAACCCATATAGTTGTGGCCTAATATATTTCAGTAATTATGATTTAATGAAATTAAAAATGTACATTTCCTGACTACCATTACATGACAGGTTCTTGTTATTAAAGTATTATTAATTTTTTGGCAATTTCCTTATATTTATGTAAAAATTTTGATTTTTCTGAGTGACATTTACATAGATTTTATATTTTATACTTTACAATTTTTTATATATGTTGGTGTTTTACCTGCAGGTATATCTGTGTGAGGGTGTCTGATACCCTAGAACTGGAGTCACAGACAGTTATGAGTTGCCATGTGGGTGCTGGGAATTGAACCGGATCCTCTGGAAATGCAACCAGTGCTCTTAAGCATTGAACCATCTTTCCCGTCCCTATTTTATACTTTTTTGTGTTTGTTTTCATCAAATAAAATTTCTGTTGCCAGGCAGTAGTGGCTCACCCCTTTAATCCCAGCACTCGGGAGGCAGAGGCAGATGAATCTCTATGAGTTCCAGGCCAACCTGGTCTACAGAATGAGTTCCAGTTACAACAGAGAAACCCTGTCTTGAAAAACAAAAAACAAAAAAAAAGCATATTTTTACAGTTTTAAAATAAACAAAATAAAAATGCATCTGCCTATAGTCAGCCCTAATCAACAAATAAAACTAAAATATTTAAAAGAATGCCGACAGGTTTTTGTTTTAATTTTACTTGTGTGTGCGGGTAACCTGCCTGTAAATCTGTGCATCAAATGCATGCAGTACCTGCAGAAGCCAGAGGAGGGCATCACATCCCTTGGAACTGCAGTTGTGTGTGACTGTGAGTGCTGAAAATGGAGCCCAGGCCCTCTCTGCAGGAGCAGCCCTTGTTCTTAGCCATGGAGCCAGCTCTGTAGCCCAAGTACGCTTGTTTGAGAAATGGGTATTTTCTGACAATGATGCCTAGTGTGTGATGCCCTCCCCTGATGACATGTAAGCAAGCCATATGGTAGTGTTTTACCCACTTTGTATACTTAAGAATTATACTTGCTGTGCTGGTAGTGTGTTGTTGTTAAACATTTGTTTTTATCAGCTTGAAACAAGCTAGAGTCATTTGGAAAGAAGAAACGTCGATTGAGGCAAATCTGTAGGGCTATTTTCTTCATTGATGATTGATGTGGGAGGGCCCGCCTACTGCAATCAGTGCCTTCTGTGGGCTGCTTGTCCTAGATACTATGAGAAAGCAGGCTGAGCAAGCAGGAGCAAGCCAGTGTGCAGTGTTCCTTGATGCTCTGCTTTCCCCTCAATGATGGGCTGTGGTTGGGATGTGTAACCCTTTCCTCCCCAGATTGCTTTTAGTCGTGATGTTTATCACAGCAATAGAAGAACACATGTTGTTAGGGAAAGGCCTTAGGAGTTTTTCCCGCTTTTTCATAAATACAGTTTTTCCTGCTTTTTCATAAATACAGCTTCTTTTTATTTTATCAGAATTCTTGTGATACATCCCTTAACATGGGCATAGTGTTAGATGTTAACAGATAAGGCTGTTGTAATTGTTTTTCTTTATCATTTTCTAACACTATCAAATAAGAAAAGCTATTAGATACGAGACATACAGTTGCATTTTGGGTTTTTTGTTTCTTGTTATTTTGTTCTCTCACTCAGTTCTCCTGTGATTTTCAGCGCTAGGGCTTACAGTCATGGCTAACTTGTGCTCACTGAGGCAGGTGCTGTCGCTAAGCTATAGCCCCAGCTGGCCAGCAGGGTTACAGATGACAAGACTCACCAGTGGGTAGGCTATCTTCAGTACCACTTAAATTTCAGTTCTGCTCTTTTTGAGGGGATAGGGAGCTTTTATCCCGCCAGTTAGAGGATTTTTTTAAATATATATATTTTAGAATTACTTTTTAACAAACTAAAGCTGACTTTTTAAATAAAGGAACTACAGACTGAGGAGACAGCTCAGCAGGTAAACCTGAGGTAAACCCTCAGAATCTGCATTTAGAGCTAGATGCTGCCATCTGTAGTCCTAGCACTCCTTAGGTGAGATGGGAGGGAGGGAGAGACAGAATCAGCACACAGCTCTCAGAGCAGCAAGGCCAAAGTTCACAGTGGTAGCAGAGACCAGTGACTGCCTCCGCAGTGCAGAAAGCCAGAACTGACTCTGACCTCCGCACACAAGTGCTTACCTGTACTCATACGCACAAAAACAAAGCTGTGCAATCAGTAAAATATATCTGTTCATGAAAATACATTTTAAAGATAGGACATGAGCAGGGTCTATGGCATACCTGTAACCTCAGCACCCAGAGGCTGAGGCCAGCTTGAGCTATTATATCGTGAGACCCTGTCTCATGAATAGTGTATTTGGTGGGGTGCTTTCTGTTTTATTAAGTGTTACATACAGTTTTATGGCATTTATAACATTTGGAGTTTTTCTTGAGAACTTTTTATTTGGGCAACAAACTGGGCAATATAATCGTCTCTGGTTGTTATTTCTCATGGTACCCATCCACTGCCTTTTCTTTGGGTACATTCTTTTTCTTCCTGCCATTCTTAGCTTTCTATTTTCCAACTTGAGTTTACAAAAAGTATGTATTCAAAGGACTTCCTCCAATTTCCAGTACCTTCTTAATCCTGAGAAGTTACTATCTCATAGTAAGGTATAAAAATAGACATCCAGAAAGATTACAGAATGTGGTACCACTGTGATTTGGACTAACACACAATTTTGATGTGGGGAAGAGGAGATACCATGTGTTATAACTTCCTTACAGTTTAATCCAAACACTGTTTTTGAGAAGCCTTAATGTAAGGAGCTCACACCACCACCAAGCATCATGGTGGGAGCTGAGGAAGAAGTCACTAGGAATCAGCCACACTGGGCATCTAGATCTTGTTGTTAGTTACATCTACTAATGAAAGGCGCAAGAGCTGTGTGGTGATTTCAAGGGATATTGGTCAGACATTTTGTATAATGTCCTTCAACAAGTTAGCTGATGTTTTTCTCATGAAATTATAAATTTGAAAGAGGAGGATATAAAGTAAAAGCCATTTCATAATGAAGAATGCCTGCTAGCATAACGACTTGCCACTGTTAGTACTGACCACGTTATCTGTGTGAAGTCACATTTGCTGGGTTTCTCCCCTGTATGGTTACTCTTTACCCCAAACCCCTATTTCATACTGTACTGCAGTCCTCTAGGGGAAGAGTGCCATGCTTGAGTAGTGGAGTATCACACTCTCCTTCCTCGAGGACATAGTCTGTACATAAGTTATTTGCAATTCTCTTGCCTGGGAAATTTATCTCTTTACCACATTTATTTAATCCAGCATTTATTTTTGTATGTACAGATGCATGGGTATTTCTCTCATACTCAAGGCTATAACTCAATATTACCATATCGCTTTGTTGTTTAAACTATTTGGCGTAAGTCATTAGGAAAGTTATTCATTGGCTGTCAGTATCCCCCTGACATCCTTCCATCAATGTAGGCATTCTGTTGTTGGTAGCATTATCGGTTGATGGGCATAGTTTGTGATAGTAATAAAGAAATGTTGTTTTTATTTTTCGGCTTGTCTCCTGTGTTTCTACCTCAGTCTTAGAGTCCCTAATTTCTCCATGTGGCTCTTGTACCTTTCATTAGCAAATGGAATTAAAATTGTAGATGCTGGATATGCTGTGTAATTTACCAAAGTGATTGCATGATGGTGTAGGCTAGTCAATATTTGTAAGAGATCTAGTTGTTGCATTACCTCACCCATGCTTGGTATTTTAATTTTAGCCAGCCTGATGTGTTGGTGTCTATGTGTGTAGTTTCTGAGCTACTTATACTGTCTTATTTTGTTGCTTAAAATATGAGACAAAATACAACTATTTACAATATTTTATTTAAACTGTTACTACATTTGTATATACAGAAACATACAGATTTCTTGAGAATTGACTTTTATAAATTGTTGCAAATATTTTTTACCATTCATCACTATGTGAAAGACCAAGTATTCAAAAGGACATATAAGTTATGGTAGAATCTGACAGTGTTTCTGGGAACTGAACATGTATAAACTTCAGTTGATAGGAGCAGGCAGGTGTATTTAAAATACTTACCCATTTTGTCCCACTGGTCACATTGTTGAGGATAAGGATTTTTTTTCAGAACTTTTTGAAATTTGTAATGTTATTACTTTGACAAGAACTTATTAAACTCCTCATTATTAGAGTTTGGGGGTGGTTCGTATGGGTTGGCCTAAAGCAAATCAAATGGATTCGTTCCAAGTGTTTCAGCATAGTTTGTAAGACCAAATATTTTAAGCCAGTAGTTCTCATGGGACTCCAGCTTGTTGTCATTCTTGCAGACTTCAGAAATTCATGTGAGCTTTCATTGTCTGCTCCCATGGTTAATGGGAAGGGGCAGTGGATGGATGAAAACTCAAGGGGGTTAGAACCAGCAGCTGCTGGTGTGCCTCGTGGACAAATGCTGGCATTATTGGTACCTGCTTACTGTTAAGTCCGAAATCGCCACACAACCCAGTCACATATGCAGTCAGCAAGGGTGTGTTTATTTCACGAAAGAAAAAAAAACCCAGGAGTAGGGGTCAGCTACTTGTTAAAATGGCAACCCAGAAAGCAGGGGGTAGTGAGTTGTTAAAGGAAACAGAGCCTCCTTTACTGGGTTGGCTGTTACATGTCACAAGGGAACGGGTTTCTGGGGACGAGCTACCTGACTTTAAGCAGAGAGGCGAGGTCAGTTCCTCCACCACTAGGGGCGCTGCACCTCTCATTTACTTTTGTTGATTCAGAGAGCATTTTTCTCTAGGGGCAGAAAAGGGAGGTTTCTCATAGGGCATTTGAGCCCTGTGCCCTTTGGTGGCTTCACTCTGCATTCTTGGACCATTTGCCCTTAGGAACTGGCTACAGCCTTACCTTTCCATTTGAGAATGGGCGTGTGAGCTTCATGCCAGAGAATGGAGTAAGCATTTACTTTCTCTACTCATTTTTTTTTTTTTAATCAGAAGCATTTTGCCTCCT
The DNA here is from genome assembly GCA_026225945.1 of Cricetomys ansorgei. NCBI lineage: Eukaryota > Metazoa > Chordata > Mammalia > Rodentia > Nesomyidae > Cricetomys > Cricetomys ansorgei. The sequence continues at coordinate 6,469,087 of JAMJFZ010002981.1, forward strand.
CCTTTGAGGTAACTTGAATGCTTTTCTGTGGGAAACCAATTTTTAGCAGTTCATTTTCCTTTGTATAGTAGAAGGATCACTAGCCTTGCTTCTTCAAGTACAGCATGTGGTAAGTGGAATGAGATGGCCCTCTTCTTCCATCTTGGCCCGCCATTATACTTACGTGAGCAATTAGCTCCTAAGAGACAGTAAGTACAAGCATTATGTGTTTGACCTTATAGTACTTAAAGTATGTAAATAATGGGACCTTTTGTACAAACCCAGATAGATATCTATCTTATTAACGCTCCGGTCACCTCTTCCTCTGTTTCCACAGGAGTCTCCCCAAGACAGCGCTATCACCAGGGATATTAACCGCACATTTCCCGCTCATGACTACTTCAAGGACACTGGAGGAGATGGACAAGATTCCTTGTATAAAATATGCAAGGTATTTCATATTAAAATATATTTTAAAAAAACAAAAGCCAGGTACTGGTGGTGCGTGCCTATAATCCCAGCACTCGGAAGCAGAGAGAGGTGGATCTCTGTGAGTTCGAGGCCAGCCTAGTCTCCAGAGTGAGTTCCAGGTCAGCCAGAGTTACAGCAGAGAAACCCTGTCTTGAAAAAAAAAACCAAAAAACAACAAAAAGTTAAGTTAAAAAGAAATAAAATATAGAAGTGTTGTTTTTGAATGATGGTTCTGGTTCTTTTTAACTATGTAAAAGACAATGTAAAAATATAATCGGTGGTTCTTTGGGGGGGTCTCTGTTTTGGGTTCTTTTCTGTTTTGAATTAGGGTCTCCTGTTGTCTAGGCTGTCTTCAAACCCACTCTGTACTAGAGGCTAGCCTTAAATTCCTGTTCCTCTTGCCTCCAACTTCCAAATTATGAAGTGAAGTTATAGATGCATCCTACCATGCTGTCTACAAAGTGTAATTAGTATTTGATGTTCAGAATTGAAATAGAAAGAGACAACAAAAAAAGAGAATCTGAAAATAAAAGATAACACAATTTTAGACTCATAAAAAAATCATAAAAATAATGGAGCTAGAGAAATGACTCAGTGTTTGACAGTACACGCTGCTCTTCCAGAGTTCCCGAGTCCAGTTCCCAGCACACACACTCAGTGGCTCACAACTCCATGAACCAGCTTCGGAGAATCCAGTGCCTCTGGACTCTGTAAGCACCTGCATTCACATGCACATACTCACACACACACACAACTAAAATGAAATAAGTCAACAAATAGAAAACAGGACATAAGAGAGGACAGAAAGAATAAGAGCAAATAGGGAGAAGGCTTCCAAAATACCATCTTCCCATTGTATTACGAACTCATAACCACTGAACCTGCACAGGACTGTCCTGGTCAGTAGCCGGAGATGGATGGGGCAAGGGTCTGTGTGATCCCACCCTTCCCTGCCAAACTGTTGGCTGCTGAAAGATTCTGGGAGGAGGGGTCCTCCTCAGTCGCAGATCCACTGGTGGCCCAGCAGGCTCCAAAGTTGCAAACTCATGGTGGGAAAGGGATTTGTCAGGAGGAGGGTGTGGACGGGTGTGTGTAAGGGGGGGGGGGGTTGAGGGTAAAAATAATCAAAATGTATTATATACACATCTGAAACTGTCAAAGAACAAATTTGATAAAAATTATGTTTAAAAACCAGAAAGAAAAAAAGAATACATGAAGCCAGTGCCGCTAAATGCGAAGCATAGCAAGACACAGGTCATGAGCTTCCTTCTATAGTTCTCTGTTTAACAATAAACAACGGGAAAACAGTGTTTCCTGACCCTCATGATGCATATTTAGACTTTCAAATCTTGTTTGTAAAATGCCTGGGAGCTGAGGGATGTTTATACTCTCAGTATTCACATGGTAAGTGCTGGCATCGGTTCCATGGGTACGGCCCAACAGTAGGAAGAGCAGTGCCCATTCAGATGGATTTGTAGCACTGTGGCTTAATAACACGTGATAGTAAATACTTCTGTCTAAAGATCTGTATCGTGAACACTGTAAAAGTACCAGCCTCTTCAGTCCTAATCCATTTTAAAATAGACTTATTTCATCATACAGATACAGAGTATGAGTAACATACATCAGAGCAACAGTACTAAGAGAGGTTGGGGCCAGAGCTTTTCATTCTGGTCCTGACTCCAGAACTGGTCTTTGATCTTTCCCTTCTCAGAATTAAGTAGTTTTTGTCATGTATTCAGGCAAGACATGAGGTGTGTTCTTAAAGAACTTTCGAAGAAAACACTATCAGCTAGTTTTGGACAGGCTTGCAGTGAAAGGCTTTCCAGTGTCACATTAGGTGATTTGAACTATAAGGACAGTTAGACTTCAGAGAAGTCGTTCTTGAGTTTATAGTTGGAATTTCTCCATAACACTCAAAGCTGTGATTCTGTTGTCATTTTCTCAGGCCCCTTAGCCGCTTCTTGGTTCTATCTTCACACAGTTCCTCCAGCCATTCCTGTCAGTGTTGCAGAATTTCCAGAAAGTATCCCTGTGCCCACTGTCTCTGTCTCACACTGGATACTAAAAGTATCCAGTCTCTATCTCCTGATCTCCCCTCCGTGGTCCTCCCTCCTCTCAGCCTTACCAGTAACTCAGTTTTCTCTTGTCTGCCTTCCCTACCATTAGAGACCTTCCCCAGATGCTCAGAGGCGAGAATCGCCTTTACATGGTTTACTTTACATGGTTCCCTTGGAGGTCCTCTCACACTGGACAGATGTGCCCACATCTGTGTTAGCTTGAGGTCTAAATTCTAGGTGCTAGTTAGTCTCTGTGTCAGAATTATGGAACAAAGTTGGTCTTTGGAGTTCACTTAAAAACATGTTTATTGTGAAAGCTTTCAAACACACACAAGTGGATATTGTGATGAATTTCTGTGTATTCCCTTCATATCAGCCTCTTTTCACATTGCTTCATCTGTCCTTTAGTACTTCAAAATAAAATTCAGAAATCTTTACCCAAAGTTAGACTTTGTCCATCTCAGTCATCCAGTGCCAGCTCTATATCCAGATTTCCCTAAATGCCTTCGTGTAGCTGCCAGAGTCAGGATCCAGCCAGACCCGCCTCTCAGTTGCTACATCTCTCTTGACTGGAATCAGTCTTCCTTCCCCACCACTTCGTATTCCCAGGTTGTCAGATACGATTGGTGAACCTTAGAGTTGTACTTGCCTCTGTGCTTGCTCTCTCATTACTTGCCCTCTTACATTGCTGGCAGTTTTATAAGCACTGCCCTGAATTAGTTGCCCAGCCTCTGGGGTCTAGCCTGGATTTTATTTGCTTTGTCATCTGTGCAGTTTCCACAGAAATCTCGTGTACTACAGTCATAACACAATAGAGTGAAGTAGAGTCCCTTAGTTCATTTTCTGCTCTGGCTTCCTGAACTTAGCATCGGTGCCATTTCATAGTGTATCTGGACTCATGATTTGCTCCTGCTTCACCAGATGAACTTCTCACTTTACATGGCTTGATTGATTTGTCGGAATTCCCTCAGACTGAAGTTCTCAAGGATAGTTGCACTTGGCACACTGCTGAGCATATTACAGATGTTCCTGAAGTGTCAGTGAACTGATGACATGACTTGTCCTTTCTTTCCTCATTATAGACCCTTTGAGCCTGATATTCCAACTGTGTTGCTGTGTATTCCCAAATGCGTTGTGTATTTCAATGCCTGTATGCATTCATTTGGTCCCTCAGCAGCCGGAATAGTACATTCCCCTCTATTCTCTACCTATGGAGATTTCATGCATGTATTTCATCCTGCTACTTAACATTGTTAAACTGTGCTGTGTACTTTGCGTAAAAAGACTGAGTCAGGATAGTTAGGCAGACACTGTGGTGTTAGTAGTGTGTGTATGTATGGGCACGAGATCCAGCAAAGCTGACAGATGCGGGCCTCTTAGTCTGTGACTGATAAACTGTTGGTAGGGACCTACAAAGACATTGTCCAGTGCTTTCCAGAGAACTGTGTTGGCAATTAGCCATGATAGCTTTCAGCACACTCTTAGCAACATTGACCCTAACATTAATTTTTATTAACTTAAGAGGAGGAAAGTGATGTGTCTCCTGGTATTATAAACAGATTCTTTATGAAGCCCTCTTTCTTTATCTTGTCTTTGGAAAAAGTATACATGCTTCTCATCTTGTAATGCTTCTATCAGACAAGCTGTGATGAGACAAGAAGCCTCCTAAAGTTACAGTGAATTCAACCTGAATTTATGAAGCTGGGATCATATCTTTTCTTAAAGCTGTGGTGACCCTAAAAACTAATGATAAAACCTGCATATATATATATATATGTGTGTGTGTGTGTGTGTATGTATATATGTATGTATGTATATGTGTATGTATATATATATATGTATGTATATATGTATGTATGTATATGTGTGTGTGTGTGTATATATATATATATATATATATATATATATATATATATATAAATAATCTGATAAACACTGGTGTCTCATTTGCCTGAAAGACAAATTCTAAAACACCTCACTTTAAATTCCTTTCTTAGGACACAGGAGCCTTGGTACACAATAGGAAAATAAAAGAAGTTTCAACAGAACAAATTTGTCATACAGGGGATAGCATTGATACTTTATAGGACTTCCCCCTTTCTACCATAGTTTACTTGAGAACTACTAATGCTAAACACACACACACACACACCTGTGCTCAAGAGCAGTGGAGAATGACCATAGGGAGTGTTAGGTAATGTTAGTTAAGATAATGTTCATGGGCAATGAGAATAATCATCTACTGCCAAGGAAATTAAAAATAAGAATTCAGAGGAAGCCACACATGATTTTAGAGCCATCACTCTTATCAGAAATGTCATTACTAGTTTATGGCAAGAATTATATTTTGACATCTTCACCAAAAGCCTTTTGTCCAGATAGATAATTAGTAACATTAACCAATCAGTACCTAGTTGAGCATCTCATCTCTCAGGAAACTCTTAGTCCTCGCGAAGCCAGACACATAAAATGTGCCCTAATAAATGCTGTGCATGTGTAGCAAGTGTCACAGAGTTACAAAGAAGAGTGGGATTAATTCTGGTTGATCTGGAACTTTGGGGGATTAGAGGAAGAGTATATGTTTCAGGCAGAGAAGAGCATCCCAGAGGTACAGCATGAGCTTTTAGTCAACTCGTTTTGGATGAACTTTCTCCTTGGCCACAGGAGGTAAGTATGGTGACTCTCCTTTTACTGTGAAGATGACACTGGGATTGGAGATATATATTAGCATCTTTGGCCATCAGAATGCTCCAGTGAGGCTTGGATAGCATCTTCTTGGTTCCTGTCTTCAAGATCTGAGAGAGCAGGCATAGTTCATGGCTGTGTCATTTACTTAAGCACATTGTTCTCTCTCCTCACATAGGCATACTCCGTGTATGACGAAGAGATCGGTTACTGCCAGGGCCAGTCCTTCCTCGCCGCTGTGCTGCTTCTTCACGTGAGTGGTGGGGTCTTTGTCACAACTGCACACACCTGCCTGGGCTTAAACGTGGTTCAAGGTTGGGCTTGGCAAGATTCTTAGAATCTTTACCTTGCATATCTAGAAAGCTTTTACTGAGTTTAATTTAATGGCACTATGAAGATGGCAGGGCTGGTTAGATTTCCTTTTATTTTTCAGAAGATTAGATAGACTTCAATGTTGCTGACCCTTGAGGACACTCTGTTATCTATAAAGTAGCTGTCATTAATAACTGGAAATTTACATGCTGGAAGAGAACAAGGCTTTTTGTACTATCATTTTATTCATGCATTCATTTAAAAAAGACTTTTACTCTCCAACTTGATTTTTTTAAATACATAAAAATTTCAAAAACATTGTAAACTGAGCAGCCATATTTAGTAGTCTTCATTTGACTTCCAGTTACCGATTTGTCTCTTTGTATTTGTTTACTTTTCCACAAACACAACTTACTAACTTTTAAACCTGTATCTTGTAAGGACCAGGGCATTTTGCATCATATCTGTAATAAGACCACATCCCGCACTGATGTCATGCCTGGCACACGGTCCACATTCAGTGTCCCTTCCCAACGCATGCTCATTTTATCAGCTATTGGTTATTCTGTCATGCTGGGGATTGAACCCAGGACTCAAGCATGCTAGGTGACAGTTACCAGTGAGCCACCATTACTCTAACCGTGATTCCGCAACAACCAGACACTTTTTGTTGGCTTTCTGTCCTTATACTTTTACCTAAATCACCCTATTGGCTTGGTTTGTCTCAAGCCATTGACTTTGAAAAAAAAAAAAAATTAAGCACATTGTCTCATAAAATATATCACATTCTTAATTGTAGTAAGAATATTAATTACCCAGGTGGTATCAGCAGCTCTTGACTGCTGCTGGAAATGAGAAGCTCAGAGTAAGCACAGTACAAAGCTAGAGATTCCACCGTCTGTAAGCAGGTGGCTGTTCAAGCTGCTTGTGTGCATTTTAATGGCTCCATACAGATAAAATGCAACGGACAGTGCAAGACTGTAACAGAGACTTTTGTTTAGGTCAAAGGCTTCCTTTGGCAGCTAACCATTACAGTGCAGTGTACCCTAAGAAACAAGAAAGGCTGTTGTTCTCTTCTGTACTTTATAGTGTCATTTAACCTTGCTCCTTGTTGTGTTGCTATGAAAATATTTTAAAGGCATGAGAATAGAGTAGACCATTGCTGTCAAAGGGGATGGTATGGTATATAGAAGCTGGAGAATTCCAAATGTGTGGAATTAGGTGACTGGAATGGGAGAGACAAGGAGGGAGAAAGAGCGAGAGAGGAAATCAGGACATCAGCAGAGAACCACGCAAGCCAAATAAAGCCTACATGTTTGCTCTGAGAGGGAAGGCGGTCTTAGATGGCCCTACAGGTAAAAAGAAAAACAATGTTCTGTGCTGTGAACTCAGCTTGGTGGTGTCTGCAGCAAGAAGAGCAGAGTCACAGAGAAGAGCAGGGTTAGTTCTGGATCAGTTGGAGTAGTTGGGGGAATTTGGAATATGCTAACACTGTAACATTAATAAACAGATCAAGTTGTTTGTTTCTTTACCTTTGTTTTGTTGTTTTAGCCAGACTTTCTATCTCAGTCTTGCACACCTGTACAGTTTTTCTATTATATAGGTTCATTACTTAAGTGCCATCATCTTTTGAAAATGGTTAATCCAGTCCTATTTAGAACTCCTGCTGCTTTCCTTAGTGTTGTTTGCCTGAGTGTATGTATGTGCAGCACATACATACATAGCTATAACTCCCATATAACTGGAATTATAGACAGCTGTGAGCAGCCATGTGGGTGCTTTTAAATGCTGAGCCATCTCTCCAGCCCCATGAAAGTAAATTCTAATTAAAAACTAAAGTTTACAATTCACTGGTTTTAGTATAGTCACAGAGTTTTATGGTCTTTACTACAAACTGAGATAATTTTCATCTACCTGACCAGAAACCCACTACTCAATGGAATGTTACCCTTGCAAGGGAAATGTGCAACCCAGCATCAGAAATGTCACACAAAATCAAGCCACTTCTTCCTCATGTGTGGGAAAGTGAAGCTGCCTTCCATAACAGAGACCTTAGAAAATCCAGCGTTTTGCCCCAAACATCCTGTCCTTGCCAAATAAGAGTCTGCTGTGCTTTGTCGTGTATTGCTCTTCCTCTGTGCTTTCTTTTGGCTGCATCTGTGTTCTGCACACTTCCAATGTCGTGATCACGGAAGTTCGCCCACCGTCTGCAGTCATGGGAAACCGTAAATAACATTGCCAGTGCTCTTCTTCTGGTTCAAAACCTAGACATCTCTCCATGAAGATGGGAGATGCATGTGCTCCTAAGTGGGCATTTGTAGACAGAAATGGAGGAGCGTCTGAGGCAGTTCTGCAACACTGTCTGTCAGGCTTTGAGTAATAACATAGAACTGAGCATGGGGAGATGCTTCTAGAATATGCTATTGTTTTGTTTTGTTTTTGAGACTAGCTATTTTTTAAGAGTTATTTTTAATTTATTTGGGCTTATTTGTGCCTGTGTGAGCTTATATATATGATGTATGTATATGTTCGCAGAACCCAGAAGAGGACAGTGGATCCTTAGGAACCAGAGTTATAGATGTTGTGAGCCACTGGGTTGGTAGGAACTAAACCCAGATCCTCTGCAAGAGGAGAAAGTTCCTAACGACTGAACCATCTCCCCAGACCGACAAGCTGTTTTTGTTTCTTTTTTGTTTTTTTACAATGATAGGAAAGGAGAAACAATTTGCTAGAATGACATAATGGCAAAGGGAGGAGGAATGATTAGACAAAGCCCTTGTGATTTTGGAAAGTAGAAATGGTGTATGCCAGACTATTTGCACCCAACTTAAGTCCTGTCCTCTTAGAGGGAATGTTCTTGGCTCTGTGCAGGAGGTACAAGCTTTGCTGTCCTTTGTGCTCTCCAGTCCTGCTGCTGCTTCTTAGTCCATTACAACCCTGACTATGGGGAGACAGTACTAGTACAGAGAAGGCCTCATTTAACATTTCTTTGCCTGAGTGAATTAATGCTATTAAACAAACTTGAGAGCTGGGTTTGTGTACACCACTCCATTTCCTGGTAAGACAATGGAGGGACGAGCTGAAGATACTGAGTGATTGTTTTATATCTACCCTATCCACCCTCCATTGCCCATCTGTTACAGATGCCCGAAGAACAGGCATTCAGTGTTCTGGTTAAGATCATGTTTGACTATGGTCTCAGGGAACTTTTCAAGCAAAATTTTGAAGACCTACATTGCAAGTTCTACCAGTTGGAGCGCCTCATGCAGGTAAAGGAAATTCAGACTGGGCTGGACAAGTAGTTCAGACTAGTGGCAGATAGTTTGGGGAACAATGGCTTTTATTCCTGTTGATTCTACGTTATAAGGATGCAGAGATGCCCAGTGCTGGGAATCTGATGTACCTAAGCTGGGTTTGCAGTTTTAGAAACAACCCAAAGAGCAGATTATTTAGTCAGGCCCTTTTTTATAGCAAACTCAGGAAGGAAATGTTCAAAGATGTCTGTTTAGTTATCCCCAACCAAAGTGAAACAGACTTTCCCAAAACATTTCACAGCATGGGAATAAAAACTGGCTTTCCAAATACTTGTGACTGTTCTGGGGAATTCCTTTCTTTCTACTAGTTTGTGGTGTAGAAAAGAACTGATGAATGCTATGAGCACTTCAGACATATTTAGAAAAGCACAAGTATATGACATTTTGGGTTACTGCTGGCAGATTTATGGGCCTCCTGAGAAATAATAGGCTAGCTACATATGAGCCCAGAACTAATTAGTTTGTTATTTCAGGAATATATCCCTGACCTGTACAACCACTTCCTGGATATCAGCCTTGAAGCACACATGTATGCCTCCCAGTGGTTCCTGACACTTTTCACTGCAAAGTTTCCTCTCTACATGGTCTTCCATATCATCGACCTGCTCTTATGTGAGGTAAGTGTCAGAGGTCACAGGACTTAGACCTGTGCGTGCAGTGCACTTCCATTCTGGCAAATCTCTTGTCCTCCATTTTGTTTTAGTATTGACAAATCTGGACTTGGGTGGCCCTTCCTGAGGCCACCCTTGTCGCAGAGGTTCTTTGCTAAAGAGACACATTAGACCTTTAGTTAGTACTCTGGTTCTGTGACTGAGTAAATGAAATAGCATAGAGGAAGGCAGGCTGGCAGTACCCTGCTCACTGAGTCTCATCCTTAGAACTAAGCGGTAGTTCTCACCTGTCTTTGTGTTGGAAGCTGGTACCCCCTTTGACAAGGTGTTTAGGGTCTCCTGGAAGTAGAGAGTACAGGTGTGTGCCCCACTCTTCTTTTAAAGAAAGGCCCTGCTGGAGTTCCCACCCAGCTTTTCCATGGGTGGGCTGAGTTATGTCACCATTCCAGCTGTAAGGGAGGTACTTTGAGGCTTGATAGGAATTTGCTAAAAGTAGATTATTTTCACTAAAAAGAAACAAGTAGTGTGAAAATGCCCTTAGCCATGATGTAGTCTGAGTGTTGAGTGTATGTGTTAAGAAAGAAAAAAATCTAATTATAAGATAATGTGCTCATGACGGAAACTTTAGAAAATATGATCAAAACTATTGAAAATACTTTAATCTCACTGTCTCTACAGTTTAGTTACTTATAAAATTTTGGTGTGTATTCTTTCTCCTTTTTGCTCCTATATGTATGTATATAATTTCTATATGGAATATTACATTTTTCCACTGTAATATATGATACTGTATTACAGCTCTATTATTATATTTTGAAAAATAAAGCTAGGTGGTGGTGCACGCCTTTAATCCCAGTACTCGAGAGGCAGAGGCAGGTGGATCTGTGAGTTGGAGGCCAGCCTGATGTACAGAGAGTGTTCCAGGACAGCCAGGATTACACAGAAACCCTGTCTCAAAATTAATTAATTAGTTAATTAATTTTTTAAAAAGAAAATGCTAGTTCTAGGAACCCAGACCTGGACACCTTAGCTGTCTAGTTTAAAGACATTGGTTCACGCCTTTCCTTGTGTTCTTTACCCCAATAGGGCTGGAAACGATCTTCTCTGAGGAAAACTGAAGACTGGGTTTCCTTTTATCTTTTTATAAGGCCCTTGAAGCTTTTCCTTTCAGAGATCTTTCCAAGGTGTCTATTCCCCTGCTTTAACAGACACTCACTGCCCTTGTCTCTTCTCTTTCAGGGAATAAGTGTCATTTTTAATGTCGCTCTTGGATTACTAAAGGTACATGTCTGTTGGTGTCCTGCCCTGTTCACTGTGTCTTTAGTTTTAATCTCATGTTGAGTAGTCATTGTGCTCTGCCATTTTCACTGGTAGAATGTAAGCAAGTTACTCTGCAAAAACTAAGAAATATATTAAGGTTTCTGGGACTGTAAATTTTTCTTGTGTATCTTCATAACAAACATTTTGTTTTTTCTGCATGTGGTTGTCTTTTCTTATTTTCTTCAAGACTTCCAAGGATGACCTGCTATTGACAGACTTCGAGGGTGCCTTGAAGTTCTTCAGGGTACAGCTCCCTAAAAGGTACCGCTCAGAAGAAAATGCAAAGAGGCTCATGGAGCTAGCCTGCAACACGAAGGTAAAGCAGCGTTTGTGTTAGCTGATTCTTTGTTTTTGGATTGATGTCTCAGATTTTCTGATGAAATTGTTAATGATTGTAATCTATAATCATAGTTCACGTTGAGTGTCCTTTATCTTAAATGTTTGCTGCCAGAGTGTTTGGGAAGCTGTTAGGGCTTCCTGTTGTGTTCTGTTTGTGTGGAAGTGGCATTATTGCTATTTGTATTTTTACTGAATTGTTCTGGGATTAGAACTTAAGTGTACTTCCCAAATTCATGTGTCTTTCATAGCTAACTCATATACACTGCCTGAAGATAATTACAGAATATTATTGTTGTTTAGATGTACTTGTGTTTTGGCAGGAGTAATGTCATGTCAGTTATAAAACACTTCCAGCTTTGCTGAGCTTGGTGATATACACCTGTAATCTCAGCATTCAGAAGGCTGAAACAGGAGAATCACTGAAGCCTGCCTTGGCTACATAGTAAGCTTCAAGCAAACCAGATCCTAATAGCAAGACTAACTCACAAAACCAAAATAAAAACAAAATAGTGTCAGTTTTGAGAGCGTGCGTGATTTCCATTTTCAGGTTAATGACTCAGACCCTGCAATCAGGACATCTGCTTTTGTGCTGTATAGTTTGTACCTTTTTGTTTTAAAACGTTGTGTGGGTTTCCTGTCTATGGATTCAACCCAATCGTGGATTGAAGATATTTGGGGAAAAATATATGTATACAGAAACACAGATTTTTTTTTTCATTGTCATTTTTCCCTAAACAGTACAGCAGCTAACATGCAGCATACGCATTGTACCCAGGTAGTACTGACAGTCTAGAGGTCATTTCTCTGTGTGAGTCGTAGAATGCAGGTTCTGTACAAACACTTCACTGCATGACAGAAGGGCCCGAGTGTGCTCTGATTTTGGTATCTAAGGGCATCCTGGACCCTGTTCCCTGTGAACCCCAAGGAATGACTGTATCTTACATCTTTGAGTTGAACCTTATTGGCTCTTGCTGTCTCCAGTTTAAAGGCAGACCAAATAGAAGTCCTCTAGACATTCAGTTGGTTAGGGACAGGATTTTGTTTTCTTGGTTTCTACTGTGCTGACTTCGCCCTTTGATATTTATTGTTGTAATCAGAAACTCTCACAAAAAAAGAAAAAGTAAAAATATATGGAGAAGCCCCATAATCTTATAATTGCACATGGTTTTACAACTTTCACAGTTTTTTTATGGTTAAGAAATAAATGATCTCATTGTACTCGTGTTTTAATAAAGTTTTATGTTTAAAGAGAAAATACTGTAGTTGAGGCTTTAAGTAGGAATTTCAGGAGAGAGATGGGGCAGAATAAAGATTGTATTTAGGTTCCTGTAAGGCACAGTGCAGTCTTGTCACCATGTGTAGTTAGTGTCGCTGTCTATAGAGCAGGCGCTGGATTCAGAGCTGGATGCAGAGCTGTTTTCTCCCTCCAAGGCTCCGTTTCCCGGTCTGTAAAATACTGTTAGACTTATCTAACCGTCAGACTGAGCTAACATAGACCACCCTTGTGTTACACATAGAGTAGTGAGGTAAAATATGACCTAGAAAATGTCCAAATGCATGAATGAGAAAATGTAAATATGTAGGTTCCTGAAAGAGCTCAGTTAGTGTGTGTGAACCCAGACATCAATATCCAAAGCTTTGAGGAACAGCAGTGGTCATCAGGGTCTTACTGCTTACACGTGATCATGGTGGGTACGACTTTGGACTTTGAGGTCCAAATGTTAATGTTAAATGGATGGTAAAATAATTCTGCTATCTGAGATTGTTTACAGCATGCCAGGTGTCCTGGCTAAGCGCTTTCATGTGTTGGTTAACTACAATAGTATTTGCATAGTGCCTAAAAATTAGTAAAGGTTCAAGAAATGATGGCTACTTCTAGAATTTGCTCATTTTTATGTATTCAAACATATAACGGACAGTGTACAGTCCTGTGTAAATGGGTTTGTACAGGTCAAAAAGCCAAGCAAGCTCTGACACTGAGAGTCACTCATGTTCTTAGCCATGGTTCAGCATGTGCGAAGGCCTCTCTTCTGCCTCTGTCCCTTTCTTGTTCCTGGGGGCCTAGGACAAGAACGTTGCTGCCACTTTGATTCCTCTTGTTCACAGCCCATCACGGAAGCATACCCTGACTCGTCACCACTTCCTTTCTACAGTGGCCCTCAGTCTGTCTTTGCCCATCTTTTTCTTTTGCAAAACTCTAGAGGCGTTTATCTAACCATAGGACTCAGGAGTTCCTGCTGAGACTCACAAGGCCTCCCACAGTCATGTATGAGGCCTCGGAATCCTCTGGTTCTGCTTCCTGTTTCAGACTCCCCTGCTTCCTTGTGTTCTCAGACATACACTGAGTATGTTCACCCTTCACACTTTACACCAGCTACTCTTTTTTGCTTTTAACTCTGTGCTAGCTGTATGTGGCTCCACCATGCCTCATCTAGTCCGGTCTCCACCTCAGACATCAGAGATGTCTTCTCTAATCACAGCGTCTAACAGCTTCCTCAGCCCTGGATACCCACAACTTTTATCTGATCTCATTGAGATAGTCCACAGCAGAGAGATAAGTTCTTGCTTACTGCTGAGCCCTTAACACTAAGTAGTACCTGACATATAAATGCGTGCTTGCTTGCTGACCGAATATGCTATTGAGTTTCCACTTACTCTTACAAAGATTTGGACAAGACTCAGAAAGAGGTTAGCATGTTAGTAGATGGGTCCTTTATTTCCATAGTTCAGATAAGAGGTGACTAGTGCCTTTTTCCTTACCTATCCTTTTTAGTGAGATAAGACTAACAACCTGTCTTCCGAATATGTGCATATCATGTATGCTTCGTTTGGGATGTAAAATTCCTTCCAGTCTCCTGGAGAACTTTGCATGTTTGGGATGTAATTTGGATGGTTTCCCTTATTTGTACTTACTATAGGTGAGGCTAATTTTTCCTGAAAGTCATTCAGCACAGGAAGCCTATGGCTTCACCAGGCTACAAGACATAAGACTTTCCTGCTAAAAGATACTGATTTAATCACTGGCAAGTGCATCATGAGTTCTATGTCCTGTGATCTTCATGTGGCAGGGGAGGCCTTGGGCAGCATAGGAAGTACACCCAGTGATTGATCTGTGGGGTTGGAGTTCCCTTTAGACATGGAAAGGGGTTTTGTGATAAGTGACTGGTGAGGTATGGAAACTAGCTTGCAAACTTTTTGGTATAGAATTTTAAAGTTTGGCTATGCCATTCATTGGTATCCTATTCTGCTGTTTTTAATTGTGGTTTACTGGGTGGCACCTCCTGATTAATGAGAATTGGGACTACTTACATGATTAGAAACAAATACTGTGTTGTTACTGTGTTTCAGTACTATAATTATGCTGTGATTCCTGGTGTGTGTATCTATAGCTAGTCCTTACAAGCATCTTAGTCTTAATAGTTTAGTGTCAGGGAGGGAGGGAGCAGCAGGCGTGGATCTAAGGCTACCCAGCTGGTGTCTGTGGGACAGTGACAGAAAACTAGCCTGAGCCTCTGGCCCTGCACTCGAAGGTTAAGTTTGATGTGGCAATATCAGAAATGACCACAAGATGGGTGTGTTGCTTTAAAGCACCATGTTCTCTGGGCTCTTGAAGCCTTAATTTTGTATACATTTCTCCTATACCTGTCCTTTGGGTTTCTTGATCTGTTTATGTCTTCTTTCTCTTTGTTCTTTTTTTTTTTTTCTCTCTTTTTTTGTTTTTGTTTGTTTTGTTTTGTTTTTTGAGACAGTTTCTTTGTTGTAACTCTGGCTGTCCTGGAACTCACTCTGGAGACCAGGCTGGCCTTGAATTCACAGAAATCTACCTGCCTCTGCCTCCTGAGTTCTGGGATTAAAGGCATGTGCCACCACAACCTGGCTCTTTCTTACTCTTAAATGTGTTAACTATGAGACTAAAGTGTTTGGTCTCTTGAGGAGTTAGAGCCCATGCTTTTAATGTAAAGCTTAGTGTATATCTAAGCTCACCAACCAGTCTACCAGTCCATTCTGTTTATGAGTCAGTAAACAGAAAACTGTTCCCACGGCTGTGCATTTTAGGATGCTCCTCATGAGTTTTCCTAGGAGCTCCATAACACTTTTCATATTCATAAGTGTACCATTTTTAAGAGTAAGGGAGAAAAAAAATAAGTTTTTAGGCCTTTTAATTTTTTGACTCAAGAAATATGAAAGTGTTGTGCATCTATCTAGAACCCCAGAACCTTGGAGAAAGGAGAATCCCCAGTTCCTGACCAGCTTTGGCTAAGCTGCATAGATGTTTTATGCTGTCGAGGAAAGGAAGAAGGGAGTGAGGTCCAAACAAGTGTGAGGTGTAAGCTAGTTTAGATGAAGAGTCATGCTGGGAGGCAGCTCAGCGAGTCCGTTATGCTCCTTTATAACAGAATCCTGCCTAGGGCAAAGTGGAGCCTCTCAGCCATTGCCTTCTTGGAATTTGATATTTCAAACATGAAATGAGTGTGCAGGACTTTAGGCTATTTGTAGAGAGAAGATACTGCTGTAGAAACCAGTGACGATCAGCATCTCTGTACCAGTGAAATCAAGGAGAACCCTTGGCAGCAGAATTTACTCATGAGCTGACAGTTGCACTGTTGTAATATAATAAAAAAAAAAATCACATACATGCCCCACCAGTGGCCTCCCTGTACTTCAGCCGACCAGCAGCTGTAGTGGCTCCCAGGCGGATAGCTATGGGGGAATGCAAGGTGTAGTTCTTTGGCATGGTGTACCCATTCCCACCTTTCCGTGAGGCAATGATAGTGAAACCAGGGACCCTCGGGAATGTTGTCTCTCATGTTTAATGCAAGGGTCGTTACATTTATGGGTTGGGGGCGAGGGAAGGTCTTTGGTACCCAGGAATGGAGGCCATTGGTTAAGACTGGAATACTGGACTTAAATAAGCAATTCTGCCGATCTTGACTGTGCCTTTTGGGAGGGGGTGGAGTTTTGCTGTGCCTTGGGGGTCTGTCAGCACAGAGGGGAGGGGCCAAACTCCCACCAGCTCCTTAGGATAAGCTCAGTCACAAGTGCCCTCAAGACCCAACTGCATGACCATTCCAGGAAGGCACCACACAGCACTAGTTTGTGCTTCGTTCTCTATCCAGATCATTTATATGGATAGCATATCGTGGAATTTTAGGCTTGTATGGGTAGTACCTTCAGTGTGTCCCTCCCCCAATGTGTTCACAGACTCTTAAACATATTGCTTCACATAGTGAAATTAATCCTCACAGTGTCCTAGAGCAGAGACATAAATTACCAAAAATGTTAGTAGGTGGTGGAGATGAGAAACCAGATCTGAATTCTAAAAAAATGCTTGTGCTTTGCTGTAAATAAAGGGCTGGCCTCTGTGGGCATGGAAACTTGTTCTGTGAACACTGCCCAAAGTCACACTAGTGGCGCTATCCTCTAAGGCTAGGTAAGACCACAGTGCTTTGTGCATTACTTTGTACATTTTAGAACTAGATTTTGTGAGGACACATAAGTGCGTTTCTGTGCCTCTTTTCTCAGTAGTGAGTCTTACATGTTGCTAGCAAGTACAGGGCAGCAGCAAACTTGCCTCTTCCTTTAACAAGCTAGGTTCCTCTAACTCTCAGCTCTCGGGGCCTTGGCTACTAATTTCTTTTCTTGTAATGTAGAAAAACATTCGGGTCAGATGCAGATACCTGATTCTGTCTCATCTTTAAAGAAATCTGAATATGAGCTATCTAACGAATACTAAGAAGTTAAGAACTTTAATATAGTGTTTAATTACATCAGGTATTTTCCAGTGCCAGCCTTGGGCCTCTTTCTACTGTGCGTTGCAGGGCAGATTAGACAGCAGTGTTGTACTGAGACAGAAGTAATGAAGCCTTAAGCAGCTGCTGCTCATGGTCCCTCATCTGAGGTATCAGAGTGACTCTGATGTTAGCTCAGGTCAGCAGAATTACAGATGTTCTTAGGGATGAGCAGCTGTGTTCAACAATGAGCTACAGGGATGGTAAGAGACTGTGTTTCTGTGGTAGTGTGTGCCAGTTAGTACTGGTTATCAACTGCGGACAGGTCTCTTATGCACGTCGCAATTGATATAAAATGAGGTGATAACCTCTGCCTTATCCATCTCAGGAAATTGCTTTGAGGCATAAATAAAGCAGTAGGTATATAGGCATCTCAATACCTGAAAGTCCTCAGGAGCACAGCAGTGCCCCAAGCATTCTTGAGCTGGAATGTGGACCAGTGTCCAGTGTCTTGAGTTAGTGTCATCAGTCGCACTCTGCATCAAGATCCCTACTGTACTAGACCTGTTGTTTGCTCCCCACCATCCACCTGATGACGCAGACTAGCTTCAGTCTGGCCGTGCAGCTCTGACATCACCTCCTGCTTTACTGAACTCCTGTGGCTGCCGCGGGGTACCTCTAACCTCTGCAAAGCCTTAAGTCGCTCTGGAAACCTGCTCAACTTTCTTAAGGTATTCTGGAATACCTCCTCTTCCAAAGACCAGGCTATTTCATACTTTTCTGTGTAAAGTAGACTTCATTTAAGTGGTTTAATGTATGCAGTGTATATTCAGGGAACCACTCTGTTTCTTAATCCAGATAAGTTGCCAGATAATAATTGCAGCAGCAAGTGATGATTACTGTTTATTGAAAAGACCTCCCTATATAATACACGGAACATGGCAATTTTCTGTCATGAGATCCTCTTAACACTCAGAAGCACTATTAGTATTGCACAGACAATTAAGAGTACATTATTCAGTTCTCATGACAGATTAATAATAAAGGAGTGGGTGTTGTATTATAACTTACAACAAAATACCAAGCCGGGGCCCTTGAGATAGCTCGGCAGGTAATGCTACCAAACCCAATGGCCTGAGTTGAGGCCCCATGATTCACACGGTAGAAGGAGAGGATCAACTCCTGAAGTTGTCCTCTGATCTACACGTGTGCGCGCACACAGAAAGAGTGTAAATAAATAAAGGTAAAAATTGAAAAACAGTTGCCATGCACTTGGTCTCACCACCCTCCTAATGTGAAGGTTCTTACTTCAGGACGACAGGCAGAGAGAATTGTGCCTGTTGGAGGCAACACAAAAGGAGCTGGTGCACTGGAAAGGGGGCTCAACAGTTTTAGAAGTGCAGTGGGCTTGAGCTCTGAATGGAATTTAGTGGCCTGGTCTTTGGGCTCAGACCTGACACTCTCTTCTTGACAACTTTAGTCATAAAACAGAACCTCTTAAGCCCTAAGATGAGTAAATGGGGAAGGGGAGACTCAGACATAGGGCATTTAATGACACTGCTGATGTGTGCTACAAAAAATGGTGGCTTACTATTATTACTAGGGACAAATAGGGCCCCAAATTCATGTGGGCAAAGCCATCTGAAAGATGGTCTGTAGAATACTGTCAGCAATAACTTTGGGAAACAAATATCCTTGACATAGTCTTGGGCATATATTTGTCTATAAAGATTTCCATTCGAAAGTAGTAAATGCCACATGCACAGTGACTGGGCCTGCCCGGGTCAGCAGCAATGAGCAGCATCGACAGATTCTTCACCTGTGCTGTGACTTCCTCGGCAGATCAGTCAGAAGAAGCTGAAGAAGTATGAAAAAGAGTACCACACCATGAGGGAGCAGCAGGCCCAGCAGGAAGACCCCATCGAGCGCTTTGAGGTTCGTTTTACATCCTTTTACTTAATATGCTTGTGCCCATAACTAGCTTTATTGAATCTTTTTTAAAATTCATTTCCACTCTTAGGAATGGTTTTCAGATAGTGTTTGCAAATGAGACAGAAAGAGCTGTTTTGCTGCAAACCAGCTGCCCAGCTTCGATGTTCTTTCCTCACAGAAGCAACTGCTTGACAGGGTCACTTCAGCCAGTTCTGTAGTTTTTGTGGAGACAGAAAAATGAGAACTTGTTTATTTAGAAACATGTTGGACTAGCTATGTCTCTTTATTTCCACAGGAATCAGAGACTTGTTGTGAATCTTAGCCCTTGAGAAACTCTCATTTCCATTCGATTTTTATGTCCGTAATCCATTCCTTTCCCTCCTGCAGCGGGAGAATAGGCGGCTACAAGAAGCTAACATGAGGTTGGAACAGGAAAATGATGACTTAGCTCATGAGCTGGTCACCAGCAAGATTGCGCTGCGGAAGGACCTGGATAATGTAAGTATGCCAGATCTGCAGAGAGATCACGCCAGCGACACGAGTCCTCCCTTGAAGCTCAGTTTTGACTGCTGTAGTTCCCGTTAGCCCTTCCCTTGGAGCCAGCTCTCTTTGTTAGCCTTTCCTTCCTCCACTGCACCAGTGTCCTGCCATCTTCTGCATTCTCTCAGTGTGCTCACAGGTCCTGTGCTGCTGTAGTGGGTTTGCAGCAGGATGCTGGTGGTTTCTTTTTGTTTTTGTTTGTTTGTTTGTTTTTACTAATTCTCATACGTTGGTTAACAGCATTCAGTCCTAGAGCTTCCTGGAGCCCACACTAAGACATGTAAGAGTTTTGTTACTCTTCCTGTTGTGGGCCTGCTGAGCAACCTGCCTACTGACAAAACTCCATCTTTGTTTCCCTAATCCTGGCAGAGTGACTATCTGCTTCGTGTATTGTAAGCTTCCCTTAGAAATAGTCTCATCCATGGTTTAGGATTGGCAAACTTACTCTGTGGCAAGATAGTAAATGTTTAAGGTTTTGAGGGCCTGTGGTCTCTGTTGCTGCTACTTGATTATTGGCATAAAAGCAGTTCACAGATACATGAATGAACATGGCTATTTTCTAATAAAGATTTATTTACAGAAATTGGTGGTGGATTGGATATGGCCCCTGAAGTACAGTTTTTACAAGCACCTGGGTTTAACCTCCCAGCATGCTGAGATGACATCTTCATCTGTTTGCCAAGAAAAATACACTTGGGCTTCTAAGGGCTTGCAGGCTTCTCACACTCATATATACATTACATCCCTAGAAAGAGTATGAATTTCAGAATGTCCTTGACATCCACCCAAGTATACAAATGGCATGCATATAGTCTTATTTCTTTGAAAACACATGCTTTTATTAGATTCTCAGAGTTGTTAAAACACTGTAGGAAAATATGGCAGTATCTGCTGGTTCTTTTTCATTTCCATCAGAAATTAAAATTTCATTCAGACCTGGGCTGTAATAGCCGACTCTGCTTTCCTGGTCACCTGGGCCACTGAGAACTGGGCAGAAACAGTAATAGCTGTAGCACTGGTAGAGTCGGAATTACATAATTTGTCATATTATATAAAAAGACCAGCAAAGATCAGAAGGCTCAGAACTCACATGCTTACGGACAAGGCTGAGAAGGTTCCTTTCTCCAGCTGTAGTGAGAATAGTTCAAGGCCGTTAGCTCTCCCCGTCCAACACCTGGGGTCTCACCACCTGTCTGCCATGGCCTGCTGATCGGGGTGAGCCTCCTCTTCCTCTGTAGAAACCTGCACATGTTCTCACTGCTCAGGCATTTCTGCCTGGAGTAGAGGGAGCTAGTGTAAATGGAGCAGGAATGGTTGAACAGGGCTACAGAGTTCACCTCTCGCTTCCTTCCCAAATGCAATAATGCAGAAAAGAAGTGAAAGTCCTAGATGAAGGGGCAGGTTGGCCAAAGTGCTAGGTGGGCATTTGAGTCACTGCATTCTCCAGTCTGGAAAAGCTTGTGATAGCAGTCATCTAGTGGTTTGAGGTAAAACTGTAGACTGGATTCTTAAAGCCTGAGCAGATGTTCTCATCCTGACACTGTAGTCAGAAAACTAGATCTGAAGTAGAAACAGTGAAGGTATAGCAGCCTCCTGCCTGGCACTGGGAAGTTTACAAGCACCTCACAAAGCTTGTTCATCTCTACCCTTACCTCTGCCTTGTAAGGGAGGGATGAGTTTGTTTTGTATTTTGTTTCATTTATTTTTTGTTATTGTTTTTTTTTTTTTGTTTGTTTGTTTTCTTTTGGGACAGGATCTTACTATGGAGCTCTAGAAAGCATAGAACTTCCTATATAGACCAGGCTGGCCTAGAACTCACAAAGATTTACCTGCTTCTGCTCTCAAGTGCTGGAATTAAAGGTGTGCACTTCTACACCAAGCTAAGAATTTTGTTTTTAGTAATTATAAGGTGCAGAGTGTGAAACAGAGGGATGACACCCAGAAAGCTACAGAGCTCCAGGCCTTACTGGAATGCCCAAGATTCTTCCTGTGATGCCATACTGTCTTCATAATAGATATAAGACAAGCCAAAGAGCTATGGTTTGATGTCTTCACTGCACCGCAAGCACAAGCTAAGGAAGATTAGTGAGTCTGATCCATAAGAGCTAGCATTTCTTTAGCACTGTTGGGTGCTAGGCACTGTTCCAGGCACTCTGTACACCATCTTTGTGAACCTTCAAAACAGCCCAGTATACAGGACTATAATCCCCTTTCACTCCTCATGAAATGGAAGCAAATCAGCTTGACCAGGTTGCCCAGCCAGTCACAGAGCACCGTCATAGTGACAGCCAGATGGCCTGAATCCACAGCCTGCACTCTAGGCAGGCTGAAGACAGGAAGGAGCCCTGCCAAAAAGGACAAGGAAGCACCTGCAGCACCTCTCAGTTCATCTGCTCTGAATAGTTCTAAACCATCACTGAGAGGGGTGTGAGGAAGCTGGGGCACTCTCTTGTTTTGATTTCAGAGGCTCAGTTTGTTCCTTTTGAGTCTGTCCTCACATCCAAACTCTATTGCTTTGCTGTCATCTGCCTCTACGAGCTGTTGTTTACAGAGCTGTGGAGAAATTTCCAGTCATATTTAACTACTTGGTAACCCCCCAAAAAGCTTTATCCTCTGTGCAGTGGTGTGACAACTGTAAAAGCATTGGGCTGCAAAGAGAGGGCACCTAAAGAAAGTCCTTAGCACAGGGCTGACAGTATGGTATTAGAGCAGAAAGCAACATGAGAGCCAGGTAGTGGGTTCAGCGGGTTACTAGACTTGCTCCACCACCTCAACCCCCTTGCCAAACATCAGCTGACTCAGCATGGGTTGGTCCAATTGACACTCTGGCTGCTCCATCCTTATGCTTGGACTACACTCAACTGTCGTGATCACAGGAGCTTTAGAATGGATCTTAAAATTATGGCACCTAAGTCATCTGGCTTTGTGCTTTTTAAAACTTATTTGGCTACTTTAAGTCCTTTGTATTTCTGTGAAAATCTCAGTTTGTCAGGTTCTAGAAATAGATGCCTTCATGACATCTGTCAGTTTATAGAGAGACTTGACATGTGAACAGCCTGAGCCCCAGCCACGGCATGCTGCCTTTGCATTGACATGCCTTCAGTTCCTCTCAGCACTGTTTGCGGTTTCCAACTAACAAGACTTGCCCCTGTTTTAGACTGCTATAAATAATGTATTCCTAACTGTACAGTTGTTGATTGCTAGTCTCTAGAAATACAAGGGATTGTGTGCCATACCTTATAGCCTTTGACCTTGCCAACATCTGTGATTAGTCTAGTAGGGTTTGTTTTTTTGAGTTTTCCACATACTCACGCTATCTCTGAACAAAGACTGTGTAACTTCAGGTTCTTCTGCCTTTTCCACTGCCTTCCACATTGGCCAAAATAAGTGCCGGGTAGAGAACAGGTAGCATGGTATCCTGCTGCTAGTTCTTGGGGCCACTTTGAGGGGTAAAGAAACCTTTACTCTGTTCTTTGCTCAATTTTGTCATGTCTGTGTGGTAAATTTTGCCATAGACTTTAATTTCACCTGTTACAATTGCTGGGTATTGTAGCAGAATACTTGACAGAAGCTTTTGTTACTTTGGTTCCTTTAAAAACGCAAAATGGCATATTGATTAGGGTGATGTTCCCACCCCAGGTGTGGTAGATGTTTGAGTTGAATCTGGAATGCTTGATGCAGGTGGCTATAATTTGTTTAGGTGCAGCTGTTCTGGCACCTGTAGCTTGTTCTTGGGATTGTGTGTCACTTGAGTTTATGGGAGCACTTAGCTTAGAGTATAAAAGGTCTGAAGCCCTGAGAGGGGGTGGGAGGTTGTTGGTTGTTGGTTCGTTGGTTGGGTTGTCCGTTAGTATGTTGATTCTTTCAAAGGTTGGAGAGATTTGAGTTCACAGGCCGTGAGCTGAGACAGCCTAAGAGGCTGTGAAGATTTCTACCTTTCTCTCATTCTGTATCAATAGGCTGCTTGCAAAAGCGGTGATTATTTCTATTTATCCTTCCTTTCTCTTTCCCTAAATTGAGGTTAAAAGATTGTAGCATACTACAACAGGGTATATTTTCTTTGTTTTGTTAATTTGTTACATTGCAATGTAATCTTAACTTTGCATTCCTGTGATAAATCCCAGTAGGGTTTCATACTTGTTTCATAATAGTGAGGATTGAGCCTGGGACTTCACACATGCCATGCCAGTACTCCCCCACAGCTGAGCTATGTATTTCTTAGTTTGAGACAGAGCTTTACTAAATTCTCCAAGTGGGCCTTTGAACTTATGATCTAGTGAACTCAGTCATGAGGATCAAAACTTACTTTTCAGGAAATTGTGAGTTGACTTCTTGGATAATAGAGCTACACAGATTAGAATTTCTCTAATTCTTCATGTGACCACTTTTATAATTCGTTTGGTTTTGCTTTTAGGACAATCTCAATATGTAGCCCTGGCTTACCTGGTACTTGCTAAATAGCCAAGGCTAGCCTGGAGTTTGAGGTGGTCCTTGTTCTTCTGCTCCCCCAAATACTGGGATTAGGGGTGTGTACCGCTTAGCTGGTCCTCATTTTTTTTAAGCACTTTGTCCTTGATGACCATGCGTGTGGACCTGAAGCTGCTGGGGCTTCTCTGCTACTGTTCACACATCATTAGCAACTCCTGATACTAGGTTGCGCTACTCCCACCTGTCACCTAAGTAGATGTAAGTGCCGTTTTTATAAGGATGCCCTGTTAGCTGTTTGCCTATTTTACTTCCAACTTTATGGAGTTTGACTTCACATAGTGGGGTGTCTGCATGTATTTCCATTGTGTTTCCATCCTTGTGAAATGGCCCGGTTGTCCTCATAACTCAAGTCTGTGTGTGCTGCGTGCTGTCTCTTTTAACACACCTCTTTGTTTTTGTTATATCCAGGTAGGAACTGGTCTTCTTGTCCTGTTTGCATTTTTCACTTTTGCGGCATCCTTTGTTTACCTAGGTCTTCCATCACATTTAGATGCTCTCACTTCCTTCTCTTTCCCACACTGTCTGCCACCTCACCACCACCCAGGACCCTTACGTGCTCTGCTTGACACTCATACGTAAGCCCCAGTGATAGGAGAATGTACGTTTTGTTGTGTTCCTGCCAGGGACCAATTATTTCCCAGGTGTTGTCCAGTTTTCTGATTACAGTATAAGGGTGAATCTGGTTCCTAAGCACCCTTCATGACTGGGAGTAGAAGCCTGGATTTATATATTACCCCAGATGTCCTCATCTCGCTGCTTATGTAAAGAGAGTGGCTGTAGCAAGTGGGGTCCCATCAGAGGATATGCCTGGGGCAGTCCAGTAGCCTGTGTACCTTCCCACTGACACACTGCTGAGAGTCAGCTATAGCAGTGGTAGGACAGAGCTGGGATCATGCTCGGGTGATAATGGAGTCCAGCTGTGCTATCTGGCTTGCGAGAGCTTAGAAGAGACTTCCTCCCTTACTACTGTAGAAGCCAAGCCTCCTGAGCTGGGCAGCTTGTTCCCTTGCTGATCCATGCTAGGATTCAGTCTCATGAGCATCCTTACTATGGCAGTGATAACAGAAGGGATGGTGGTACGAAACAGTGTCGCAGCTGTGTTCAAGGGCTGTGGACCAGCTACATTCTCCTTACTGTCTCTGTTGTCTGGTGTCTTCACTTTGCTTGTTTGCAGTGGAGGAGGAAGTGGTGAGCTACCACCAGCAAGGGCAGTGCGCACCTCTGTTTTGTACCCACACAGTTGACAGTTGGCTGAGCTTGCTCATGTCACACCTTTCTCAGTTCTGCTTGGGAAGACCAAGAATGGAGTGGATGGCAGAGGTCCAACTACAGCACTCAATCTAACTGTCAGACAAGCCGGGGAAAATTGTCTGGGAAGAGACCAGAAAAGACCATTCCTAGCTTTCTCTATTGTTGTCCAGCGTGATTGTCACTCTTCAGTTATCTGTGAAGGGATCAGTGTTGGAAAACAGACATTTTTCCCTGGGATTCACATCTCTACTCCCCATACGTGTGTGTTAGAAAAAGAATAGAATGGAAGGTGGCCATTCAGAATTATACAAAGTAGTCACCAGAAAACAGGAGCATTTGTTAACAAACCATTTGGAAGAGGAAACTGTGACTATTAAAATTGACAGCTACAGTTCCGTTGTTCACTCTAGCATTGGCACTGTAACGAATGCTCTTTATGCTGCAGAATCTGGAGCATAGAAAGTTTTAGTAACCTGTTCAAGTGGCATGAGTCTCTAAACAGTGAGACCTGAGACAAGTCAGTACACACTTTGGGCATACTCTAGGTGTGACCTTGGGCATGTCATTCCTCTGTCTGAATTGGCTTACCCATTGTCTTACAGTGGAGTCATGCCCTTTCAAGTTTCTGAGCTCTTGCTTAGTGATAACATCTCCTTAATGTTTCAGGCAGAGGAAAAGGCAGATGCACTGAATAAGGAGCTACTGATGACCAAACAGAAGCTGATTGATGCAGAAGATGAGAAGAGGCGGTTAGAAGAGGAGTCTGCACAGGTGAGGAGATCCTTGCTGCCCCCTCCCCACTTTAATTCTGCCAGTACTGGTGGGTTCAGCTTGAGGTGCTCTCTTGGCACCAGAGATCCATACAATATTCTTAAAAACTAAAGTGTGAGTTAGTACATCATTGAGGTGGGAGAGGCTCCTGTTCCCAGTATGGAAAGCAACAGAACAGTGCTATCTATCATCTGCAGGAGGCAGCCCGTCTCAGAATGTCCTGTCCTCCCACTCTTGTCCTCTGACGCCTCTGTCATAGAGTACAATATGAGAGCCCTGGGTGCCATGGGACCCAGAACAAGCTCCCGCCCCTTTCCCCCTGTACTTCTACAGGACCTTCATAACTACCTATGGCCAGAGTGAGCCTGACCACTGCCACCTTTCTTGGGCTTTGCTATCTGGCCTCCACTGTCTCTTTGGACAAGAGCACAGTGGCTGAGACAACTTCTTAGAAGCTCCACAGTAACTAGGTACTAGCATTTTCCAGAAATGTTGACTTTTCTCCTTCTATTGGCCTTAAGTACAGGGGGTTAGTGATGCCTAGGAAGGGGAAGGTATGTGGGGGTGGGTCAACCCAGCCAGAGTTAGGTGACACCTCTTGGAAGGCGTAGCACTACTCAGTTAATGAGCTTCCTTTTCCTCTTAAAACATTCACTTTTTTAAAAAATGTGTGCAGTTAAAGGAAATGTGCCGCCGGGAGCTGGACAAGGCAGAATCGGAGATTAAAAAGAACAGTTCTATCATTGGCGACTATAAGCAGGTGAGTTCTGCAGCAGGGCCTGGTCTGGGCACATGGTGGGGACAGTGCACTCTGGCCTCAGTGCTGAAGCACACAGGCTTCAAAACCCCTGTTCCCACCTCAGTCTCACTTGTAAAAGCTAATCACCACCTGGGAAAATTGCTAGGATCATGCTTAAAGAGTGCCCGGCATATAGGAGGTACGTGAAAGCTAGCATCTCGAGTACTTCAGATGTCAGGTGACGGAGTGTCTCTGAAAATTGGCAAACCAGCCAGCCCCTCTAAGGCTGGTTTCTACCAGCCAACACAGAACCAGGCTGAACTTGTTTCCTTCTATAACCAGGATCTCACAGTAGCCTGTAGAGAACTTTGCAAGCCAGTTCCCATCTGTGCTCCTGTCACAGCTTACTGGAATCCAACTTATGCACACGACATTGAACTAAATTCTGTGATTTTATTTTTGTTTAGATTTGTTCTCAGTTGAGTCAAAGACTGGAGAAGCAGCAGACAGCCAATAAAGTGGAAATTGAGAAAATTCGGGTAAGACTTCTTGACTGAAGCGATTTCATACCCTCTAGTAGTTCATGTTATGGCTAATCCTTGACATGGTGGGTCCAAGTGAATAGCTTAGAGTCTAGTAAAGTGCCTGTAAGAGGCCTGGCTCCGTGCTCAGCAGCTCTCATGCCTGCTGTCTCTGGAAGGATTGAGAATGAGACCACCAATTGAGAATGAGACCACCAAGTGCTGTGGCTTTCACACTTAGGTGCCCAGGATTTTGCACATCACCACAGAGCCACACCAAGTGCTGGTGGAAGTGAAGTTCTTGCTTCATGGCCGCACTCATGGCTTCTGCTCTAGGGGTGTGAGCACAGTGAAAGCTTTAATTTTTAATATTTTATTTTGACTTTGGGAGCTTCTGTAACTTGGGGCTTTCTTCAAATTCTGTAAAGTATTTCTCAAACCTTACAAAGGCCAGTTACATACTGATAGGTTACGTACTAAACTATCTGCAGTGTGTTAAGACAGAAACTTGGCCCAGTTTGCACAAAGCAGTGTGACATCTGGGAAAACATAACACCAGCAGCAGTCTCCATCATAACCAGAAGCACCTATACATTATTAAATACTCGTTTCATGCTTCTGAATCTTGCCACAAATTTGAGAATAAGAGAAAAACCTTATAATACAATGACTCAAAGACAACACATTTTGTTTCCTTCTCATGGATATTGAACTCAGGACCTCCTTACACATGCTTTCTCACCGAGTTACCATCCCTCACACCATGATTAACTAACACTTGGCTCGGTTTTTGATAGTATAATTACCAGAATTCTTTTCAGTGCATCCTGTTTTAGTGAAATGTGAGATATTTGCAATTATTTTACATACCTTTTTTAAGATTAATTTTTCCTATTTGGAGGTATGTTTATGGGGGAGGAAACTGGATGTGAGCACATGTGTCTGTGGAGGCCAAAGGCATTAGATCCCCTAGAGTTAGGAGTTGCAAGCAGTTGTGAGCACCTGCTATGGGGCTGGGAATCAAACCTGGGTCCTATGGAAGAGCATTGCATGCTCTTAAATGAGCCATTTCTCCAGCATCTCTATCCATTTTTTATCCTATTTCTTTATACTAGTATTAGTATTTACCCATTTTTCCATATTATAAAATTTTTTCAACAATTTTTAGAACTTGCAAGCTCCCTGAACAAGCAGACCAGCATATCTCATTGCTTCCAGTTGGATAGGCTATGTGCCCAGTTAGTGAAGATCCTTGTATATGAGCCTTTGATTACGTGCAATTTTGTTTTCTTAGCCTAGAATTCCTCACGGTGTACAGCGGATCAAGAGGGGATATTTTTATTGCTTTTGGTATGGAACACCAACCAGGTGGTCTTCAAAGTAGGCTGCCTGACAGTTTCCCAAGATAACCAGGCTTTTGTAGTACTCACAAGAGACACTGAGGCACATGCAGTATCTGACAGGGTGCCGCCTTTTGGGTCTCTTCACTTCCGGTATTCACTTCAGCAAAAGGTAGATGACTGCGACCGCTGCAGAGACTTCTTCAACAAAGAAGGGCGAGTGAAGGTTGCCAGCTCAGCCAAGGGCGTTTCTGACGAGGACATGGATGAAGAAAAAGAGACACTCAGGAGCCAGCTGCGTGGGATGGAGCTAGAACTGGCACAGACCAAACTGCAGTTGGTAGAAGCCGAGTGCAAGATCCAGGTAATGGCAGTGCTGCAAGGGCACAGGTACTCCGTAGCAGTCCAGATTCCCGGATAGACCAGAAATCCCAGAAATTACTTTTATAGTTTGGAACCATTTAAACTTTGACCATAGCCCTCCTTGGGGAGAACACAGTCCTTGTTACCCACCAGAGCATGTTTAACCATTTAGCCTGACCTTAAGAATTGCCAACAGAGCTTCAGTCCTTTTGGTGGGACATAGAGCTCTTCCACTCAAGAGTGTCCATATTGAAACAAGAGCTCTAATTATTGTCAGGCTGTGTTGAGTACTAAAAATATTACATAGGAAAGGCTATACACAGGGGTGGGGACTTAGTCCTAACACCCATAGCTCACCTAGTTTTGTGATCTTGAGCATATTACCTGATTTATGAGCCTCTGGCCATCCTTATCACTGGGGCACCACGCATGGCAGGAACCTACAAAGGAGGCCATTACTGGACACATCCTTGTCTGTCTGGGACTGCCCAGGACAATCAGAAAAGGCATCACCAAGACAGCAGTATCTGAACTGGTCAGAGGATGGACGGAAAGCAGTTCAGACCAGGACCAAAGGGAAGAGGCCTGCCTGATGAGGGCTTTCAAGAAAAGGATGAAACAGATGACAAGCAGCAGATGTCATGTGCGTCTGGGCTGTAAAGCATCTCCAATGTCATACTGAGTGATTTGGATTTACTGAGAACCAGGGACAGTATGCCTGGCAGGTGCAGGAGACCGTGAATTGGGAGGCTGTGATAACAGATTAGGCAAGCAATGACTTTACTAGGAAAGCTCCCAGATCTTTGGGAGCTTTGGGGCAAACCTGTCTCAGAAGACTGAGTAGACAGCTCTGGGCTCAGCGCTCCATAGGCTGTCTGGAGCTGAGATCCTCACACTCACTGTTATTTCCACAGGACTTGGAACACCACTTGGGCCTTGCCCTCAGTGAGGTGCAGGCAGCCAAGAAGACCTGGTTTAACCGCACACTGAGCTCCATAAAGACAGCAACTGGAGTTCAAGGGAAAGAGACATGCTGAGAATGCTGCTGCTGCCTCCAGACACCTCCAGAAAACACACCACCTTTTGTTGCCTTCTTTGGCCAGATGTGTGATTCTGTGACATGTTCCAGGACCAGAATGTACCTAGGTCAGAGCTGTATAGCATGTTGGTAGGTCAGTGGGCCAGGACTCCTGCAGCAGGTTGCCAACCCAACTGATACTCTTGGACATGCACCTGAGTCCTGTCTTCGAGTGCCATCCAGGCCTCTTTTCCTTGTAGGAACACCTCACCCAGCCAGAGTTGGGGCATCCTCCAATGTGGTTTTGTTTTGTTTTCTAAACCCTTTAGTTAAAAAAAAAAAAAAAAAAAAAAAAAGGAAAAAATATATACATACACACACTCTATCCTTTGGGTGGGGATAGGGGTTCAGAAATTAGAGTAACTCTTATCTGTCATTGCCAGCAGAAGCACCAAGAGATGAGAAGCACTTTGAGTACAAGGTCTCATAGTCATGGCTCAAGTCACTTAATTTTGTTAAAATCTAGTGCACAGGTTTTGATTTGGCATTCACATTTTTGAGCAGTTTTTATTATTGAGCATTTTTATGCAACTCTGTCTTTTTTTTTTTTTTTTTTTTTAGCATTAGCTGCCAAAATGACTTCAAAAGGCTGGAATGAGCCACATGAATGTGAGACTGAATCAATTATGATATGACATGGACAGCTCTTTAATGTTTCATGTGTACATATATGTGTATATATGTGTGTGTGTATATATATATATATATATATAAATATATATAAATACCTTTCCCAGTCCCCTGCACTGACAGTGTTTAAATCCCAGACTTGGCCTGCTAATCTGTACCGCTGCCGTCTGGTTATAGGGCACTTCTTTCATTTGAGGTTTGCTGGGCTCTGTTTTTCCTGCCATTGTGGGAGCTTCCAAGAGCTCCTTCACCTCTCTTTGCACAGCAGGTTGTTTAAGTGAAGACTGTGTCCGAGTACTCGAGAGTATGCACACACTGTAAAGTCCTAACCGTCCTGGCCTGGTCCGTCAGGCCTCTGAAGCCTCCCAGAGGGGCAAGGTGTGGGGCTGACTGATTGGATGGGCTACAGAATCTCACTTCAAAGCTATGAAGTGGTTTCAGCACCTTTTTTTAAAATTTAAACAAACAAAAAAAAAGCCTTTTGATTCTTAATTTATGTGGTAATATGCTGGCAAGCGGTCTCACAGGCAGCTCATTTTCTGCTCTGTGTGGAGGTGGCATGGATTTGTATATAAGGACACTTGAGAGGTTGGTTTTCTCTTTCCTTGTTGGCTTTACTAATAGCTTGATGAGGTCATCTACAGTGGGGAGATAAGTGACCAACCCTCCCCACACCACCCCCCACCACTTCCTGTGTCTGTCTTGTTTGGTTACCAAAACAGCTATAAGCCCATCTAAAACTAGGTGTGTGGACATTGTGCTAGGGTAGTTTGTGCGTCAACTTTATAAACTGAAATATAAACCAGTAAAACTGTATTACTATTTCTTTTGTTTTAACAGCATATTCATTAAATATTTTGGTACAAACAGCATTGCTTTGTACAAAGCAGTTTTATGATTGTGTGTTCCTTTCCCATCCCCCAGTCAGGACCAGCATGTGCTCATCAAGCAGAGCTGACACATGCCTACCAAATGGGGAAGAACATACAGGAACAGGTTGTGTTTTGCAGAGATGGGTGCGTGTGGCCCTCCCTGAGAAGTGCAGTGCTGTGCTTGACAGGTGATACACCCCAGTGCCTCTAAAATTTAAAGGTGTTTCAAGAGGAGAAGGTGGAATTAGGCTTGCAGAGACAAATCATCTTACTAGGTGGAGATGGGAGAAGGATCAGCAAGGGGCAGGTGGTACTGGAAGGGAAGCAACTGGAGAGCACTTAGCTCAATCCCCAGGGCCCTGGAACTTCCTCAGCCACACAGTAGTGGCTGGGTAGATAGGCATGTCTTCACTGATGTTCTTCTCTACCCATGGCTGGTCCTTCCAACACCTCTGCATCCTAGGAATGTAGGCCCCTAGGTCCTCTACTAGTACTCTACTTCACCATCCCTTCTCTGAACCTCAGTGCTACTTTTCTAACCATGTGCTTTACACTCCCCATTTGACCGGACCTCCAGAACCATATACTGTCTCAGAATAGGAACATTCCTGAATGTGGACCTGGGTTAAGTGGTCCCTGCCTGACTTTTCTACATACCTGCTGTTCCTTAGGCTCAGCCCGTGATAGCTGTTCTTGAAGAAGCTAAGACAGTGGCTCCAGAGCACAGCTGAGACCCTTCTAATGTTCACAAAGTGGAGTACATACTTCTGGGGTCCAAACTTGCTGACTATCTAGCTCCACACTTTTTCAAGGGTCTCACATTCGGGAGCGTATCTTGGCAGAAATCTCTACCCTGAAGCTGTGCACCCTCTGGGAAAGGAACCCATAAACCAACCTTAGTGTATGTATAAAAGATAAGGTTGCTGACTTGGGGAAATACCTTACAGGTGTATACACGTTGGACCACTGTAGGTTCAAGATTTTGCAAGGAGACAAGATGGTAAGAACACAACTGCAGTGATGGTACTTGGTGGGTAGGAGGAGGACAGTGTTTAAGGAGAGGAAAAAATCCAAGTGAGGTCTCCATACTAAGGAGCCTGAAAGTGATGGGAAATACTGCAGAGTTTGCATTTGGGGACGGTCTCCGCTGATCCTTTAGCAGGTTAAGGAAAAAAAAAGAAGTGGGGTGTGAGCAAGGTGACAGAGAATAAAAGGGAGTGACAGAAACACTAGGAACATAAATTTAGCTTTCTGTGTTTGGCTCCTAGAGAGATGTCTGGAATATCCATCTGATAAGGGGTAGGTCATCTATAGCACAAAACTTTTCAACTACAACACTTGGTAGCTTCCTTGGTCTCTACCTACTAGACACCAAAACCATACAACCCAATATATCTTCAGGTATTGTCAAACATTTCCTGGAAGGCACCTCCCTTAATTGAGAACCATGGCACTTATAACTGAGCCTACAGGTGCATGCAGAGAATGTGCAGAGTGAGCACGAACCAGACAGGGTTAAGAAGAGCCACACAATGGGGAAGAGTGGGATGAGTGTCACAGGGTAAAGGTTTGCTAGTGAGATATGCAAGCTGTTAAGCTGTTGGTGAGGCAGGTCAAGAAAAGGAGTGTTGCAGGTGGGGGGCCTACTACAGTGTGGTAAGGGCAGGAGGAGGCAGACCACCAAAACAGGCAGATATTATGATTGGTGAGAAAAGAATGTGGGCAGGTATCTCAGACACTCGAGACTAAACAGGTCAGGCAAGTTTACAGCTGGAAGTCAGCTTGTTCTTTGGGGCTCAAGGGCAGTAAGAAATACAATCTGCAGGCTGAAGGAAAGACATCTTGGAGCTGGTAAGCCCATAGTCAGCAACTCTCAGGAGGAAAGGAAGAGGCTAAAAAGGCTACACAAGAGCTCTCAAGTGCAAAACCAAGTTGGAAAGGAAGAACAATAAGAGGAGTGAAAAGTACAATCCATACAAACCCCAATGAAGCCCAGAACACCACAGTGCCCAGGTGTGAATGACCCAAAAGTAACAAAAACAAGAGCCTGTGTGAAGAAGCATTGTAGTGAGCAACATGGGCTTGGGACAAGTGTCAATGGCTTGAGAGAGTTAGTCTCCTTGCTACTCAAGAGTGCCAGGTGCTAAAACGCTGGTCCTCTTCCAAGATTCACTGAGAGGAGGGGGCAATGTCATGAGCTACAGCAGACAAGATTAAAACCGTACAGAATGACTGGGCTGCTGGCTCAAATAAAGAACATAAGCACTAGGCTTTCTACTTTCCTCTTTCATAGGTGAAGAAATTAGGGCTCACAGAAAGGCCTGGACAAGGCCACAGCTAGAATATTACAGTTCTAACTCAGCAGCAAGCAGGGGGACTGCTTTATACCTGCCTGCTTAACAGCTTGCAGATCTCACTAGCAAACCTTCACCCTGTGACACCCATCCCACTCTTCCCCATTGTGTGGCTCTTCTTAACCCTGTCTGGTTCTTGCTCACTAGATGGTCTCTTCACTATGTGCACATTACACGGAAACACGGCCCTGAACGCACGCCCCACTCAACCTTCCTCTGCCTGCCACATTATTCTGCTCTCTCCTTCCCTACTTCTCCAGTAACCTTTCTGCTGTGGGCTGAGTCCTGCAGTCATTACAGCAAGAACACTCCCTCAGGCCATGAGAACACAGTTGCAGTAGAAACAGGCTGGTTCTTGTGAGTCCCCACCAGAAAGGATGTGAATCCAAGCTGATGGTGTGCAGAGAAAGTGCTTCAAGACACAACACCCAGTGCTACTGTCTCCTTACCTAACCAGTGGGCAGGTGTCAGACGTGGGGCAGCTGGAGGAAGAGCTTACCACCTTTGGAGTAAAACTGCTTGCTGCTGACTTGTAGTTCTATTTCTCTGTTTCTGGTAATGCCTGAGTCTTGCTGACCCATGGGACAGTTGTAAGGGTTAGAAGTGAGGGGTGCAAAAGGTTTAGATTGAGCATTCCTGTACTATTACTTACCAGTCAGCCAATTGGAAGTTTAACAAGGCAAAAACTGCACAGGCCTTGGGCCCACAACTTAAGTCACTGTGTCAGGAGTCACACACACCCTGTGTGAAGTGAAAAACCTCTGAGATGAACCAAGTTTGCCTTGCAGGCCAGGAAAAGGGATGGGGCTTGGACTTGATTCAAATTTATTGGTATGTCTGTGTGTGTGTGTTTGGGCATGTATGTATGAGCAGGTGCCTACAGAGGCCAGAAGGCGGCATTGGATCTGCTGGAGCTGGAGTTACAGGTAGGTCCTCTGAAAGAAAGCACTTTTAACCACTGAGCCATCTCTGCAGCTTGCACTGGAACTTTTCAGCAGAGTGAGTCCTGCACAGAATAGTACAGCCCATTTCTATTTTACACATAGCATTTATTTTTATTCATCCAAATGGGAAGGAAATGCAACATGTCAAGGCATTACAAACTGCAGCAGCCAGACAAGGGATCAGTCTAGGGCAGAGTCCAACATATTCAACACAAAGGAGCCACAGTGTGGGTGCTGCTTGCAGGGCTCGGAGCAGCAGGTCCCTTTGGATGAAGGCCAGGCATCTCTGGGCGAGGCACTGATGAAGAGTCCACACATGCAGGCTGCTGCTTCAACCATGCTGACACTTGTACAGTCCAGTCATGTCACCACAGCCCAGAAGGCATGGGGCAGTCCATGGGGCGTGTGGTTTCCAATGTTTAACATAGGTACATCATGAAGTTATTGCCAAAGACTTTGCACTACAAATAATACTATTTACACTGTGTACTTGGGAAGACAATAAATACAAATGGGCATTTAAAAGAGACTCCTAAGCACTAACTTGGCCTACATCAAACCCAGGTAAACTAAAGCCTGAAGGAAAATGCCACCTGTTAACTGCAATAGTTTTCTCCTAGACCAACAAAGTACTTGCCTTGGTGTGCTTCCTTAGGCCAGCACTACTGATTCCTGCGGTGCAGAGCAAGGACCCTGGACAGGCCATGAGGGTGCTCTGTCAACTGGACATGCCCCCAGAACAGGAATGTGGGTAGTTAAAGCACCTCCACATTGCCCTGGTGGCCACTTGCTGAAACGCTGCTGTGTTAAGTGAGCTAGGAGGAAAGCAGCACTCTGAATCCTACTTAGAGGTCTGTGAGGAGTGCTACCTGGTGGTACCAGGCTAGCCTGAGCATAAAAGGTGAATGGTAAAGAAGGGACTTTTGTGCATCTGGTAGCAACACTTCTGACTTGGGTCCAGTAAGAGCCAAGTAAGTACTTGTACAATGTGGGCTTAGCTGGCTCACCTCTAAATTCTCCTTCACAGATAGTTACCATCACTACCTGGGGGTCAGCTGGGACATGATTGTGTCCAGGAGACAAGTTTACTCACATCCTGTGTCTTTTCTACTGATTCACTAATCCAGAATCTGTTTATGCCAACAAGAACCGAGTTCCTTGGCCAGAGTGGGAAGGTGTGCTCAACCAGGAAGGGTGGAGCATATCAAACACTCCAAGGAAGGCAAGGAGCCAGAAACTGGAAATGCAACTTTCTAAGTTACAGGAAGAAACTAAAGGCAGTCTTCCTAGCTATCTCTAAAACTCCTATCCTTACTCTTGATTCATTTTCTTAACTACTTAACAAGGATCAAGAACTTTTTTTTTTCTGGCTCTCAGTACAACATAAATAGGGCGGCAGTCTCTACCTATTTATTTAATTTAGTTATTTTGGCCATTGTCTGGTTCCCAACTTAGGAAAACAAATATGGCATTAAACCTATGGCTGAAGGCTACGACATGGTCAACAGGCATAGCGCTATCATTGGCTGACAAATTGGATGACAGAGCCATCCTATGAGGCTACAGCACAATACAACTTGCTGCAAAATAAAAGTATATTCCTGGTATCCACTATGAACAAACCACATACTCTTTACCAAAGACAGAGCCAGTCTCCATCTACTTCATGCACAAATCATCTTCCCTTCCACGAACCTAGAAACTTCGCTAGAAGACAAGGAACATTCCTTCTACTGTCAGCATCAGAGCTATCCCACATCTGCAAGACACAAGCAGGCGGCAAGCCAAGGCAGCACACCATTACAGGGGAAGACAGCATGTCTCCAAGGCACACCACCTTCCAGAATTTCTGCAGATCACAAAACTTCATGGAGAGTGAGCAGTTGTTGCTGGAACTTGCTAGGTAAAGGCTGCTTTCAACTCAGCTAAACACTGCCTTGAGGAAAGTGCCTGGAGGAGAGAAGACTGAGTCCAAAGAACACCATCCAAGCCCAGGATACACCGAGAAAGTCACCTGACCAAGGAAGTCTACAAGGCCTGGTCTGAAGCGAGGCTGCATTCCATACAGCTTCCTTGCCCTGTAATTTGGTTCTGAAAGGGGTGGAGGTGGACAGAGAATGGTGTTGACCATTTTACCCTCACACACCAAGTCCCCAAGCCAATTGCCCTGGATACAAAAAAAGAGCCAGGCCAAAACAATAGTGTTAGTGCCACTGCTCACCCCTCACCAAGAGACAGTGAGAAAAAAACCTCCCAATGCTTCAGCCGCTCACCCTTGCTAAACAGAACGGTTTAGTTACAGGCATGATCTACCATAATCAGAGTGACACTACTAAATGTGATGTGTCTATGGCCACTTTACCCTCCTAAATTCATCTGCTGACTGCCACCACCCAGAGAATGGTCTGTGGCCCTCAGCCTGTTACCCAGCCTGTCCCAGTCTAGCCCCAAGTACCGACTGTGACACAACCCTCCCTTCTCTACCATCAGGACTTGTTCTCTTGGAGGAACCATACTCTAGGTCTAGCTCCATAGCTACTGCCTCCCTTGGGCTTTCCCCAGTCTTCAGTCCTCTGGGAGATATCGCCATGAACCTTCCTGAGCCCTGCTGTTTCACTCTGGGTATCAATGTGTACCTGTCACTTCCAGCTAATAGCATCTGCACCTTCCTTATCCTCAGTACTTGCACACAACAGCAGCTCAGAAAGCTGCCACAGGACAGATGTAAAGGGTAAATAATCTTGACCACCCAAGGCCAGGGCTGACACACCCACACTCACCAATGTCTATACTGTCTGAGATGCTTTCCTGTTGCAATGGCAGAGTTGAGAGTTGTGGCAGCAACTATGTGCCCTACAATGCTTACTCCATCCATCCAGCTCTTTACACTACCCTTCTCCAACAAGGTGAGTAAATTCTGAAAGGATTCTGGGAAGGAAAAGGCTGCTGGTACAGGGTGGAAGCTGAGCTCCTAAAAGATTTTTGTTGTAACATGGGATGGTGACATCTTAGTGACCCATGAAGTTAGAGGCACCAGGCCCTGGAGTTCACTACTCAAAGACAGATAGGCTTGGTCCGACCTGAGGTCTCCAAACAATAGTTACCTCCAGTTCTAGTCCCAGCAGAGCTACAGAAATTCAATGGTACAAAAAAAAACCCACCCTGATTTGCTCACTAGTAAAGTGGCAGTCTACTATGCTAAGACCCTGCTTTCAAAACACACACACACACCACAAATTTAAAAAAAAAAAAAAAAAAATACCAACACTGGAAAAAAAAAAAAAAAAACATTTCATCGTGATTCCTATCTGGCTTCCTATCCATGACACAGCTGACATGCTAGATGGAGACTAAGACAGAGCTGAGGCACAGAGCAAACCCTTGAGTAGCCACATAGCTCTATCCTTCCTTAAGAACCTCTGTAAAGAAACTGCACCTTCCCACTGGCTGAAGTATACTCTACAGATGCTGAATTCCCAAAAGCACTAGCCCTTACGGGCTAAAACTTTAAAAATTAAAAAACCATCCTGGTCAGAAGCAATACTCCCTAGTGGCAGTGGACTGTCAGATCTGCTTATGCAGATGGGCTTCAGACCCCGTTCAGTCCAGCCTGGCTAAAAAAAATTGCTGCCCCATCTCTGCTGCAGTTCTGCCAACTCCCTTCATCCTTATCCAGACATGGCAACAGGCTCTTTCTCACCACGCAGGAGAATGGTAATCAAAACAGGCACAACACTGGGGCTCTTCACAAAGCAGCCCTGAAAAATACCTCCCACCTACTATCTCACCATAGTAAGCAGTGTAGCCCCCATACCAAGGCATTTCATAAGGCCTGGCAAACTGTTTTCTCTGCACACAGGTCTCTCCTGCCAAAGTCCCCTCATTGCTCTGTGCTGTCCCAACTGGAGGCCTGGGTCACTTGGACCAGGGCTACTCCAATTGTAAATCAGCTCTATGTTCTTCCTATGCTGTTAGTCAACTCAAGAGGCCTGTCTCTTCAAGAAGCCAGGCCTCTTCACTTGTGTTCTTCCAAAGCAACTTCACCTGCCCTTGTGTGGTACCTTCACGTCACATGTCAAACTGCAACTGATAGGAGTATCCACATTTGCCCAAGGCCACACCTTAGCTAGCCTAACAGCCCAGTCCTTTGATCTTGTTTCCAGGTGACTTCAGCCTTTCTGAGTTCAAGCGGCAACCTCCATACTTTAACTTCCCAAAGGATGACATTCATAATTTTTCTTAATGTAGCCTCAAAGGGTTTAAGAGATTTTACAAAGTGGAGCCCTTCATGAGACTGCTCTGGAAAGTACCACTATGGAGATGACCCTTTGGTTAAGTACATGCAGACTTTCCAGCATTATCTGACACACACACACACACACACACACACACACACACCCCAAAAAAATTTTTTCCCCAAAAGCCCGGGATCTATCCAAGCAGCATCTATTAAGTTTGCACTTCATTATTACAGTTTTAGTAACAGCACAAGACTATTAATATCTCAATATGCAGTTAGCAAAAAAACAAGCTCCCTGACTTAGAGCTGATTGGCAATCAATGTCCAAAGGAACCAGAGAGAACATGAGCTAGGATGGGAAGGGGAAAAGAAGAGGTGAATTGGTTTGGTTTTTTTCTATTTTGTAAGGCACACATAGTTTAGTCCCAAAGTCTAGAAGAAAGGTAAGTAGAATGTAGCTGAGAGAGAGGAAGGGACACTACTGTCAAATGGCCTTGGGAAGCAGGGTGGTGAAGCATGCACAGCACCAATTCGGCAGAGCATGGTCAAGAGCATGAAGCTCCACCCTAAGCACTGTATTTTGAGGAAAGTCACTTTATCTAAAGCTCTTTCCTAGGTCCTTCAGTTGCAGGATTTAAAACCAATCTGAAGGAGAGTTTCTGTTAACTCTCAGAACAGCACAAGAAAAGCAATTTACTGTGTGGCTCCATACCCACTAATTAGAAGCCACAGTGTTTTACCACAAACAAGCAGGGTGGTTTGTAAAGACCTCTGGGCTTTAACAATAATCCATGCTAGGACTCAGAGCTAGACACGGACCAGAGAATGGAAGAGGGCTCTGCAGTGCTCTGTGTCCTACCCAGAGCACAGCCTTATGTTCCTTCACAGACAGACTCTGATGCTCTGGAACTTGGTTAAAGTAAGATTCTTCCAGTTCCCTTCCAAGATTGCAGCACAGCATGCTTCTCAGAAAAAGTGTCAGTTGTCAAAGATGACAAGAGCTTGAGCAGGCTAGGTTTCTGTACTCTCTCTACATCTTCCTGCCCCTTAGCAATTGGTGATGAATTTGGAAGGTGGTCTGCAAGCAGCAAGGTGAAAAGTAGATGTATCCAGAGACCCCATAGCTCTCAAGCCAGGTTCACTGCACCCTGGCCCAAAGTGGAGGGAAGACTCACATTTCACACTGGCATGTGCCTAGCATTCACCATAGGTCTTCTGGCCACTGTGAGCCTCTCTACACCTCTACACCAAAGTGCTTCCTTCTGCCCAGTGAGCCAAAACTACTTCAAACTCCAACACCGTTCCCATAAAGACAAGTTAAGAAAAACAGGTATCTCAGCCTTTTGGTATTTCATCCAAACAGAAAAACAAGCTTTAGACAAAAGCTTCTGGTTTACACAGCCCACTGAATTCTTTCTCTTCCTGCCCCATTTGTCAGATATCCTTTTATCATCAGTGACTCCCAACAACAAACAACACGCACACAAATCCCTGTTTTTCAGGGTATGCTGTCTGCTCAGGAGTATGTGTAAGACAGGAGTTCTGGAATCCAGCCCAGTCTTCGTCTCTGTCTTACAATTTTCAGCCTGGTGAGAAGAAAGCAGCTTTGGCACCAAAGGTGGATGGAACTCATTCCTGCCTATAGCACTTAACCCTGAACATCAGATTCATGTCTAGATCAGAAATAATAGCACCTACAGGAGGGCTGCCTGAGAATTAAGAATATCACACCCATAATGCCAATCTGGCTATGTTTCTTCCTCATTCCTATTCTGGTTTCTTAAATCTGGTACTCACACTCCAAAACAGTTCCTCCTGTCAATTTTTTGTGGCATTTTATACAGTTGTTATCACGAGAACATTGTAGGTGACAATGTGTTATGTCAAGATTTTGTACAAGCCTAAGTCCTAAGCAAAGGCTGCCATTAATTGAGACAGTTAGTAGTACAAAGGGAACAAGAAAGGAGAAGCTAAAATAAAAGGGACAGCAATGTTCTAACTACACTGTGCTAATCCCACATGCTCTGCTGGGCCATACAACAACAAAGAGAGACAGCGGCAGACCATTCCTCTCCAGATAGGAAGTGTTAACTCAATACCCTGCCCAGGCATTGCAATGGTGGCAATCTTTATACCACTCCCTTTCCAGGTAACATAGCCTCTTGCACAAATGGTTAAGTTCTAGATAGAAAGACCATGATCCTCCTCTGATAACTGGTCAGGGTTGTTTTTTGTTGCTGTGTTTTTATTTGGGGGGTGTGTGTGTGTGTGTGTGTGTGTGTGTGTGTGTGTGTGTGTGTGTGTGTGTGTGTGTGTTTTTTTTCAATGCTGGCCAAATGAGATGAACCTACCAACAGTCTCAGCTGAGGAGGAATACAGTATCTTTTACTGTAACACAAGCTACTTACTGTAATACAATCTAGGTAACACAATCTAATTTACTGGCCTCCTTAAAGGTAATCCTCATCCACACAGTTTCATCCAAAATTACATCATCTCAGAATCTATGTTTCCACCTAAATCACCTCCTGGGACTCAACATGTCCACCCTTGTTGTTCTTCTAAGGATCCTTAAGTCTTTGCAAGCCTTGTGAGCCAGCACTTGCATGGTGGATGCACACCCTTTATTCATTTCAACAGCAGCAACTTCATCATCAATCCACTTATCCTTCTATCAAACAGAAAACTTCACACTTGTATCCAAACAGGTAGAAAAATGGATAGAGATGCAAAGAGACTAACAATGTCCTAAGAGTATCAGACAGAAGAGGCCTCAAGTGGTGATGAGTGCAGATGCTTTCTGCTTAATATCCAAGAAGACAAGGAACAGGGACTCTTCACAGAAGAATCTGAGTCCTCAGCATCCTAAGTATGCTTCCTAGGGTCCTCCTTTTTCTTCTGTAGTTTATAATAACTGTCCTCTACCACCAAACACAAGCCTCTAGACTAGATTCTGGCCATTGTAGGTTTTTTTATTACTGAAGTGTGGGTAGGATATTAAATCAGCAGGTGGGGTCTAAGTTCAGCCCTTGTGAAATTCTAAGCACCAATAAACCCCAAACAAGTATTTACACACCCTGGGCTGTGGGCTGGTGAGTTAACTGCTGCAGCAGAAGAAAGAGGAAATCTGTCCTGCTGAGTTTGGCCTTAATCTGGGAGCAGCCCAAGCCTCTCAGCTCACAGGAAAAAGCCCAGCTCCACCCTAAGCAAGCCGTTCGCCTGCTGCTTACCAGGCACAGCCTCACTTCCCTCACATCCTTCCACCTCAACCAGAAGAGCAGAGTCAGCATCCTCACAGTACTTTGTGTGTACCTGGTACCATGAAAAGCTTGGAATACATGAACTCATCAGATTCCCAAGCTCCATGGGAATAGGCTGGCGGGGAGAGAAATTCTTTGGCCTACATTCCCAATGGTTTCTATTCCCTACTTCTAGCTGTGCTGTAAAGCTTATGTAATCCAATTTGCATTATGGTTCTATTTTTAAAAACTTCCAAAGATCACTGCTTCAAACATTAATGGAAGCTGTTAGCTCCTAACTGAAATGATGGTGATGTGGGAAAGGATAAATCTATTTGTACAACTAATCCGCCACCATAAATTCTTTGCTCAAAAAGTCTTTCTGTAAGATACTATTAGGAAAGGGGGGGGGGGGGGAGGGGTACGACGACTCATTCTTAAACCAGCTGCACTGTGCTCTCTAAGTGCTACAGAGAAACACATACATGCGTTGGAACTCATCACTTGATATTCCCATCTATCTTCCTCCCAAGCCTCCTATTCACACTAAGGAACCCATGGTCACTGGCTGCATGGCATTAGATGTTGCAGAAAACAAGCCTGAATGTCACCAGCACTTTTCTAGTTCTAGGTGACCTGAGGAGGCACTGGCATTAAAGAGTGGAAATGAAAGGCAGACTATTCACAGAACAGGCTGCTTTCAAACGTCATTCTGCTCACAATGTCCCTAGTTTACAGGATCTAAACAGCTTGGGAAAAAATATCTCTAGCTCATTTTCCTAACTTGGTACTGACTACTCTACTAACCACTCTAATCATTAGTTAATAGTTAGAATCAAGGAAATTATCACAAGTGATTTATTACAATGGTAACACTCACCTGCCATTGAAAAATGTAGTCAGTGTTTACATTTCCCACTGTGTTCTTTGTAGACTATAGAAAGTGCTCCCGAGCAAGGCTGCAGTATGTGCTGGACATCTTTCTGACCCACGCCATGTGTGAGTAGCATTAACCAGAGTAGATTTCAGGCCCTCAAGAGTGCCAGGGAAATATATTACTTGAGGAAATTCCTTAAATAACACTAATTTTGTGGTATCAGAAAGCCTGTAATATTGTTTTGTAATTAAACTACTAAATAAATTAATAACTTTTGCCACTGCTAAAACACTATCTCTCAAAGCAGGGTATTTATTTACAAGGCCAATTCCATCAACAAGGAAACTTTCAAACTTCCATTGGTCAGAGCCTCTGTTTCATGATCCCAGAAAAGGACCTGGCATCAGTAGGCACAGGATTGGACTGCACTGCGCTTCACTACTCTGCTCTGCCTTTTACAGCCTTTAACATAACAGAAGCCAACCTCATGAGCTGCAGGTTCTGTATAGGAACAAAGAT
This sequence comes from Cricetomys ansorgei, assembly GCA_026225945.1. Classification (NCBI taxonomy): domain Eukaryota; kingdom Metazoa; phylum Chordata; class Mammalia; order Rodentia; family Nesomyidae; genus Cricetomys; species Cricetomys ansorgei. The sequence continues at coordinate 6,512,605 of JAMJFZ010002981.1, forward strand.
GTTCCAGAAACCTTAATGATAGAGATGAGCAGATACTGCTACAGAAAGAAATGTAAAGCATAAAATTCATTTATATATATATCTATATAAATACATCTTGAACACAGAACATCTAACAAAATGAGATCTATTTATGGGATATACTAAATGAAGCAAACCCTTGTTAAAGTATTTGGCCTAAACATTACATTCTTTAAATTAACTCTGGTGGTGATGGAATACAGTGAAAAATAATATGCTAGCTACCTAACTTGGAAAAGACAGATTCCTTAATTGGATTTGGTTTCTGCAAACTCAGTATATTTACCTGAGTCTTGCTCAAGTTGATTTTTCATATAATTAGCTTAACTCAGCCAATTACATATATTTCCCACAGTTAATAGTTTTGACTTTGTTTTTGATTTTCTATTGCTTTTTTTTTTTTTAATGGCTTCTTGCTGTTACTATATTGGGGCATGCAACACAGGTCAGAGAAGGTTCTCTCCTTGAGAGATTGGCACTTGTACCCTCAGCCTGTGTACCAATTGCACACATGGATCCTACAGCATGGTCACCAATGGTGCTGCCTTTGATATCACACCTCCTTGGCCAAGAAAGTGCCCTGTCATTTTAATTCTTCTTAGATAAAGTGTTCCTACCACTGAACTATTATATTCACAAGTGCCTCTGTATGTATAACTTATATATACATTATATCCTAAGTTTCTACCCACATACACTTGACTCAGTGAATGTGAAATGTTTCTCTTAAATAAAAAGCATTTATAAGAGTTATTAAAACAAATGCTGAAATTTTCTATTTTACATTTAGATCATAAAAATTTAAAGTTAATGCAGTGACATAAAACCTATGAGATCAAATACATCATATGATTGTCATATATGCAGGTTGTGTTAATTGGTTATTTTTCTTTAATCAGAAAATAAAAGAGCTTACCTTTGTATACTGAGATCACAGCTTACAGTCACTATATCTCAGCCTATTTTATACAAGTGATATGGCTACGAAGGTCCGAGGAGAACGAGAATAAAGTGAGATAAACGTGCTGAAAACTGCTTAAAAGTATTAACCTGAAATACACAGAGGGTCCAACACCAGTTTTAAAAAAATATTAACGAGGTATTCCCAGCTCTTCAATTAATTACGGTGACTGATTCATGATTTTCAAACATTCACCCAATTTTTAAAAAATTTAAAAAAAAAAAAAAGGCAAATCCAAGCAAAACCAATCAGTATTTCAATCCCAAGGCTAACAATCTGAGAGATTACAAACAATATCAGGAGCTACGTAAACTCAACCCCTTACTTCGCCATACTATGCACCGAACCTCATCAGCATGAGGTGTGTAGGAAGTCTATATGGAACCATTACGGGGCACAGGAGATGGGGCGCTCCTGCAGCCTTAAGGGACACAGGTTGCCAGCCACACCCCTGGTGAAGCGCCAGCCCCCACCAAAAGATATGGCTTAAGGAGGACACATGTGTCAGATAAATAATAATACTGCTAGCTGGCACAGTTAGAAATGTAAGTGCTCCAGTTATGTGCTAAAAACGATTAAAAAGTGTCAGAGGATAGCATAGCTCACACACAGATTCTAAGTTCTACGTTGATCTGTAAAATCCCTGACAAGAGCTGCACTGAAGGGCTTATGTCTAGATATTGCTACATTTCCAAAAGGAGAGCTTTAAAACAGACATAGTGGCATTGGACAAAGTATTGCTCTTCTTTAAAATTCTCAGTGTTTTCAAAAAGGATTAGAGTAGTGGATCTGAAAGCTGGAAAGCCTCAAGGGTCACATTGCTCTTAAGACCAAGATACAGAAATTGCCATTCAAGCCAGACAACCTGATGGTTCTAGAAGTCAGAGAAGAAATCTTGAGGGCCCAAGTGAATAATAAATGGTGCGACGCTCAGAGGCTGGCAATAGGGGCTGTCAATGAAAAAACCACCTACAGTGGAGAAAAGAGCAGAGAAGCAGAGCTTTATGTTAATTTCATACAATTTTGACGAAGCTAAGAGCTTCATTTATATTTCTCTGCTCTTTCGGCTGTAAGTGGAATTTTCATTACAAAATGAAGGGTGGGAAGGGCAAAAGGTGGGAGAACACTTAATTCATTACAGAATTTAAACAGTTGAACTTGCATGGTTACCACTTCTAACATAGGGTTGACAGCTCCATTGTTTTAAGTAAAGCAGAGAAATGTAAAAGTTTGCAGCAACTGGGCAGGTTTACAACATGGTTAGTAACTTCCAACAAACAACAAAATTAAGAAAGGGAGAAGACTTGGTAGGAACCATTTGAAATGACGGCCATCATGTTGGAGAACAGCACAGCTCCTCCTCTATCAGAGAGGGGGTGAGTTATGAAGCAGAGTCAGTGACTGCAAAGGTATTTTCTAAAGAGAAATCTCCACAGAGATTCCAGCCTAGAGTCCAAATTTGGTATCAATTTCGAATAACAATACAACTGCAACTGCCAATTAATAGTATTTCAAAAAAAAAGAGGAGCATTGTAAATATTTAATTAATAAAAACTTGACCTAGCAGCCATGCTTTTTCTTCTCAGTGATGGCTCTGTTTCATCCATAGGTCAGCGAAACGAATCAATGAACATGGAAACTCCCAGCTGAAAGGGGCCCTGCTCAATTATGTCTTGCCACTAACACACATGATGAGAATGACAAGTTAAAGCTATTTCCAGCAAGTGACAAGGTTTTATTAAAGTATCACCCACCACTAGTAGAAACAAAAAGATCAAGAAAGGAACAAACAATTGTGCAATATGCATCTGGGCAGTGACGCCAGTACTTGTGTCTCCATGCTTATCTTGCCCTTGCTTCCAAGGGATGTCACATAAGTTTAGTAAAGACCACTTTCAAGTGATGGGCACTGCTTGGTTTTGAAAGGGAATTTAACAGAAAAGCAGTTATTTCCTACTAAGCCATTTTTAAGATACAGTGACTGGTAAATGTCTGCAGAGGACTACACTGTTGCCTGAATGGGGGTGAGTACCTTAATGAAACCATTACCTTCTAGTAACATCATCAGCTTTCCAAACAAGGTGACAATGTAAGTGAAGACTTGGGTCTACACCCTTCACAGAACAGCACAATGTTACTGACTCAGTTTCCACCAGTGTAATCAGGTGTCTTAAAAGTAAATGCTGACCCATGGCTGAAACCTGTCACTTTTCACAGCAGCACTCAACAAGAACTGGGACAATCGGAGAGCGAGTTTTTATGGGGATCCTGTTGCTGCTTCAGATTCTGATATCATTGAAGAGGAAAGGAGACCCTTCAAGAAATCCCAGAAAAACTGCTAATCATCTATCTTCATGAAAAAGTCAAGGAGTGAACACAGAGTCTTACAGAGTGAAGAAGGCCACAAGAACAGAAGAGGGTGATTGATTAATTTATTTTTTTTAACTTGGAAATTCGTAAACTAAAATAATCACATTCCTCCTTCCCCATCTTTGGGTGGTGCCATCATTTTAATAAGCAATGCTGGGATAACAGAATGCAATCTTATCATGGGGATGCCCTTGTACAACTGGAGTACAAAGAGCTTACAAAGTAAGTAGACTGAGTCAAACTAACAATCATCTTTGCTTTGTTTTAGCAGTTTGCTTACAAATGAATGGGTTTCTAGGGCTAAGTTATTATTAGTTTGCAATTCCTTGAAATTGGATACCAAAACATATCAAAAATAATAAGCTAAAACAATATTCAAACCCATATTTTATTGGCTTTAATTACACACTTCATTATTTACAAAGTTAAGGTTTAAATGAAAGTTTCTAATGTATTTAAAAAAAAAAATAACTACAGCCCAAATTAAAGAGCCCTGGGGCAAGTACATATCAATCAGCTATGAATCAGTGACTGCATCAGGAACCAGGCAGTACTCTGTGTTACAACAAAGCAGTTTATTTGTGATCAGTGTTGAGACTCTATACATCCTTCACAAATTTAACTTTACATAATCTGATACTCTCTTAAAACGTCAACTTTGAGCTGCTAGACTTACTTCCCTACAACGAAGGGGCTGGTATAAATTATTTCCAGGAATGAGGTACCGTTTCACAGAACTGGTTTCTTTTGTTTGTTTTCAAGTTTTAGAGAACTGAATTTTCGTTTGTTAAAATCAAAAAGTAGGAAAGATGTTCTTTACAAATAATTTTGATCAAGTATGTTTTCAAAGAAAGCAGGATAAAAAGGCTTTTCTCTAGCATTCTGCATTGTACTGTATTGTTGTTCAATAGGAATGAGCTTCTGTCGTTTGCTAAAAGAATGAGTAGTGGGGAACAGGGTATGTTGGGAATTTCATAACGGGTAACAGAACCATTCTCTTGGGCAAACCTACAGAGAAAAGAAACGGAGAGGACTCCAATAAAAATTTCAGGTTAAAAAAAAAATCTTACAATAATAATCATTAACCATTTCCAGATTAGTCAGTCCATTTTGTACCATTTTGGAAGAGGCCCACAAATCCCTCACAAATCAATTGCTCTTCTATCTTGATGCATGCTTTCTGCACAAAAGTAAAATGCCCATATCATAGAATGACACTCTAAGTGACATCTGAGTGAGCAGGCATTAATTCTGAAGATCAAAAGCAATGATGTGATTATCATTTTTGTTCTAAAGTGACCCTGGAAATGCATATGGCACATCACATATTAAAGAAGAAATATGTCAAGATACAAGGCATTCTGTGTGGGCCTCAACTCCCAGGAGAGACAGCTCCAACCAGAGCCACCACCAGGTGATTGTCTTCTCAGGAGCTACCACTAATGTTGGCATGGCAAATCTGGAAAGATTAATTGTTTTCTTAATTTGTAATTAATACGTTCTTGTGGCCTCACAAACTCCTGCATACTAAGAAGGATTTGGTCCTTATGCTGATGTTTAACCTAGGAGAAATCACAAAGCAGCAACAGCAGGTATCCAAGAGCACCAGATGATCAGAGGGAGATAACCCCACATGCAACAGCTTTACAAAGGCCAAAAGACATATTTACCTTACAGCCAAAATAAAGCATTGTTTTAGTAGATTTGCATCACAGTAACATTTAAAAAACAAATCTTTTATGTGAAAAATGGGGCATCAAATTATACCAGCTTTGGAAGTCAGTTATATGGCACATGAGAAGAGAAGCCTTCTGAGGCTTGGAGGCCACAGGGTGAAAGAATGTTAAGGAAGGACTAGGAAAGAAAAATTTAAAAGACTGAGGAAAAACATGGATGTAACTTAAGAGTCAAAAAAACCAAATGTTTTAAAGAAAAAAATCTGCAGCAATTCTTTACTAGAATTCGTCTTGTTATTATGTAACTGACACACAGACTCAGGACAGAAGCTCTGATGTTCACAAAAGGCAAAGCAGAGCAAATAAGTCAAATGTGCTGTGTCTGGGTTAACCAACTGACCCCATCCTGGAATGATGAGGTGTTCAGGACTTTCAGAAGTGAGAGAAAGGGCAAATGTCAATGGTTAAATGGTAAAGTGCCCAACAGTCTGAATTCAGAAGGAACTGTGGGTAAAAACATAATCTTGGACTAGTCTTGCCTGAACCACCATATTCGATATTACTCTGCTTTAGAATATGGGGAAGGCTGGTACAAATGAGTCTGCCAGAGGACACCACTAGGCAAAGGACTTAAGTCTAGGCTCAGCACTTTGCCCAAACAAAACTTCCTGCATGAGTTTGAACCTTGCCGAACTATACAAATTCTACACTTCAGCATAGCAATGTCTTAAGGACCTATAATTGTCATCAAAACAAAAACGGTAAAGCTGATATGTGAAGAGAAAAGGCACAATGTGAAGGTCTGAACTTATGTGGAGGATTCATGCCACAAATAGCGATGCATGGAGGACCTTTGCCTTCCGTGTGCATGCACTCCTGGTTTAGGGCTGTGCGCACATACACACACGCGCGCACAAACACACACACACACAAATTTTGCTCTCTTATTGACAAGCATCCTGTAGATGGTAACTGATTCTGTAACATACAGCACCTGAGTTACGGAAGACGTCTAAGAGCATATCACTGACTCCAAACCTACTGCCTCCATTGCCACATAAACCTCATTCAAAAGTTATCCAAAGGGCCATTAAAGTTCATTCATATATCTGCTGGTGTATTTATTTTGGAAAGGAAACAAGTAATAAGCCTAGGATTATCTAGCATCAGCTACTGACTTTCTTCAGAAAGAACAGGTAACAATGGCAATGATCCCCATTATCTCTGTGAGACCAAAGACATCTATCTAGTCCCAAAGCAAAATGTAGAGCAAAGACTAACAGATACAAATTTGAAATGAGGGCTTCCTTTTCTTTCATAAAGTTCCACATAGAAACTAACAATGTGGCCATGTAATTGGCAGGTGGCTGGGTTAAAAACTAAGTGTGGCCCTTCAGTAGCCTTTGAATGGAGTATAGGTTGGCTGTAAGAAAAATTACTTCAAATATTTAATTTCAATATGGGTCAAAAACAGGCAATAAAAACGAGCATTTCTCCAATCAGGCAAAGCAGAGAAGAGCAACTTCAACCAAACCAAGAACCACAAGGTTGTGGCATTTTCATAGGGAATTTAAGTTGGGTCATTAGAATGATTAGATCTGAGATCCTCCGACTTTTTTATTGAAACCCTGGTTACAAACTGTGTTTTGGGTTGCTGTGACAAGTTTGCTAAGAAGAGGGATCATTAAGAAGATGTACATACCATATGCAGGGGCAGCTGTGCTATAACCATATGGTGTTCCGTAACCTGGTGCAAAGAAGAAGAGAGCAATCAGTCCAGGCTTCTCAAATATCACCAGAACATCCTACACTCTAGAAGGCCAAGAGCACCCCTACAGATTAGTCCTAGTCCAGCCACTTCCTATTCCTGCTTAGGTACAGAAGCCTTACACTATGTAGCCTACAGAGATCGCCTTAACTTACCCTAATATCCTCCTCCTCCTCTCTTGTTCTGTTCATCTTCGTTCTCTCTCCTCTCCCTTTCTTCTCTTCCTTGGTGGCCCTTTTCCTCTCTCCCACACCCTCCATCTATACTTCTACACTGTACTACAATTATCTACTTATCCATATGCCCCACTAAAGTGGCAAAGATCAAATCATATTTTTATATCACCTAGACCTAGCAGAATAAATAGCATTTATTAACCAAAATAACACTCAAAACCACTGCAATTACCGCTTTCACAAAGAAAGAACACAGAACTTTCCATGGCTGCTTTCAGAGCATGCTACAGCCTCAAATACCACAACAGAGCACATACGGGTCAAGTCATGAGCCCTGTGGCAAGATCCATGACTTAAAGGTATCTCTGAATGCCAGGCCCCAACACAAAGTCTCCCTGTAAAAGTTGGTAATTTGATATATTAGCATCTCTTGTCTATTTAAAAATAAAAAAACACTGATAAGTAAAAACTAGTACTAAGAACACAAATATTTTTGAACTACTTAACTCTGAGCACTAACTATTCATACATCATTAAACAAAGCATACCTAATTTGGCATATTCCCAACTTTTAAATGGGAAACTCAAAGCTTCTCTATAGTGTTGCTATAAAGATTAAATAAACCATGTTAATAAAAACTGTAATTTTTAATCTTTCAGGGAGACAACTTAAAAGTATATAAATATGAAATGGTTTATCTTAGCTCAGGGGAAATATTTGAATTGGTCTCAAACTACAAGAAGTCCCATCATTGTGGTACACACTAGTAACCCCAGCACGAGATACTGAGGCATGATGACCCAAGTTGGAGGCCAGCCTTGGCTTTATGTAGTAAGGTTATGAGGCATCCTAAATTATGAATCAAGATCCCAATTCAAAAAAATACATAGAATCAAAGCAGGCTGAGTATGGTGGCCTAGAGGCAAAAGCTGGTGGATCTCTGTAAGTTCAAGGTCTACAACTTAGCAAGTCCCAGGATAGCCAGGGCTATAGTGAGACCCTGTCTTAAGGCACAATAATACATGAACACTAAATAAATCCCCACTCAAATATAAACTTTTGTATTACATCACAATTTTTTGCTCTAAACTATTTGCTTATGATGCCCAGAATGGCTTAGTCTTCAGACCAGTATCAAGTACCAACTCCCCAGGACTACTGTTCCCTCTTTTATCGAACCTATGATGTTAGAGCTTCCTAACACTGCACTCTGCTCAAAGTCTACTCCTGTTCCATCTGACCCTGAGCACTCACTGGGCACAAGCTAGGTCTTCGTCACCTTTGCTCGGTTTTTACAAATCATTCAAGTATATGCCAGAGAGGTGACAATTTTTCACTTTGCAGTCTACATTGAAGCTCTATTAAGCTGGGGACAATACACTCCATCACACTACTCACTAACTGTAGATTTCAAGAGGACAATACACTAAGATAAACATAAGGAAAAGCAGAAAGTAGCAAGCTAAAATAAGAATTAATGGTTTTAAAAGTCTGTATTTTCTAGCTGGGTGGTGGTGGCTCACGCCTTTAATCCCAGAACTCGAGAGGCAGAGCCAGGTGGGTCTCTGTGAGTTTGAGGCTAGCCTGGTCTACACAGTGAATTCAAGGACAGCCAGAGTTACAACAGAGAAACTCTGTCTTACAAACAAACAAAAAGTTTACATTTTCATATTTCATAAATCTATTCCAGGAAATGAAAGCTATTTCCTTAAGCTACAGTGTCAAAGGTTTTACTAAAACCTCCTGAAAGAGATGAAACTAGTTAAGTTGGTTCAGGATTCTAACCCTGACATGTAACTAGCAAGGCATCTTTGCATTTCACTTACTCTCTGAACCTCAGTGCTCTGCATGCAGTTTGGTAGGCAGGGAAGTAAAAACAACTATGCCAAACCCTGCTGCACAGAAGATTTTTCACAAATGATATAAATTCATTCAAGATCTAGATTAACATAGTTTATCTTTCTTGCCCATAAAAGAACTGCTTTGTTTCAGTTTAGTTTAAACTTTAGGAGACCGGCCTTGTACAGAGGTTCAAGTAACAGCTTAAGACTAAAGCCATTTACAAACAAAAGAGCCTGGCAACCAGCAAACACACATAATCCCTCTTATCATCACTACACTAAACACAGCTGCATAACCCACTATTAGGAAACAAATGACAACATCTGTCGATGACAGACAACACCAAACTGAGCCCCAAAGGAACACATCATCAAGAAACAGACTCATCTCAATAAATACACGCTAGTGAGTAAGGCTAAAGCTATTAACCTTCAAAAAGAGAGATACACAGAAAAGTGTCTTAATGTTGGACTCAAAATGAATCAAAGTACACGCCCATTTCCTTTGACACATTTTTTTAGTGTTCATCCCATGAAATGGCACAATTACACCCTTAGCTTATCTAGCTAAAAATCTTGACAATGCTCTTGAAATTTCACTCTTCAGTCTAAATACTATAAACAATGAACCTATGAACTATGTTGCTTACTTGTCACCCATCTATCCTTCCCCCATCTACTGGTTTCCACTGTCTATTGTACAGGAAACTCATCTACAACAGCCTCCAAGCTTGTGCCATCATGCCCATGTGTCTGTCCTTGCATCTACTCTTTACCCTATAGAAGGAGTAATACATATAAATAACATCTAATCTTATCCTTCTCTCTGACTTCCCACTTAAGATTCTAAGACAAAATCCAAGCCATGGCCTCTAGGACCAGGTAAGTCACCAACTTCAACTCACATGACACACTCCACACCCAAGCTCTTCCCACCACACCACTCTTATGTTTTTTAATCTCTAATCTAAAATGATCTAATTATTTACTGTTTCTGTTTATCAAAGAGTCAAGTTCCCATCATTGGTACTATGGCAAGGCGCCCCAAGAAGCCAAGAAGAAGAAGAAACATGCAACTCTACTCACATCTCTCCTGCAACGACTCTACCTTCCCCTCCTGTCCCTATTGCAGCATTTTTAGCCTTACTGACCAGTAGTTTAAAGCACCCAATCAGAATGTGAGTCACCTCATATGAGAGATAAAGATGCCAAAACTGCACAAAACACTCTTCTGAGACATCAAGGTTCTCTGCCTTTTAGGAAAATTTCCAGAGACAGGTGCTAGCATACTGCTTTCAAAAGAGCCTCATTTCTCTAATCAGAAAGTCTATATATCATTATCATTGGGTCTCTGCACATGAAATTTGTTCTTCTATCCCAGCCTTCTTAGTGAACACCTACTAACTCCACACTCCATTCCAGTGTCAATTCCTCAGGGAAGCCTTCATGGATCCAATAGACTAGATCAGGATACTCTATGACATTCTCATGACAACATGTCCATCTCTTCCCTCAGACTCATCTCAGCTTTAAATTTTGTTACCATGCCTTATCTTTCACACCATAAGCTGAACAAGAGCAAAACTATGTCCAGTGTGCTTCAAAGCAAGAAAACTCTTTGTAAGGCATATTATAGGGATGCAACCAGAGTAAATTTATAATTCCAAAGCAATGTCATTCATAAAATTTCCCAAATGGTAACAACATGAACAGTGAAGCAATTCTAAGGGAACTCTTAGGGATGTTCTCTAAAAAAAAAAAAAAAAAAAAAAAAAAGACTAGATAAGACCTAATCTTCACACAAATTTCATCTTGGTCAACAAATACAAATGGCTTGTCAAGTGAAATTTATTTTCACTACTTCATCATCACAAAGCATGCCACTTTAACAAGCCAACTGGACATTCACAGCTAAAACAACATATGGATTTGAACAGAAGTCAAGAGAGCAGGTAGCTTTCTGGATCTCTCTCAAGCCATGTGGTGCAATGAAAACACCAATACTAGCTTTGGAAATGCTAGCACCTGCATCAAAGTCCTTACTATGCTGCTTGTTTCGCCCACACCTGGTTGTCTTATCTGGAAACTAATGTTCATCCAAGGAAACACTGAGTATTAAGAACAAGTAAAGCAACGTATATGGATACCTAAAAGCTCTGGATAAATAAGTTGTGTCCACCACCCACTCCCCCCACACCATTTTTTTTCTTTTTTGTGTTGTATTTTGTGTTGTTCTGAAATACTGATTTTCATAAATGCTAATAAGAGCCAAGATTCACTCTATGAAGGAGCTCCATAGAGCTGGGCAGTGGTGGCGCACACCTTTAATCCCAGCACCCGGGAGGCAGAGGCAGGTCGATCTCTGTGAGATGGAGGTCATCGTGGTCTGCAGAGTGAGTTACAACAGAGAAACCCTGTCTCGAAAACAAAAATCAAAAACAAAGGAAGGGAGGGAGGGAGGGAGGCAGGCAGGCCCAAAGCAATTCTGGTAAACCAAGCATGATGTGGTATCCCCCTACAAAATACATTCTCTGCACTGTCCAAGCACCATAATGTATAGGACAGCTTTTAGACTCCTCCCTGTCAAAATATGCTCCTTCACCAAAGATCTTTCTTCTCCCTCTAGAAGAGCTCTAGTTACCCAGCAGACCCCTTCTTAAGTTGCATATGCTCCTCTTTTACATGTGAGTACTTCCAGATACCACACAGGACTTTGTAGAATGAGGAAATACTGTTCTTCATGCTGGAATCAGTGAGGCATTCATCTTCAGCAAGTGACACTAACCTGGAGCTATATATCCGGGAGCTGCTGTAGCCCCCACGAACGCTCCCCTTGTCAGAGTTCCTCTTCCTCTGCCCCGAACTGCCTGGACTGCTGCAGATACTGCCGTATTCACAACACCCTTTGCCTGAAGTAATAACAATAAGAATTTCATCATTGAGAAAAAGAACTTTCAGCCTCTCATCTACTATAGGGCTTCAGGTGAGACAGTAAGCCATCTATGGTTAGACTCTTCAGTGGACCATCTGCAAAACAGAAACAACACCTATCTTAAAGAGCTTTTCTGAAGAATCTGCTGAATACATGAAAGTACTTGACTATGTGTCACTGGTTTACATTCTATATACAAATTTGAGTCCTCAAATTATACCCAAAGTCATTTTAGGTCTGACTAAAGTAATTATTGACACCTGACACCTTGGTTTAAAAGTCACTGTATTTTCCATCCAGAGGCAGAAAATATTCTAGTACTATACTACCTAGAATTAGCTTCAAACCTGAGTAGGGTTTTAAAAGAACAGACTAAAACAGGAAGACCAAAGACGCAGGTGCCAGTTCCTTGTCTATGACTTCAGAAGGTCCTCAGATTTCTTTGAGCCTGTTTCTTCTGCCCTATGTATACTTGTGTTTGTATGTATTAATTGTTAAGTAAACACTACCTGAAACCCCCACTTGCTTCAAATACCACAGGACACTGAGGACATCATATCTCTCTCAAGCAGCCTCCACCATTAACTGTAAAATGAGGATTAAAATCTACTTTTTTCCCTTACATTGAAAGTGGCAATAGGTAAAACAGACATCAACACTGAAAGAAAAATGACAGACTCCTAAAATATCTCTTTCCCCACATGAAACATCTCAGAAATTCAGGCTGTATCTAGTTTTAAAAACTACATATTTCTTTTTTAGTTCAAAAATGCAATAAAAAGTCAAACTAGAGCGAAGAAGGGAGCACAAAATTCAGCTAAAAACTAATAGAATCTCTCCTACAGGCGAAGCAAGTAGGTTATGCTGAGCTCCAAGGCACTTGTGTGCTCCTCTCACACGGAAGAACCACACCTCGACTCTGACTATCCACAAGAAACTTCCAAGGCAGAATGGATTGTGCACACAGACAGCCATTTCTCCTTTTGCTGAAATTAGTCAGCCATATAGATTGCTTCATGGCCATCAAGCACACTGAACACATGAATTTCATGGCTTCTAGTGTGGGAAACTTCTTAAAAAAAAAAAAAAAATCAGTGGATTTTATTTATGTTACCACTAACAATTTATGTTCTAATTTATGTTACCACTAACAAACTTCATTATCTAATTAATAAATACTTTAACTTAGGCTAAAGATTAACTTATTTTGTGTGTGAAAGTGCTTTGCCTGTGTGTATGTGCGTGTGTGTGTGTGTGTGTGTGTCTCTGTGTGTCTGTGTATGTACACCACATGCATGACTGGTGCCTGTGGAGGTCAAAAGAGAGCATCAGGTCCCCTGGAACTGGAGCCACCAAGTAGGTGCTGGGAAACAAACCCGAGTTGTCGTCAAGAACAAGTGCTCTTAACCATTGAACTATCGCTCCAGTCCCTGAATATAGACTTTGTAAATACTAAAATTTACTGATCAAGTATAGGATGTTTCCTATGGGAAAAACAAACCAAAGTGACAATGATTTTTCTAATTATCTAGAAATTATTTGATCATATTTTTACTAAAAGAATTAAGAAAAATCTTATTTTTGTACATGTATTCCTCTATAATTTAAAGACTATTTAATCTTAATTTTACTTATAGTTTTTAGTTTTCTCTGCTTACATTTTAAATCCTTAAAGGTAAAGAGTGTTAATTATAATTGACAAAAGAACTTTAAGTGAATACAAAACAAATGTCCAGATGAATGAAACATGCAACAAAATATTCATGATCTTTTGCCATAGAAGTCCTGGTTTAAAATAGAACCTATTCCTGCTCTCTGCTTCCTGACTGTGGATACGAGTCAGCTTCCCCCTCTTCCTCTTCCTCCTCCTCCTTTCCCTACCTAATGAAATATATCCCTGAAGTTGTGTCAGTGCCACCTGAGAAGCCCTTATCTACCATTTGAGGATGTTTGTGGAGAAGTTACCACACCTAAACTAAAAAGGCACCAGCAGATGCCCTTCTGGCTCCCTGAATTACTCAGTTGCTAACTAGATGACCTCAAATTCAAAAGATAGGACTTATCTTAAACAACCATAAATTAAAATCACTGTTGTTTTTACTTTGTACCTATTTCTGGATTCATTAGGCCCTAAGTTTCTTAACCCATCATCAGAGTCAATGCTGGGTATGCAGAGAGCACCCTCATCTTCTCTCACAAGTGGCAGACTGCCTGGAAAACTCAGGTAGCCAATCTAACTGTACGAGTTTCAAGTTAGGTTTCAAATCAAGGGGAATACATTTTCTACTACCTGGAAGGAATTACCTACTTCTCTTTTCAAAGCAGGAGACCCCTAGAAATACAGTCAAGAAAATGTGTTTGCTCCAATACATGAGCACATAACAAGTCCCACTATTTCTACATGATCAAAAACTAAAAACCCCTCACAGGGTTCTCCAAATAGTGGGTTAAACTCCATAACAGATGTGCAACACTGCTATCACTGTAAGTCTAATAGTTCAACCCAGAAAAGCTTTCTTTAAAAATGGGTGCCTACTCTGTACCACACAGGATGGCTGTGGGTAGTAGAAACTATGCTAACCCTGCTTGCCTTTTTTAAGTGAGTTGGATAGTGGTGCACGAGGAGGAAAGGCCATTTGCCATGTGCCAGCAATTTCACTAACTATGGTTATTGTTAAGGATTGTCCTCTTTCTATCAGTTTGGAGTAACATCTCCTACAATCCTCAGAAAAAAAAACAAGAAAAACAGTTCTCATTGTCAGTCTTTTTTCCACAATCCCCACATTTTCTCAGTGGCAGGAATAGTTATGGAGGAAATAAATGGTGACTGGCATTTAAGAGAAATAGAATAAAGCTGAGCATGGTGCTATGTGCCCAGAATCCCAGCACTTAAGAGGCTGAAGCAGTAGAATCGTAAGTTAAAGACTGGCCTGTACTACATAGTGAGAACTTGTCTCAAAAAATCCAACCAACCAGTCAGCCAGCCAAAGCAAAGCTAAATGAAAAAGTAAGTAGAAGAAAGACTTAACAGTAGGGAACTGAAGAAGCATGCAATCACTACCCTGTTTTCTCAGTTGTTCTTTCTCTGTTTCTCTTAAATTTCAGATCACAGTACTGATAAACATCCTGAGAAATGAATGGAGACTGGCTCTCAGGCAGTAATTTTCTCAGCAACAAATGGAGGCACCCTGCAATCAGAACTAAAGTGGCAGCAGCAACTTCCCTGACATCTATGACTGCTATGTCAAGGCCCTCTGGCCTTTCTTCTTTTGTCTATACAGCATTACCTAGGATTGCTGCTGTTCCTTGGAGCACATTTCTTAGATTGGTTTTCCCTGTGTAGCCTCACAGATATCAAAATTGTTTTTTCTACACATACACATAATTTAAAAAAAAAAAAAAAGAGAGAGAGAGAGAGCAATCCTTATTCACAGAGCTAGGAATACAAATTTGATAGCCACTATGGAAATTGTACAGAGGTTCCTCAAAAAACTAAAAGTAGAACTACAATATAACACAGCTATACCACATTCTTGTAGGTATACACACAAAGGATTATGTCTGTATACTACAAAGATATTTGCATATCCTTAGCTACTGCTGCAGTATCCACTATAGTCAAGATACAAAATCAGCCTAGAAGTTTATCAACAGTGAATGGATAAAGAATAATATGTGAGACAGAGAGAGAGGGAGAGGAAGGGATGGAGGGAGGGGAAGGAGGAGAGAGAATT
The DNA here is from genome assembly GCA_026225945.1 of Cricetomys ansorgei. NCBI lineage: Eukaryota > Metazoa > Chordata > Mammalia > Rodentia > Nesomyidae > Cricetomys > Cricetomys ansorgei. The sequence goes on from JAMJFZ010002981.1 coordinate 6,528,085, forward strand.
TTATTTAGTTATAAAGAAGATAAAATTATATTTCCAGAAAAATGGATATAACTGGAGGTCAGTATGATCATTATGTTATACAAAAAAATAAAAAATAATAAAAAAAAAACATTTGTGGGGAGGCAGAAATGTACCAGCAGTGGGGAAGAGGGGATTGGGACAGGAGAGAGGCAGTTGGTTTGGAGAAGAACAAAGTACAATAATAAGTATGTATAAAAATGCCACAACAAGGCCCCAACAACACCTTTAATCCCAGCACCTGGGAGGCGGAGGCAGGTGGATCTCTCTGAGTTTTGAGGCCAACCTGGTCTACAGAATGAGTTTCAGTCAGAGTTACAACAGAGAAATCCTGTCTCAAAAAATAAAATGAAAAATGTCACAACAAAACTCACTACTTTTGCCAACTAAAAATATACGGTGGGGATGTAGAAATGGCTCAGCAGCTCAGAGTGCTTACTGCTCTATAAGAGGCTCTAAGCTTAGTTCCCAGTATCTACTTCTGGTGGCTCACAACTGCCTATACCACCTGCAACTCCAGCTTTAGGGGGTTCCACACCCTATTCTGGGCTCTGTAGGTATCACACATGAGGCATACAATCACAGAGATGGATAAATATGTAGCCCTGGCTAGCTTGTAACTCTGCCTGCCGTGCTTCCCAAGTGCTGGGTTTAAAAAACAAAATAAAATTTAAGGAGATAGTATAATAGCAAATAGGCAGGAAATTTAATGTGACAGTACTATAAAGGTTGCTTAACTCATACCTGAGGAATGATCTTCTTTTTCTTGTTATTTGCTGCATTGGGTCCAGAAAACAGCTTCTCTAGGGCAGCTAGTGCTGCACTTGCCTTGGCCACTTTCTTGTTTGGACCTGCACCTCTGAATTTCTGTCCATCTACTTCTACCTGAAATAAAAACAGCACTTTACAGTTATCTCAGACAACTTCCTGTGTGAAGTTTTAATTCAGAGGCATCATGGGGGAGAGGCAGCTCAGCTGTTAAGAGCACTTGTTGCTCTTGCAGACAGAGAACATGGATTCAAATCTCAGCACTCACATGTGATTCACAACCACCTCTAACCAGTTTCAGTAGACCCAACAAGCAGACCAATGACACATATACATACGTGAAGGCAAAACCTTCATACACATAAAGTAAAATAAACAAATCTAAAGAAAGGTAAGTTTTTTTAAAAAACACATGTAAGGGGAAAAGTACTGAAAGTCAAATAGTGTTCTTAAAATAATAAAGTTAATGGAAGTCTAAAATGCTTTTTACTATCATTTCAAGAATATGTCTGTGAGATGAAAAATAAGGTGGGCATATATCTAGGTACATACTTCCATTACAAAGCGCTTGTCATGGCTTCCACCAGTCTCTGAGATGAGTTCATACTTGAGACCTCTTCTTTTTTCATTGAGCTCCATCACAGGATTTTTGCCACTTGCTGTGAGGATAGGACCCTGAGTTCTTACCTAAAACAGACAGGGAAGATAGAGGTTCAATCAAGACTTCAGAACTGAATTTCTTTTTAATATAATTATACTAAGATGAAAACACACTAATTCTACTTTAAAATATTTAAGGGCTAAAATGAATCACCTTTGTACCTTGGTGGCAAAACATCAAAGGTGAGGGAACTCTATAAGCAGTAAACAATGCAGTCATCTTAAAAGCCTACCTATGGAGCAGGAATACCCCCATTCAAAAAATCCAAGGTAACTTTCTGCCCCACGGTAGTCCAGGGTCTGGGGTTCACAACATTCATATTCTGACACTGTAGGTAACTAACAAAGCAGATACAACAGCTAGAATTTGCTTGATGCCTTGAAGGTTCACCATTTTTTATCTTTAGGGATATAAGAAATAACTCTCAATTTTGGATGTGTCTATGCCTCTCAGTCCCTCCAAATATATCTAAGACACCTAATGTAACAATAGACTAAAAGCTATTAATTTTGAAGTTTAGAAATAACAATAAAAGCAGTCATTCCCTGGTCTCATCACTCTAAGATTTTGTGTGTTACAAAGCAGATGTCTGCTGTGCAAACACTGGAGAAGGGAGAGCCTTCTGCTTTGTACTGTGCTTAGGTGAAATCTCACTTTGAATTCATTCTGTAGCCCTAGCAGATTGGGATATAAGTTTCATATTCTCAATCCTCCTGCTACTACCTCTCAAGAGCAAGGATTACAGGCATGTGCTACCACACCCACCCAGAAAGGATCACTTTTAAGAGCAATCAGGACAGTTTTCTTTAAAGTGGCATGCATGCCTGGCTTTAAAGGGTAAAGTTTCAGACCAATATGAGTGGGCATCAAGGGAAAAGGAAAAATTAGGAAGTCAAAGGCTAAAGTGTAATTTGGCAATATGGAAAGGAGGTAATACTACAGCCTGATTACAAGAAATACCTTGGAAGGGTCTAAATCACAAAAACCTTTTTATGCAAACAAGTAAGCTTCATCTCTTTCCCCCATCCAGGACACATAAATCACCTAATTTCAATCAATTAAACTATTTTAAATGAAAAAATAAGGTCTCCACTCGATTACCTCAAAGTGTACCAAAAACAGTAGCCACTACCAAAACTGACATAGCTTCTATGAGAACAGTTCACACTGCTCCTTCTTTTCATAATTCCCTCTATAACCTTAGTCATCAGGACTTCATAATTTATGAGCTCTTCCTTGTCCTGATAAATACATCACTGTCCACAAAACAGTGTGTGGCTCTGTCACTACCACCTACAAATAAGCAATGCTCTCCATATGCAGACTCCATACCTGCCCTCTTCCTTATACAACAACAGTTGGAAGATGTCCAATCAACCATCTTATCTTTCTTCAAACTGACCAACCCTAAATTGGGGGGAAAAATTCTTGAGAGGCTTTAAAATACCCAGCATTTGGAAGAGACTATACTTTCCCATTTTCCTAGTGCCCCCTCTGCAGAGTCTTTTCTCTGCAGTGTCTGCTATGTGTGTGTTTCCTTGCCATCTTCCTTCAAAAAAGATAAAGTTAATGTGAGTTCTTCCATCATTCCAAAGCCAGTTCTTTAGAAAGAATCCAGTCAACAGGGGCTCCTCCCGACATACTGTACATAGTCACTACATAGATCAGTGGTTCTCAACCTGTGGGTTGTAACTCCCTTTGGGGGAAGAACAACCCTTTCACATGGGGTTGCCAAAGACCACCTGACTATCCTATATTTACATTATGATTCATAACAGTTAATGAAGTATCAAAAATAATTCTATTGTTAGGGATCACCACAACATGAGACACTGTATTAAGGGGTGGCAGCATTAGAACCACTGACTTAGATTCATCCTATTTTATTATCTAAGACCACTAGTTCACAGTCCAGGACTGACTCTGATTCTGAAATACACAGTGGGTGGCAGTCTACGTCCTCCTGTAGGGATGAACAATTAGACAGTATAGTGAACTTATACATACCCTTATATATCCAGCTTAGCATACACTTCAAAAAAAAACAATCAGTTTCCTCCACTAGATCTTTAGGTTTTTGTCCTTCAGTTAGTATTAATATAGTCTTGATACATTATAATTACAACATTCTAGAAATACCTTCCATGGCAAGTATGTTAAAATAGAATGTATCTATTTGCATAGATATGCTGACAGATTCTTTTTAGGAGTTCAGTAAAAGATCAAGATGTAAACCTACGGTGAAAATATGGCTGCCTTCATGAATATATTCAGAAGTAAATCTGGACACAATGAAGGTCAAACAGGCAGATGTTGTGGAAATGCACCTGCAATCCCAGCTCCTGGAAGGTGGAAGGCTGAGGGTTGTAAGTTCAAAGTCAACCTCAGCTATGCTAGGAGTTGGATAAGGCCATCCGGGACTACTAGAAGCCCAGTCTCAAAAAACAAAACAAAACAAAAAAGCAAGCAAAGAGCTCCACCTGTAGCTCAGTGGTAGAGTACTTGCTAACATGCCCAAGGTCTAGGGTTTGATACCCAACGTCACTCAAAAGAATAATGCAAAATATTAGTAATATATGCCTCTCTGAGACACAACTTATTCCTCTCCATATCTCTTAAGATTTCCACAGCACTCATGCTGCTTTATTCTAAGGAAGAAAAGAACACAAGTATACCTCTAAGGTACTGGAGGTCTCAGTTGTAGAATTTCCAGTATTATTGCTTGAGTTTGAAGACACTGTTTCGTTTTTGCTTTCATTATCTGATTTTTCATCGGAACTCATACATTCAATATCTGCATCAAAACCTGTTGGGTATCCCATTGCCTGTAAAACCTGTACAAATTCAATTAAAACACATTTTTATTCAGTTACCAAAGACCAAAAGGGACAGCTAAAATTCTGAGATTAAAAAGTTTCAGAATCTATAACATTAGTTTCCTGAAATATCTGTGAAGATCAAGATGATGTTATATCTGTAAATTCTTGGTTCAGTCCATTCTGCATACCAGGGTAGCTTCCTCAGAGTACCTAGCTTAACTTAAAAGAGTTCAGAAATACAAGCCGAAAGTTACTACTACATCATTTAATTTGGAGATGAACAGTAAAGAGAAGAACATACAGAACAGACAAGCTCAACCAATAGGAAAGGGGGGGGGGGGAACATCTGAAAAAGGAGATTAAACTAGAAAGGGGGGGGGGGGGCTTGAAAGTCTAATCCTTCATTCTCCTGTGGTCTTCAATTTCTCCATTTGAAAAACAGGAGGACTGGCTTAGCTGACCTCCAAATTCTATGGCACAGCCATGAAGAAAAATTGGTCAAGGAATAGAATCAAGAGTTTTTTTGTTATCGCTTTGTTCTGTTTGTGTATGGTTGGTTTTGTTTTGTGTTTTACCTTCAAATGGGTTTGCCAGTAGAGCACAAATTCTGGCTGTGTTTCTGTCTTTCTAAAAAAATTCATAGCTCTATGGTCCTGAGGTTTCACAGTTTCTGAAACAAAGCTTTCACAATAGTGCCTATGTGTGCTTGTATGCAAGTATGGGTGTATATGCACACATACATAATCCTTCCAGATTACATTGCTTTTACAGTAAAAAAAGAGAATGAATTCACTGGTATATTTTTAAGTTTCTTTCAAAGTAGGTTAATATTGAGTTCTTGATTAAAGCTTTTTTACTTTTTATTTTTTTTTATAAGATCAAACTCAAAGCCTTGTCAGGCAACACACATGCTAATCACTGAGCTATTCTCATGTTGAAAGAATATCTACAGATATAGGAGTAGGGTCTAAAAAGATCAGCTTTCAGTTGCTAGAGTTTATAAGCAATGTCGTATTTCTTCATTATACTGATTGTACTTAATAGCTTATTCAAAAAGCTGTTAACAGTGGTCAAATAAAAATCCAGCCTTTGTAGACAATAGCATCCTGTATAAAAGATTTTACTAATACAGATAAAACAAACAAAAGAGGGGGCTTAAGTTGAACTCTGTTCAAAGTAAATTTGAAATTAACTCATCCAATTTATTTATGGAAAATTCGGCATTCCCATCATAAATAAATTTCTTGGGTTTATTTGGCAATAAAGTCAAGAACCCCTTTTAACATCTTAGTTCGGACCTATATTCAAATCTCAGCATCACAGCACGGGAGAGAATGTTTCTCAGCTTAACACAGACAATTTAAAACTGCAATGCATACTACTTCTTACTTTGATTTTCTCATTTCTCCTAAGTTATTTATTTATTTACACAAGTTAAGACAACAACACAATTCAGTACATTTACAAATAGTTTATAAAAGTGATGTATTATCTTGAGGGATACACTATCCACTTTCAATACAAATAAATGCCTAACAACCATTTTTAAATAACAGATAGGGGCTGAAGAGAGGTTTAGCCATTAAGAGCTCTGGCTGATCTTTCAGAGAACCTGAGTTAGATTTCCAACACTCATGGCTCACAACCACCTGTAACCTCAGTTCCAGGAGACTCAACACTCTCTTCTGACCACTATAGGCACCAGCACACACATACAGACACAGGCAAAACACTCATACACATATTAAAATAAATAAATCTTTGAAATAACCAATAAGAGACATGGATAGAGACATAGTTCAGAAGTGGAGCTCTTGCCTGGCATACATGAAGCCCTTGAATCAATCTAGAATTAGGGCAGGGGGTTGACAGACAAGGGAAAGGACTAATAAGAAACTTTAAATCAAGTCATTTTCTATCACACATCTTCTCAGAGTACTAGCATGGGTTACAACCATAAGTGAAAGTAATCCCACCTCTATAATTGGCAAAACTCTTCTTAACCAAACTCTACCTACGATTCTCTGGACCACTTTTTAAATTAGGCTCCATCCTTTATCCTTATTCTCAATGGCCCAATTGCAGCAAGAATCATACTAGGTTAGGCTGTTTCTAGTCCTATCTAATCATTCATAATATCTGATCAAATTCTCTCACCTCACACAATCACACATATGATGCCTAATTACTCTGGCCTGACTTCATAAAGAATCCTGCTAGTTAGTGACTGAACAGATGGTTCAGTACTTAAGACAGCTTGCTTCACAATCATGAGGACCTGGGTTTGGATCACAGCACCCACATAGCAAGCAGGGCATCCTACACATATCTGTAATCTCAGGTCCATGTGGGGCAGAGACAAGAGGATGGGTGGGACTTGCTGGCTTCCAGCATAGCCCAGAACATGCTAACTCCAGGTTTAGGGATAGACTCTGCCTCAAAGGAATAATGCAGGAAGTGGTAAAGGAGGACATCCAATACATTTGTCTGCATGCTCCCCCCCCCGCAAACACATGTGCATACATTTGTACAATCACAAAGACAACATACGCATACACGCAAAAAATCAAAAAAACTGAAAATAAATCCTGCTGGTTCTGTTTAGTCAGAAATCCTGCATTTCCCCTGATGTTTCCTTTTAGTAATTTCTCACCCATCCATCCCTCTCTGATCCTTGGAAATAAATTTTAGAGTAAGAATTAAGTCCAGCTATATACTTAAGTATTTTCCTTACCAGCACCCCACTGTAATTCTTTCTGTATAAAATCTATTTTTACTTACTTAACAACTGTCCTACTTTCTTCAGCAGAACCAAACTTTGGAATCAACATTAAGGTAAAAACAAGCAAAAATCATTATATCAAAATGTGAGTTTACATATCTAGAAAACATATTAAAACCTATCGACTGACCTTAGGGTTCTCAAGATAATTCACAGAAACATGGTAATTTGAAAGCAGGTTATATATGTAACTGTGGCCCATTTTTCCTGAAAGACAGTTGAATCTGATACAGATTAAGACTAAGAAAGAAGAGACACCCTCAAAGACTGCATGGGAGTAAAAAGAAAATATTCTATGGCTCTCTACTCAAAAGAAACTGTAAGATTCATAGCTTCTGTAGGATGGAGACCTGTTCTCAGGTTCTCAAAGCACTCAACGGCTCTAAACACTTCTCTAAGGAGACTTCACTTGTTGCCTTTTCTCACAGTCACTAAAAAGAAGAAACAGGCAGATCTCCAAGTTCAAGACCAGCCCCGACTATAGAGTGAGTACCAGGCCAGCCAGGGCTACACAGTGAGAAACTGTCTTTAAAATAGTAATAATAAAAACTTTAAGTCTTCATGAGGTGTGGTGGTGCATGCCTTCTGATCCCAGCACTCAGGAGGCAGGGGCAGATGGATCTCTGAGTTCAAGGCCAGTCTGGTCTGCAGAGTGAGTTTCAGTACAGCCAGAACTACACAGAGAAACTGCGTCTCAAAAAAAAAAAAAGAAAAAGAAAAAAAGAGAAAGAAAGGAAGGCAGGCAGACAGGCAGGCTCAAAAAAAAAAAAAAAAATCTTTATTCCTTGTTCTCTTCTATGTTATCTTTTCTCCACACCAACCATTATTTTCATGAAAGAAGTGTATTAAGTGTACCCTCTGCCAGGGACTTTAAGAAAAAAAAGCTGCAGGAGGAGTGGGAAGCTATGACTGGGTAGCTAAGCCACACTGATATGGTATAGCAGCAACAGATTTCCAGTTGATTTGCTTTTCTTTCTGGAGTGAGTTGTCTGAAGACGCAGTTTTCCTTCTAAGGTACTAAAGAGAGGACTGAAGGAAGGACTATCAAAGAATCTACATTAATGTAACATTGTCTCTTGAACTCATTTGTAAATGGAACCTGTAATATGTGGATAACCTTCTGGGATGGCAATTTGGCAATACATTGCTGATACAGAATAGATTTCCAAATACATTTTTTAATGAATTAATCAATTATTAACGTTAGCCCAGTAATTCCATCTTGGAGGATAAAGAGACAAGGTTTAAAAAAAAAAAAATTAGAGTAATAAACTAAAATATCCTAAACAATTATTTCATGATAGCTTGATAAAAATTAATTTTTCAGCCATCAGTTAATATTAGAACAATCTTAGAAAAATAACAATGTTTAGATGAGCAGAGCAACATGAAACTTTATGTACACTTTTATACACAACATGTAGGTCTACTACTCTTGGAGCCAATTTGTTTTGAGAATTTTTAAAGTCTCCATTTCCAAAACCCAACATAAAACATATTACCCTATTTCATATACAGAAACATTAAATGGAATAATAAAGACGATAAAGAATCCTGCATTAATTGAGCTTAGGTTTTGCCACTCAATTAGTATGAAGCGCACATTTACATGAAACTGGTAAACTTTCTTGAATTTTGGAATTGTAAGTTTAAGTAAAAATAAAGCTTAAAAAAATATACCTATTGCATTTAATGTAAAATCATTACTATTATTTCTACTGTTGGAATTAAGGATGTTTTATTCATTCTCTAAACTATAGTGAACACACATGGCACATAAGAGAAAGAAAAGCCAACTTTTACAAAGCCAGATGTACAATAAACTCGCTGAAAAGCTGGTACTGGCAAAATGGAGGGTTTAGGTAACTTGCTGCCAAATCTGATGACCTGAGTTTGATGTAGAAAGAGAAAACAGATTACCCCAAGTTGTCCTCTGACAATCAATCATGCTACCATATGTGTACACCCTCCCCAATACACACATAAAATGCAAAAAAAAAAAAAAAAAATCATTAAAACTTGATGAAAACCTTAGAAAGAACTCTTTGCCTCAACATAGAAAGCAAACTCTAGAATTAGCTACCCAATATAATATACAAACTAGTTTAAGAATGGGGAGACCCAAAAAAGCCACAGGCTACTTCTGACTACATCTCCATATATCACATTGCTAAATAATCATAAGACAAATAAACAAACAAACAATTAAATAAGGGATGTCCAAAGCTTCAAAGCTGATTTACTCTGATATTTCATCTCCTCTGAGTGGACGGACAAATCTCAATTCTTCATAGTTCAGATTTACTACTCAAAACTGCACATTCTACAAAAACTGCAACTAAAGACAAAAGAAAAAGGAGAAGGAGGAAGGGAGGAACGGAGGGAGGGAGGGAAAGAGAGAGGGAGAGAGGGAGAGGGACAGAGAGAGAGAGAGCGCACAAGCATGAAGGCCATCTACTTCTGAAACACAGATTATAAAAGGATATAACTCTCTGCTCTGACCAAACATCATTAGAATTATAACATGTTTCAGATGTGTGTTTATACACACCTGGTATGTTTAAGAAAGCAAATTGAGAAACCCTAAGTTTACAAGACCCCCATGTTTACCAAAAGTTAAAATAATCCACCATGGTGTATTATTGCATCACTACATCAAATAAAAAGTCAGCATCCAATTCACTGCATAAAAATCTTTCATTATGCCAAGACACCTGCAGATTTTACTGAACTACAAATTGCTATAAGGCTGTAAAAGGAGACAATCCATTAAGGATCACTGTTATCTGATTCTGTAAAGATCTATCCAAGAAGAAATGTCCACCTGACCCTTCTTTCAACACAGTTTTGACTCTCAGAAATTACAATCAGTTAATGTCACAAGCTTTTTGTCTCACTTGCTACAAAATCTAGCTATAAATTTGTGGCTCAATCTAGGGGTATACAAGTTCATTTGTGCTTTAAATCTGTGGTTTATTCTAGGGGTATGCAAGTTCATTTCTGCTGGTGAGTTTTGTTTTTGTTTTCTTTTGTGTCATCTTGACACAAGCTTGGGTCATCTGGGAAGAAGAAACCTCAACTAAAGAATAATTAACCTCATTTTAAAAACCTCCATAAGATTGGCCTGTCAGCAACTCTGTGGGGCTTTTTTTTTTTTTAAATGATTGATGTGAGAAGACTTTTTTTTAAGTCTTAAGTCCTGAGTTCAATTTACAATCTCACTCATCTCATTCACTCTCACTCACACATAGCTTCATCATACTTACCAAACTTATAAACAATGCAGGTATTTTTATCACTTTGTTACTACTTTCATGTATAGTTCTAGTCACTATCTGACACAATATATACTTTGCATATCTGTGTTATTTTTGTCTCCATCCTATCCTCACTTAACTCCATAAACTCTTACCTTAGCATCTAGGATAGTGCCTGCTTCAACAGTATCTTAGAAAATGTAATGTCCATAAAAACAGATTATTTCCATCTTACACCATATATTCTTACATGACAGAATTAAAAATCAGTCTTCGATGCATATGCATGATATGTGATATTTTGGAATTAGTCTACAATAATCAAATTTATTTATTTATTAAGAGATCTCATTATTTGGGAATTATCTATATGCATGACTGATTGTTCCAAAATCTTCAATACTACTCCCTATATAAAATATTCTCAAGAACAGAGCATCACCATAAACAATATGCCATGTATAAATATTACCTTTGCCTCAGAAATTGGTACTGACATATCTATTTTCTGTATTTTCTAAATTGCATACAATCAACATAACTTATGACACAACAAATGTGATCCATAGGTGAGAAAAGTTTCTATGTTACTGTCCTTAAAGCCTTAAAGATATAGGTAAGTGTTTTATCTGAACAAAACAAAGGAAAGACAGTAAAAAATACTATACCTTCACTGCTACGTGAAGTTTTGCTGTTTTCTTGGATGGTCCTGAGGCTTCGTATGTTGTGCCATCCACATCTACAGACATTGTGAAGACTGGGGCATGGACGGGGCCAGACTGTGACAAAAGCTTATATTGAAGCCCAGGCCTGATTTGATTTAATCTCATTAGTGCATTCATAAGGTCTATTGCTTTACTATCCAGAACTATGAAAGAAAAGAGAAATTAGATTAAAATTAACTAGAAAGTGGTTTTGCTTCAAACTATACATGTGTAGGTCCTCTTAACCAGTATAAATTCCCCTCGTGCAATGGTCTGGAAAGATGGATCAGAAGTTGAGAATACTTGTTGCTCTTGCAGAGGATCTGGGTTCAGTTCCCAGAACCTACATGGAGGCTCATCACCATCTGTAACTCCATTTCTAGGGCACTTGATGCCTTCTTCTGACTTTTGCAGGTACCAGACACACACATGTGCAAATGCATACACGTAGGCAAAACACTCATATACATAAAATAAATCTAAATTTTTTTTTTAACTTTCTCATGTGTTTAAAGAACTGAGAATTTTAAAATACAAATAAAAATTCACTCCATAAGTAGTCTTTAAATTTCTTACACCGGCCGGTCAGTAGTGGTGCACACCTTTAATCCCAGCACTCGGGAGGTAGAGGCAGGTGGATCTCTGGTCAGCCTGGTCTAAAGAATGAGTTCTAGTACAGCCAGAGTTACAACAGAGAAACCCTATCTTGAAGAAGAAGAAAAAAAAAAAATTACACTTATCGGATGGTAAAAATGTCACATTAATTTCCGTTTGTCATTTGTCAGCATTGATATCGAAAGCAATGAAAACTGAGAAACTCAAGAAAATTCTTCAATGATCATTTTTGTCAACTAAGATCTAGTCTTAAAAGTCTAATTCAAGTCAATGAAACTATTTGTTTTTCATTTTTCTGAAGCTAAAAACCTTCTCTTGTTCCCACAATAAGAATAAGAATTTACATACTTTTCCTTAAGTTTCGTTTCATCTTCTTATTGGGATCTTTATCATCCCCTAATCCATCTTCAAATGGCCTCTTTAGAGCTGAAGACCCAGCACCTACAAACAATTATGAGATCTTCATTGTCAGTTTAAACAATGATCCTATTTAATGTTTAAGTGGTAAAATCTCAAAAATCACAATAAAGATCACACAGGTTTTTCAGCCATCAATTAAAATACTGTATGTATAATCTAGAATGTGCAATGTTCTTTGGAAACCATTTATTATCATTTTTGTAAATACCTATCCTACATTTATTCAGATATACACATGCCTACATTTATGCTATAATCTGGATGCTTCTATCCCCCTAAAACTTCATATGCTGAATCTTAACGTGCTACACAATGATGTTGAAAAGGGAGGTTATGTGAGAGGCAAAACCTTAATGAACATTAGCGAGACTGTAAAATCTGCCTCTCCCATAATCTGAAGACATAAAGCAGGTACCATCTATAAGAATGGACTATTACCAAATGCTGGGTGGTGGTGGTGCACATCTTTAATCCCAGCACTTGGGAGGCAGAGTCAGGCAGATATCTGTGAGTGCAAGGCCAACCTGGTCTACAGAGTGAGTTCTAAGACGGCCAGAACTACACAGTGAGACCCTGTCTCAAAAAAACCAAATGAAAAAAGAAAAGAACTATTAGCAGCCATCCCAAACATCAACTCAAAAGAGTCTTGATCTTAGACTTCCAACTTGCATAACTATGATAATATAATAACCTTTTGTCACTTATAAGTTACCCACTCTAAGATATGTTAGGACAAAGACAAGACAGACTAAAATGGCACATATTTACATCTGTGATGTACATAAACAGAAAGTCTGTCATTTATGTATCATATGATTAAAAGTAGTTACCTTTAGAATTCATCTATCTTTTCAAGTCTTCTGCAAGATTTTATTTACAGCTTTCTATGAGGCTTTTCTCCCATTATCAACTTTTTACTTAATCAGAAGAACACTGTTTAGTACTGCATATTTGCATACACATTTTATGCGTCCTTAACTGCACTTTGCAGGTCAAACACATTTTTCTACTTGTCTTCTATTTTATAAAGTATTTTAACATGAGACCTATAAACAACATAATGGAAAGGAACCTAAATTGATACTAATAAAAATGTTGGCTGAAGCAAAAAGTTAACAATGTTCCCAGATATAAGGTAGGAGGCTTTGCTGCCCAAATTTCAAAAGAGAAAAAGAATGCCCAAATACCTTAGTGAATTCTGTCTTAAAAATTAGTTAATATGACTTTTCCTAGGAAAAGCTATGCTCAAGATATTCATGCAACAAGAGTCCCAGATACTTCTAGGAAAAATATGTAATGACTGAAATTGTTATTTTCTCACTATCAAGATTTATTTGTCCCTTGGCATAAACACTGATTTCAGCAATTGCTTGAGTCAGTATTTTCCAGTCAGCTCAATCTTGATGTTCTTCAACAAAAAGCAGTATCGGCTTAGTGTTGCTGTTTCATTTGCATAAAGCTGCAAGTATGTCAGTCTTCTAGAATGCTATCTTTTAAGAGATAAAAAGCTTTAAAAAGAAACTATGTTTATTCAATCTTTTTCGTATTCATTATGTTACATTAAAAGAAGCTCCCTCTGGCAGTGGTGGCACACGCTTTTAATCCAAGTACTCAGGAGGCAGAGGCAGAAGGATCTCTGAGTTTGAGGTCAGCCTGGTCTACAAAGTGAGTTCCAGGACTGTCAGAGTTACAACAAAGAAACCCTGTCTCTAAAAACCCAAAAATAGATTAGATAGATAGATAGATAGACAGACAGACAGACAGACAGACAGATAATGAAGGAAGAAGAGGAAAGAGAAAGAAAGGAAGAAGGAAGGAAGGAAGGAAGGAAGGAAGGAAGGAAGGAAGGAAGGAAGGAAGGAAAGACAGAAAGACACAAAGGAAGCAGCTCCCTGACTAGAAATTATAAGCTGGTTAAATAAATGGATCTATGCTCTAAGTATGCCAGCTACATGGATTAAGAGTTCTGGGACTTTATTTTATCAGTTCTGCTATGGGAAAAGAGCTCAAGTATCAGGGCTAATCACAATAATCAGGGAAAACACAAGCTTACATTTATAAAAAGCAAGTCATTTTAACCACTATAGTCTAGTAATGAAAAGAGATCACATCTGAGTCAATATTTTTCATAAAATGAAAGTGCTCACCACATAGTTTTGGCACACATCCTTTACATGTAACAACTTAATTCTCAAAAGCCAGTACCTCTTATCATTCCCATTATAAATTCATATATGCATCTATCCGATAGCAAATATTTCAGCATTTTCTACATACAGGCAATTTTAAATATTAAACATGTAACAGGGACAAAAAGTATCCCTGTTCTCATAGAGCTTAGGTGCAGTGGTGAAGAATAATTACAACATGCTATATAACACTGATGTAGGCATACACAGGAGACAGCTTCAGTACTTAGGACCACATTTGGTTTGGTTATGCATACACATACATGCACACATGCAGACATACACCTTTTAATAAACTACTTGGCATCTTGGTTCCTTTATATTCACATACTATGCTCATATCCAACTTGAAACAACACACTTAGAAATCTCAGAATGCCCTCAATCCCCAAACTGTATTGGGCAACATGTACTCCCATAACTGAATAATAGTTGAAATTTCTTCACCCCTAGTAGCAATCAAATTTAGACAATTTCTATTTAAGTGTATTCCCAACATGTACAGGTATGAAGAATAAAAGAACAGATTTAGCCCGAACTGCTTTGGGGCCAAGTAATGTAAAACTGTGTCTTCTAGTAAACTTTTAGGGAGAAACACCTCATTACCATTTTATGTTATGGATAAGTGGGCATTCATATGATTAAAATCCAGATGCATTATAGGAAGGGACATGTACAGTCAGGGAAAAAAAGTGTATGACCTAATCTATCAATCAAAATACAGTACCACCCAAACTTTATAACCAAACTCTTTATTCTTAACCCCCATAAAGGGAGGCCCCAAGCAATAACTGGGGTCCTTAAATACGCTCACTCGTGTGTCAATCTTGACAGTGTATCCCTCTGATCTGTACTACTGCTTTGTTCCAAATTAAGTTATCTTGCTTCCTTTGCAAGTCTGTGTGATTCCTTACCATCAATGGTTAAGAGATCTAAATCCTCTAAACATTCAGCGCAGACCCTGATCACTAAAAGTAGTGGGGATAATAAAGAACTATAAGGAGTTCTCAGTAATCAGTAAGAGAACTCAAGACTAATTCAAAGGATTTTGGCCTAAATACAGAAGATGGGAAATTTCTGAACCAGAATTCCAGATAGGAATTCCCAAAACGAGTAAGTTGACCTGCCTGCCTGACAGCCATTCCCACCAACTGCTGAACATCAGGACGGCATGGAGCTCAACCTAGAATCCCAACCTAGAATCCCAACCCCCAGAGCCAATTCCACACCTTCCTGCCCACCTATCCATTACCTCACATAGAACTCAAGTGGCCCTAATACTGAAAACTAAGAATCATTCAATTGATCCACAACCTGACAAGTTGGGATAACAGCAAAGATCCAAACACCCATCCAACAAAGGCAAAACCAGATATCCTAAACATCACAAACAGCCTAACTCCAGGTGCCTAGACTCTACCACAAAAACACAAACAAGAACAACCAAGACAGTATGCCTCCTCTAGAAATTAACACCCCATCATAATATTACCTGTGAAAAGCAACTTCACTGATGCACAAAACTAGGACTTCAAAATGGCTTTATAAATATGTTCAAGAACCTCAAAGACAATATGAATAAATACATGATTAAATAAAAACTGAGAAAAAATAAACAGTTGAATGAAAACAAATCAATATGAAAATATAATTTAATATATACTCTCTAAAGAAAAGCCCTAAGCTGAAATAAAAACTTAAAATAAAAAATTCAGGAAGTCAAACAAAAAGCTCAGAGGAAAGACTCACCAACAGACTGGATCGTGTGGAAAGGAGAATACTATGTCTCAAAGACAAGGTAGAAGAAATGGATCACTCAGTTTAAAAAACAAAACAAAACACTTAAATCTAAAAAAACCAAAGAACAAATCATCCAGAAAATCTGGGACACTATGAAAAGACCAAACCTATGAACACAAAATATAAAAGGGGAAAAAGAAACCCAGGTCAAAGGCACAGAAAGTACTTCCAAAAGAAATAGTAAAACAACATTTACCAAATCTAAGGAAACCAATGCCTATCAAGGTACAAGAGTCATAAAGAAAACCAAGTAGGACCAGGAAATAAAAACTAAAAACAAAACAACAACCAAAAAAAATCAACTCCCATAATATATAATGATAAAAATACTAAATTTTTACAAATTTACAAATTTAACAAAGAAAAGATATTAACAGCTTTCAAAGATAAAGACTAAGTCATATATAAAGGCAGAGATTTCAGAATAACAACAGATTTTTCAGTAGAGACTCTGAAAGCAAGAAAGACCTGGTCTGATGTTCTACAAGTTCTGAATGACCATAGATATCAGCCCAAACTACTACACCCAGCAAAATATCACTCATACCTAAAAGAAAAAGAAAAATGCTTCATGATAAAAACAAATTTGATAAATTCATGTCTACTAAGCCAATTCAGCAGAGGATACTCAAAGAAATACTTTAGTCTGAAGAGAAGATTAAACATACCCACCCAAGAGATAGGCAGAACAAATAATCCCAGAACAATTAACCATAAGAGGTCAAAAAGAAAAAAAAAATCAACACCACCACAAAAAATAACAAAAATTAATAAACACTGCTCAAGAACATCTCTAAATAGCAACAGTCTCAAATTTCCCAATAAAAACAGAATGGATTAGAAAACAGGATGTGTCTTTTTGTCGCCTCCAAGAAACACCTCCTCATTAAAGACAAATACCATTTTAGGGTAAAAGGACAGAAAAAGATATTCCAAGCAAATAGAACTAAGAAACAAAAGGATATTCTAAAACCCAACAAAATAGATTTTAAACCAAAACTGCACAGAACAGATGGGAAAAGGCAATTCATACTCATTAAAGGGAAAATTTGCCAAAAGGATATTACAATTCTAAACATTTACACAACAAAGGGGCACCCAATTTCATTTTTAAAAAAATCTAAAACTCGCAGATTGACCCTAACACAGTGAAAACATGCTATTTGAATACCCCACTCTCACCAACAGGTTATTCAAACACAAACTAAATAGAAAAACTCTGGAGTTAAATGACATCATAAATCAAATGGACCTAACAAGACATTCTATGAAAACTCTAAAGAATTAACTTTCATCTCAGCAGCCCACAGAACTTTTTCCAAAACTGACCATATATTAGGACACAATGTAAGTCTCAATGAATGTAAGAAAACTGAATAGCCTTCATCCTATCTGATCACAAAGGTATAAAGCTGAATTTCAACAATAGAAATGGCAGAAAATAGACAAACTCATGGAAGCAAAATAACATAGTACTGAATAAAAATTAGGTCAAGGGAGAAATCAAATAGGAAAATTAAACGTTTAATCCCAGCACTGCCTGCAGAGCCAGACAGAACTCTGGAGGCCAGCCTGGTCTACAGAGTGAGTTCCAGGACAGCCAGAGAGAGTTACAACAGAGAAACCCTATTAAAGAAAAAAAAAGAAAAAAGAAAATTTAAAACTTTCTAGAGTTGAATCAAAATAAAAACACAACATACCAAAATCTATGGGACACAATAAAGGTAGTCTTAAGAAGAAAGCTCACAGCACTTAAGTGCCTATCATCAAGAAACTAGAAAGACTTAATTAATATTAATAGCAATGATATACTTTAAAGCTTAAGAAAAACAAGAGCACACATCCAAAAGAGAGCAGACAGAAAGAAATAATCAACCACATGGCTGAAATTAACGAAACAGGATAGAAAAACAACAACACAATCAATGTTATAAAGAGTTGGTCTTTTGGGGAAAACAAAATTGTCAAACCTTTAGCCAAATTATCCAAAAGAGAAGATCCAAATTAATAATTTAAGAGATGAGGGCTGGAGAGACAGCTCAGAGGTTAAAGACATTATTTGCTGTTGTAAAGAACCTGGATTCACTTCCCAGCATCCACATGGTGGGTCACAATTATTCATAATTCAAACTCCAAAGGATACAATGGCCTCCACTGGCCTCTATGAACACCAAGAAAGCACATGGTGCACATGCAGGCAAAATACTCATACATACAAAATAATTTTTCATTGTAATTAGATATGGAAAGGGAGACATTAACAAACACACTGGGCAAATTCAAAGACTCATAAGGTACTATACCAATACCTTTCAAAATAGAAACTGAAAGAACATTTATAAATTCTTTTTACAAAGTCAATACTACCAAAAGAGCCAACAAAAGAAAATGATAAGCCAGTATCTCTGATAAACATAGATGTAAAAGTCCTCAATATAATATTTGCAAGCTGAATGCAGGCATATATCAAAAAAAAATCATCAGCCATGATTGAATCAGCTTCATCCCAGAGATGCAGGTTTGGTTCAACATATGTAAATCAATAAACATAATTCACCACATAAATAGACTCAAGGACAGAAACCACATGATCAACTCATTAAAGACACAAAAAAGCCTTACATCTCTTCATGATAAAAGTCCTGAATCAACTAGGTTTACAAGAGACATATCTCAACATAATAAAAGCAATTTACAACAAACTCATAGGCAGCATCATTCTAAACAGAGAGATAAAGCATTTCCACTAAAATCAGGAACAAGACAACCATCTCCACGGTCATTTCATACACATACACTGCTTATAATCTAGAGCAGCAAGACAACTGAAGGAGATGAAGATACAAATAGGAAAGGAAGAAGTCAAGTAACCTTATTTGCACTATATGATTTCATACATAAAAAACCCTAGAGATATCATCAGGAAATTTCTACAGCTCATAATACATTCTGCAAACTGGGAGGATACAAAATTAACACACAAAATCAGTAGCCTTCCTATAAACAAACATACCAAGAGAGACATCACAGGCAATGCTAAACAATGGGGAAACCTCCCAGGCTTGTGGATTGGTAAGTTAATATTGTGATGACTATCCTACCAAAAGCAATCTGCGTATTCAATGTAATCCCAACAAAATTCTTCAGAGAAATTGGAAAAAAATCTTAAACTTATATGGAAACACAAAAACTGTGTTTTTAACTGATGGAGTATCACCATTCCTGATTTTAATTTATACTATATAGCATCATAGAAATAAAACCAAGGAGTGGTTGTCACATGCCTTTAATCCCAGCACTCAGGAGTCAGAGACAGGAGGATCTCTGTGAGTTTGAGCCCAGCCTGGACTACAGAGTGAGTGTCAGGACAACCAAAATTAGAACAAAGAAACCGTCTCAAAAAAAAAAAAAAAAAAAAAAAAAAAAATCAAAAATATATAAATAAAAACAACGAAACAGGATTGAAAAAGTAGCTCAGCAGTTAAAAGTACTGGCTGCTTTTCCAGAGGAGCCAAGTTTGATTCCCAGTACCCACATGATGGCTCACAACCATCTATCTGTAACTCCAGTTCTAGAGGATCTGATATCTTCTTCTGGCTTCCACAGGCACCAAGGGAAATGCATGGTGCAGATCTGGTATCTTCTTCTGGCTTCCACAGGCACCAAGGGAAATGCATGGTGCACAGACATAAATGCAGGCAAAATAGCCACACATATTTTTTTTTAATATTTTTTAAACCAGCATGCTACTGTCATAAAAATAAACATGTTGAGTAGAATGGAGAACCCAGACTTAAAGCCATGCTTCTATAGACATCTGATTTTTGATAAAGAGGTCAAAATACACACTGGAGAAAAGGTAATTATCATCAATGGTGCTAGGAAAACTGGGTAACTGCAGTTAGAAGAATGAAATTAGATTCCTCTCTCAATATGTACAAAGCTCAACTCTAAATAGATCAAAGACTTCATAAGACCTAATATTAAGAATAGAGCATAAAGTAGTGAATATGCTTGAACATACAGACACAAGAAAGGACTTTCTAGATAGGACCAAAACTAAAACACTTGTATAAGCAAAGGACAAAGACACCACCATTCAACTAAGAGGCATGGGAAAAGAATCTTTACAGTATGGGGAATGAATATCAACTATACATCTGACAGAGTGTTAACATCTAGAACATACAAAGAGCTCAAAAAATTAAGCATCAAGAAAATATATAAACTAATTGTAAAATGGGGCATGGAACTAAATTAAGAGAGTTCTCAAAAGATCACACACAAGTGGCTGAGAAATACTTTAAAAAAAAATATTTTTAACACCCTTGGCCATCAGGGAAATGTGAATTAAAACTACTTTGAGATTTAATTTTTATCCCAGTGAGAATATTCAAGATCAGAAATACAAAGGACTAGCAGAACTGGAAATGTAGGGAAAAAAGAAACACTAATTCACTGCTGGTTAGAGTTCAACTGATGCAACATTATGGAAATAATGTGCAGTTTCCTCTAAAAACTGAAATCAGATCCAGCTATACCACCCTTGAAAGGACTCTATCTTATTACAAAGATGTATGATCATCCATGTTCATTGCTATACTATTCATAACAGCCAAAAATTAGAAACAGCCTAGATGCTCAGCAACTGACGAATGAATAATGAAGGCTGGTATATTTTCAAGACAGAATATTATTCAGCTGTTAGGAAAAATTATGAAATTTACATATAAATGGATGAAACTGAAAACAAGTCATCCTGAGAAAGGTAACCCAGACCAAGAAAGACAAACATGTTTCTCTCATATGTGTACGTCAGCTTTTAAGCTTTAAATATATGTATCTCCTTTGGAATAGGTTAGGTAACTAGTAAGGGGCCATAGGGGATGAGGCAATCTTCTAAGGGAGATAGAATACAGTGTTATAAAGAAGGAAAAGAAAAACATGAAACAGGAAGGGTTAAATGATAGAGAATGGAAGGGTAGGGTAGAGCAGGGAATATAAGAAAGGGTAACTCACACTAAAATCATTATTGAAATACTCATGTAGAAGTTTCCTAAAATATATACATATATAAAAATAATTTAAATGGAGTTACACTGTAATGGATGACAATATCCCAACTACATAGCATTCACTACTGAATAAAACCACCAGTTACTTCTTTTGGGGTTGTTGGCCAATGGGGTCTCCCTAGACCCCATAAACACTACAAGGTTATTGCTAATGCTATTGGTTACCCTCCAGAACTTGACGGTAATACACTATTGCTGAAGACATAACATACTTGAGTCATAGAACATGGAGAAATCAAGCTGGTACTCAACTGGAAGCTTCATCATTGCTAGACAGCTTTCATAGTGCTAGAAGGTGCTATGCACATGATGAAAATCACTCAGCTGCAAGCTACAATATACTCTGTGAGCTACAGTAACAACTGGCCTGGCAAGACCTGCCCCATGGTACAACAATGGCACAAACATCATGAGAGTAAACAATCACATTTATTCTGCTAAATGGACATAGCAGTAAAATAATCCCTAATGACTTATTGCTATACCCATAGATCAGTGCATGTTCAAGTCTCATCAAAGCTTTTTCTTGTAACACACAATTAACACAGAGACCCACAACCAGTAAACAGGCAGAGACTTTGAAATTCTTAGCCCTAGAATGTCAATTACCATACCCCTCCCCTCAAGACTCAGAGATTTATGTAGAAAATAAGAGTAGAAGAGCCAGAGGTGATGGATTGCTTCAAGGAAACACGTTGCTTCCCAGCTACAATACGGCAAATACACACATGAATTCACAGGGATTGTGACAAATGTATACAATCTGTACAAATAAGATCAAGCCACACAAAATCCCAAGATAAAGGATAGGAGGTGAGAATGAAGTCCCACCATTTGCTGAGGAGCCATTTGATTGCTGCTAGAAGATGAAAAGTCAGTTTTCCAGCACAACAAACTGGATGGAAAGGGAGAAAGGAAGACAGGAAGAAAGAGAGGGAAAAAAAGGAGAGAAACCGGAAAGGGTGGAGAGATAAGAAACATGAAATAAAGAGACCAAATGAGGGAAGATCTGCATCTGGAGAAGAATATGATCAAAACTACATTCTGTGGAATTCTCAAAGAATTAATAAAAACATAAAAAATTTCATGTGAAAGGAAAAACAATTATAGAAACAAACTTAAATGTGAATGTCAGGAAACCTAGTGGTAAAAGCATCAAACTGTGAGGGAGATTATCTTTCAAAGCCCAGTCATGCAGCAAGCAACTGACAGAGCTGAGGTAGAAACTGTTACTCTGGTTCTATTTTATGCTGTGAGTTGACAGACATGTGGTTCCCAAATTTCTGAGGAAGATCTTTACATTTTAAAATGAAATATCGTAACAGCAGAAACAGTTTTATTACTTACTAGGAGGGAGGGGGGAAGGGCTACTACTGTGAATTAAGTGACTAGAATAAGTTTTGTTAACAAATAATATATTTGAATGCTTTATTCACTCATTCAGTTAATGGAAAATGTTCCATGTGACATATATTTCCAATAATTTCATCAGCAATGAAAGAATAAACTATCCTCCTACAAACTGTACTGAACACTTCTTTATAATGACATGGAAGCATCTGAAGGATTTGTATTCCTCAGGAGTTTAATACAAAGCAGTGACTCTCAAACTTCTTAGCTCAGGACTACTGTGTGCTTAAATAGTTGTTGAGGACCCAGCAAAAATTCCTTATTACTATGTGACAATATGTAGTATAATAAAAATTAAAACAAAAGTGTTGAATACAAAATATAAACAAACATTTCAGTAGCCAAGAGACATAGATCTTCTGGAAAGCTATCCTTTCATAAAAAGCACAAAAGACACCTCTCCCTCAAAAGTCTTATTATTTTTACATAACAGCTTTGTACTTTGTCACTTACTCTTACTATAGTGTAACTGGCCTCAAACTCTTAAAGTACTTGCCTCTACCTTGCAAATTTAGTTCTGTGCTACTACAATCAGCAAAGCAACCATTTTCATCTTGTAGGCTCCCTAACCAAGTATTTAGACCAGTGATTCTCAACCTTTCTACTTCTACAGTTTCATTTTGTTGTTTTCATTGCTACTTCATAATTGTAATTTCGCTGCTATTATGAATCATAATGTAAGTATCTGATATGGAGATGGTCTTAGGTGACCCCTGAAGGAGTCATGACCCCACAGGTTGAGAACAGCTGCTTTAGACACACTGATATGTTGTCCAAATAAATATATTGGCTATCTGTACTATCTTTGTCGTATGAAATTACTATAACAACATCAAGTGTAGGAGATAGGCTATAACTTAAAGAATATCCGATAGCAAACTGCCCCCCTTCTTATAACAGATAGGAAGGTAGAAAAACATGAAATGCTTTCTGGGGTACAGTGAGGACACACAGTAGATAAATTAAGTTTGAGCATGTGTTCCACTCCAGGTTCTGAGTCAGACATTTTAACCTGATACTAGCCTTTAAATAAAGTAGAAAAGATAGTAATAGCTCTGAGAGAGAAAAAAATTGTCACAGAATCAAACTAATACAAAATAGAGCCATAATTAGAATCCTACTATTGGGATTGGCCATTTTTCTACTGATATCCTAACCAGAGTAGTGTTGCATTAACAATCTCCTCCAAGATTAAAACATTCCATTCTGCAGGGAAGCTCCTTAGGCAGGGAGATAAACAACAACAACAAAATAGCTTTAAGAAGTCCCTGAAACTGACCAGATTCACTAGGCCCCCTCAGGCCATGGTAAATAGAGCTTCCCTGCAAAGACTCTCAGACAAGAAGTGCTGCCTGAAAAAGGTTTAGATCAACTGAGGCACCTGGAAGGTCACTCTCCAACCTGTTGAGCTGCCTGCAGGCTGTGCAGTGAGCTCCAGGTTCCCAGCTTCATGTGCTGTCATTTGTGCTGGGCTGGGCTTTGATGATGTCTGTGAGTCATTTCTGCTCCTGTAAGTAATCCCAATAAAACTCACTGTTTCACCAAACTGGACTTTGGTAATATCCATACTTTGTTCTGGCATGGATTCCCTCTCTGGGGGTGAGCACATGAGTGTGTTTCATCTCCCCAGGAAAAGTTTTGTCTTGAAACAGTGAGTACAGGCAGACAAATAAGAATGGAAAGTGGTCATGAATTTCTAATACATTTTTCTCATCCCTTATATTTTTTGTTTTTCTTTCTTTCTACACAATTCTTGCAAGTTTCACACTAACCAATGACAGGGACAATGTCTCTTTCTTAGTTTATGGTTTATTTCTTCTCCTTCAATGAGAAGCCTAAATTATGATCCTTAAGGCTATGTAGCAACAAATCTGGCAACACAAGAAAAGGAGCTGATCACTAATAAGAACAAATGAGACAAGCTGATACCACTGATGTACGGGATAGAAGCCAAATAGGTTAAAAAGAAAAGCAGTAACTTGGATGAACAATGTTTAAGTTCTCCAAACAAGATGCATACCATCACTATCAATGTTAACCCTGAACTCTAATTTAAAAAAAAAAATCATACTCACCTTCTTTATCAGTAACTGACCAGGAATACTTCTGAAAAGGCTTATTAGATGGAAGAGGGTCCATCTCCAGCACTTTATAAATCTGGCCAAAGGCTGATAGTCTAAGTGCATGCTAAAGAATAAAACATTGTATTTAATCAAATCTCAATAATCATTCTAGCTTATATGACATTTAACTCAAATGGCATTCATTACATACTAATGTTTTTACTGGTAGAATTCCCTAACGTAAGCATACAAAAAAAGTAGTCACATAGAACAATTCAGAAAATGGAAGTTATATCTTTCTAAGTAATCAGTGATATAACAGGCTCATACCTGTGCACTATGAGTGATGTCTTCTTTTTGCTGAGTCGTCATATAGCTCAGAGCATCTGTTGGATCTCGCTCACAAGGATCATGAAGACCAGGACCCCCTTTGGCAAAGGAAAGGAACAATAAAAATTTAGAACTGAGTTTAGAACATAACAAAATAACAAAAGAGAGAAGGGGGGAAAAAACTAAAGAATTAAATTAAAAGTCTGTTCAATTAAATGGAATATTAAGGACATTCTGTCTTTTCATTAAGTTAGACTTAACTGTCCTTATTTTATACTGGAAATCACCTAACACCAAAATAGAGTCTTACCCCAAGATTTCAGAACAGCATAATCAAGCATTCTAAATTTTTAAATGGATTACGTATTTATTTTTTGCAAATTTAATACCAGACTGTAATCAAAATGAACTTCATACTTTTCAAGTAAGCATTCACACATTTCCAAATTCAGATGAAGCAAATTCATAGCTGACACAGTATCTATTAGTACCCTTTATGTTAGTACATATAAAACACAAATTAGAATTATTGAAAAAGCTACAGCACTCTTCCACACACAAACATTCTAGCTGCTAAAATTTCAAAGAAGACAACTCCTAAACATCATTCTCCTCTGCAGAGGACAAACATTTAGCATATGTTTAGATAAATTAACTAAAATGAGATTTTTCTTATTCTTCTGCCTCGAGAGTTTGAAACCCTTACCAGGAAGTAGTATTCCAGATGCCAAACACTCCATTACTCGTCTCAAGGCCTCCCCAGCGCCCAAAGGTCTATTACAAGTACCTATAGACTTTTCACATATAAGCTCTAGTGGCTAGAAGATATTAAATTACAAATTAGTACATGCATCAAGTGTTAAAAGGATTCCAGTTAAATGTGAGCTGACATTTCTATCTAAAAGGGGAGCCAAAAAAGTGTAGACAATTTACCATTTAAGGCATATTTAACTCTTACCCCATGATTATTTATTCTAACCCAACCATTTTTTAAATCAAGTATTTTTAGATATTTTCTGAAAACATGAGACAAAAACTTTATGATTTTTGGTTACAGGGTGTGGGGAAGGGGTTGGTAAAGAAACTATAGTCATATAATTCATTTAAGACTAACAAGTTTTCACATAAGAGCTAGTAAATAACCAAGGTAAACTGATCTATCTAAATCTTACTTAAATTAGGAAGCACTCACCTATAAATAATCTGTTCTAAAAGCAACTATAAAAATAAACAAAGAATCACATCTCTACATCAGATAAACTGAAAACTCGTGATGCTGCACAAATGTCATAGTTGCTCATCATTTTATAAATAAGCCTCTACAACTTTACATTATTTTTATAAATTTTTAAATTATACTCCTGACTGGATCAGGCATAATAATTTCCAAGTTAAGTCAATGTTACAATATAAAAATTATGTGCATAATTAATAATTAATATTAGGCAAACGCTGCAGTTAACCTAATTGCAGACATATTTTATATTATATTGTAACATTGCACTTGACATGTTGGATCTGTGCCTACATTTCATGAGACTTACACAAGACTATCAGGAGATAATCTCTACAGAAATGTAATGACACACTGAGGGCAGTGGGCCAACCAAGAAGGCTTTCATGGGCAGCAAGTGGACTATGAATGATCAACGATAAGTACAGAGTTCAAAGAAGAAAAGCACTTAGTTCTAAAAGATCTAAAACATTTAAATCAGAAAATATATATGTGCATATGTATTATTAAATATATATTAAAATAACATATAAACATATATCTGAATTTTTATATACATATTATGTAAGTCTAAAACACAAATGATAAAAGAGACCAGTTATATGCATTAAAAATTCATAAAACTGCTTAATTATTTCTAGGGCAAAAAATAGACAATGTATGGCATAACTAACTCAGAAGATAGTCATACTATGGTAACATCATTTCTATAATTATAGCTTCAGATTTATTTTTTAAACACATTTAAGTACTTACCCATCCTTTCAATGGTGCCCAAGTTGGTACTCTGTTGCACAAATCACGTAGAATGCGGAGGACAATTACACATGATTTTAATCCATTTGCCCTTGCCTAAAACAAACAAAATGATTCCAATATCCCTGTTGAAATCCATTCCTCATTTGGAACATACTGATCATGGGTAAGTTTTTTAAAGTAAATACCAATTAGCAAATAATTCACTGGTTTTCAAGCAAACCAAACCTCAAGTTATGAAAAATAGCAAGTAATGGTTCAGAAAGGCAGATTTTAAACAAAAGAAACATAATAAAAATATTCCTTTTGTAAACTCATGGCAACCCTATTCTAGACACTGTCTTAACTTTCAAGTTTTCTGTGTTTATATTTTACAAGCCACCATGTACTATTCAGAATACTAAGCCAAAAAGAATTACATGATAACATCATAGAGAGACAGCTCAGTGGGTATAAAGGCAAGCATGGAGGCTTGAGTTCAAACCTTAGATCCCATGTTTTAAAAACACTTATAATCTCAGTGTTAAAGAAACAGAACTAGGAGGGGCTCTGGGGCTGCTGGCCAGTTAGGCTAGCCTACTTGGTAAGTTCCAGATCCTAGTCACACACAGAGAATTAATTAACTACAATGGAAGCTATTCTAGGCACTTTATCTAAAGGAAGCAATTTACTCCACCAATAACCCTATGAGCTACAAAGTATCCCCATTTCATATAGCACACATTAAGTGGCAAGTGTTCAAAATAAAATCTAAATATGGCTATACAGAAACAGTAAGGAAGTAATAAAGTGCCAACCTGAAACCATTTGGCATGTCGAAGAGAAGCCAAGGCATTCAAGCATTTCTGCCTGTCCAGTAAGTCCGGAGGGTCTTTCATCATAACATTTTCTAGTAGTAAAATGAGATAAAAACAGATATAGTTTGAAAGAGGGTTCTTAAGAAATTACCATTAATGAGCAAAGGAATACAGCATTTGGGTGAACTTATAACAAGACTCCTGGAAATTTTCATATTGGTTTTGTTACTTCTTTTTTAAATTAAGTATACATTATATAAATAACAAAAAATTATGTGCAAAAGTACAAGGAAGCAAAGGAATCAGTAACCACTGCTTCTTGTAATAAGTCTGGGAGCTTATTAATGAACATGTATACCATCACAGAAAACAAAATAAATACACAGCACTTTTGCTTTGGCAAGCTACAAAGAACAACATCTGGAAACGATAGCAATAAAAACTTTTGATAATTGATCAGGGTCTAAAAAAGTTGGAGTTCTTATACATAATAGTAAAGTTGGATATGGTGAAAGGATACTGAGTGTGATCAAAACCAAACCCAGTCACTAAAATAACCACCACTAGGAACTTGACTCTACTGATGAAAATCAAGTTACCTTGAAGTTCATTCAGTTTTTCTTTTCGAAGCCAAAATTTTAAAACTAAAAATATAGAATAAATAGAAATATATTACATATTTTTTGATATCTTTCTTTAAGGCATAGACTGCTACTGAATCATGGTCATTTAATTTGCCTTACTATTTCACAATTGGTTGAGCAGAATTGAAACATGATTAACAATAAACCCACATACTTGAGGTGTCACATGATACTAAATCTAAGGTTCTATCACCAAATTCATTTCCACTAAGCTATGGAGAAGTGATATTTTTTAATTTTTAAAGTCTGGATGCATTTTTTAAAAGCATGGTTCTACAAATAGATCCTACTAAAAGAATGTCTCACCCCTAAATCAGATTTATCATTCTCTCTTAAGAATTCTTTTAAATGTAGGTGTCCCACTGACATTTCCTCTCATTATTTTCATACCAGTAGATATGGAATGCACTACATGGTCCAAGGGATGTAAATACTTCTAAATAGTGCACAAAGTACCTCTCGGTTTCCTTAGCTATTGTAGTTATTAGCCTACTGTGGCAGCTCAGCAAGGAGACACGGACGCATTCTCATAGACACAAACCCTGCCAGACCTCAGCAGAGGGAATCACTATGCTGACCAGCATTATACTCAACAGTAGAACCCTGAGCATCTTAGCTCAGGTGTTTTTATTCTTTCAGAACTCCTCGAGTGTTCTACTGATAGCACCTGCAGATCATTAGCAATTAAACATCCCCCACAGAAATCCAACACCTGCAGACAATACCGAATACCAAGACAGGGTAACGCCTCACCCAACAATGCAAAACAAACAATTATTTTAAAAACAAACTTCTACAACAAGCTATCAGTAACTCTATAGTTGCAAACCTAGTGTTTATTCTACAAGTTAAAATGCCACTAACCCTGAAAACATAATGCCCACCTAAAATCACAAGTATAAAAGGAAGAATCGCAGGGCCCCTGTATTGATGCAGCAATAATGGATGAAGTGCCACATGCTTATTTCTGTCAACTGAGCTTCACAGATGTCTGTATTGTTTCCCATTAACCCCTGCCAACACAAGTTGCAATGCTGGGTCTCACTTTCATTACTCATTTCTACTCATAAAATCAGAAAACTCAAAAAGAATTCTCAATGTGGACTTGTTTATAAATAGGAACAGAGTACTCACAGGTGATTTAGCTCCTGGACTTACTTTTGTTTACAAACACAAAGTATACAACTGAGCTATTTCAATATTATATTACCAAATTGTTTATCTGTAATCAATAAAAGCATATGTGTAAAGCTAACAGAAAAAATAAAACAACTCAGCATGACATAGGTTGACTGAAGCTAAGGAATATAATCCAAAGTGCTTTTTTTTTTTAAATTTCAATTTTCAAATTAACAGTAA
This sequence comes from Cricetomys ansorgei, assembly GCA_026225945.1. Classification (NCBI taxonomy): domain Eukaryota; kingdom Metazoa; phylum Chordata; class Mammalia; order Rodentia; family Nesomyidae; genus Cricetomys; species Cricetomys ansorgei. Next base: position 6,557,786 of record JAMJFZ010002981.1, read on the forward strand.
AGTGAGTTAAGCTTTATTTTACCATCTTGGAGAGTCAAAATATCAGAAAAAGGAAGAGAGGCACAGGACAAAGGAATAGAGAAAAGATCCCGGAGCCAGAACTCTTTGTTTACCTAGTACTTTGTCCAATGGTCAGAGATTGTAAATATCTTACCCTAATTGCAACACAGATATTTTTAATGGTGACAGAAAAAAAAAGACATTTTTGATGAATTCTTTCATCTCACAATCAGATTATAATCACACCCTCTTATTGAAAATAAATCAAGACATCAGCCAGCTACAGTCAAATTTGAAAACAAACGATTCTACTAAAAAGAGATGTAAAAGGCAAAGTACTAAGGACTTGCAGCAGATCCCCTTTCATCACCATCAAAATGGCCATGTTTCTTCATGCTCAAAAGATCCTAAATGTTTTACTATTCATGAGGCTAGAAACTGCAAGAGGGTAACAATACTTTTTATCTTGAGAGATGTTTGTATTACATGGTACATAAGCATATGGCACTATAGTGCCACTTATCAGCCCAACTTGTCTATTTCACTTCTATGACTAATATAGTTTTACATATTTTCACTGATTAAAAAAAAAAATCTTCAGTAAATGTACAATTACAGAACTGCTGCTGGGAAAACAATGCCACTCCTGCTAGGATCTCAAGTTTATTATTTTAGGACCTTAATAAAGGTGTGTTGTGTGTGTATGTGTGTGTGTGTGTGTGTGTGTGTGTGTGTGTATACTGTGTGTGGCTGTATGTGTTTCAACTTCATTAGATAAGCAAAGATTTAAAAAAAAAAAAGTCTTGTCATTAATTAAAAAAAAAAAAATCCAAATGGACTGGAGATGGCTCAGCGATTAAGAGCACTGGCTGCTCTTCCAGAGAACCTGGGTTCAATTCCCAGCAGCCACATGGCAGCTCATAACTGTCTGTAACTCCTATTCCAGGGAATCCAACATCCTCACACAGACATACATACAGATAAAATGCCAATGTACATAAAGTAGAAATAAATAAAATATTTTAAAAAACAACAACTGCTGAGCGTGTGGTCTGCACACCTTTAATCCCAGCACTCAGAAGTCAGAGGCAGGTAGATGGATCTCTTTGATTTCTAGGCCAGTGGTACATAGAAAAACCCTGCTCAAAAAGAAAGAAACAAAAACAACTTTTTTTTTTTTAACATTCACGCTTATGATCCATTTCTTTCTTTGTAGGAAACATAAGAAACATAACACAGGAAGATGGACAAGTACTGGCAAAAATGTCAAGTGTGTGTGTGTGTGTGTGTGTGTGTGTGTGTGTGTGTGTGTGTGTATGTGCGTGCGGCGCGCACTTTTTTTTTTTTTTTTAAATGTTTTTGTAACCTGCCACTGGGGCATGAAGGTACATGCAGCATTCTGAACAATAGAACCACTAGACAAAAGGCTATTATGTCCCTGCTTGTTTGGTTAAAGGTTAGATCAGTGACCAGTAAACACCATTCTGCAGCAGATAATCAATTTTTCTCAATGCTTTCATGTAAGCTACCTGCCCTTTTAACAAAACACTAGCCTATAGAGGAAGAACAGGAGAAAAGCCAGACATGATTGTGACTGTGTTGTGTGTCTTCAAAAGTAAAATAACTGAGCTGGGGCATTGTGGCAGGCTCCATGACAATCTAGATAAAATTGAGCTCTTAGCTCATCCTGACAAAATTTTTTAGCATGTCTGAGGATATCCTCTTTTCTCTCATTCCCTTGAAGCTTTCCAAAAAGACATTATTAAGCTATTGTTCATAAAAAATGTAAGGACATAGTAATGTGAATAAACAGATGAAACAATAAAGTAGAACCAAGAAGCATTGTCCTCTTAATTTGTCTAATTATGCCACAAACTCTTGTGACAGTCAGTGACAATCAAGCACTGGGAAGAAAATGACCATAGGTTTGTTCTGCACACTCCATACCTAGCACCTGGGGAAGGCAGGAAAATAAAGCCTGCAGCATAATTATGGACTGCAACAATCTACTGTCCTGACCATAGCAGGATATGTGCCAGTAAACCTCTGCTGAGGCAAAGGTTCACCCTGGCCAGCATCAACATGTGAAAAGAAACTCTAAAACAACTTCTCTATCAAGCTCTGAATCTACCTCAGTACTAAGGGCAAAAGCTGGTTTTGACAGAAAAGGCTTTATTTTCACTATCTTCTTAGTTTAAAACTGTAATGTAAACAATTTTTAAAAGTTTACCACCATCCCCTACAGAAAATATATTTCAGCACCAAAGTTGAGCTGTGTAATGGGCAGAAAGGAACAATCAGCTAAAGCACCCGTGCAGTAACCTCAGGCAGGAATGGGAGCAATGACTCTATATTGGACTCTATCAGGTTAGCTGGGCAAAATACGATACATTTCTGCTTATAACAGGGAATAGCTACCTCCCTCCTAGGACCACTGTGAGATTTTTTAAATATATCATATGTGAGGAAATAATTACAACATGGGAAGCTATAAAATACCACAACAGAGGTAAATCTTCAATAAATATTTACTCAAGCCATGTAAGATGCTGCCCATTATTAACATTTTTTTATACACTGGACAGTATCTTCTCAGACAATACACTGACTGAAAATTCACTGTGCAGATTCATGTATGATACTCTTCTGGCAATCTACTCTGTATCAGGTGCCATTCTAAGTGCTTAGAATAAGGAATAGGGGTAGGATGAGGAAGGAGAAAAAAATACCTGCCTTCTAATAAGGCAGCTCATTACTAGCACCACAGAATATACTGTATATTGACTAATACTGGGTTTCAAGTGCAGTTAAAAGTTTACCTATGTGGACACGTGTGACAGGGCAGGCGTTTAAGCCTGGCACTCAGGAGGCTTAGGCAAGAATATCTCTGTGAGTTTAAGGGCAGCCTGATGTATCAAACCAGTGTACTTAGTGAGTTCCAGGCCAGCCAGAGCTAGAAAGTAACTCCTTATCTCATGGATAGATATTGATAGATAGATAGATAGATAGATAGATAGATAGATAGATAGATAGATAGATAGATAGATAAAGGAAGGACGAAAAGAAAGAAAGGCAGATGGGAGGAAGGAAGAAGTTAGTTGTATACTTCGCTGTATTTGAGTTCTCTCAGTGAACCCTGCATACAATTTACTGTTTCTTATTATCTGTGCTTTGAAATTAAGAAGCTGGCCCAATATCACACAACACTAACAGAGTGAAGAACTGGATGCAGATGCTCTGCAACAAGAGCTGTACTTTTTCTCTAAGCCTTTCTTTTTCTTTCTTTCCTTCTTTCTTTTAAAGAAAATAAATGGTACTAGAGAAATGGTCATTCCACAAGGCTTTCAAGTAAAGAGTTAGAGTATGTTAACACTGATTGCACAAAAGTCTTACCTACGACATATTTTTAAAAAGGACATTCATTACGTACTCGTGACAACTTAAAACATAAATGGTGGTTTGAAGTGAATGGTTATATCCACTTCTACACAAACTATTAAAGATAAATCTAATGCTCTATCTAGCCCCAGTCCTTTGGCTCTGCCTGTTCTTAACCCTCCTTTCTTCTCTTGTTTAGATTTTGCTGAAATCATTTAGCAAGTTAAGTGAAGGAAGAAACTGTAAACTGTGTGTTTGGGAGTGGTAGAAGCAAGTTTGAATAATGACAAAATGTCTCAGGGTGAGGACAAGTGCTATAAGACATTGCTTAACTTTAAGAAAGTGAAAAGAAGGGAAGCAGGATGCTACTTTTCAGTGCCAGGTATCCCTAACGCTAAATGTGCCTTGTGCTTCCTTTCATCCCATGCAAATAGAAATAATTACATCAAAGGATAGAGTAGTCTAGTTGAACAAACAGAAATGCATAATCCAGATTGCAGATGCTCAATTATGCTGGATGCTCCAAGTTGCCCAGGAATATATATAAAAAAGTGTCTATGAAAAGGCTCAGATTAGACAACCTGAATCAACTGTGAAATACCAAGTTGGTCAACAGAGCCACGATGTTAAAAACAACAGCAAAGCATATCTTTGTGCCATTCAAAAAGATGAGTAATATTTGTTAAACATTAGCTCCAAGCTGATTTCTTAGCCTTATCTGATCTCACGCATCAGCTGATGAGAATTAGAACAGAAGTCTTTAGATCCTTAGTTAACTCAAAACACCTTAAACAAAGATTGTGACTCTTATTTGATACAAACCCCATTCTATGATTAATAGCATTTCAGAAAGATATAATACACTAAGAGTCTGTTTTCCGCTTCTCTGAACCAAAATTAAGGTTTTAAAAGTAACAGGTTAAGCCTAGGAGAATCAACACTGAAGCTATTACAAAATCCCATGTGAGTACACAAAACTACAAGGGAAAAACCTTTATATTTTCCTGATACTTTCAAAAAGGTAAAGGAACAAATACAAACATCTCTCAATACAAAAATAACGTTTAGTAGCACCTATAATTACAAATCTACATAGAAACGGTTGGTTTTATACTACATAGTCAAGGAGAACACAGCTTACCAGAATTAACACTTATCTTGACACATCAGAAATCAGAAATCATAGATCTGCTGTTAAAAAAATTAAGCCATTTAAGAGACTGGTTCTTTCAAGGTGCTATAGACATGCTACATAAGGGGTAAAGTACAAGCATTAAACCCAATTATAGATTGGATGTACTTTTATTTAAATATAACTCAAAATGTATCTGGTTTCTGATGACTATACTATTTCTGATTTTAATTGACCACACAACCCCCCAGCAAAACACATACACAAACCCTTTTTAAGGAGACTGTCTTATTTTAGTTTCAGTATTCTATGAATCATGTCTAGGAACCAAAAATGAAAAATCTACCTCACGGTTAAGTATGCCTTTATCTATCCTTACCAACAATTTGAAATAAACTATAAAACTGATCCATACTCCTTTTCCACTACGGTAGTATTTATGGAAAAGAGGTATGCGATGAGATTTGCTGAAATCTGACAAATTTCCATCTGACAGATAGCAAGTACCCCACTGGTCCAGATACTCTATAGTGCCTCTAAATTGTTGTGACAAAATGGCCAGTAGTTCTAAAGTCCAACACGAGAGAAGTGTCACATGGCATATTTCTCTGAACAGGGCTAAGAATGCAAACAAGCTAATTTTGACAAGATACAAACATAAGAAAATGAAGCTTACCACACATCCATCATTACTTCTCAAAACTACCAATAGTTAAGTTATTTCTCATTCTACATTATGAGGGCAACAACATCATACAGCAATTTTTTAACACACATCTTCAAACTGTTAACAGAGTCAAAAACTTCTCAAAAATTTACTGAAGGCAGGCGTGTTTGCCAATGCCTTGAATTCCAGCACTGAAGAGGCAATGGCAGGAAGATCTCTGTTGAGTTCAAGGCCATCCAACTCTACTTAGCAAGTTTCAAGCCAAATAGGGCTCTGGGTAAGACCCTGTCTCCAAAATAAAAAATTACACACAAAGACAAAGACACACACACACACACACACACACACACACACACACACATTGAAGATTAAAGATTATTGAGTAAAACATATTCACCAATTCTTTTCCTTTATTCTATAAACCAAATCTTCACACAAATAACTAAACTTTACAAGGGAACATAATTATTAGAAGTCAAATACAACATGCAAGAGACTAATTTCAAAACAATACGCAAGCGATTTTAAAATAATTTTGGTTTAGACCACATTTAATCCTGAAATCTGACCAATAAGCCAGTATAATAAAACAGGTCAGCTGATACCAATAACTTAAAGTTATACTAGACAAAGGAAAACAGATCACTGAAATAGTAGACAAATTAAAGCAAAGTGAAAGCCCACATAATAACCACAGGTCTCTGAAACTACAAAATGTACCATGTAAAAATAAACTTTAAAGCCAGGCGGTGGTGGCATACACCTTTAATCCCAACACTTGGGAAGCAGAGTCAGGTGGATCTCTGTGAGTTTGAGGCAACCCTGGTCTACAGAGTGAGTTCCATGACAAGAGTTACAACAGAGAAACCCTGTCTTGAAAAACAAAAAACAAACAAATAAAATAAATAAAAAATAAAACTTAAAAATGGCATGGGGTAGCATACAAAAGCAAATGAAGTCTATGACCTCCTAAATTCTGAGGCATAGTTAGCACAGTACTAACAAGAGCTATTACATGAACAAAACGAAACATAGATATGTATGTATGTGTATATATATACACACATGTACCTCCATCCTTCTTCTCCAATTCGTCCCTAATTAGAGGGGAAGTAAGTATCACCTTCAAAGTCAGTGTGGGCTCTTTTGTGTTCCGAATTATAATGGATGCTTCGTTTATACATTGTTCCACTTGGTATTTCTCTTCTGTCAGTTTCTGAAAGTCACCAACATTTCAAAAAGCACTCAATTAATCAGAAGTAAATCTCTCAAAGGGGACACTTGTGCTAAGTTCATGAATATTATTAAGCATTAGTATCACTATGCCAAGGAGCAAATAAAATCCACAACTGAAATTAGTACCTTACTTTGGGGTTAACCTCTCTCTCAACTTAAGCAAACCCATTCTTCATCCCTCATAAAGGGACCATAATGTCAACCATGCAGACAATTATGAAATACTTTAAACCATTTTTCTTCCATGTAAAATGTCAATAGCAGCATTACAATAAAGTATAAATAATTATTCTTGAATTACAGTGAATTATTATACTAGAAATGCTCTCCAAAACAATAACGCTGTTGACAGAACAATCTAAACAACTTCTTACCAAGGACTTATGAATATATATTATACAAATTTCCAAAGTAAATCAAGAAAGTATTAATGAAAAAGCTATCTACTTATAGTCACATGAAAGAATGATTATAAACAGTTGCCTTGTTTAATTACAATAGCTCTCAAAAATAATTCCACTGAAACTTACCATTATAAGATAAGCAAACTGACATCCACAGGGAAATTTACATTGCTTCCCTTTAATATACAACAAGATAAACATACAATCCTGGGGCTTTCATAAAATAATCCAAGTGGTAGAATAAATATTATTAGACATTAAATTTATAATAAAGTAAAACATACAAGGCAGTTCTTAATGATCACGCTGAATATATATTAGCTGACAAAATAGACTAAAGGAAACAATAAGTTGTGTTCTAAAAGAACTCAGTCATTTATAAAAATATAATTTTAATATTAAGTACATACCAAAAAAGAAAAAGAAAATTCATGACCCTAATGTTGAACAGAAGAAGCCAAAGAAAGAACAGACCATACCATGAATGAATCAGAAGTGAAATAAACAACCACAAAAAAACTGCTCACATTCACTTTGCCAATGTGGGGGAAAAAAATCATTAAAGTTATCTATTAAAGAGCTAGAGAGATGAGTTGGTTATAGAATGCTTACTACACAAGTATGAAGATTCAAGTTTGATCCCAGCACCCACATAAAACAATAAACAAAACTAGAGAGAGATGGCTCAGTGGTTAACAGCACTTACTGCTCTTACAGAGGACCAGGGTTCTGCTCCCAGCACACACATAGTTGCTCACAACCATCTGTAACCCCAGTTCCAGAGGACCTAATGCCTTCTTCTGGCTCCTCAGGCATCAAACAAGTGGTACACACAGGCATGTAAACATGCATACATATAAATTTTAAAAAAAAAAAAAAAAAGAAAGAAAGAAAAAGGCACAGTGGGACATGCCTAGAATCTCTGAACTGAAGAGATGGATACAGATGGATCCCTGGGGTTTTGATGGCCAACCAGCCTGCCTATCCTAATTAGTGAGCTCCGGGTTCTACCAAAAGATTGTCTCAATAAATCAAGGTGAACAGTGCTTGAGGAGAACACATCAAGTTCTTCTCTGATCTCCAAATGCAAGTGCACACACACACACACACACACACACACACACACACACACACACACACACACACACAGAGATATCTATTTGGACCTGGAGAGGTGGCTCAGTGGTTAAGAGCACTGACTGTTCTTCCAGAGGACCTGGGTTCAATTCCCAACACCTACATGGCAGCTCATATCTGCCTGTAACTCCAGTTCCAAGGGATCTGACACTCTCACACAGACATAAATGCAAGCAAAACACCAATGTGTATAAAGTAAAAATAAATCATTTTTTTAAAGTTTTAAAGATATTTATTTGAAATTAGTCAAACTAAAATTTTCGATTATAAAACACACCCAAGGTAATAAACATAGTGTAAGTTTGGACTAGACTAACTTCCAAGATTACTGGTTTGTCATCCTCTACCTCCTTTGTTCTAAGAAGTTCTAAAATCACCCTGGAAAAGAGTACAGAGAGAAAAAGGTATACTTTCACCTCAATTAAAGTAATAAATAACTGAAGTGTTCCTACAGTAAGTGTTCAGAAAAGGTATTTGGTCTGTAAGAAAGTAAGGTTCTATCAGAGGTTATTTCACATACAGAGAGACAGAAAAAAACTAAACTAGTAGAGTAGTAGGGAGTATGTAGAGGTCACATTAAAAATTATTTCCTGAAATATCACAATAATAATGTATGTGTGCATATATACATGCTTGGACAGAAATACATGTATCTATGTATAACTTAATCTTACTGTCAGTGGACAATTAAGATTACCACTTTCCAGTGAAATGTACCTTCACCCAGATACAAAAACTATTAACAACTATGTTAAATTGAAATACATGTCTCATAATATCCACCATTGGCTCGAAGTGTTCAGGCCTCATTCACCTCTTCTAATATAACCCTTCAAAAACCTCAGAATATCTTTTTTGTCTTCTCTAGCCTGGAAAGTCCAAAGTTCCTAATATTTGAAATGGTCTGCACAACCTATACTCTCTCTTTAGAGATTTTTCCTTGAAGATTTACTAGATCAGCAGAAACATTTTTAAACTGTGGTGCCCATAAATAAAGATCCTCACTTGAGAAAGAATTCGCAGAATTCAACAAGTACAACCTGCACAGAGAAAGCACTATGGTTTAGATGGAAACTGTATCAAGTCTGCTCTATCTTCAAAGCTAGAGAAATGTGAAAGGCTTTCAAAGCAATATTATAGCAGTGGTATTCCTTTTTTCCAACCTGGTATACCTGAGGATGAGAAATATGACCAATGTTGTAAGAAGCAGGTCTCACTAAAGAGACTAGGAACTTAGCTGATACTTTAATCATTAGTTCATTATAGACTCAAAAGTAACAATATTCATTGTACTAAAAGTAGAAACAGATAAATTCCAAAACAACAAAAAACTGAAACAAGGAGAATTTTATTAATATTCTGTTAACACAAAGTATTGTTAAGAGCCAGACTTGGTAATATACATCTTTAGTCCCAGCACTCGAAAGGCAGAAGCAAGTGACTATTTGTGAGTTCAAGGGCCAGCCTTGTTTGCAGAGAGTTCTAGGTCAGCCTCGTCTACACAAAGTGCCAGGGCTACATAGGGAGACATTGCCCCGCCCCCGGGAGGGCTCAAAAAAGTATTGTTAGCCCCAAACATGTTAATATAATAAGCCTTCCTTGTCAAAACCCTCTATCCTATAACTCATGAAACTTAACACTCTTCATCCTCACATGATCATAACAGTTAAGATGGAAAGGAAGGGAGGATGAAAGACAGGAAGGAGGAATAAACTAAATAGTAAATAAAAAAAATTACTGTTCCATCAAAACTGAAAATAAAAAAGTCAAATATAGTCTTATTTAATAAAGTATATTTGGCTGGGCAATGGTGGCACACCTCTTTAATCCCAGCACTCAGGAGGCAGAGGCAGGCAGATCTCTGTGAGTTCAAGGCCAGCCTGGTCTACAGAGTGAGTTCTAGGACAGAGTTACAACAGAGAAACCCTGTCTCAGGAAAAAAATAAGAAGTGTATTTTTAGACTTAAAGCAGAATAAAATAGTGCCCCAAAAATTAACATAAGAGCCTTAAGTTTGAGGCCAGTCTGTTCTATATAGTTAAGTTCCAAAACAGCCAGAACTACATAGAGAGACCCTGTCTCAAAAAAGAGACAGTTTTGAAGTTCAGTTAGTAAACATAATAAGGAGAAAATGATCCAGTAATAAGTTATAGAAAAAAATTACAAATTCAGATAACTAGAAAAAACAAGGCTCCTTTTACACAACAGACTATTCCTCAAGAAATACTAAGTTATATCATTTGCAAGAACATAGATGGAACCAGAGAGCACCAAGAGGAGCAGAATAAGTCAGGTTCAAAAAGACAAACAATATGTGCATTCTCTATTTTTTAAATGTTTTGTTTATTTTTATTTAATGTTAATTTAAAGTGTTTTGCCTGTGTGTATGTAAGTGTACCACATACCTAAGTCTTGGGACCTGCAGAGGGTTCAGCAGGTTAGAGTGTTTGGCATGCTAGTTTGACAGTCTTGAGTTCAGTCCCCAGAACTCAGATAAAGGTAGGAGAACTGGCCTCAAAGCTGTTCTCTGGCCTCACACATGCACACACATGCACATACACACAATAATAATAATAATAATAATAATAATAACAACAACAACAATAGTAATAACAACTACTACAACAATAGTAATAATAATAGTAACTGAAACTTCACTTTTTAACAACAACAACAACAACAATAGTAATAATAATAGTAACTGAAACTTCACTTTTTAAAAAATATCATTATGGAATTATCTATCCTGGTTTTAGACCTTTTTTGATCTTTCAACTTTTTGTTGTATTTCAACAATTCTTCCAGTAATTTAATAATACTCAGAGACATACATAGTCTGGTATGGGGAGATGTAGAGTCTCAGAAAGACATGCCTGTATGCACCTTAATGGTCTTATTTTGGTAAATATATCTTGAGTATAAGTCACCAGAATATGTTTTAAATGTAGATTCCTCACTAACTAAATCATGCTGGCATTTTTTTTTCCTTTAATCCTATCCCTAACTTACCAATTCTTATTAATAGTCATCAAAGTCACTGTCTCTTAACTCTTTACAAATCCTCAAACACAGTTAAACAATACTTACCTGAATCTGAATAGGAAGGTTATCTTTGACTGTATTTAGCAGAGTTTCTGTGGGTTTGTCTTTGCACATTAAAACCAGCTCCAGGTCCATATCATCTTTAATCAGTAAGCCTTTTGCAACCAAGCCAATTCTCATAACACCACACAATGTCCGGCCACCTTGATCCCTACAAATAAAAGCCTACATTATTACTTCAACAACCTATTTCCTAAGTTACAACTGATCACTTGACTTCTTGATACCTACATAAATGGAACCCAGACATCCAAAACAATCTATAAATTAAACATCAGGTTTAAGGCTCAAACATTTAAAGTTACTTTTCCTTAAAGACTAAACAAAGATCGTATTTCATACTATAGCATTTTAATTCATAATGACATTCTCTATTACTTAAGAATCCCCAAGAATACTGAAACCCCTCAAACATTTTTTTCAAACTGTTCCTTTTAAACTTTCATAATTTTTAGCAGTAACAAAAGAATGTATGAGAAAGACTAGGGTTGATGGCTCAGAGGGTAAAGTGCTTGCCATACAAGCATGATGACATGAATTCTAATCCTCAGCACCCACAAAAAAAAAAAAAAAAAAAAAAGCTGAATGCAGTAGCCCATACCTGTAATACTAACACTGGGGAAGCAGATATGGAAGCAACCCCTGGTGAATCCTAGCCAGCCAATCTAGCCAAATAGTTGAGTTTAAGGCAAAGAGAGACTTAAAATATTTTTTAAAAGAGAAAGAAAAAGAAAGGGGGAGAGAAAAGGACAGAAAGAGAGAAAGTGTGCCCAATAGCAACCTCTGGTCCCAACATGTGAAACACACACGCCATGTACTAATGTTTGCACATACACACACACCACACCACTAACTACCCCCACTACCACCCCAACAAACATTCTAAATAAACTTTTTCTTTTTTAAGTAACATATCAATGCCTGAACAAATTCAGGATAATTGATCTAACACTCAGTTTCTATACATTCTGTGGTTGCTTCTCAAGGAAGCAGTTACAATTAGAGATGTCAAGGAAGTTACCTAAAGGTTTAATTTGGCTAGATTAGATAGACGGGCAACTAGAAGAAAAGAACACAGTTAGTGAAAAGTAACTGAAGTTGAGAATGAAATTAAAAGAATATATCACGGTGCAAGCTAGACAGGAAGTTATAAATGACTAGCCACTCAATAGAGATTCAATAAACATTAAGCAAATAAAGACAGTACAAGTCAAGATGAAGATAAGTGACCCAAGTGTGCAAGCAACTGCTGGAATCCATCAGTCATCTTGGATTATTTCTAGATAAATTTTACTTTCTTTTGGTTTTTGTTTTGTATGTTTGTTTGTTTTTCAAGACAGGGTTTCTCTATTTGTAACTCTGGCTGTCCTGGAACTCACTCTGTAGACCAGGCTGGCCTCTGCTTCCCAAGTTCTGGGATTAAAGGCCTGCACCACCACCACCCAGCCACTTTTATTTCTTACTCTGTTTTATCCGCTAGCTCCCTAATGTGTACAGTCCCTTCTCCATAATCATCTTCAAAATCTTGCCTTCAAACTAGTCTGTAAGTTCTCAATTAGACTATTTGAATATTTCCTTCTTACTAGCCTTACCACATTTAATCTATTACATACAGAAGATTGTATAACTTCCCAAAACCATTATTTTGGATGATACCCCACATACTTTCCTTCACGTCCATATGAATACTTGGACATTCAACACTGTAGCAGGCAACTTAGAAGGCCTCAAGACTTCCTGGTTTGCATCCTGGCTCTATTATTGTATGACAGGGAATAAATTACAAATACTTGACTTCTTTGAGCCTGCTTCTTCAGCCATAAAACAAGACTAATCCTTCTCTTATATAGCTGTTCTAATGTAATTTAATGTAAGCAATGAACTTTGTCAGAGCTCAACATACATTAAAACCTCAGTAAACAATAGCTGTTTCTTAAATAGTCCCTATATGTATTTCAAATCTAAATCTTTGCTGAGATTTTTGCTTTTACCTTCACTGTTACCAAAGCCCTACCAGATCCTCTGAGTCATTTCCAAATACAACCTCCTTAATAAAACTTTTTTTTTTTTTTTTGAGAAAGGGTTTCTCGGTGTAGCCTAGCTGTTTTGAAACTGAACTGGTTCTGTAGACCAGGCTAGCCTCAAACTCAATGATCCATACCTGCCTCAGTCTCCCAACTGCTGGAATTAAAAAGACATACACCAATGTATTATATGAGAAAAGAAAAAAATGAAAAAAAAAAAGACATGAGCCACCATACGTGGCTCATAAAGTTTTTTCTGACTACTATAAACAGCAGTTTTATCTCTAATTTATCCAGAAGAAATTGAAGTACAGATAATAAGAAAAAATGGATGAGGTAGAGCTCAACAGTAGAGCACTTGCTGGAATCCTAAATTTCAATATAAAGGGAAAGAGGAAGCAAAGGAGTCTGGAAGGCAGAGACTATATTTAATAACACGCACACAGAGACTGCATTTACTAACACATACAGACAATAATCTTCAAGCTAAAATTCATTAATTTTAGTAAATTTATGAGCAAAGGTGAATGGTGGAAATTTAATAAATAAAAAGGAAGCAAAAAAGAGAAATATAGTAACAGACTATTTGGTTTATTGAAAGATAATATGAGCCAAGAGGTGGTGGAGGATACCTTTAATTCCAGCACTCAGGAGGCAGAGGCAGGCAGACTGCTATAAGTTCGAGGCCAGCCTGGTCTACAGAGTGAGTTCCAGGACAGCCAGAGTTACAACAGAGAAACCGTGTCTCAAAAAAAAAGAGAGAGAGAGAGAATATGAATTAGCATACAGTAAATCTAAGTAGCCATTGTAAGTTTACTTATTAAATTTTAACAATTATGACATGTTTGATCTTATCATCCCACATGTAGAAGACAGCATGACTGAGCAGAGAAACTAAGTCCTAACTCCAAAGTACAATGAATTTGAATATAAGTTACTAGAAAACAAGCAAACCAATATAGTAAATTACTTAGAGCCAAGAAAATGGTTCTAATATTTCTAGTCATGTAAATTGTGAGACCTGGTGCCATTAGTTTGACTTTGGAGTCAGTTTGTAAAAAGGTAAACAAATAGATTCAAGTATGTGAGTATAGACAGTAGGTGGACACAAGTGCTTCACACTCGAGGTGCTTAGCAAACCTCTTCCCAGTCTCACTTAACTTCGTGCTCTTTGGAGCACTTAGACAGGAGTCCAAATACATGTGTCTGTGGAACACAACTCTAATCTCGAAAGACACATTGGCCTCTGGTTTACATCAAGGAAAAACAGATCTATTACGTATTCCTTGAGAGGGAAGAACCACAGACAAGCACTCAATCTGCGATTTTTCCACAAATGCAAAGTCTTTACATAGACAACAAAGAACATCCAAACTTAAAGCTGTATTTTAAAGACTTAAACTGTTGAGCACATTCTTTTAAAAGCCTTTAATTACAGTAGAGTAACTTAAAGGTCTGAATACTTTAAAACTATGCCAATCTTGGGGAAATCTTTGGGGAAAAAGCATTGAAAATTCATTTAGAAAGTACAAATTTCCAGAAATATAAACTCAAAAAATAATAGAGTAGGGAGGGGCATGTTGTATATATGTGCATGTATGTTAAGCTGTAATTTTCCAAAATTTTGAAAAAGCAATATAAATACTGCACTTTAAATCTAGAAATCATTAACAACTCAACTTGCACAGAAACTATACATAGTATAAAGAGCCAAGTAGGTAGATCCCTCAATAATCCGACTACTGAAAAATATCATTAATTACCATAAGCCCCAAATTAGACAACTAACATTTTAAGCCACCATATTTGAGAAAAACTGGATTGCTTATAAGAACCTACAAACTAAGACACAATCCAATATGCCAGTTATGTGTAACAGCCAGTTGCCATGCACTTCAGCATGAAGCTCACTACTTATCTTTGAACTGAAGAGGAAAAGGCTGCACTTTCTTTCAGTATAGACCATCAATTCATCAATACTGCCTCTTTCTTGTATACTTACCACAATGATGAAGACAGAACTAAGAGAAGGGGGGAAATTCTGGAGCCTATTTTCCACTTACATAAGTCATAGCTAAAGTAATGCCTTTAAACCTATAAATATGGTATAACCAATCAAATAAACTTCATTTTCCAAAGTAGAAAAAGACTTACTATAATCACAGTAATAGTTCTCAAAACAGTACCTCCAAACAGGCATAACATAAAATCTCATGATCTGATTGCAGGCAGCACTACTGTTTCATCTTATGGATCAATACTATTGCTACCTTATAATACTTCTCTTGTAACTGTTAGAAGGCCTGGCTTCCATTAGTCCTTCCTTCCACAAATACACAAAATGAACATTAACAATGTGCAACAAAGATGTGGATATGTGCTGTGAATTAAAGTGAATACAATTAACACTGCTAGCACATTTTCCTAATACTTTTCTATACCATGATTTCAAAACGTCTGACAGAAACAGTATTGTTTTGATACAGAGTCTATGTAGTCTTGGCTATCCTTGAACTCACTATATAAATAAGGCTGGCCTGGAACTCACGGAGATCCACCTGGCTCTGCCTCCCGAGTGCTGGGACTTAGGCGTGTGCCACCACACCCACCTAGAAACAGTATTTTTATGACTTCCCTGAAATAAAAAATATTACTATTTATTTTAGAACCTAGGAGACTGAACCAACACAGCAAATGACATCATAACCTTCAAATATTGGTATACTCTCAAAAAGGGTCCTGTAAGGATTACATCTTCTTTTTCTGATTCTACTCACTACTCCTCCTTGCTTTTCTATAGAATTTAACTCGGGGGGGAAAAAAGTCATAAGACATTTACTTTCTCCGTTAAATCACTATGATAAAATTCAAGCACATCAGCAACTCAATCTAGAGGATCCATAAGCTTTATGCAGAAAAACTTGACAAAAGCTACTCAACACTCACTTGGAATAGTTTTCCACAGCCTCATCTTTCTTTACTTCTGTTTCCCCCTCTGTTTTTGTGCCTTTATTGGTTTCATCCAGCCAATCGGAGACATGTTTAAGAGCACATTCAACAGTAGACACCATACTTTGAACAGCTTCAAGTTCCTCCGGAGATGGATAGATTGTTGAATGCTTCACCATAACATGGCGATCATCATTGGCAAAAGATCTGATAGATCTCTGTCAGAAAAAGAAAAAAAAAAAGATATTTTAACAAAATATGTCACCTCAGAAGGATAACGTAAGTGTATTTTAAGTCAACATAGCACTAACTGAAAACCTCTGTAAAGCAGTTAATGTTCAAACAATAAAAATATGTTCATTATTGGGAAGTCCTATTTTATTAAACTGCATACCCCAGAATAGGGGGTATATATTGGTAGAATATATTGGTACAATTCACATCAGTCACACTACGGACTATACACACATTCAACTGAACCTGTGCTTTCTGATTACCCCTTGAAAAAAACAAACAAACAAAAAAAAAATCATCCATACAACATATACCACATGACATTGAGGCTTCAACAGTTTCTCTAGAAACAAATGATGGTGATTCACTTGACACCTTGCCTCCTCCCAAAGTGCTAGAGATCCTCATACCTTTAATTAAGATTGTATAATAGAGTAATAATACAAGATACAAATTCATAATGTCAACTATGGAAAACACTACAATAATGTTTAGTATTTGGCATCCAAATCTTTGGTGCAAGCCTTTGAACAAGAAGTTTTCCAAATTTCATAATGGGGAAAATACATATTCCAAAGCAATCAAGTTCCCAAGCTAATTAATCCATGTATTGCTTTTATGATCAAAATCACTGAAAGATTTATTAAGTATAAAATAATTAGACCAGAAGACCTACCTACACAAAAACAGAAAAATTATCATTCAAATCTTAAAACTCAGAAGCAGCAATGAAAAAATAGATGAATCAAATTACATTAAAACACAAAATTTCTACATCAATCATGTAAGCTAAAATTTAAAGAAATAAACTATAAGAGAAAGCTTTCTATGTGTAGCATATATGTGACATTAAGCCACAGAACTATAAAAACTGCAATTATAGCAAAACTATATTCTGCTAGAAGCAGAAAATTCACAAGGAAGGCAACACAAGTCACATGTGTTTTTTCCAT